>OU015756.1:69363966-69392370 GCA_907169655.1 Acomys percivali
ACACACACACACACACACACACACACACACACACACACACACACACACACACACACACATATATATATGGTTATATACTGCCATCAGCTGCTGCAAGCAGAGTGTTTTGACATCCGGAGCTTGTAGACATGAATATCTTTCCTCCAGCCACCTGCCTTTCCATTGCACCTGCACCTTCCTGTTCACCATTTCACACTGAATAATTTCCCTTAGCAGGTGAAAGACAGATTGCCGTAACCGATCAGCACATAAACAATATGACAGTACTTCCCTGAAAATAGCTATTGATATAATGCCAAACAAATAAGATATAGTAATGAAAATAATGAATCTTTGTGGTAAGGTTTTTTAGATTTTTGAGAAGCATCCATAGTGTTGCTTTCTTCTTTTAGAAGATAAATGCAGTGAGTAAAATTTGCCTTTTTTAACTCAAATATCACAGTCTTACGTTTATCACATCCAGGTGGAAAATGATGTGGTTAACACTTCTCTATTCAAAATAGGTTTTTTGTTTTTAAAAAAATGGTCCTCAGTGAACACATGACAATTCCAATTTTAAAAATTTCAGGTGCCCAAATTTCTCTACGTTGAGGTTTGTTAAAGTATTCAAGTAAAACTGTTCTTGAACTAATGAACATGACGACATTATATTTTCTATATCCCTGTGTCTTTGGTTCTTCTTAAGAACCCAATGAATGTGAACTCATCACTTGCACACTCATACAAATTATTTTTATGCTAATGTATAATGAAGCATAAAAGACATATTCAAAGTAAGGACTTTTGCTCCCATGAGGCTTGGTAGTCTCCATTTAGAGATAAGCTGAAGAGATCCATCCATAAGTCATTACTGGCTTTTAGATTTAGATGTTTTAACTTGATAATGACTAGATATGATAGATATTGGTTTACATTCAGAATTTTAGATGCACTAAGATAGAAAAGATGTTTTCTTCGAGGCTGCCAAATACAAACAACCAAAAACACTAAGAATGTAACATTTATATAATTCCTGGATGTTTCATGGTTCTTTTTGCTGTAAGTAGTTTATTGTATATATGTTTTATAATATAAATATATATGTAAAAATATTTAATAAAAAAGAAAAAAGTACTGATATTGGATTGAGGGAGATAGTGATAGAAATAGTTCTAATATAAATTTTACCAAAATGTCAGCAGAATGACCTAGGTATAATATGCCATTATGGTTGAATGTTCCACCATAAAAACTTAGCAATATTTGCTCACTGTGAGTATTTGTACATTAATGACAACCATAACATTGCCGTCACACAAGAATTTGCTGTTGCCATGGTAAATCGAGTTATTAAGAAAGGCAACTTTCCCTATGCCATATGTTGAAAATCACACATTAGTGTATTCATACTCACAAAATATTTTTAAAAAATTTTGGGTTGTAGTTTTTAAATAAAAACATTCAAAAGTGTTATGGGATGGTTTACTTGGTAAAGTCCTTCTCTTGTAAATGTGAAGACCTGAGTTTGATCTCAGAGTCCATGTAAAAATGCCAAGAGTGAGGTATAAGGGATGGCCCAGTGGGTAAAGTGTTTGCTGTGCAAACTTGACTACCTGAATTCATGTCTAAAGAACTCACATAAAAGCTACATGCAGAACTGCAATTGTCTATAGATTTACTGTTCTCCTACAGTAGACCGAGACAGGAAAATTGCCAAAAGCTCGCAGCTCAACTGCTATTCATCAGTGAATAACAAGAAAGACCCTGTCACAAACCAAGTAAGAAGTAAGGACTGGTACACGAGGACTTAGGCCTTCACATACATGCACTACATTCAACACAGACACACAGACACACAGACACACACACACACACACACAAATACACACACTCAACATACTCTCACATTTAGCACACACTAAGCACACACTCAAGTACACACCATGCACAACACACACACCCAACACACAAAAACACATACACACACATTCAACATACTCTCACATTTAGCACACACTAAACACACACACACACACACACACACACACACACACACACACACCATCCAACCAGCCAAGATGCTGTGCCCTTGCCCACTGAGAGACCCTATCTTAAAGCAGGGAAGAGATTTTCCTGACATGACACCCATATTGTCTGCTGATTTCCTGTCACAGACATATGCACACATGCACATTGGGAAAAAAATAATTCAATACTGAATATGCATGTCTCTTTTGGTGTGGTGTGGGGGTGAACACTGCTCTGTCATTTACACTCTTCATGTTCATTTAACCAACTCTGTCCTACTCTCATTTGAAGAGAAAACTCTTAACACTGTCTCAGCACAGTTGAGTTTCCTTAAGTACTGAAGCTTATCGCCTGGGCAAAATTTTGGGGGAAATCTTATATTCGTATAGTATTGAGACCCGGTGTTCCTTCCCCTGTTCACTTTGGCATGTCTGCCATTGTTGAACATGGTCAGCTCATATAAAAAGAAATCAATTGTTTAACTCAAGGTTTGTTCTGAATACCATGTTTATTGTTTCTAATTTTACCAAAACTACAGTGTGACGTCTATAATTGGGGGATAGCTAACACTTTTTCTAGAAAGTAAATATATATTTTAGGCCTCATTTCTATGCAAGCCTGTAATTCAGCCATATTAATAGCTTGTTTAAAGCTGGCATTTTGCAAAACTCTCTGGGTTGATCTTCTGGCTTGTGTCTACTTAGTGGTTCAGTTAGTCAGTAAATATTATATTTCAGTTGTTCTCTGCGAGGAACTTCCAGAAGGACTGATGTTACAGCAATGAGCAGACACAATTCTGTGTACAGGGATTCCCGAAAGAGGAAAGTTAGTTCATTTTACCTAATTTCAGGATTTTTAAAAATTGAATTTGAAGATCTCTGTAGCACATTTATAGCACTTATGTGCACCCATAGGACAGCACTCTGGCTGTATTACAAACATATCCTGAAAGCAAGATGTAGCTTGAACCTGTAGGTGTAAGACACATTCATTTAATACCCTCAGCACACCATTTCACTATTTTATATTTATAAACTGGATGATAAAAGCTAATGACCTGTTTCTATGTAATAGATGTATGATGTTAAAGATACATAAGTTTCAGTGACTTAAAGTGCCTACCATCCCCATTAGTTTAATGAGCATTTTATAAGCATTTCTCTTGGCACTTGTTTCTTTTACTCCAAAGATTTAAATCTGTTCTATACTTCTTAAAAAGCCTCTGTGTTGTTTTCCTGTTCTGAACGCCTCTTGAATCTCTCACTTCTTTAAATACTTCTTATTTAAAGAAGTATTTTCTGTTCACACTTGTACTTAATACTGTCTGCAGGGCTAATCTCCATTTGGTTACAACAGACAGATAGTTGGTACAATCCTATGGTCATTATTACATCTGTTCTTTGTTGAAGCTACTCCACCCATGAGTATTAGGAAAAAGTATAATCTTTATTTTTGCTTTCCTTTCTTAAAGGAAAAAATCTTTTAAATGCATATTCTCTTTACCTCATAGCTATTTTTTTAGATGGGTAAACTTCATTGTGTGTTTACTCTTTTAGTAAAAATGGCCCAGTTTTCCATCAGAATGGCTAAGATAAAAAACTCAAGTGACAGCATATGCTGATGAGGATGTGGAGAAAGTGAAATGCTCTTTCATTTCTGGTGGCAGTGCAAATTGTACAACCAGTTTGGAAACCAATCTGGTCCTTTCTCAGAAAACTGGGAATAGGGTTACCTCAAGACCCAGCTATTTCACTTCTTGGATTTTCCCCAAAAGATGCTCCACCACACAACAAGGACATATTCTCAACAATGTTCATAGCAGCCTTATTTGTAATAGCCAGACTCTGGAGACAAACTAGATGTCCCTTAGTCAAAGAATGGATAAAGAAACTGTAGTACATTTACACTATGGAATAATACTTAGCTATTAAAAACAAGGAAATCTTGAAATTTGTAGGCAAGTGGATAGAACTTGAAATGATCCTCCTGAGTGAGTTAACCCAGACCCAGAAAAATACACATGGTATACACTCACTTATAATTGGACACTAGTGCAACAGAGATGTCCCCTGAAAGTCTTCACTTACCGGGAGATTGGGATATATCCTGGGACTTCCTATAGGGACTCCAGGTGAGAGAGGAAGGGAGAATGGGGAAATAGAAGGATCCAGAGGGTCTAAGAAACCTACAAGAAGGCCATCAAGTCTGGCAGATCCGGACCCAGGAGTGTCTGTTCAAACTACTGTACCAAGCAAGGACAATGTATGCGGTAAACCTAGAACCCTTATCCAGACCTATCCAATGGACAGCCCATTCTCCACAGTGGTGTGGAGAGCAGGGACTGACTTTGACATGAACTCTGGTGCCCCCTGTTATACCAATTCCCCTCGTTAGGGAGGCCTGGTGGCACTCAGAGGAAGAATGAGCAGGCTACCAGGTTGAGACCTGATAGGTTGTGATCTTATGGTGGAGGAGGAGGACCTCTTCTGTCCACAGACCTAGGGCAGGGGATATGGTGAAAGAGGGAAGGAGGGGGGAACAGGAAGATACAAGTGAGGGGATAGCATTGAGATGTAATCTGAATAAATTACTTTAAAAGAAGAAAAAATAGTCCAGTATTATTTATGTTGTACTATAACTTTTTCAACTTTATTTAAATTTAAAAATAATAAATTTTCCCTAACTTGAAAGCTGCTTCCCTAAGGATTAGCTTTCATAAAGCCGGAATATCACAAAACAATATTATTTATTAAATTCACACTATTTATACCAATATAAATGCTTCCAAAAGAGGGAAGCAACCAACAGTTATGATACCGATTGGCCACAGCAATGACCAGCATGACATCATAACTCTGAAGAGAACATTTTGGTGGTAACCAATATTTCTCTAACTGATGTTAAAATCCACACAACAAAAAATAAATCATTTCCAGTCCTGGAAATCTAGCCAACTACTCATGGCTAGTGAAGTCATAGAATTTGGTGGGGAACCTACAGCCCTCATTTTACTAAACCAGCATAATCTGTAATTATATTCAAACATTTGTTCTTGTGCTCATAGATAAGTGTAATCCTTACCATCCATCAAGGAAACTTCTTTTTGTAACAGATTGAAACCATTACAGAAAATCACAACAACTCATGTAGAATTGTGGAGTCTAGCTCCAATGTATACATTTACAAATCACTCTGCATCTAACTAAGGCTTAGGGAACATAGCAGAAGCGAGGGCAGAAAGACTGTAAGAGCCAGAGAATCAGGGCGTTCCCTGTGAGACTTCATGTCCTGGTATTATGAGAAGCCACACCTATAAAGTCTCACAAAAATGACTGTCTAAATGTGAGCTGAGCAAGGATGACACCAATAGACATATCAAAGTGGAGAGTGCCAAAAACCTCTAGTCTTTAACAGTACACAAAAAACCTAAAGGATTCTGAGAGTGGGAGAAATGTCTCCTCTTGGCAAGAATGTACCACTTGATTTTCTAATAACAAATGATCAACTCTGTAAACACATATACCTGCAGCATTATTCAGAATGAGCAGGTTATATTTAGAAATATGTATGTATGCATGTAACAATTATTAAAAATAAGAACCCATAAATTTGAAAGAGAAAGGAGAGATATATATGGGGGGTATTTGGAGGGAGGAATTGGAAAAATAAAATAAATTAGAGGGCCCAAGTATTTCTACTATGTGGTGATATGCATAGAATTATGGCTTTAAACTGAAAATACATAGTTTGTAAATAGGTTGCACTTGCATGTGTTAAAGTGTAAGCTGGGACCCATACCACACTGCTGTGTTCATTTCCCTTTTTCTTTAATATGGATTTTCCCTGATTACTTCAAATTCCATGTGTTTCCCCCCCCTGAATGGGTTTTTCTTTAAGCCACACCTCATCTTGCAAAAGCCCGACTGTGGGCTTTATATAAACTCTGGGAATGTCAGTATGCCTCAGAGTGTCAGGGAGAACTTGCAGCTGGCAGCTTCCTGTTTGTATTACGTCTGCTTAAAATAACACATTCAGCTTTCATATGCCTTATACCTTGCATGAGATCCTGTCTCCACTGTCCTCTAGGAACTGCTAACTGACTTTCTCACAGTTCCACAGGAAGTAACAAGTAATACTGAGATTTAGATAAAACTGAAAGTGTATGGGCTCGTAAAGAAAGCTGTGCGGACTTGGTTCTGAGGCTATTATTCTTGTAAACTGGTGCCAAGGCTGTGGGTTGGGGGTTAGGACTGTTTGTATGGAGACTGTGAGTGTAGATTTGGTTTTTGGAGAACTCAGCAGCAATAGCTGAGCTGGGGCTGTGTGGTGAGAGCTTGGTTTAAGAATGTGGGGATGGACCTAGTGGGCAAGGTTCTGAGGGGTTTACCATAAAGCCAGTATGCAAGCTGCATGTCTGAAGTGCGAACATAGCTGAGCTTGTTTCTGGCCAGGTAGAGGCCCAAGCCAAAAATAGTGTAAGTTGTCATGAAGAGGATACTGGGTTTTTATCCAAACTGTTGCAGTAAATTATCGGAGACTAGAAAGTGGGAAAATTGAATGATCTGGTTTGCAGGTGCACAAATATCCTGTCTACTTAGTTGAGCAAGTTCAGAGTCAAGGAAGACTGCCAAAATTCTCCATGATCTCTGTTGAGGGATGGACATGGGTACTGACTATGAACAGACTACTGAACATCTTAAGGAGTGCTGCAGCTAAACACAGCAGTTCTGGGAAAAGAGTGATTCCCAGCTTGGGAGTGCTGCACCATCAAAGAAGGGCACTGAAACTGGATCTTAAACCACAAGTTAAAGGAGAATTGTGGGCAGTTGAAATGTCCTTGAAAAACACATATATCCGGCACAATCTGACCAGGAAAAGGAACTTACAAAGTTGAAAGCTTAGGTTTTGAGTAACCAGGAAAGTGAGAATGACATTCAATGCTTTACGTGCGTCATCTCACTGAGTTTTCACAGCAGGCAGGTGAGTTAGAACTTATTTTAAACCACTCTTAAGGGAAGACAACTTAGGCTCAGGGAAGCTAACTCAATGTTTTATTCATTTAGAAAGTAAAATGGGAAGGAATATAATCTTGAGACTGTTTGGCATGATTGTCGGTGCTCTTAATGATTATGCTGAGTTGTTTATTTAATAATAGTACAACCGGAATTCAAAGAAACATCCAACTCTTAACACCTAATCAGTCCAATCATATTAATGTTTATTTGTGTGACTCGGACCTCTGATGTAGACAATGCTGTCCAAAGTACCGTCATTACATTCCTGATTATATGCCCTGTAGGTATTAGGGGGAAACATTTGCAATAAGACTTTCTAATGAGTATATGAAATGTTAATATTTGTTTCCTTCATTATTTACATTTTGTGAATGTCAAGTACAAGAAAGATAATTTGGAATATGTTATGAAGCCCTATAATTTCTTATATCATAGCAGATTCTTAATTTTTTGTCTCATAACCTCCTATTAAGAAAGCTGAACAACTGAGAGTTGATTACAGTCTTTCATGTGCCTATGTTTCCAGTGCAAAGGTTATGATTTGGTGTATTTTTAAATGACTTTGCATCCGTGGGTACAGTGAAGTTGTGCTGAGGTCATTCCCTTCTAAGTGCCTCTCTACCTTTTTCTTTACTAGTTATTGGAACTTAACATATTTACCAAGTTTCCTTAACAATTTGCAAATGATGACATGACCTGAACACAGAAGGGCTGATCATACTAAAAGACAAAATCCTCATTAAAAAAATAAAATGGTTTTAAGAAAAGCATTCCAGTTCAATGTTTCTCAATGTTCATGTCATGGCATAGAAAGTACTATTTTTTTTTATAGCTCAGTGATATGGACAGCAAATAATGCTTAAGGTCTTAATAGAATATTTTATGCTCTAAGCATGGAAAACCCTCTTTCTCAATCTTACAGAGATGATATCCTTGCTTCCTCGTTCCTGAGTTAGCGTAAAAACTTCTGCCACCACAACTACTAAGGATGGATATTGAACCCCCTGCTATGCCTTTCCATTTATTACCCAAGGGAGTTTTATCTCCTCTCTGAAGCCAGACTCTTCACTCACAGATTCTCTTCCCATCCACCCAGTGATCTTACTCTAGACAGTCACTTCTTTGCATGCTCTATTATCATTTTCACCCTCTCTTAGAGGTATCCCCTGCCACACTAGCATGTTCTTATGTCTTCCCCTCTTTTCACTGTTAGCAAAGCCTTCATTTCTTGGGTTCTTTTTGAGATTCCATGCTACAGAGAGCTTTTATGATACTGGGACGTAATCCAACGGTTAAAACACTTGCGCTGGACCTGTGAGGAACTATGTTTGGATTACCAGGTCCCATGTAACTTCTGGGCAGTCAATGTCCACCTGTTTCCTGAGGCTTACAGAGAATTAACTAACAAAATTGATAAGCTCCATGCTCAGTGAGATGCTTTGCCTCAGTATGTAACGTGGAGAATGATCAAGAAAGACATATAACGTGAACCCTTTCTACTCAGCATGCACACACGTGGGCACATGCATCTGCGTCCATGCACATGTGCTCACGTTTATACAGGCCCACCATGTGCACAGATGCACAAACAATTAACGGCTTTATAAACACTGCCTCCTTTGTGTTCTGTCAAGTTACACTTATATTCATGTTAATGAGGCTTGTTTTTTTTTTGTGTGTGTGTGTTGCTCCACCCAAAATAAACCTGTGTATTTTAATAGCCTATTGCTAATTCTCAGTCCTCCCTCTCCTCTGTCCTCTCAGGACCAATTGATACTTCCTGGCCTACAGCCATCTACTTGAGTGACAGGACTTCCAGTACGCACCCATCTCCATGTCTTCCCCATGCTGCCAACTGCTTCTTCACTCTTCTTTACTTTCCTTATAGATCTCACTCCAGACTTTTGTTTTCAATTTGTATTCAGTTGTGGTTTCATATTTGTACTTACATCATCCTTGGTGGCATTTTTTTTAAAATTTACCGAGTAATAGTAATTTCAAATACAGCATGCAGTAAACAGAACACTTGGATTTTTACAAACTTGTTCTTCTAAAGCATTCCTTTATGCTTTTATGCTTTAGCTAGATGATGGCTGTTTTAATTCATCCTTCCACAGCTTAGTATAAAAATGTGAAATTTTATTAAGGACAAAAGTCTCTGATTCTCTTTTTCATAACAATCCACATCGAATGAGTCAGGAAAATTTGAATAGTTCAATAAAGTAAAATATGTAGCTAACCAGATATGATAATATTTAATAGTTATTTTATATTCAATATACATTAATAAGAAATTTACTAACCTATTTCTTGTATTTGTACCAAATCAAAATCTTTGTCAGATAAAGCATTCCCAAGAATTTATTTTAATTTATACAGTCTTTGGTGATCAAATAGACTGGGTTTTAAATGATATGACTTTACAAGTTATCAGCTATGTGATGTTAATTAAGTTGCATTGTTACAATAAAACACAAGAAACACTTCTTCTTCCTGAGGATTCCTTTGAGGTCAACACAATGGCATAAAATGCCTTTTGATAAATGTACCTATTTTTTTATTGTCCTTATTCTTAATCTGAAATAAAACATGATGGTGATTGGCTTTATCTTCTGAACAAACTTTGTGGGAAAAGTAAAATTACACAGGAAATGAAGTACTTCTTCCCAAGGCAACTGCAGCTGTAGCAATCCTCTTGAATAAGAAAGAAAATGGCATGAGGATGGCATTAGTATAGTATAGAGCTGTGCCAAGATTATCCTTGCTTTCCTAATATTCTGATCACTGTTAATCAGCAGGTGCAGGATATAATGTTCATCCACTTCAACTGCAGGTTTTATGAGCAAAGTTTATCATTGCATAATACCAACCTCATATGTATGCTCCACAGCACTTCCCATGGAATTGGTGCCTATTTTGGCTCTTTGCTTCCCCTCATCATTTGCATCTCTTTCTTATGTTATGGTGTAAATGAGGTGTTTTGCATACAGAAGAGAGGAACCTCTACTTTTGACTGGACATGCATTTCTCTTATTCATGGAGATATTTTGCACAGTGCTTTGTAGTGAAGCAGAAAGATGACGTTATCTGTGTATACAGGTAGGGAGGCTGACGCATGTGTATTAGCGAATGGTTGCCTTTCTAGACATCACGTAGTCTACTAACTATACTAAAGGGACTTAGAACTACTATGTACTTTCATTAAAATTAGGGCTGATATTTGACTGTAGTGATTTTTCTTCATTAATTCACCAAAGGCTTGCCTATTGTGTACCAAATATTGGACTTACCTAAGTTTGAGATATCAAATCTAATATCTAATGACTAAAAGAATCTGACAATAAATATATGTTAATCATTGGAATACTGAATGGGTCAAATAAGTAATTTTTAAATGTAACTTACAAAAGGTGAAAATAGACACTAGGAAGAATTTCAAGCATTTGCCAAATGTGTACTGTGTGCCAAGTCTGTACCATAAATTGTTTTGATCTTAGTGACATACTCAGAATTCCATGGAATCCATAACTTTTCAACACTGAGATATTTTATTACACCTAAAACTTCAGATAGATACAACAATCACTGTTATAAAATCTCCACACTAAGTGTGATAAACTAAAGATCATTGTTAGTCCCATTTAATAATATCTGTGAAAAGTCTGGTAAACATATACAGTGAATAATGTAGAAAATATAAATTTTGCTTGGTAAAGAATTAGGGCCTTTTTGATCTAAAATACCTGTTTATTTTAAAAGTGCTTGAAACTTAGTATCAAAGGCAAGCCTAATTGTGTAAAGTTAAAATTTAGATGTTCAGAAACTGAGGCAACGGCATTTCAAGTGTAAGGTTTGTCTGGGATTCAAAAGAGATTGTGACGCAAACATGGACAGCTTAGTGGAGACTTCTAAAAAGCAAAAATAAGGGTGGGGATATAGGTCAGTGGTACAATGCTTGCTTAGCATGTATGACTCCTGGAGTGAATAACAGATACCACTCAAAATAAGTAAATAAACCAATAAACCACACTGTGTAATAAAGCACATGAAAAGGCTTACATGGTATATACTCACTTATAAATGGGCACTAGCCCAAACCACACTCAAGAGCAGGCTCCGTGACCAGCAGTACATTGCCAAACAAAATGAACTTAACATTATTTTTGGTAATGTTTTGTCTCATAATGCTTTTTTTGGTCATTTTTTTAAACCTTACTTATCTTTTGCCTATCTTTTATAGTTTCCAATTTCATGTTTTTATGGTGTGTATATGTGTGTGTGTTTCTCCTGCTTTTTCCCCTCTGTCTGATTGTTCTGTTTTTTTTTTTTTTCCTGGAATTGGACAGAAATAAATCCCCTAAGCTACCTTGTTACCTCCCACCCCACATCACATGCCATTTTCTTTAATCATTCCTATCTGGGCTACTTCCAATCCATAATTCCCATAAATGTTGGCACATTCTTTGCATTTGGGCTGTTTTTCTTGATCACCAATGTTAGCGTATTAGCAGCTTCACAAGTTTGCCTCCTTGCTTCCTAGCAACCTATGACATCATCAGCTGCCCACCAATATGTGTGCTGGGAGCACAGGATATAAAAGGGGCTGACCCGCCATTCCCCCCCCCCCCCTTTATAACTAAATCTCTCCACATACATATCTGTTGCCGGTAAGCTCATTTTAAATGATAACAACCAATCCTCAGAGTAAATTCCTCCCAGCTGTGTGGTTCTCCTTTATGCTAACTCATGACTGACTTAGCTTCTTCCCCTCCCCCAGTCTCTCCTTCTCTCTTCTCTTCTCCTTCCTATGATGCTCTGTCTTCCAAGCCCTCAAGCCTGAGCTCCACCTACCTCTCTTCTGGCCTGCCCAGGTGTGGGCATTTATTGGCCATAATGGGATCATTTGGAGGCAAGGTTACACATATGTCACTTTGGTATATGTGAGGGTTTGCTCATAGAACAGAAGCTTGTATGGCAAGCAATTAGCATCTGAATATAATGTACCAGACCAGGCAATCACTTATGTACCTAAGAGATTATGTGAAAAACAAAACACTAAAATGTAAAAGTGATACCACATGCAGTATTTTTGTCCCACTAGGAGGAGAAAGTTGAATGCTTTATTTCAGTAAACCTTGATAATCCCAATGGATTATAAAGAACACAAATTACACTAGAAGATAGTGCATAGTGTAACAGAGATGTGTATATCTTGGGACTTGCTATGCTTATTCCTTGTACTGGGCATGCACGCTGGGTGGGATTTCTAATTTTCATGCCAAATAATGAAGAATTTATCTTCTTTTCCTTTATTCACTTCTATTTTAACTATAGATTTTATCATGTACACTACAGCTTCTAATTTGGTGGAGATGTTAGTAAGCAAATAAATCCTTCATATGTAGTAGCATCAATGGGATTTTGGGTGAGCAGACAACACAGAGAAGAATATTCAGGACAGTTGGTTTCAGCACAGTGTCATCTTTGTTATATATTTTATAGCTGTGATATGACCATAAAGATATATACTATTCTATCTAGAAAAGGATAAATATTTTAGGGAGGCAGAGAGAAAAGAGAATGAGTAGATAGCTAGCCAACACTTAGGGAGCTACCATAGTCCACATGGACTCACTCAGAACCAGTGTCCATCTGGGCCCCAACTTAAGCTCCATCTGGCATGACTTGTAATTGAACACATGCTGACAAAATCATTTGTTATCCTATAGTGCTATGGTGCAAATTACAGAGATACGCCTATCTTCCCTTCCTTTTCTTCCCTCCCGCTCCCTTCTCTTCTCTGCTTTGCATCTTTGAGTATGTCCTCTTTTCACCTCAGAGTTTATCACAAACTAACAAAGCATGAGCAGCCAGTGTAATATGTTATTTAAGCTTAAAAAAAAAAAAAAAAAAAAAAAAAAAAAAAAAAAAAAAAAAAAACCTCTCATTGCCATAGCAAACTTCTGAGCTTCTTAAACATGTGCATATATGAATGCAGTAAGAGCTAATTACTGACATGGAGCAGAATACGCCGTACAGCTACTCTTCAAAATGTTTACTTAATTTAACATTGTATATTTGTCTGTATGCACACATGTGGCAGCACATTCAGGGGTCAGAGAGGGCATGAGTACTCTTGGAACAGAAACCGTAGACATTAGTAAACCACCCAGTGTTGGTGCTGGGATGGGAGCTGTGAGCCTCCTGGTTGAGCAGCATACACTTTTAACTGATGAGTGTCTCTGCATCCCCTTACAATTACTTGGATCCATGGTTCTCAACCTTCCTAATGATGTGACCCTTTAGGAAAGTTCCTCAGGAGCCAGGTGTGGTGGCACATGCCTGTAATACCAGCACTTGGGGAAGCAGAGGCAGATGGATCTCTCTGAGTTTGGGCTGCCTGGTCTACAATAAGAGTCATGGAAAGCCAAGGCTACACAGAGAAACCTTATCTCAAGAAACAAAAACAAAAGCAAAGAGGGAGAAGTTCCTCATGTTGTGGTCAATCTCCAACCATAAATTCATAAAATTATTTTTGTTGCTACTTCAACATAACTGTGATTTTGCTACTGATATAAATTGTAAAGCAAGTATCTGTGTTTTTTGAATGGTCTTAGGAGAACCCAGTAAAGAGGTCTTTTTGACCTTGAAAGCAGTCACAACCCCCAATTGAGAACCACCGATTTAGAACAAAATTATTCTGGAGTACTATACAGCATCCTTGACAGATTATATAATAGCATATTATATAGCATTTTAGGATTCGTCTAAGTGCAAGCAACAGCAGTCCTATTTCTTCCCCACAGAGCATGGGTTCCAGGCCTTTACAGCCACATCCGGCTTTTCTAATCTGGTCTGATTCACCTTGGTTGGAGAGAAATAAAATTTGGATCAGATGAAAGTTTTTTCTAATTTGACTTGGGAATTTATGCACAAAAAATATATCCAGTTCAGGTATCTCTTCTGCCTCGAAATAGTATCAGCTGTGCTTCTTAGTACTCTGCTCCATCAATGCCTCTTTGAATGTTAATCCTCCTCTTTGGGAAGGAGATAGCCTTGTCCCCTTGCTGGGGCTACTCAGATGCAGCTTGTCGTAAGATACTTTTTGAACCAAACCGCTTGGGATCCTTTATGTGGCCTCAATGATTATACTTGCAACACTACACTGCAACCCTTTGGTTAGTTAACTGTCTGCTGTTAGTTAGCCCTACCAAATATAAAGTTCTTTAAGTATCATACTGCATATTTTACAATCGCTCTTCAGAGCCTGGGGAAAAATACCAGCTTTGTTACTAGACATTAATTTATGCGCAAGCAAATGTATGATGTTGAGAAAAAAGTAATAGAGGGCGAGGCACACATAAAGGCTGTAGTCTCTAATTGAAGTTAGAATCAAGATTTATATGTAATATGAATATACTACTGAGCTCTAAAGATGATATATTTGCATGTACACATGACTGACGCATAAAGAGCTTAATGGGAGTATTTCCCTCCCTCTTAGGTTCTCACACGTTTTACCTCCGCAAAATTATTTTCAACCATTCATCTTGTGAGAATTCCCTCATATGAAGAATCCATTCAGACATATTCAGTTCTTAACAAGTAAATATTTACAAGTATATTCTCTCTCTAAATGTTTCAAAAGTTCTTTAAATATAGACATAGTTTTGTGTTTGCAGAGAGTAGGAAGGCTATAAGGCAAGCTTGCCAATGGTGAGCTTGTTCCAGCACAATAATTCATGGTTCCTTTTTAGTTAAATTATAAATTGCCTACATGATAAGTAACCAAAGACACTATAGGACTATTTTTGTTAACAAATCTGTACTCTGTACTTTATCATTATCAGAATTACTTTGTAAATAAAATATCATAATTCATATTTCTTTACGAATGAATGAAAATCAACACTTGTTTGAATCTTTGAGTAGTATCAGAGAACAACTCTTAACCCAATTTCCCACAAAGATGCAGGTGTGTGCTTTACAAATGAGTTCCATTCAAGGCTCCTGGTGAATTAAAGAGAATTAGAGTAAAAAAAAAAATTCAATTTTTAAAGGTATCTAATTTTCTTTCATTTGCTTTTCTAAAATTAGATTTTTTCTTATAAATTGCAGTGATGTGTCTATTCATATGCTGAATTAATTTTAGAATATCACAACAGATTAATTTTTAAAAATCAACATATCCATTGTTAAGTTATATATCAGCATACAACTTTTTTAATGATGGACAAATACCACCAAGGTTTTAAAAATAGTATAAAGTTAAGATAATAGATAAACTGCTTGGAAATCACAACTCTGGACAGGTGTTTTTTCGACCCAAAACTCTGAGCAGTGCTGAGACTCCTCAGGGCTATTATAAACAGAACTACCATGGCCTTTTAAGCTTGGCTGAAAAATGATCATTTCTGGGAAATGTATGAAAGTGATGAACTAACTTTAATTCTCATTGTTTGCATTATGTCATACACAAGCCAAGCAGGTGCATTTCTTTTTTTTTTCTTTTTTCTTTTATTAATTTATTCTTGTTACATCTCAATGGTTATCCCATCCTTTGTATCCTCCCATTCTTCCCTCCTTCCCATTTTCCCCTTATTCTCCTCCCCTATGACTGAGAAGCATGGGAGAATAGCAAAGTAGAAGGATCCAGAAGGTCCTAGAAACCTACAAGTAGAACATTATGATAGGCAGATTTGGGCCAAGGGGTCCCGTTCAAACTAAGGCATCAGCCAAGGACAAGACAGGCGGTAAACTTTAAACCCCTACCCAGATTTAGCGAATGGTCAGAACAGTCTCCACAGTTGAGTGGAGAGAGGGATATGACTTTCTCATGTACTCTGATGCCTCACATTTGACCATGTCCCCTGGAGGGGGGGACCTGGTGGCACTCAGAAGTAGGTGCATTTCTTAATGAGGCAGACTCTCCCTGCCCAGTGATGTAATTCCTACAGTGCTCCTGATGCTACAGTGATGGTGGGCAAAATCTTGGCCTTGGTCTTGGCCTTGACAACTTCTGTAAATGTAGCAAGTTACACATGCTTGTCACTATCTAGACTAAAATACTGCCTTCCCCGTTGTTATCAAGCAGAGAACAAAAATATCTTGTCTCCAAACCAAATTTCAGAATAATGAGATAATATGATTAATATAACGTAGAGACTCTTAAGTGGGAGGTCTCCCTTAGGTCACTCACCTAAGAGATCAGGAAACCTCTTAGAAGAGGAGAAGGAAAGACTGTAAGAATAACAAGATGGAGGACACTCGAAAAACATGACCCAAGATTCAAATAAGCAGGACCCCACACGGACTCACAGAGACTGAAACGGGCAAGCATGGACCTGGTGTGTCGTTTTCCTGTTCCTGGGACTCTTTTCCTTCTATTTGCTCACCTTGTCCTGCCTCACTAAGAGGGCTTTTTCTTTGACTTTGCTGTTTTTTTGTTTGTTTGTTTGTTTTTGTTTTTGTTTTGTTTTGTTTTGTTTTGTCCTGTTTGACTATTGTCTCTTGGAAGCCAGTCTTTTCTGAAAAGAAAATGAAGTGTGGGGGAGTGTGGATATGGGGAACAGGGAATGTTGGGAGGAGCTGAGAGGAGTCTTGGAGGGCAGAGAACTGTGGTCAGGATATATGGTATGAGAGAAGAGTCTATTTTCAACAAAAAGATTAATATTTGTGTAGAAATAAAGTTTGAGGGAGGATTGTATACATTGACTCCTGGTACATTTTTAAAAAAGCCCTAAAATGTATACTGTGTGTGTGTGTCATCGCTGTTTCTTCACCATGCCTTTTTAAAGAGCAGCTCATATCTATTTCCTTCCCTTCCCACAAAACAAATATGAATAGTATTGACCCAAAGCTTCAGAATCCATAGCTACTGTAAAATACCTTACGGTTGCTGCCAATTTAGCACGTGCATGAGGACCTATCAAACATGCGACTTGCACAAAACTATGTAGCATGTTGTCATGGAATGCTCAACAAATGTTATTGTGTGAATAGTTTTCTTTCCTTGAAACTGAAATCTCCAAGAAGCTGCAGGTTTGTTCTTGAGAAGTGAGTTCCATCCACTTTTTTTTTTTTTTTCAAGCACAAAGTCAGTGTTTGGGAATTACCTTGCGCTTGTCTTTGAGAATCGCAAGCCCTAATTTTTACATGTAGCCTCACCACCACAGATGGTAACCATTCTGTACGATTGATGTCAACCTTAAACCAACTTGAGAAAATCCCATGTGTGTTAAAAAAAATAAGAGGGAGGAACTATAACTGAAAAATAAACCTGATATGATGATGAGTACTCCAATCATTATGGGAAAGTCTGCTTTTAAAACTTAACTGCAAAAATACAGGTACGGGTAGAAAGTTCTTGATATGAGGAAAAATTTCACATTTTCATGTAAGTGGCTTTGAAATATAAGGAAGCAAAGGAACAAATATAAGGAACAAAAAAAACAAAGGGTGCAAGCTTGTCAAAGTGAAACAGAAGCCAAACTTGTGAAAAGATAACTATTGTCAAAGCTGAGATACTGGAAACAGGCAAAGAGGAGGAGGATGAAATACCAAATAACATCGCAAAGGAGGAAATAAATAGAAAAATCTATATGTATATAAATAGATGATTAAAAGTTGAGGAAAACTAGGTAAAACTTTTCCCCTTATTTTCATATGTATCATGTTCATGTGTATGTGCATACATTTATATGTGTTCTCTGTCTCTCTGTCTCTGTCTCTCTGTCTGTGTCTCTGTCTCTCTGTGTCTGTGTCTGTGTCTGTGTCTGTGTCTGTGTCTCTGTCTGTCTCTCTCTCTCTCTGTATATGTGTGTGTGTCTGTGTCTATGTCTGTCCTTATAAGTGGAGGCCCGAGGTTGATTCTGGTAATCATTCCCTTTGAGATACAGGCCCCCAGTAATACCTACAACTCCAATGTCACTAGTCTTGCTAGCTAGCATGCTCTGGAGATCCTGTCTATCTTTTCCTTCTGGGATTACCAGCCTGTTGCTGTGCTACCCAACACTTGCTTTAACCACTGAGCCTTCTCCTCAGTCCAGGCAAACCTTCTTCAGTGAATTCTCTTTAACAGATGAAGGTACTTTCTCTTCCAAGGCAAAAAAGCTCAGCTTCCCAATTTGCTCCCTCGGTGTTGTGAGTGTAGGCAATATTTTAAATGTGCTTTGCTTTGTTTTATTTTGTTTCATTGTATATTTTAAAAACAGAGTCTTGACTTAAAGCCCAGCATCCAGGCCAGACTAGAGTGTATGGTAACCCTCTTGCTTTAGCTGTCCAGTCTAGTGTTGATGCTAGATGCGTGTGCCTGGTGGGAGTAATGTGGTCCCTCGCTATCCTTTCATCACCTGTCTCTTCAAAGTAGGTGGTTCTTAGTCGTGGCTGATAGGACTGTTTGAACTTAGATATTTTCGCTAAGACAGGCTTTTGGCTCATTCCGTTTTATTCCTGACAGCTCCACCTTTGAACCATGTGTAAATGGAGCATTTATTTTTACCTCAAGAAGTTGCCAAGTCATCCAAATCTGATCTTTCATACAGACTGAATAATTGGTTAAAGACATAGACAACCAAACACATTTAACTAATGATTTCAATGATTAAAGACACTTTTGAATCTTTCATTAAAAACCGCATGTACATAAATACCTTTATTAGCTGTTTTATATAAAAATGGACTTAGTTAAAACAATTTGTGATATTTTAAGTGTTGTTGATATAATTTTTGGGCTAAATTAGAAAAGACTGGAGCATAAATATGTTGTATTTGTGGTTTTTTTTCTAGTTCAGAAAGAAGAAATTATTTTAATATTATTGGTGCATATTCATGACATTTAGAGATTTAAAGTATTGTATCTGTTGTTTCCCAGCATTGTAGCTAGTTATATTGTACTTTTATCTGTATGAAAGAACTCTCACTTTACAAAGGCTTTACAAAAAATTGACACCATTGAAAAGTCTGGAAGTGACAGAGAGATTGAGAATTATATATATGTATATATAAAACACCCACAGGAGTGATAAAATCAATATTCAGTTAGTAAACGCAGCTTTAACAGCGTGTGCAGCAAGCTCCGCTTTCGTCAGAAGAGGTCCTCGGAATAACACTGTGCAAGCTTCCCTGAAATGAAACTGTATGTTATTGGTTAACCAGGATATTTAGCATAATCACTCTGCTAGACTGTGGTAGAGGGAGGTGATTATCACTGAGAACAGATGGGCAGGTCCACAGCACTGCCAGATTCTGCACAGGCTCCATGTATCCTTGTTTCTTCTTACCTTCTGTGTTTTTAATTTTTTTTTTATTTTTTTGCAACACTCTACGTTCTAAAGAACTAACTGCATGAAAGGTCAGTAGCTGGTGCCCTTTCAGCTTAGATTTCAAACGCCAACGAAAGCTTCTAAAAGCTATTCCTGTGTATCCAAGAAGGATGAGGCCGATTTCGTTTTACCCTGTAGTTTCCCTCAATGCATGCACGGATTTAACTGCACGTTAAGCTCTCGGCTCGGCATCTGTAGCTCCTGTGGATTATATTGTCTCTGTGATCAGAAATGATTTTCTCGGATATGAACACCGTTTCTGGCTCCCCTAAAGTGCATCTTCCTAATGGGACACGGTTTTACACTTTTCAAGTAAGTGCGCTTGAATGGTTTCCCTACTTAGGGAGTTAATACAGAGTCAAACTTTTAATAAAGAGAAATAATGAAAGGGAACGTGAACAGCATGGAAGTAGAAAGTGGGTGTTCCTAGTGAGTAGGGTGCTGGCAACTTAATCTGTTTTTAATTGTGGAAATGGGGTGGCAGTAGCCTTCTTTGTGACTTCAAACTAAATAATAGTGAGTAATTTACTTCATGGGAATTTTAAATACTCTCTTGTATTGTCATTGAAAGTTATCGAGGTGGGTTGTGCCTGTTATGTGTTTTTAGTGGCTGCAATATGGTGAATTGTGTGGTTCCTTTCTTCATGTATGACAGAGTATAATTTAAAAGCATTAATAGAAGTTTACAAACTAAGGAAAACCTGCTATCTTTTATATACATAGCATAAGACAATGCCTGTTATCTAATTTTGTTACGTGTGATGCAAAAGCCATCACTATTACAGGAGGCTTAAGTACCATGTTTACTATGCTTTTCAATTTGAGGTGAAGTAGAAACTAATTAGAATAGATTTGTCTGTGTTAGCAAACGAGTCAAAATGATTTATATGAATTAAAAAGGTGTTGCCTGCCAAATATGCCTCAATTGCCTAGGGATAAATCCATTCTTGATGTAGAAAATGCTTAACTCTGAATTGAATCAGATTTGACTTATTTTAATGCTCAGATGTGTGCAGCGCGCAGTAGTAATGCTCACTTTATACTTCTGTGTTATCGTTTCTGTAAGAGACAATGGGCCTCTTCTTACTGCATGGTTCATATTGTGAAGATAAAAAAAAAAGCCTTTTGTTTTATTATTTTTGCTTTGTATGGTGTTCTGGAACACATATAAAAATATAGAGGGGAAATATGGTAAGGGCAGTCAGGATTTTAGAGGGGGGTCTCTGTTTAATGAATATTGGATTTACAGAAGTTCCTTGCTTCTATAAACTGTAATCAGTGGCTATGGTTGTTTTCTTCCTCTTCGCTTTATACTTCTATTTTTAATCTTGTCAGCTCTCCTGTTTAACAGAGACGTCTACCGATAGGGCATGTCTCTGTTGTTCCAGAATAAATTCTCTTCTCAGTGCACATCTGCTTATAGTGGCAGAAATTCAAAATGCCACTGTCCTGAGGCTCTGCCCAGAAGCATTACTTGTTTTTTTTTTTTTTTTCCTTCTTCTTCCCTGTACACTGACATATAAAGACTCGTTACAATCCCCAAAGCTGACTGTGTGGGCAGTTCTTGACATTCGGTGTTCCACCTCAGTGTTTCAAAGGTTAAGGGTCAGTGAGTTTCACACACTCAGGCATGACAGGAACTTTTTCCAATTCATCCTGTAGAGATTTTGCTGACATCTTCCTCGGCAGGTGATTTTTCTCTCTGAAAATACAGAGGAATAATTTCTAGCATGTTTCGTTGATGTCATAACATAGCCAAGTAAAGCCCTTAGTCTTCAGACAAAGCATAAACCATGCCAAATGCAAACTTACTTTTCTGACATTTCCAATCATGAGAAACAGTATTTGATCTTGACTTTTGCAGTAAGTAGCAAGGTGCCGAGTTTGGGTGCTTATGCTTTTTGTTGCTGTTGTTAGGATTTTTGTGGCAGACGAAATAGTTCGGAAAGCATAAGGTAAAGGCTTGGTAGTTGAGTCATCTCTTTTATTTTCAAAGCGAACAACAAAGTCATTAATCATATTTACTTGTATGAGTTAGCCTATTTTTAAGACAGTATGTTTTCTTAGGTTTAAGTGGTGTAAAAAAAGATATCAAATAAAATGCTGTAAAAAATTAAAAACCATCACCATATATCAAGAAAGTGTCTTGTGAAGAGATTAGTTAAACTTTTAAAAGTAAACTGTTGTTGAAGTGGCACCTTATGCTTCTGAGAGGAACCTTCCTCAAGGAATTGGGATTTCAGAGCTGATGTCCTTAAAATTATGCCATCACAGAAGAAACACATGCAGGGATATGCAGACACTCCAGCATGAACAGCACAGGATTTTAACTTCATCTTTTCATTAAGAATCTAAACTATTCTTATCATTTTATCAAATTATTGTTGGTTTTATGAATGTCACTTAGAATATTTTTATCGAATAATTTGAAGGTAAAGTGTGACAGACCAGTGGAAAGCATGAGTACATTCTAGGAACAAGATTTTATTTTTGTTGCATTTTAATTTAGTAAAATATATTCAGACTTTTACATGTATGCATGCAAACACATTTTGTGCAGAATATCTAACACAATTTAAATTAATTCCTCTATGTGTGAATTCTCACTTCTATGTTGCTATGAATATACTAGTTTCTACATTTTTCTGTACAGAGGTTCCTGAAGCCTGTATGATGCCAGTAGTTTATAAATTCTATTTATTGAGACAAAACTGCAGCTCTATAGTTTCTTATAATGCCCTAGATGGTCAAAAATTAAAAACAAACGTTACTAGGGAGATGTTATTGTATTTATACACACCATTGTACAGAACGTGTGATACTCAAATGTGCACATCTCAAAAATTGTGTGTGTGTGATGTATAGATACAGATACAATTAGCACTCAATTCTTTTTAATTTTATGTTCACACACAAAAACATTTTCTATCATGATATTATTATGTTCCTTCAAACTCTGTGTCTATAAATGAAACTATCTAGGTACCCTTCTAAAACCTAGAGATGGGCTAGGCTCAAATAATTTAGTCCTTCCAGAATATCTGTGTCTAATATGACTTACCACATTTAACAACTTTCACTCTGTAATTGTTCTTTTTTTCTGGATTTACATAATTTACTTGTCATAGGTCTTTGTAATATTTTACTGAAAACAAAACAAAATAGTGTGCTGTTTTGAAAAACAACATGAAATTTGCCACAGACTTCCCAAATCAAAAGAATTTATATTCAGAGGATATTTTTATTCATTAATTCTTCAGAAGAATGACTTATGTCTTTAAGTTATAGCATTATATGTCCTGGCTATGTAAAAGTAGGTTTCTAAACCACACAGAAATCCTAAACCACACAGAAAGCCAGAGAAAGCCATGTTTTTCTGAGTAAGAAAAGAGTAACCTCTTATTTCTGTGGTTGAATCAGTTCATGTACCCTTTCTTCTAAAGGGATAACGTTAGTCTTCCCCAGTTGTCCTCAAATGCCCTTTGTCACTAGGATCACGTGTATTGCACAGTTCCCCTTTACTGGAAAATTGTATATTCTGTCTTACCTTTGCTCCATCTTGCCTTTGCACATTGGAAAAACTCATCTCAAAGCTTTTAGGAGTTCCTCTGTGCTGTATTAAATGCACTCCTTGGGTCACCTTTGCCTGCTCAGGCCACTGCTGAAGAAGCTGGTCTGCTTTTCTGTAGTCTGTGAGGACGTTTAGTGACATTGCAATTAACACATGGATGCCAGTAAAGTTTCTGTTCAGTAAGCTGGGACGCTTATTAAAGAGGCAACAGGTTGTTCTTACAAATACTTATGTAGATAGTGAAACATAACTACACATTAGCAGGGACAATAGGCGAAGATAGTTTATATATATATATATATATGTGAAGATGTGTCTGATACTAGGTCCTTCTACACAAAATCTACTTAGATTACTTAAATAGGTAATAGTTACATGAGTGACCAAAGAAAAAAATTCATTTTATTAATAGACACTGTACTTATATAGCAGTTATACTATTTTGACAATTGCCTTTAAATCTTTGTCATTCTCTTAT
Source organism: Acomys percivali (assembly GCA_907169655.1). Lineage (NCBI taxonomy): Eukaryota > Metazoa > Chordata > Mammalia > Rodentia > Muridae > Acomys > Acomys percivali. The sequence continues at coordinate 69,387,361 of OU015756.1, forward strand.
TATATTTAATCTAGAGTTGTTTTTAATTTAAATTTGTATTGAGAATTTCATACACAAGTCCTATATTTCTACTTCCCTCTGGCTGTCTTCTAACTCTACCTAAAATTCATCACTTATTCTTTAATTATTATTGTTACATCTATCTATCTATCATCTATCTATCTATCATTTATCTATCAATCTACATATATGTATGATTATATATAACTTGCTGGATCCATTTAGTGTTATTTATATGTATAACTGTTTTGGACTAACCAATTATTGTTGCACAACCTATCAGAAGAATTATCCTTGAAAAGATGGATTATCTCTCTTATCTGCCACAGATTCTTTAAAACTTTTCATCTAGGAGTGGAGCCTTGAGAGACTTCACACATCCACAATGACAACTTGTGTATTTAAGTCTTGTTTAGGAAATTATATTCTTGCCATTTCATGGGTTCAGCTTTCTTGTCATATCTAGAAGGTATTGGACAGCAGCAGGCATTATGGCCTTCTAGCTCTTTCACTTACTCTTTCAGCCTCTTTTTTTTTTTTTTTTTCAGTTTTTGTTCAGCACTGGAAATAAGGTTGGCATTATTGATGTATTATCTGGGGGTGGGCACACTATAGTCAGTTCTCTGCATTTGAACTAGTTTGTGGAGTTCTGTAGTCTCCATCTGTTATACAAAGTCATTTCTTTGAGGACTGGTTAGAGGCTATTGCACTTTACCTTGGTTTTCTAGCAGAAGCTGAAAGTAAGACCCTATTGCTGAAGTAGTTACTAAAAGCTTCCTCCATGAAAATAGCCCTCACAGTACCTAAAAATAGCATGTAAACTCCAAAAGAAGAAAGGCTCCCAGTAGCCAGCCATACATAGCTATAAAGCCTACAGACAGCAGTGACCACCCATCCTGATATCCCCAATAGAGGAACCAACAACTGACTGATTCTCAACAGGAAGGATTTCATGCTTTAAACTATAAACCTAGCAAACTACACATGGCTGGGCTGGTCATGGACCCTTCCAATTAAACCTACTATGGCTACTTTTTAAAAACTTGTATAATTTCTAACTTCATTCTAAATACTGATTCTTATACACGAAGATATGTGTAGATCTCGCCCTTCATCAAGATAGACGATTTAACATTGATTGAACTCTACTTTCATATTTAAGAGATAAGATTAGCATTTGAAATCCATAAAAGGTGAAAATGAGTAGTCTTGAAGTCTCAATTGCCCTAAGAGCTCTCGCTCAGGAGGTAACATTGCTAATTGGTGTATATAACATATCTTTATAATCAACCAATGTAGACAGGGTAATTCAGAGTTTTTAGAAATGTATCAGATTTTGTATATTTTATCATTTTATTATTACCTGAGAAATCAAACTTATTTTTGTATTTGGGGGGTCGTATACAGCATTTCATTAATAATTTAAGATGTTTCTGGAAATACCTATGAGAATGCTTTGCTCAAGTTTTGTGATTTATTAAAAAACGTGAACTCAATGCTGACATAACCTTACAATAATTATGGGAAAAACACACTCCGTGTCTCCTGGGTCTTATATTAATACTGGCTCAATTTTCAGCTAAATGAAAGAAATAGAGTTTTCTTTGATTTCTGATTGCACACATTCCTCATGACAGCTGGGAGAAGCACCACAAAAAGTGTTTTAGGTAGATAGCACATCATGCTCAGAGCTACTAACTGGTTCATGGGACAAGAGAATATAGAGATACGAGATCTGAAGAAAAATAGGTAAAAAACAAAATACACAATTACAAAGGTTAAAAAACAACTGATTGTTATCTTTGGAACTTTAGACTTGGCAGTTAAAGATTCCTAGTGACAGGTCCTGGCTTGGAACTCCTCTGCAGTTATATTTGATACTGTCTTAAATAAGAATTGGCCCAGAGAGAGCACATCAATAACTTTCAACAAACAAACAAACAAACAAGCCACAGTATCTGTAATGGTTGCTGTACTGTATAGATAAAAAACCCAAAACATATGAAAAGACAGTCAATATGGTAAAGGTCAATTAGTAAGATCCTGCTTAAAGTGAGTGTTGTAAAACTCAAAAAAGAAACCAATTTCTGTCCAATATAATGTTTCCTAAAGGGCTGATAATTAAATACAGCACCAAAAGTATTCTGAGGCAAATAACTGACTTTCATTTACATTTTAGAACACATTGTTTATATTTTTTTCTTATTTATTTAAAAACAAAATACAATAAGATAAAACAAAGCTAACACGTTGTAATTGTACAAAAATGAAGGACGCTCCTAGGCACAAGAAACAGAAATACTCCTGTAAGACATACTATATTCGTAAAGGGCCTGATACAGACCCATGCACGCCCGGTGCATTCTGCTTCAGTATCTGCGAGCTCATATGTGCTTTAACCATGGGCTGTTAAACTTTCTGCCTCCTTTTCCATGTGATTCCCAGATCCTGGGGCAGGAATCTAATGGAGACTTACCTTTTGTGTTAATTATTCCAAAGTCTCTCACTCTCTGCATATTGTCTGACTGTAGGTCAGTATTTTTCCAATGTGCCTCAGAAGCAAGCTTTTCAGATTGTGGCAGAGCAAGGCAGTGGTCTATGAGTATACCAAAGTCATTTTATTATTATTTTTTTAGAATAGTATTATTTGGTTTTACCCTAGGTCCCCTGTGCTTTCTAGTCACAGGTTCTTGTTTGCCAAAGCAGTGTTGGGCACGAATGCCATCTAACTGACTGGGACTTAAATCTAATCAGGTGTTGGTTGGTTACTCCCACAAGCTTTGTGTCACCATTTCCCTGGCATATCATACAGGCAGACAGCATTGTACATCAAGGGTTTTGTGTTTGTCTTGGTGTTTACATTCCTCCTTTGCCACCACATAGAGTATCTTCCGGTACTAAAGATGCCAGCATGTAGAAGTGGAAACAGGTACTAGCTGGACATCTGATGTTCACTAAATTGGGTGGGTGTTGTCTTGAATAATGGGACATTAGCTTTAGTTTGTGGAGGACAATGTTAAACTCTTAGAAACTAATATTTCTGGGGATTCCCATGAAACTCTTTCAGCCCAAAACCTATTAGCCTAATTCTGGTACTGGTATTGAATAGGTATGGAGAGAGAGAGAGAGGTCAATATTTCCTTGTTCCTTATTTTTGTGGAATTGCTTTGAACTTCTCTGCATTTAAATTGGTATTGGCTATGTGCTTCCTGTAACTTGCATTTATTAGGTTAAAGTATCTCCTTGATATACGTAATATCTCTAGGACTTTTGCTATGATGGGGTGTTAGATTTTTGTCAAAGGTATTTTCTGTATCAAAAAAAAGATGATCATGTGGCTTTTACTTCAGTTTTTTATATGGTGGGTTAAATTTATTGATTTACATATGTTGAACTATCCCTGCATCTTGGTGGATAATCTTTTTTGAAAGTTTTTTTATTTTTTTATATACATATACTTATATTATATGTATACACATATACAACAAATTAGATGCAGCAAGAAGAACCATGAAACAATCAGGAATTATATAAATGTTACATTTATAGTGCTTTGGCTATTTGTATTTGGCATTCTTTGAAAAAACACCTTTCCTATTATGGTGAGTCTAAAATTCTGAATTTAGTCAATATCTATCTTTTTGATGTTTTCTTTTATTTGGTTTGCAAGAATTTTATTGTGAGTTTCTGCATCTATGTACATAAAGCAAATTAATCTGTAGTTTTCTTTTTTAGGTCCTTATGCAGTTTAGTTATCAGGCTAACTGTGGCCTCAAAAAACATAGTGGGCAATGTTCCTTCTGTTTGTACTTTATCAAATAATTTGAGAAGTATTGGCATCAACTTTTTCTTGAAAGTCTGTAGAATTCTGAACAAAAACCATCTGACCCCGGGCTTTTTTGTTTGGTAGGCTTTTGATTACTACTTCTATTTGAGAAGGGGTTAGATGTCTGTTTAAATTGTTTATCAAATCTTGATTTAACTTTGGTAAGTGGTATATCTTGAGAAAGTTATTTCTGTTACGCTTTTTCTTAATTTGGTGGAGTACAGGTTTTAAACTATGTCCTTATGATTTACTGGATTTCCTCAGTGTCTGTTATGACCTGACTTTCTATTTTTGATCATTTGGATATACCCTCTCTATCACCTTTAAGTTAATATTAATAAAGATGTGCCAATGTTACTGGCTTTCTCAAAGAACAAATTCTCTGTTTCATTGACTCTATATTGTTTGTTTCCATTTATTTATTTCAGCCTGGAGTTTTATTATTTCTTTCCATCTACTCTTCTGGGAATAATTGCTTTTTTTTTGTTGTTCTAGAGCTTTCAGATGTCTTGTTAAGTTACCAGTATGAAGTCTCTCCATTTTTAAAACATAGGTATTTAGTACTATGAATTTGCTTTTAAAATCATCTTTATTTTGTCCCAAAACTTTGGGTATGCTATGAATTCATTTCTGCTCAATTCTAGGACAACTCTAAATTTTTTTTAAACTTCTCTTGACCTGTTTTTCATTCAGTAGAGATTTGTTCAGTTTCCATGACATTCCATAAGATGCTGATAAGAAGCATCTTTGTCTTTGGGAGAAATATTCTGTAAATATCTGGTAAACCAAATGGCTAATGCCATCAGTTACCTCCTGAATTTCTCTGTTTAGTTTTATCTGGATGACCCATCTATTGAGGCCAATGAGGTATTCAACTCTCACACTATCAGTATTTAAGGTCAATATGTGGTTTAAGATGCAATACAATTTCTTTTACAAACATGTGTGACTTTCTGTTTGGTGTTTAGATATTAACAGTTTCAATGTCCTCCTGGTAAGTTTTTTTCTTTGATAAATATGTAGCATCCTTTTCTAACTCTTATGCTTATTTTTGGTCTGAGGTCTATTTTATTAGATATTAAAATGGATACACCAGCTTTTTCTAGTTTGCTTGGAATTTCTTTTTCCATACTTTATCATAAGATGATACCTATCTTTGCTGTTAGTGTTTATTTTGTGGGTGC
>OU015756.1:69392380-69434119 GCA_907169655.1 Acomys percivali
TGTGTGTGTGTGTGTGTGTGTGTGTGTGTGTGTGTGTGTGTGTTTTATTCTGGCATCTAGGCATCTGGGCTTGGGAAACTTGTAACCCTATGTGCAATTCTAATGTGCATGTATATATGTCTATGTGTCTGCATGTGCATGTGCATGTACATGTTTGCATATGTGTATGTCTTATCTTTGTTAGGCACGTGCTTTGTTCCTTGGTTTATGTAGCCTTCTCTAGTTCTTTGGAGAGTGTGGTGGCTGAGTGTTGCCTGGTAGAAAATTCTTCTGGGATCTTGATACATGTGGGCATGGGTGGGTTTCAGGTAAAATGTAGTTTTACATATTGAGAACTGATTCTTAGGCATGGAGATGGGATATGGGAGGTGGAGCAGGAGAAGAGTCGGAATTTCCACCAGGATCTGCTTCCATCCCTGGGAATGGGGGTAAAAATGAAGGAGAGGCTGAAATAGTTGGTCTGCAACAGAGCTGAGAACAAGTCAGTGGGAACTTGGAGGAATGGAGAAATAGGAAAAAGAATGCAGTCAGCCTTGTTCTTCAAAGGCAGGAGTGGTCTGCAGGTCCCAGGGAGTGTCTTCAGGAGTTAGGGCCTAGGAGAAATCAATGAAAGGGCTGAGAGAAGCTGAGAGGAAATAAACTTGTGTGAATCACTGGAGTCTGGGCAAAGGATGGAGTAGGGTAAACAGCAGGTGTCCTGTTACCTAAATCAAGATAACACTGGGGGATTATATTTGGAGAGGCTGATGGAGAGGTGAAGATTTGCAGTTAGGTTACCTGTTTCCTTGACTGGAGTGATTACCATATTTTAATATTTGTATTTTGTCAACTAGTGTTGTAATACATCCCTATTAGAGTTTTTATCTGAATCTTGTCTTTAGTTGCATTAAAATTGCTTGCTTAATATTTACTGACAGTTCTCTCCTGCTTGGAAGTATGTTATTTGTTTGTCTGTTTTCCTCATTATCAAGTTGCCAGGGCTTATGTCTTAGAATTGCACTGAAAGGCATATGAAAGGTGTCCTCACTGTTTATTCTCCGTGTCACTGAGTTAAACACAGAACTCAAGCTCTGGGTCTCCGAATAGGAAATCACAACTCTTTCATATGCAGAAGCTTCTTCTTAATAGAAACTTGTTCCAAAAGGAAAAAATGACTGAGACAGTTTACTGCCTGGATAGTCACCCAACATTCTCTATAACATTGGAAGCTACTAACCTGCACTTCTTGTTCACTCAGGTATTTAAGTTTTATTCCTTCTCAAGTCTGTGATGGGGTTGAAGACCAGATAGTTTAGTCTTTCAATTAAACTTAGGTGGTTAGGGGTTAAGGTGTTTTTAAATCAAGATAGATGCTTTAAGTTAATAGAGATGAGATATGATATATACTGATTTTCATTCAGAAATTTAGACCCAACAAGATAGGAAAGATGTGTACTTCAATACTGCCAAATACAAATAGCCAAATCACTATGAATGTAACATTTATATAATCTTGATTGTCTCATGGTTCTTCTGCTGTATGTAGTTTATTTTATTCATGTGTAATAATATAAATGTGTATGTTTAAAAAGAAACATAATAAAGAAAAGAAAAAAAGGGGGAAATAGAAATGTGTTAACATTTTTGTTGCACAAGCAACCATGCACTTCCTCATTTGGAAGTCACCAGTCATGATTAGTATGCATAGCTTACAGCCATGATATGTAGATAAGCACCAGCTTGATTATAAACATAAAAGAATCATTATTCTTTGTTGTACACTCATGAGTGACGACCTGATTACTATACCTTCCCCATAGAAACCAACTATTCTAAGATTTCTGAGTTTGCAATAATATTTTACTTATCCTTAGCTAAAATCCCTCTGTGTTTCACATACTCCTAGAGAGGACGCAGCTGGAATCATGATGCAGATAACATCGCATCCAAGCCAGATATGTAGCTTCTAGGCCATCGCAGAGGTAGCAAGGATGTTAGCACGGGAAAATGACTTAGAAGTACATTCAGTGAATTTTATATATTTCTAAACACAGGAGCCAAGGGAGTAGAAAGCAGCATTGTGGATTCCAAGATCCCAGTGAATGAGAAATGGATATGAAGGATTTTTAAAACAATGTAAGTTCAGTTGTTGACAGAGTGAAAAGTGGAAACACAACTTTGGCTCTCAAGAGAGGGCTCTGTCTAGGTAGTATCTGTTTGTAGCATGGAGGAAGCGCTGGAGTGGGTGGGATGATTGAGGCCCTGAGAAACACACACCCTGAATTCAGGCAGCTTGAGGCTGTGTGCTTATTTGTTTTTGTGTTTCTCCTCATCTTTCCACCCCAACTTCTTGAATATTATGCTGTGCCTCAGGTTACATGCTCCTAAATATTGAAGAGCTTTATTTTATCTACTTGTTTTATCTCAAGCACACAAGGAAAGTGTGCTAGTGTTACCATGCATTGCTTATATTTACTTTTTTATTCAACTCTCTCCACTAGCATAGAGTTTCACCTAGTCGTATATATTTGTTTACAGACAAATAGACTAGTGCATGTCAAGAGACGATGCTGTTATTTTTTTGTGTCACTGAATGAATTTACCTAATGTATAAATTGCAAACTGCTGGAATGAGTCTGCTATTCATTAATCATTCGACATACCTGACTAAATTTTCTGGCCATACCAGACATTAGTAATGTTGAATAAATCTTGTTTTTGCTTTTTTGTTCCCACTTAGGTCTCAGTAGCATATGATTCTCTTAGTAAACAGAGATACAAAAAGCATTGTCTTTAAGGCACATAAATATTTCTATTGTAAATGGATTAAGTAAGATACATAATTCACTTTCCAGGTACATTTTAAAGTTTTTGTTTCACGGTAAACTTTCCCAGTATATTCCATGTATTTTTTTGTATTCAGAACATTTTATAAATAACAAACCCTACTAAAATAAATACAATAAGATCATGTTTTTTTTTTTTTAAATGAAGAAGAGGTCTACAAAGTACTCTGAGCAGTAAGAACTTATATCTATTGGCAAGTGAAATTACTTCTCAGTGTTCACTTTCACTAAATTCTGGGTAGTAACACTGCTTAGTCGTGAGGTCTTCGGGATGATTCAATGGAAGACATGATATTTCACAAAATAATTACTTGGAATTAGGATAGCATTCTATTAAAATTAACTAATTTTGGAGCAATGAAATCATGTCTCTTTTTGAAAGTAGATGTAGCTGCAGATAATAATCAGAAAAATAACTTCTTTTAATTCATATGCCACATCAATGATATTAGAAGATAGATGTGGAGAGTATTTAATGGACAAATGAGGTAGGAGCAAGAGTGTAAATAAGAGTGAACAGCAACGGCTACTGTTTTAATGCTTAACATACTTTTTAAATTACACTATACTATATTTCACAAGTAACCCCATTCTTCTTCTTTCTAGAAAGGATATGCTAAATGGACACTAACATCATTTATAGAATTTCACATAAAAGCTAAATCTGCTTATTAAAATGTATTGAATTAATTTTCTTAGATATTTAATTTCTTTTTTAAAATTTTTATTATTTAATTAATTCAGATTACATCTAAATTATTTTCCCCTCACTTTTATCAACCCGTTCCTCCATCCCTCCCACTTTCACCCTATTCCACTCACCTAGGTCTGTGACAGAGGGGGACCTCCTCCCCCACAATATGGTCATAGACTATCTATCAAGTCTCATCTTGGTAGCCTGCTTATTCTTTCTTTGAGTGCCATCAGGCCTCCTCACCACGGGGAAGTGGTCAAATATGGGGCACCAATGTTCATGTCTGAGTCGGTCCTTGCTCTTCATATAACTGTGGAGAATGTCCTGTCCATTGGCTAGATCTGAGTAGGAGTTCAATGTTTACTGTATGTATTGTCCTTGGTTGGTGCACTAGTTTGAGCAGACACCCCTGGGTCCAGATATTCCCATCATAATGCTCTTCTTGTAGGTTTCTAGGACCCTCTGGGTCCTTCTATTTTCCCATTCTCCCATACTTCTCTCACCTACTGTCACAATAGGAAATCCTCACATCTATCCCAATCTCCTGGTAGGTGAAGACTTTCATGGGACATCCCCTTTGGGTTAGTGTCCAATTATAAGTGAGTATATACCATGTGAGTTTTTCTGCTTCTGGATTAACTTACTCAGTATGATCATTTCTAGTTCCATCCATTTGTCCATAACTTTTGGGAATTCCTTGTTTTTAATAGCTAAGGAGTATCCCATAGTGCAATGTACTACAGTTTCTTTATCCATTCTTGGACTGAGGAACATTTAGGTTGTTTTCAGATTCTGGCTATTATGAATAAGGCTGCTATGAACATGGTTGAGCATATGTCCTGGTAGTGCTGTGGAGCATCTTCTGGGTATATTACAAGGAGTGGAATAGCTGGATCTTGAGGAAGCCTTATTCCCAGTGTTCTGAGCAAATGCCAGATAGATTTCCAAAGTCGTTGCACAAGTTTGCGTTCCCACCAGCAATGAAGGAGTGTTCCCCTTTCTCCACATCTGCATGTGCTGTCACTTGAGTTTTTTATCTTAGCCATTCTGATGGGTATAAGATGGAATCTCAGAGTCATTTTGATTTGAATTTCCCTGATGACTAAAGACGTTGAGCATTTGTTTATGTGCTCATGGCCATTATGGATGGAAGTATGACAGCAGGCAGACAAACATGATGATGGAGCAGTATGTGAGAGCTGACATATTTGTATTCTCTAATAATCACATTATTTAAATTGATACTTTAGTAAATCTTTAAAAAACATTTTTCAGTGTATGTAAGACTAGAAATTATTTATTTTCAAAAATACTTTTGAAGTAGTTTTATAAATATAAAAAAGAAATACATAGGAAATTATAATTTCATAATAAATGATGATGAAACAAAATGTTGCTGTGTATTTTATTGAAGTTAGCCTAAATATACACAAAAGAAAAGACTATATAACATCATAATATTATGAATCATGAAATTTATCCTCAAAACTACAGGGTTGAATACATTTTCATACAATATATTTCAGTTATTAACTGTCCCCTCCTTCTCTCAGTTCCTGTCCATCTCTCTTTCCAACCAAATCCACACCCTTTCAATCTCTTATCAGAAAGAAATCAGGTCTCCAAGGAACAATAATAAAATAAAATCAGATCAATTAAAAAAATAGTGACAGACACTGGAAATGATTCAAGTCCTTTGAAACCTCAAATCCCACCCCCAATGGCACACATCCTCCACAAAAGATATACCTCTGAGTCTATCGCAAACAGTTGCACCTACTGAGGTCCAGGTATTCAAGCATATTCATTTCCCAAGGCCATTCTCCCTCAAACCCCACAGTGACACACGCCAAACACAGTGATGCCTTCCATCCTATGAGTTCGTTTATATTATTTAGCACATTTTTCAAATATTGAAAAGAAAAACTTTTAAAAATAGAATGTTACAAATTTGTTATACCTATATCTCATCATTTAACAGTAGTTTAATAGTTATTTTGTTTTTATAGCAAATCATGTACAAAGAATCACAGTTCAACAATGACATAATGTAATTAAAATTGTTTCATACACACGTACTTGTTGAGGAAACACTAACTACTTGCTTTAGATTTGGATTGTATTTTCAGGGAATAAATATTGTAATACATATCAAGTCTACCTGAAGTGATGTGCCATGATGCCAAAAGAATGAATTAATTACACAATTTCAATTTTAGACTTTAGGGGAGAGTGTTAGATTTTAATTCGTTAATTACTTTCAAAATAACTCAACTGTAAGTAGAAAGTATTTTGAACCATGGGCTTGACTCACACCGTCTGGCTGGTCTAGCTACCGATCGAAGGAGTCATTCTAGTCTGTACCTCTGCATGGCAGTTTCTCCAGATGTATTCTTCTTTAATTCTAGCATGTGCTATAGCCCTTTCACATTGTCCCCTGTACCTGTATTTGGTCATACATATGCTCACACGCTCAATAAAATGTCACTTAAGATGATCATGACTTTCATTCATATGATTCTCCTTTCACTGGGGCCTTGGTGCACATGCTGTTCCATGACTTTATGGAACCAGAAATGACTGGTTTGTCTTAACAGCTATTGCTACCTTGACGAAAAAAAATAAATAAATAAAAAAAAATAAAAAAAAAGGAGGGTTAGTTTGGTTCACATGGGAATATGGTTTTTCATGGCAAGGAAGACATGGCAGCAGACAGAAGGACAAGAAGGCTATGTGGTCACACTGATCCACACAGGAAGAAGTAGAGTTGACGTAGAAAACCTAAAGTAAGGATGATATATGAAATCCACAGATCCAAATAAGCCAAGCATGACCCAAGGGAAAATGTTTGAATCTCACTCTGAAGAAGAAATAAAGTAGACATCTGTGGTAGATGGAGTGAGGGAACTGCGTGGGAGAGGGGTGGGGATTAAATGTGAAGAGGGGGAGGACCAGAAGAGAGAACAGAAATATGTGTATGGGGGACATCTCTGGGACAGTGGTGGCTCCTGAGAATCTACAGGGGTAACTCTAGATGAGGCTCCTAGCAGCAGAGGTTTAGAAGCCTGAAGTCCCTACTTCCTTGTAGCCAGGTGACACTTCCAGTGTAGGGAGCAGGAAACCAAACTAACCCACCACCCAAAAAAAACCCTTCAACTGACCCAAAATTTGTCTTGCCTATATAATTCTTAAGTGCATGAGCTTCCATTTGGGTTTAGTGACCTTACCAGGGGCTATATACCCTTAAAGAAAACCTAATCTTCCACTCTCATTAGCTATCAATTCCAAAATTCTCTGCTATGGATTCAAATTCATGATCAAATTCCTCTGAGTGCTAGGATTTGGCTTTTATTGGCCCCATACAGGTGTTGACATGCTGTCAAAATGATGTGAGTACTTAGATGTAGCTGCCACGCAAGGTCCAGAAAACACTGTATTCTTGCAGATGCTGCAGTGAGAATGTCTCTGATGTGAGTTGAAAGATGCATTAATATATGAGTATAATGATAAATCATTATGAATCAACTAAATATAATTCCCAGTTAGTAGAATAATAGTAGTAAGATTTCCCCTGGTATCTATAGGTTTTTGCCCTGATAATGGTCCCAGGCATTGGTTACTTTTATGAGGTTCTTGCCATTAGTGTGCTAGTGAGCATGTCTTGTAAACTCAGTTATTATTTAGCTCCTAGTGTCCACAGCTGGGTAAGACTGAGGCTTGTTTTTTTTTTTTCCTCCACTAGTGTGCATGGCATATTCCATCACTATGAAAGCTAGCCAGGCTGTATGAAGCTTCTAGGTGCACGTAAGCTTGGTTTCTCCACATTCTATGCCTCTCTCTATCAAGTGCCAGCAGGAAATGAACAGCCTGAGCAACTATCTACAATGTTTTAAGGTATTAAGTTCTCACCATCCAAAACCTTGAAAAGAGTTAATCCATTCTTGGCAATGAACCTTTAATTTTGGGCAACACTCAACATGGATGATCAGATATCTTTGTAGAACAAGATATCCTTTGTGTACACATCCAATAAAAATGTAGTCGGATCATGTAGATCTACTTGTAGAATCTTAGGGAATATCTACACTAATTTGCATAGTAAATCAAACAGTTTGCATGCTCAACAGCAATGGATACACGCTTCCCTTCATGTCAGCATTTATCATCATTTGATTTTTTTGTGTGTCTTTGCCATTCTGACTGGAGTGAGATAAAAATACCAAAGTAGTTTTAATTTGTATTTCCTTCATCATTAATGATGTTGAACATTAAAAAAAAAATTTCATAGCCATTTGAATCTCACTTTTCTGTTTCATTCCATGTCCCATTTAAAAAAATTTTTTTGTTTCATTGATGTTTAGTATTATTAGGCTTTTGAACATTTCTGATAGTTACCATATGTCAGATGTATAGCTGTTGCTGATTGTTTTCCATTCTGGAGGATGCCTATTCATTAGAAGTATGTCATCCTTTGCTGTATAGAAGCTTTTAATTTTCATGAGGTTACATTCATTGGTTGTTTCATATTAATGCCTGTGCTACCAGGGCCCTGTACTGAAATGTCTTTCCTGGGCCAATGAGTTGATGGTTATCCCCCACTTCTCTTTGTCAGATGTCTCTGGGAGTGTGAGCTTATGTGTGGATTGTCAATTCTATTACATCAGTCAATGAAACTGTTTTAAGTCAGTGCCATGGTGTTACTGTATAGTATAGTATAGTATTGCATCACATAGCAGAGCAGAGCAAAGCTAAGCATAGTATAGCTCTATAGTATAACTTGGAATTTAGGGTGGTGAAACTTCCGGCTAGATTTACTTTTGTTTTTGTTCAAGATTATTTTAAAGATAAAGTAAACTTGATGAGTTTTTGAGCTAATAGGTAATTTTATAGTTTATTTCCCTACATATTATAATAAAAAGCAAAATATAAGCACTAATCACAAGTGGTTGAGGAAATAAAAGCAAATGAAGCAATGCCGATAAAAATAGTGGTAGTGATAGTTTAACTAAACTGTTATATTTGTCTTTAATGTTGCATCAATTTAGTTTCATATACAACATCTAGTTAGTATATCACATTTCAATAATAATAATAGAAGAGAATATAGAAATACTTAAAGCAGAATGCTACTCTCATATACTAGGTAAAATATAAATCTGGAAGGTATAAGCTGACTTCTACACATGGACGTAAACAAAAATGGAAAATAAACAAACATACTAAAAGCTATTCAGTCAAGGTTCTTGATTTCAAGGGCCAAAAGTGTAATATTAATATTTTTATGATCACTGAATTTGAAGTTTGAAACACCATACCATGCCTCAGCCTCCACTATATGATGGATACATGACTATCTCGCTGTGATGTCATTTTTCTCATCTGGAATATGGGGATGTTAACAGCAATACCAACCTCAAGGCGGGGTCATTTAGGTAAAGAGAGGCTAGGGGCAGCAGGATTATAATTGACTCAGCATATACAATTGTATACCAGATGAACAGATAGATTTAATTTTAGTACTAAAATATAAAAAACTATCAATGTAATGGATTATTACTCAGAAATATAATTAATTACTGTTAAGTGTAGAATAAAATTGGAAAATTAATTTAGCTTTCAGATTTTATGCTACTAATGGGAGTTTATTTTAATCTCTTTCAGCTCTTAAATTGAAATAAAAGATCTTTATAAGAGTTACATGAATTCTCAAAGTTTAGAATACAAAATTATCCTAACAAATGCAAGCCACCAACTGCCACCTCCACAGACGATGCAAAAAATATGGAGAGACTATGAAATTTGAATTTTTGAAGTACATATCAGGCGATGATGTGTATGCAAAAATGTCAAAAACTGGAAAACACTGCATACCACACAGAGTATTTATAGCCCTAAAAAGGATGCCCTTTCTGTGGAGGATAACATAATAGATGAGTACAAGATTAAATATCTACAAGGCCTCCCTTCAAATACAATTGCGTTGATTCAGATAAATGTACTTTGCTTTGTTATGGAAGTCATTCAGAAATTTCTCTCATGGGCCAGTCTTTAACTCTAATTAAAATATACATTTGAGGATTCAAAAAGTACATAAACAAACTAATTAAATAGAAGGTCAGCCCTCAGGAATTATACGTTTTAGGTTGAATTTCTTTTCAGGCCTATGTTCTTCAAGAATTTTTCAAATTGAGACAATAGACAGTCATGTCAAAAGTGACATCCATCTGTTGTTAATTAATAATGCATCTGTCACTCCAAAACTGTGTAAAGTAGAAGGTTAGCCCATACCAGAAGTGTGATGTTTCCTTTCAGACTTGTAACTTCAAGTTATAACACAATTAAAATGGCGAATGTTGTATTTTGCTTTCCATTAACTGTAACAACATATCAGAGACAACTCTAAAAAGAATGAACAGGGTTTTTTACTCCAAAGTTTCAGGTCATGGTTAATTATTTTTTAGGAATTTATTTATTTATTTTTTACATTAAAATCAAATTTATTTATTCCTACCAAGTTTTCTTTTCTACTTTCTTTTTGAGTTTTTTTAAAAAAAATTTTATTAATTTATTCTTGTTACATCTCAATGGTTATCCCATCCCTCGTATCCTCCCATTCTTCCCTCCCTCCCATTTTCCCCTTATTCCCCTCCCCTATGACTGTTCCTGAGAGGGATTACCTCCCCCTGTATATGCTCATAGAGTATCAAGTCTTTTCTTGGTAACCTGCTATCCTTCCTCTGAGTGCCACCAGGTCATGGTTTATTATTCTCATTGCTTTGGGGCTTGTGAATCAAGAAACCATTATGTGGAAAGGTGTGGTACAGTAAAATGGTACAGTATCATTGTGACCAAGGAGCAAAGAGAGTGAGAAATCAGAGGATTTCATCTCAGTATCCTTTTCAAGACCATGTATGTGCCCAGTGATCAAACATCCTTTCACACTAATTATCACCTTTTTTCATTTTTAAAAATTATATTTTTCTTATTTTATGGAGAAGAACGGAAGAGTGTTAGTTCAGAGCAGGCATGTGAAGGTCAGAAGACCACTCACAGGAGTCAGATCTCCCCATAGAGTATGTGGGTCCTAGATAATCACACTTGGGTACTTGGCCTTGGTGTACCACTCACTGGGTCATCTTGCTGGCCCATAAAATTATTTTAACTGAACACATTTTGAAACTACTGTGTTGTTAAATGCACTTAGTCACCTTTACAATTTTTCATTTAACCAAAGAAAATTGGAGATAAACAAATTATGATAAATCATTCTAGAAACTAGTTTTTTTTCTGGATACCAGAAATTTGTCTTTATTTTAAGATATATATTTATTTTTAATTTTTCATTAATTAATTAATTTATTTGCTTTGTAGCCTGCTTGCAGCCCCTTCCTTGGGGGCTGTCTCTGACTCTTTTGCCTGCCTTTGGATTCCTTTCCCTTAGCTTGGCTGTCGTGTCTGGCTTCAGTGGGAGTAGATGCCCTTAGTCCTGCTGGGACTTGATATGGCAGTATGGGTTGGTACCCATGAGGAACATCCCCTTATCTAAGGGGGAATAAAGAGAAGGATGAAGAGAAGGGGCGTGAGGGTGAGACTGGAAGGACAGGAGGGAGAGGCCTTCAATCTGGCTGTAACTACTACTTTTTAATAGCACCACAAGCTGGCCACCCATGCCTTTCACAACAGGCTTTGGGGGAATCCAAAGCACAGGAAGTGAGTCTGGGGATGTAGCTTAGTGTCAAAATGCTTTCTGTGCATTCATTCTTCAGCATTTCCATAAAGTAAGCTAGAAAACAAACAAACCATAGCAAGTGTTCCTTCCAAGAGAGGAGTCATGCGGCTACCACTTCTGCACTATGCACATTTCAAATATCCCAAACCATCCTGTCTAGCGCTGGGTTGTACTCCTTTTTTAATGTATTTTATTAATTTATTCATCTTACATCTAAATTGTTATCCCATCCCTTGTATCCTCCCATTCCTCCCTCCCTCCTATTTTCGCCTTACTCCCCTCCCCTATGACTGTGACTGAGGGGGACCACCATAGGGTATCAAGTCTCTTCTTGGTAGCCTGCTATCCTTCCTCTGAGTGCCACCAGGTCTCCCCATCCAGTGGATGTGGTCCAATATCATAGCAGCCTTATTCATAATAACCAGAACCTGGAAACATCCTAAGTGTCCCTCAGTAGAAGAATGGATAAAGAAACTGTGGTTCATTTACGCTATGGGTTGTACTCTTTATGCTTACACATGATTTCACAGAAATAAGTAAGAGTCTCATAACTGTGACTTTAAAATAGTCATGTAGCAAACAGTTCGTTTCAGGGAAAGTTGTCACTTATAACTTCTCTCAAAATGTTTCTGTTTTGAAATTTAGTTCAATGAGTAAAAAAATTGGAGGTCTTATTCTAAGGTGAAATAAATGTTTTAAAATGTATTCAATCTAGCATACACAAATTTACTCTAAGTTCCTGAATGGTTGCTCTTGAGAAAACTCTCCTGCATTGATTATGTTCATTCATATTTATCTTTGTGTGAGGTGTTTAACACATGTAGCATTCTGTTACTTTGTGATTTTTTAAAAGATTTATTTATTTATTATGGATACAGATCTTGTTATAAAGATGATTGTGAACCAACATGTGGTTGCTGGGAATTGAACTCATGTCCTTTGGAAGAGCAGTCAGTGCTCTTAACCTCTGAGCCATCTCTGCAGCCAGTGATGTTTTTATATGCAACTAAAATATACTAACATACACACACATTACATTTCATTTTAAATTTTTGACTGAAACTTCAGCATGGAAGGATCCATGTGTGCTTTGCCCCACCCTGGTATCATTGATCCTATCATGATATTGAATATACAGGTTGTGTATGACTGATAACTGGTCCCTACATTGTGTGGTGTGTATAGTGACTTATAAAATTAAGTGGTATTTTTTATTTCTTATAGAACACTTTGAGTGAAGGCCTCATCCAGGACCACTCTAGAAGCACATAGAAGCCCAGGAAAGGGAATAGATTTAAAAAAAAAAAAAACTTTCTACTTAAGCAAAAGTAGCGTGAGAAAGATTGATTTGGCTGAAATCAGATGAAACTCTTTGTATATCATTTTCAGACATCTTCATTACATTTATGTTCACTTTCAGGGACTATTTCTATTGTGGGACTCGGCATGTTGAAAATAATGTCTAGCTTCGTATTTGTAAATCTGGTATAAGATGGAAATGTCACGATCTCGGGTGATTTAAAAATCACTGTGTCCGCAAATGCTGCAATTTTAATTATAGATGACATCCTTTCAGGTGATTATTCTTCAGTGTCCTATATAATTTAAATATATATTTTATTTGCTTCACAAAGTGTTTTCTTTTTTGGGGGGGGTTTTTTTGGGGTTTTTTTTTTTTTTTTGGTTTTTTGGTTTTTCAAGACAGGGTTTCTCTGTGTAACGTCACATTACTATTCAAAATTCTTTTAATACAATTCCATGAAAGAAGAGTGGTGACCTCCTTCCCAGGTCACGTGACTTTGTCGTGGCTAACATCAGATCACGTGACAGCATTAGGCTAGAACTACAATGAAGTTGAACGACGGTGAAATCATTTAAGTTAGGAATCTTTTCCTATAAACGGGCAAGTGTCTCGCTGAAAGCAGGGTGGGTTTTAACCAAGAAAATCAAACTGTCTGTGAAAATAATGGGATGACTACAAGGCAAGGGCTCATTTGAATATACTTTATTAATAAGGACTTGAGCATCAGAGTTTCCTGGGGACTGTGTTTCTAAAAGATCAGTTGGTGTGTTATTCAATGTGTAGACTTTACTGATCTTTACAAAAGGCTGCAATGTTTTATGTCTGGAGAGGTAAATTCAGTAGCAAAGAGATAAAGATTTTTTTTTCTCGAATTGTGGCCATTTTCTATTAAATAGGGTTTTTATAAGCTTTTTTTTTTAATTCTAAGAATTTTGAAATATTGATAGGTGTTCTGAACGATCAAGATGAGAGTCATTACCTCTTTATATTATTTTAGTCTTTAGTGCAATCTGGCTCTTTAAGAGCTTATTATCTCTTCCTTTCAATATTCTTATATTTTCTAGAATTCTTCACCAGTTCCCTGAATAAGACAAAAATATATTAACAGGCAATACTCCAACAGATGGTGAGGCATGGCAGGCACCCTTCTGGCTACACAGAAGTAGGTGTTAAAAAAAGAAATGTGAACATTAATTTTCCTTGGTTTCTACAGAAAAGGAATATGCAGCTGATGGTAACTATTTTTGTATTGTGATATTAGAAAATGTAACGTTAAGTGTGCAGCTGAGTACCATCTGTCTAAGATGCAAGGCAAATCATGACACGGATCTGACACACAAACTAAAGATCTAATAGTGTGTGTGAACAGTACAGGTCTTCCTGAGGCCATCCCAAGTCTAGAACAGTTTACAGTTAGAATTTCTTTTACATGGTCTGTGACACTATTAAGCGGTCTTTACGTTAGAAAGAAATCCTGACCTGGATGGGAACAGGCAGTCACTGACACTATTTTTAATAGTAGTAAAGATTGTAATAATATTTCATACTTAAAGACTATAATTAATTGTCCTTTCATGGGAGATTCTTGTTCAAAGGTCTTGGTTTGTAACATAGGTTGGCTTTGAACTCATGATCCTAACGCCTCAATCTCCCAGATGCTAGGGTTTCAGATGTCACAGCCAACCTTATGCGTTAGCAAGCATTGTAATGGGCAATAGTAAAACTTGGCATCAGTAATTGAAATGATTCTTTTTTTTTTCCTGTGTTCTCATCTTAGTTAAGAAGACAGAGGCAATTTCATTCTTGTTGTGGCTTAGGAGTAAATAGTGAATTGGCAGCACGAGATAAAACAACTGAAATGAGTGGGGATTCACACTTACCAGAAAGAACTGAAACAAGATATGTGCTGTGGGGCCTGGGTGCTAGATCTGCAGTGTCTTTTTTTTAGAACAAAATTTTGCTGATACAAAGTAATGGTCTAAGCAGCAGAAGAATGGATGCCTATAAATGTGTTTCTGATGATCCTTCCCAGGCTATTAGCATGCTACCAATGGCAATGTGAGTGCTACACACAAAGCACCCATGTCTTAACACCCAGGATCCGGCTGTTTTTTCAGCACCGTAAATGACACGAGTGGCAGTGTGTACCCACTGACTGAAGTATATGTGACTAAGGGGGGGAAAAAAAAACCAAGAGGCAAAACAAGGGTGAGGTCTGAAAGAGTTTTTTAGAGAGTTCTGTGGCCATTGTTTTATATCTTGCCAGCTTGCAGCAATTTCAAATAAGCTGTTTTGCACTCCACCCACCCCAGTATTCCACGGTGCAATCTCAATATCTAAATAATAGTCAAATTTTATACTTGGAGTATATGATTAAATTAATGAACTAATTAAGTAAGTCCATCGTCATTTTATGAACCAAGTCAAGCTACATTTGTTCCCACTATGTGTTATATAATTGCTTCTAAATTTAGACTATAAATTTGTGTTGATTTACTCTTAAACATTTGACATATTTATGATTCATCCATGTGATGAAATACACTTTTCTAGAGAAGGAACGTCATTAAGTAAGCACTGTCATTTTCCATGTAGCTATAATTAGAATTCTATCATTATATTTCCAATAACACATAGGTTTTTTTGGAGTAAGTCCTATGAATTTTGGCATACATGTAGAATCATGCAATCAATACCAGCATCCAGTCATGAAGCCATTCTGGTCCTAGAAATTCCTACTTGATTTGACATCATATTCCTTCCAATGTCTGTCTTTTTCTCTTATTATGTCTTTATTCATTAGAATTGAATCTTCATTAGCTTGAGTCTCCTGCAGACTCCATATTCTCTGATGGAGTTAAAGGACCCTCATCAGATCTTAAGCTTATGGTAAAGTTAGACCCATTGGCCCTGACGAGCCTATTTCCCACTGGCTCTTTTCCTGTCTTTGAACTTTAGTCTGGTCTTGATTAGCCCCCTGGCTCCTGATGCTATGCTCTAGATACCATTAGCTCAGGTAAAGGGAATAGGTTTGATCATGAAGTAATTGGTGAATCCTGAAGAATGTAAAGTCTAATTTGTGCATCCTTCAGTCAAACCCCATACCTTTGGATACATGCCATATCATGGTGCAATGCCACCCAGAACTCTCTATTTCAAATGCACTCTTCTGGGGTTTCCATTCCTTCTATAACCTTCTGGATTTATTTTTTTTCACCATGAATACTGTCATTTTAGAACATATATGTCACTTTCTCCTAACTCCCACTCAATTTTCAGGCTTTATTTGAGACAATACTTTTCTAGTAAACTTTTTGTGGTACGTTTCTGTTTCCTCAGTTTCTTCTCCTGTTCTGCCAAAGTGTAATATTAGGCTTGCACTGCTTCTCAACTCATGATAGGATTTTCTTTTTGCCATTACATGTTATGTTTCTTGAGAGGTGACGCTGTGTCACATCATCACCAAAGATCAGTATGATTTTGTTGAAGATGAGTCTATGCATGGACGGATATCAGTCTCTCCTCTGCATCCCATATTGCCATGGGAGTAGAGATACTATTTGAGATTTAGGAAGCGCAAATACATTATATTTACTCTGGGGACTTCTGGAAGGGCACCTATTAGAACCAAAATTATGCTTTCCAGAAATTACCTTGATGAGGTGAATTGTTGCCCAACGAAAGGAAGCCACTTAATATCAAGTGACATTTGACAGATTCCTGTAGCATGGCAATTCTCATCCAAGCCCAGAGGTTCCTGGTTTCTTGCCTTCTTTAATAGGTGAAAAGCTCACCATATGCACGCACGCGCGCGCGCGCGCACGCACACACACACACACACACACACACACACACACACACAAACACATACACATGCCTGCATGCGTCCACACACCATACCACCCCACACACATGTCTTCTCTGTGTACTGAAAGGATGTTTGCCAAAATACAAGAAACCATATGGATGAGAGAAAATGTCCACTTCTCACAGCCTCGACTCTTTTTAGCTTATTATTATTTTATTTATTCAGTTTACATCCTGGTCTTATACCCATTCCTCCTTTCCTCCTTAGAAAATAGGAGATAGCCCCCACCACCACCACCACACACATACACACACACACTCAGCTCATCAAGCTGCTTCAGGACTGGCAAGGCAGTGCTGGCCGTGAGGAGTCAAAAGCAGGCAGCAGATTCCATGTTAGAGGCAGCCCCTCTGCTTCTAAATAGAGGACCCACATGAAACCTGAGGTGCCTATAGGCTACATCTGTGTAGGTGCCGCAGACCACTAGCTCAGTCGGAGATCGGTCCTTGGGATCGGAGGTTCTTGGAGTGTCGGTGACCGGAGATAAGGCATTGTGACATACAGAGGAGACGCAGGTTTGAGTTTCCATCTGAGTGTATTTCTCAGCCAAGCAGTCTAGCATTCTATACATTTCTTGAAAGCAGGGGAGGGGGGGGTGTTGGTTACATTTTTCTACAGCATTTTCCTACAGAGCAGATTCGCGGAAGTCAATGAGCAATCAAGCATACATGGTACAGGTACAGATAGTTTTGTCATAATTTGAATTACGACTTTGAATTGAAACAATACAAGGTACAGAGTACATAGCGAAAAGACGTCATCATTTCTAACTTATTGGCTTAGTATCAATATGTATGTGCTCTCTTTGTCCAGGGCCAACGTCCTCTCCCTAACGAAACTTTCTCCCTAACGAAACTTGTGCCCAGCACCTGTGTTTCGGGAAGTTTTTTTTCCCTATTCTATTCTTTTTGTTCCTGTTACCTGAAATCTTTTGAAATACTCCATTTCTTTGTAGACTATAGTATAACTTATTAACTAATGATTAATTTCTAGTCATGTCTCTTTTAATAAGTGGAAGTGAAGCAGAACTACCTCGGCCACGGACAGTGCCTGGCTGCAGTCCCAGGCCAGGGTCTCGTAGCAACCACTGTTAGGCTTGAGGAGTCCCACGTTGGGAGCGAAATGTAATTAGAATTTAGAGAGAATAGGAAGTAGCTCCCAGCAAACAGAGTTTTGAAACTGCAGTTTCTCTGCTGGCGGGATGTAGGAACCCTTGATCCGGTCCATGCACAGTCCTTGGTTGGTGCGTCTGTCTCCACGAGTCCCTCTGGCCCCTGGCTGGTTGTCTCTGTGTGTCTTCTTGTAGAGCTCCTGTCACCTCTATGTCCTTTCATCCTTCCCATAATTTTTCCACAAGACTCCCTGCTCTTTGCCCAATGTCTGGTAATAAGGTTGGCAAACTGTGCATGAGACATTAGGGGAGACAATACACCAGAAGGAAGTGGTAGCAGATACAATTTTCTATGCAAAATATCACTTGATGCAAAATTTTCTGTGGTAGCTTGGTTAGAGGCAGTTAGACAGACAGAAATTTCTGGAAAGTTCTGAGGACCATCCTGGACCAGGTCTTCTCTTTAGTGCCCCTGGATACCAAGACTGCATAGGACAGAACTGGATTAGCTCTGCTAATTCCTCGTACATATTAAGTGATGACCTACATGAAAGGATGCAGTTCTTTTATTGAAAATAGACTTTTCTCATACAAGCTACCCTGATTATGGTTGACTATGGTTTCCCTTCCCAGTTTTCCCAACCTCTTTTCCCATCTTTTTGTCTCTCATTAGAAGGAAACAGGCATAGAAGGAAAAATTACAATAAGAAAATATAATAATATGAAAGAAAAACAAGCACACCAGAATAGGACACGTCAAACAAACAAGACACAAACGAACCCAAGAAGAGGCACAAGACTAGACACAGAGACTCATTCATTCACACACTCAGGAGTCCTTAAATACGCAAAACCAGAATCCATAATATATATGCAAAGGATCTGCATGGTAAAAAGGAGAGAAATCAATAAAATGAAACTAGATAAAAAGATAAAATTCTTTTGAAGGGTCTTTTCAAATGATGCACTGTGTTTCTTTTTCTGTTCAATGTAACACTTGTAATTTAATAAATAGTGTTCTTTGACAATCTTGGCAAAATGTTTCTGTGCCCAGGAAGCAGTGAGAAATGAGTGTGGTATTTTATAAGTATTTTCAAATAAGTGAATGAGTAATTGTCCAATGATTATAAATTTTGAAAGATTATAAAATAAACTATGAATTTTATTTATTTTATAAATGTTTGTACATATATGCACACACATTGCACTTCCTCCCCCCACCCCAGAACAATTTGACCACAACTATTAAATAGTTGAATCTTATATCACAATTCACTTTACAGATTGGTATAATTATCTCATTTTCAGGTGAGTGACTTGCTTAAGGCTATAAAACCATTATCTGGACATCTAGTATTTCAGATTCTTTGAACCACCTAGCTATGTTGTCAAGTGAGCTGCTTGTGGAATCATTGTGGAAGCAAGCTAAAGCAGAACAATATGGAAGAAGATGGAAGTTCTCATATATTTTTCTAGTATTATGCCTTTGTATAGTCATACATTTGTAGATTTTTTTTCCTTATCCATCCCCGGTTCCTACTTAATTAAGTACTCAAAGTGTAGTTCAGGAAGTTAAAAAATAAGTTGTGTCTCACATAAAACTCTAAAGCCAGTGTAATTATTTTAAAAATCTAGTGATTTTTCAATCCCGGCTTCATTCACCTTGGCACACGGTAAGTAGGCTCTGCACATGCTGGTATCTGCTGTAGCCTGTGTAATCCTAACAGTGGAGTTATTAGTATTTTACTATGAAAATATCAGCTTTTATTTCTCTGTGTTGAATAGAAGGTACACTGAAAGATGCAATTTAAGCTTAGCAGTGTGAAAGAAAATATCTCGTAAATCTAGATTTGTAGGATGGAACATTTTTATGCATATAAGGAAGCAAAAGCACTTCTGACTTTCTATGATGGGACCACAACTCCCGCTGGATGTGCAGAGCCTTTTGGAATTCTAAGCTATTAGCCCAACATAGAGGTGCTCAGAGAGACTCCACCCAGCAGGGGATAGGACCAGATGGTGACACTCACAGCTGGACTCTGGGTGGGACATTGAGAGTTGTATGGAAGAGTGGGCAGGAGGGAAGGACAGAGAGAGGTCAGAAATGATGGCTGAACAGGGTGACAGGGAACAACTAGGCGATCCCTGGATACTGGAGTCCCTGCCAAGAGGCCAAGTTTTATGCTAATTTAAAATAATTTTCACTTTTCACTTATCATAAATGTGAAATGAGAGAACAGCTCTATCATCAAATTATGAAACACATATAGACAAGATGATGGACTCAGTATATGAGATGTAAGAACTGCTACTATTTTTGACAAGTAAAATATCTGTGACTCATTGAAAATAATTTATTATGCGACATTCATACTATCTTGTTTTAATTTTTTAGTAAGCTAATCCAATTTTCCAAGTTTTTGAGCATATAATGATGATATTTCTTCCTTTGATTTCCTCTCTCTTAGCCCTTCTATTTGCTTCTCCCCACTCTTTTAAATTCCTTTTCATTAATTGTTATCAGGTGCATATATTCATATATATATACATATATTCCTAAATGCATCCTCCTTAGAGTTTATGTTACTTGTATGTTTTCCAAGGCTGACCATTTAGCACTGGATAACAAGTGTGCTCTTCCTTGGAGAAAACCATACTGTGCAGCACGTGGACCGTGCCCCAAGGGAGGGAAACTGGCACGGAGCTACGATGAGGTGAAGTGTCCAAACCCCTAGAAACCTCATTCTTGAGAGTGACCAATCATAGTAGCCTGGAACCTGGAATTCCTCTCTATGTAAATAAAGCATCCTCATCATCTTAGTCACAGCCAATGAAACACATAGACCCTGCTGTGTCCCTTTCCAGTCCCCCAAAGTTCACAGGGCCCTTGTTCACCCTAAACAAACGCGCATAAGCCGTTTCACTGAATATTGGCTACGAGTTCTATCACCAGGAAGACTTGGAGTGAAAATGCTGTAAGATTCAAGGGACTGCCAAGGAGAGGGCTTTCTCTCTCCACGCTTTCAACACTGGACCGGGACTCCCGGACTCACCCTCTGAGCTAGGCTTCTTTCCTCATCTGTGGCCTGTATGCTCAGGTGCTTGGGCCCTCAGAAAGGTAGAAGCTGAGCCCTTGGGGCTACTATTGCCAGGGAGAGCTTTAACACTGAAATCTTCAGAGAAATGCAATCCTCTGTACTCCCTGCTGGCCAGTGAACCTGTGGATTCACTGTGGCTCAGCTGTATCCTTCCCAGCCTGGTGCACAGTGAAGCACTGTCCCACATTCTCCCATGCCTACCTTTCCTCAGTTGCTTATAGCTCTTTGTATAGGGTTGAGGTCTTGTGGCCTTTTCCTCATCCACTTTGGCATGCCCATTGTTTTCATCTTTCTTCCCTCACATTCATCATTTAAAGTAAGCTCATACATGTATTCAATGCATCTTGATAACACGCAACCCCAACTCCCTCTCCCAAACATATCTCACATTGCTTCAAAATTTCTTGTCATTTTGTAAGTAATGCACTGAGTCCATAAATGCTTGTCAAATTCACACGTGTGCGGTCCCCCATTGTGGCATAAGAAATCTCCCGATTGCTATCCCTCCAAAGAAAAATGAATCTCTCTTCCTGGGCAGCCATCAACTGCCATTAAATCCCCAGCTAGTAATAGGACATCATTGGTCTCACACATTTCATGCTGGAAGTTTTAACTCTATTGAACGTCACGACGGTCATGTACTGATTATCACAGCTGCCAGGAGTTCCTATAGCAGCCATCTGCTGTGCAGAGGCTAGCTGTTCAGAGCACCCATCCTCATCTTCAGTCTCTTACATTCTTTCTCTTTCACGATGTTCCCTGAGCCTGTGGGAAAGGCCATCTCTACAGGGGTTCCATCATTGAAAGAGCACTCACAGTTGCTTATATCCAGCATCTTGAACAGGAAACATCCTCTGCAGTAAGAACCTCCTCTGAACAACACTGATAACAGTACAAATTCATAAAAAAAAAATAAATGTAAGTGTTTCGGGCTATTTAACAACCTGACAACTGACCAAACACTGTCAAAACATCAATGGATTCTCTCATAGGGCCTATGACTTCTCTAGCCATGGTTTTTTTGGTTTGTTTGTTTGGTTTTTTTTTGTCTTTTGTTTTTGTTTTCTTTTTTCTTTTTACTATGTTTGCAAAACCAGACAAGCACTCCTCTCATTAAAATATTTTACTCTAGTCTATTGTAACCATCAAGATTAGTTGATGGGAGCATAGAAACCATGTGATAGTGAATAAAGTAACGTTCTGAAGCATGACTCAGTCTTTGAGAGATGATGCTCAGGTGAAGGAGTCCCGAAAGTCCCTTCAGTTTCAGCTGTGCCATCCTGTAAGGTCTCTCACATCAAAGAAATGGCATGAATCATATCGTTGGAATGATGTAATTGTTCAGTGAAGGCTAATGATATCTACTTATACTGCTAATCAGATTATCAAAACACTCCAAATTACTTAAAGGTCATGTTTTCTACTATTTTACAAAATTAAAGAACAGTATTTTGCTGTTCATGCAAATATTTGAAAGTGATTATTCTTTGTTATTATTCAAATAAATATATTTATGTATAATAATTTGGTAACTTTGTACTTGAATAGAAGCAATGATTTTTGATACTATATTACTTTTGCCAATATCTTAATGAAAAATGTTCATCATTTTGTCCAAAATTGATAGATTACAATTTTCCTACTTTTAACCTATAGAATGGGCAATGATACATGCTATAACATAATAATACATAATAATTAATATATATGCTCACACTTGTAAATTTATAATTTTCTATTACATATAAATATAGAAAATATTAATAAACTTGAGAGTTTGCAATATTTAATAATTATTTATTTACAATTAAACAAATTAGTATTTAGCAACAAAGCAAAGAATTCTCTGAGTTATTTTAATTTATTTTCCTTCATTAGTTTTTTTTTTTTTAATATAATTTTATAACCAAGCATAGTGGACCACATCTTTAATCCCAGCACTTGGAAGGCAAAAGTCAACAGATCTCTTCTGAGCTCCAAGCCAGCCTGGTCTACATAATGAATTCTAGGCCAGCCAGAGCTATGTCTGGAAAAACAACACACACACACACACACACACACACACACACACACACACACACACACACACACTTTTTTGTTTTTTAAATATATTTTATTAATTTATTCATATTACACCTCAGTTGTTATCCCATCCCTTGTATCCTCTCATTCCTCCCTCCCTCCCATTTTCCCCTTACTCCCTTCCCCTATGACTGTGACTGAGGGGGACCTCCTCCCCCTGTATATGCTCATAGGGTATCAAGTCTCTTCTTGGTAGCCTGCTATCCTTCCTCTGAGTACCACCAGGCCTCCCCATCCAGGGGACGCACACGCACAATTTTATGGTAAAACACCATGTAATTGACTCTCGGATTTAAAGTAGCATAATTTTTCTTAGAACTTACGCTTTTTGATTAAACATTGCAGTTATTTAACTGGGTTCATATAATTTGTATTTGGTCTTCACCAAGTTATAGTTTGGTTTTTTGTTATTGTTGTTTTTACAACTCTTAGCAATAAATATTCTGCAACAATGTGCTGGATAATGTGGTGGCTTACCTTCTCAAGAGATAGTAAGGCTTTAGAAGTCTTGTCAATATTAACTTATTAAGTGATTTTTATCTTTGATGATTCTGCATTCTCTTTCACTAGCAAAACATTTGAAAACAGAATATTAAAGTTAACAGAAACTCTAGTCTGAATTTTCATTAGCATATGTCTCTAAAAGGCTACACATGAGTAGATAGCTAAGTAAACACAACTTGCTACTGAGTACGAAATGCATGAATTGAAACTGCTATACAACAAATTTATAGAATTGTTTTTAATGTGTGATCTCTGTGTGGAAACTAGACCTAAGAGAGCCTTATACATTAAATCCACAACTAAACATATTCCCCAACGTCAGTCCATGATGCCACCACCTTCTCCACAGCTCTTACTTAGAACTCACTGACACATTAAAGACTCTCTCTGGATAGTACTGTGTTTGTGGGAGTGGAATGACCCCACCCTGTCCATGATGTTTTGTATGGTCACTGCAGTCAGAGAAAAGTATGCTACTACTCAGAGAGGTCAGTACGTAAAACCTGATGCAAGTGGGTGTTGAGCCTCCATCTCCTCCATACTGTTCTTATAAGCACAAGAGAGATGTACCCAAATTATCTTTTATGGATATAAGGTAGATCCATTCATTTAATAGCAGAGGGAACATCTGGAGTCTGAAGTTAAATACAAGCATTTTCTTACTCAAGACTCACCCATGGCTACACCTCACGAGGTCAAGCAACGCCCATCAAACCCAAGAACACCACTTAAAGGTTTAAGAGAATTGGAGTTAAAAAAAAAAAAAAAAAAAAGGAACTACAGAGATCTTTTTACCAATTAAGGAAGATGAGATAAGAGAGGCAGGGGTTTTCAGGGAGGTGGAAAGCACAGAGAGACAACTGTAAATAAAAAGGAGATAAAAGAACTAAAGATAGCAGAGGACTAAGAATAAAAGGAGTGAGTGTGGTGACATTCAGCTATTCCAAAGTCTTGGTTTCTGAGGCCCAGTATTAACCATCTCTGGTGCTTGTGAGGCATCCATGATCATTACTCCAAATTGTCCTCCTCTGTCATTCACATGTGTGGCTTTCTAATACACAATCCAAAGAGTTAATTCAAAATAAAATTTGTCTCACCTCTAAAAATTATTAAGATTTTTTTCCAGTGTCCAGTAACTAAAGATGACGTTTTTGAAAAAGCACGTAAACATTTAAAGATAGAAATTTTGGGGTGTTATTAACTGTCATATACAAAACGAGGGCTATTTCATAACATGTTCCATAACCAAAGTTCGCTCAAGAGAATGTGGTGAGGCCTTGCAAACGGGTGGGCTTAAAAATAGAAAATACAAGTTGGTGGTTTGCATCTGTTACCAGTTTCATCAGAACACCGTGTTGTACTTTTTCAAAAAAGCAATTGTTGAAACGATCTTAATCAACACTCAGGGGATGTATACCTCATTGTTCTCTGGTAAAAACCACCCTTGATTCTTCCTTGCTGCCCAAGGCCTTTAATCAAGCTGGCATCTGCTGTAACCTGCTTCTCTCCTATAGGCAATGGCATGCCATAATGTGTCTCCTATCAAGAGGTGCCAACAAAAAGTAAAATATTTCTTTAATTATATATTAGTTAATCATGATGTCTTTGTCCAGTTATAACATATCTATTTTCAAATAGAACATGCCATTTTGAGACATAATATGGGTTCTTTCGAATTTAGGAAGTCTTAGGAAATTCACAGTTTACATCTCGTAGTTGTCAGGTGTCTTATGAATCATGAGAACATATCCCCTACTAACCTGTAGTTTGCAGCACTTCCCATGTTTGCTATTATGTTGCCTTTCTCAGGTTCCTTGTATGCAAAAAAAAAAGGCAGTTGCATTTATTTAGAAGCCATCCAGTATATCCATCATTATTGCAAACCTGGCCCCTTCACAATATTCAAAATTTTTTTTCAAAGAAAAATGACATTTTTAAACATAAAATATTTTTTTGTTTGTTTATTGTTACATTTTTAAAGACGGGTTTTTAAGTAACCCAACTTAACCTTGAATTTTCACGCTGCAAGACGAACTTGATCCTGGTGACTCCAAGTCTCACGTTCTAGAGGTACAGATGGGTTCCACCATGCCTAGTCAAAACACCCCCAGAAGCTTCATTGTGGGAATGTGTATGTTACACACACTTAGCTTCATTTTACACCAAAGCCTCTTGCTTCTTCTTGTGTTTATGCTGAGTCTCTTCAAACGTCACCCGGACAACTACACTACTATTTCATGCCTCATGTCTTTATTCATTAACCCAGTTTCTACTGAGGAACTGCTAACTACGTAGTAAGAAAAAAAACGGCAAAGTTATCTTAAAGCCAACTGATAATCGAGAACTGCATGATTATTAATATAAATAAAAACAAAACGAGTGGTAGCAGCTCTGAAGGAAACGAGTTAGGTTCAGAGTAACTTTCTTTTAGAAAGTGTGGTCCCATAAATAAGGCACCGTCAGCGTTCCTTCCTTGAGAGGGGCAGGCACAGTAGGGCAGTAACCAATTGAGCCCCTTGCCAGGAGGCTTTCAGCTATCTGCTGTTTTGTTGTTGTTTTACTTTTTGTTTTTTACATATGCATTTTTATTATTACACATATATACAATAAGCTACCTACAGCAAGAAGAACCATGAAACAATCAAGAATTATATAAATGTTTCATGCATAGTGTCTTGGCTATTTGTATTTGGCAGCCTTAAAGAAAACATATTTCCTATTTTGGTGTGTCTAAAATTCTGAATGTAAGTCAATATCTATCATGCCTCATCTTTATCAACTTAAAACATCTATCTGCTGTTTATAACATGGGGTTGCTTGCTTGCTATCCATCACTTCTTGCCTGGGCTGCCTTGCCTGGCCTCATTGAGTGAGGATGTGCTCAGTCCTGATGAGTCTTGATGTGCTGGAATGGGTTGATTGGTATTGGCTTCCCTTTTATGAGGAGAAGAGGAGGGGGGAGAAGGAAGAAGGTGTGTGTCTCGGGGACCTGGAGGAGAGGAGGGATGGGTCTGCGATCAAGATGTAAAGTGAATATATAAATTTAATATTAACTTAAAAATAAAATTTGATACCTATATCAGAATTTTAATGTTATATTTCCAACTGCTAAAACTAATTGAGCTGTTTTACCAAAATGGAGACTCGAGACACAGGAGGCACCATAGTACATTTGTGTATTTGCTCTTTGTCATCTCATTGTGAATCTTTTGTTTGTCTTCCTTCCTTTGTACGCCACAATACAAATATATGCAGGAATACATAGCACTAATCAGAGATTTGGCCAATTTTAAATAATGAATTGAAAGAACTCATTGTTTTAAAATAGTGCCCATTTAACTTTTTAAATTTAGGAATGAAGTTTATCTCTCTAAAATATATGCACATGGAGCCGGCCGGGATGGTTTGTGCCTTTAATCCCATCACTAGGGAGACAGAGGCAGGTAGGTCACTGTGAATTCAAGACCAGCCTAGTCTACAAAGCAAGTCCAGGACAGCCGAGGCTACACAGAGAAACCCTGTCTCAAAAAACAAAAAACAAAAACAAACAAACAAAAACCCCACAAAAACAAAACAAACAAACAAAACCAAACAGCAACAAAACAAGAATAACATTTACGCACATGGAAACTGAAGAGATGAGTGAGTACTCGCTACTCTTTCGACAGACCCAGGTTAAATTCCTGGCTTCATACAACTTCCTATAACCCTAATCTTACGGGATCAGATGTTCCTCTGGCCTCTGCAGGCACCAGGCACACAGCTAATGCACAGACATTCATGCAGGCAAGACAGTCATACACATAAAAATACATTAAATATGTGTGTATGTCTGTGTGTAAAGTCCTTTGCATATATAGTAACTTTTGTTGATATTGATTCTTCTGTGGTCAGAAATTTCAGTAGATTGAACTTATCATGTAATTTCTAAATGGTTCAACATCAAAATACCCTCACAACCATCACTCATTTCCTCATCAGAGAAGCTTCTTGCTGTAGTGGGCATCCATCAACATGGGAAACACAAATAGTCAAACTGCAGGAAACAAGTGACACTGATGTTCTCACCCCCAAATAGGTCATGTATAATAAGCTCTACCCTCAAAGTTCAGGGAACATGGAAGAAAGGGAGATAACATAATTGTGAGGCCCAGAAGTCATTGGGAAATAGTGTTTGCTGGACAATTATATGCATGAACTTAACAATCATACAAGACCTGTGCAAGGTCACACACATCAGCACTCCAGCACGGTTTGAGGAATAGCTTTCAAGGCAGGATCCTTAGCTTGAAGCATTTGGCAATTGAGGGCTGCTGGCAAAGTGGGAGTCAGGATTGTAGCCTCTCATAGATAGCCTGTGTGTATAGCTATACACGCACATGCATATGGGTAGGGCTACGTGGATTTAGGTGATAAGGAGAAACATAAAGAAGAAGACGTGGAGTTGAGATGGAGTCATCTGTGGAACACTCTGGGGAAATCTGGAGGTAGGGAGCAGGGATAGGTATGGCGAATAGATGTGTGAAGTTCTCAAAAAATAGATAGATAAGCCTCGAAATTTAATCTTGAATTTTTGATTCAGTACAAGTGATTGTGTGTGTGTGTGTGTGTGTGTGTGTGTGAGACTGGATGTTAATCTATTAGAGGACATGTATGTGTACCACACTTGCGTTAAGAGGCGGTAGGAAGTAAGGCATAGATAATAAAAATTGTATTCTACGAAAGTCAGGTAAAAATGAATGAAAAAATAAAATTACTTAAAGATGTTAATTTTTCAATGTAAAGATTTACAGAGTCCTGCCAAGACAGACACGTACATTTCTTTGTTGTCAACAAAATTTTGATTCAGTATCAAGGCAACTCATATATAACTCTAAAATGGACATTCCCAAGGAAAAAATATCTCTTCTCATGGTAGCTAATCTACAATTACATATACTCATGAAAGACCTTCCTTAGATTAAAGTCATAATTTTGGCTGTGCAACAGGAAGGTATTAACTCACTTTTAGAATAAAACGTATTTTTCTCTTTCAGTAGGATAAAAAAAAACCATTCTTTGAAGGATTTATTATGCGTAATAATTCTAGAATTACTACCTTAGGTCTTTTTCTTTTGTCTTCAAATATTCTTGCCCATAAAATCATGTGTCCCCAGACACACATACGCATAGACGTTCTTCCCCACACTCTTATTCCCCTTAAATGAAGAGCTGCCAGGTTTTTAATATTCTTATTTTGAAACACTGTTATCATCTAGAATACCCTGAGACATCTCTTAACTCCTTCAAGGAAATGAAGGGTTGGCATTTTCTCTACTTCCTTTCAAATTGTTTCCACTATTGTACCATATATGTAATTTTGAAGACATCCAATGGTTTATCCATTTTAAGGACATTTACTGTAATATGGATGTAAGAAAGGGAATTAAGCTAGTCAAATATCCCTGCAATATAACTCAAGTACTTATAAAAAACAAATTTTATGATTTTCCCAGTATGGGAAGAACTATAATCTTACCGCTCCTTTAAAATTTTCCTTTTAAAAACATATGCGTATTGTTGTTTTATCTGTAAGTACCATGTGCATGCTGGTGCCAGCAGAGAACAGAAGAGCTAGCCATGTGGGTGCTGGGAATTAGACCTGGGTTCTCTGGAAGAATAGCCAGGGCTCTTAACCCCTGAGCCACCTCTCTAGCTCCCCATATTAATATCCTTCAAATACAACATAGTCCTTTAGCACTGGCAGGACAGCATGGTACAATATAGAATGGAAGTCACACACTGATTCCTAATACACATTTCAGTGTAGGTATGTCTCCAAGCCTATGAAGCCACAGTGTATATGGTAGTCACATGGGGTGGTGGGGTGAACCACACTTTCCATTGCAGGACTCACATTTAATCATTTTACAAGAACCCAGAGATATCCTAGGAGGCTTCCTAAGCAAATGTTTCAGGTGCTGTCCCCATCCTCTGCTATCCTATGATTTCCTCACAGTAGTATGAGTCCACTGGGAATTCACTATGCCAATATAGCAATATATTGGGGGCACTCCTGTATTTACCATTCAAATGTGGAAAATTCTTCCAGGGAGTTCAATTATCATTTAGTTATTTGCGTTTTACTTATCTTATTTTCCTATTGTTTCAGTGAATTTATGTTAATTATAATTTATATGGAAATGTGCTTATCTAAAGGAGAAAAGTAGATATTTTTACTAATTACTCGTCAATATTTTTAATTCTAAGTATTACTTTAGGAGACAACTTCGATAACATGATAAGTATACAGACAGCTTGCAATGTCACAAATTTGGTTCTCTAAGTGTTCACAATTTTGTCTTGAGAAAAATCAGAGACTGTATAATAAAACGACATAAATACAAGTCAGAAAATGAAGAAATGAAATGAAATCTGAGAATATGAAAATATTATACTTGATGATCTTATACAGTCTTGTAATTCACAGGGACCTGAATACAAATAAAATATCATTAAAAAATCACAAAATAATTACAATGAAGCTTTACACATGTTATTCTTGTTTCTATTATGGCAGCTATTAAATGTGGACATACTGTCTCAGGGATGTCTCCATAAAGTTCTGTCTCCCTAGTGTTATTTTAATAGTCATCAATTTCCCATTTGTTATTCTTTTTTTCAGTAGAAATAAGTTTGCCTCCATATTGTTTTTCTTTATTCACAGTGTATAACCTTTGTGTACACACACACACACACACACACACACACACACAAACACACACACACACATGCTTTAAATAATAATAGTAAAATCCTCAGGGTTGTGGTGCACTCCTTGAGTCCCAAAACACTTGATGCAGAAGCATGTGGATTTCTGTGAGGTTAAGAAGAGACTTGATACCCTATGAGCATATACAGGGGGAGGTAATCCCTCTGAGGAACAGTCATAGGGGACGGGAATAAGGGGAAAATGGGAGGGAGGGGAGAATGGGAGGATACAAGGGATGGGATAACCATAGAGATGTAACAAGAATAAATTAATAAATAATAAAAATAATTAAAAAAAAGAAAAAAGAAGAGTTTGTTTTACATAAACAATTCCAGCCTGGCCCAAGTATACACAGTGAGAACATGTACCAAAAAATACATATTCGTGTTCAACTATAATAATAAAAATACAATTCATTCTAACATTTAAAACAATATATTTTGAATAAATGGTTATTTATTTACATGGGATGTCAACAGCATTGAAATGCTTTGTACTATAAAACTGAAATATTTGAATTTATCTAATTGTAGTAGGTACATCTAAAGAGACTACTCCTTTAATAAATACCATTTTATTATTTATCAAATAAGATATTGTAATATCACATTTCTACATATTCATATTTTCACAGAGTACAATTTTGAGCAGATTAATGTAACAGACAATTTGTTTAAAGAAGAAGTCTACTAATGGCTGTGATTAATTGATACACAATTTTATATCTCCACAGTTAACATTTTAGAGATGAGAATCAGAAATATTTCACGGTACATTTTAGATAACACAAAGGCTAAACAGAAAAAAGATTGGATTTCATTTCCATTGGCTGTGTAGAATCCTTAAAAACGTATATATTGAAGACTTGAACACATTTTTGAAGCGTATCACTAAAATATTAGTTCTCTGTTAAAATAAAATATATTGAGTACCAAAACAAATTACATTGAACAAAAGCATAAAATATAAGAGAAGCTGTAATATAATTTTCAATGGCCCAAAGCCACTAATTCCAGAACATGTGACTGGTAACAATAAACCCACCTCATCAAAGTCTTGTTCAGCCATATTTCTAATAATTGATTTGACTCGTGAGAAGCATAATACTTGAGGCAAATTTCAACTAGGCTTAGTGCATTTATAAATTGTTCATGAGAAAGTTCATATAAATTAGGCCACATCATCCCTAAATGCTTTCTATAAGTCTCAGAGAGTCTTAGAGGCATAATTTGTATCCAGATAATTTGTAAGAACATTTTGCATAAACATTTATTCTTTCAAGGCCATTAGCACTTTTAAATAAGCTACACATTTAGAAAATCAACTATGTAATTTGAGAAGGTTTAGCTGTCTTTTGAAAATATTTAACACTGAGTAATGGGTTTAGCTTAGTTCAGTTTCATGAATTAGTATAAACCCCAGAAAGGAAATTTGCCTATTCACAAATTTTATATCTAATATTCAGTGATAAATAATAAAAATTACTGAAGATTGCTTTTCCAATCAACTGATAACATCCAGGATGAAACTTCCACATAAGAAAGTATGGACCCTTAAATATAAATATATTTATATTTAATTTATATAAATATTCATAATATTTATCAGTTTAAAATTCCTTCTCTGCTATGCTAAAAGGAAAAGAAGCCATATGGTGATTCTAACCAAAATAAGTTAAATATTGTATGTCTATATCAGAAGAGGCCTTGAATGTTCTTATAAATTTGGGAATTTGGATATTTTGAAAATCACCAGAAACTTACAACTGTCTCAGAATATCATGATAAATGGAAATAAGTCTACATGTGCTAAACCAATAAACCACTCAAAGCTGGTCACAAAAATGTGCAGAGCTATAGCCAAGAAGGATGCCTTCAGCTGAGGAAGAGGATAAAGACGCTTCTATAGATTAACAAAATTAATATTCCACTACGGAATTCCACTGTGCTTTGCAGGCACAATTGAATGGAAAATGGTGTCAAAATTACCAATTACTCAAGTATAAATATGAAAGGGGTGGTAATTTGCCAGTCACATGAACCAAGATTACATGTGCGCTGGTTTCATTTAGTAGAATTGTAGAGGTGATCTTTACTGGTGAGAATTCTGGCTGTCAAATACTCATGCTTCTGTGAATGTATGAGTGTATGTTCAAGTATTATAATCAGAACTGAGAAATTACTTGTTGTGTTCCCTTTTTTTTTCCCAGCTCAATTCTGTGAGATTTTGTGACTGGCATAATTAAATGCCTGTAACATATGGCAAGTGTATGTGGTGGTTTTTTTTTTTTTTTTTACTTGTAAGTATGAGTTGGGATTTGGGATATTTTTCCATTTCGTTTTAAATTAAAATAATTATGAAAAATCAATTCTGGCAAGTTATATGTTTACCAATTTGTATTCTAACCTGTTCCTATGAGATAAATATTAATAGTGATATTTTGTTTATTTTTAGATAAACTTGTGCAAAGATGAGAGAAAATTATGATTAAATCTTTATTTTATAATAATAAAAATATGCCACTATATAAGAATTACACTTAGAGTTATAGATTATAAACTCAAAGTAACTTGTTGAATGGAGTATTTTTCAAAATTATTTTATTATGTTTCTTTTGTCTCATATACATTTGAGACCCTACACGTGAATAAAATAAACTACATACATCAGGAAGAACCATGAGACAATCATGAGTTATATAAATGTTATATCCATAGTAATTTGGCCATTTGTATTTGTCAGACTTGAAGTAAACATCTTTCCTATATTATTGGGTCTAAATTTCTGAATGATAATCAATAGCTATCATATCTCATCTCTACTAACTTTAATCTTTTATCTTGATCTAAAAAGATTTTATCCATTAACCAACTAAACTTTATTGTAAGACTAAACTATCTGGTCTTCAACCTCCATTAAAGACTTGAGAAGGAATAAAACTTAAATACCTGAGTGAACTGGAACTGCAGGTTAACAGCTTCCAAAAAAAAAAAAAATTATTGAAGTAGCTTACTACTGCATGAACAGTCACCCAACACTCAGTATAAACTTGGAGCACCATCTTCGGCCTTCTATCCCAGTATCTCTGCCAGACGTATTTGTGAGGCAAGAACTATTGAGGACTAGCTTACCCTTTCTTGGCAGAGTTCAGCCATTGATTCTGGCTGCATCTAAGCTTGCCCATTTTTAGGCAGAATTCTGTCTGTGGCAGATGAGGACATTTTTTCCCAGTGGCTGATTTGCCACATTTGAAGCCATCTCCATAAGGAAGTTCTTTGATGCTCATCATCTTCTTCGAGGTCGGCTGAGTGTTGCCAGGCACTAACCTGTCTTGTGGTCAAGGAATCTTTAGAATAATCAAAACGTCTTTAAATGCCATATTCTGTAGGTCTCTGAGGCTTTTGAAGACCTTATTTAACTATTTTACCTTATGTATCTATAGAATCATATATATATATATATGTATGTATGTATGTATGTATATATCTGTTAGACGCAGGATATATATTGCTGTGATAAAATTAGACTAGTATTTGACATGACCAAGGAATTAAGAACTTTCTTTGTGAGAAAAACTTAAGGCCTTGAGTTAAGGAGTAGGTTCAATCATCTACTTTTAGTCCTATTCACCTTCTAAATTTCTATATTCCCCCTTTCTTTCTTTTCAGATAATATCTCCTGTTCTTTCCTGGGTCAAAACTATTCCAATGTTTATGTTTCCTATTAAAGCTTTTCAACCTTCAAAGACACTGAACAAATGTTCCCTTCTGTGTGAATCCTATTCAAGGCCCAGAGTTTCTAATTTCGCAGTTTACTCTGTACTTTAAACACTCCATATGGCTCTAGGGTGATCTTTTGAATATTGTTTGATATTATTTTCACTTGTTCATCATCCTGGCTAGCAAACTGGACATTTATGTTTTCAGTGCTTAACATAAGCTAATTGGCCTTTGTTACTTGAGTTTAAAAATTATCTTTTTAGACAAAATGATCTTTTGTACTTGAAAACTTCCAATTCTTTCTGAAAGATAACCATTTTTGTTGTCGAGTATATCTTAATAAACTCAGTTTTTTATTAACAAGTAACAATTCAGGAATCATTTATCTCATCTGGGAGCTATTGATAAATTGCTTCATGTGAAATGTTGGTTCTATAATCACTCCCTGTGTAGAGAGAGGCTAGGGGTCACTGAAAGAAAATGGTCAACCAGGTACAAACCTTCTGTGATGACTAGTGGCAAATTAAAACAGCTTAAGAATGGAATGTACCACAGATTGCCACGTTGTTAGTATGTATTTATTTTGAAAGTGTTATTTTACTATAAAATACACAGTTTTGTGCATAAGAACTTAGGAAATGTGTAAGAGAAAAGTGCTTTAAAATAAATGACATCAGAGTGACTGAGCTACTGAAAAATGAGAATTTGTATTTTTAAGACAGAAGCAGAAATGTAGGCATAGAATATAGCATGGAACAACAGCCATCACACTTTAGCTTTCAAAAGAAGATTCCAGATGACATGAAGGTCATATTTTTATAGACACAGTTGTCAGTCCCTATACTGATTATGGTATGCATCATTAGATAAATTTAGAATGTGTATTTATTTTCCCATGAGTCATTTCAAAGACTTTGTTTCATTTATGAATGATAGTGACAGTTAGCTTTCCAATAAACCATATAACTCTTACTAACATCATAAAAGAGACAGATGGCTGTAGGGATATAGAGACAAAGTTAGAGATATAGATAAATGAGAAATAATGATAGGCATATGTGCCAACGTTGTTCCCTGAGAGACAGATAACTCTAAAGGTTAGATTTGGGTTGGAAACAGATGGAATATTATTCGCTGCTTTCATGCAGTCCAGCTTCAGTGCAAAGACATAATTTCTCTACTGAGAAACAAAGTTCCCCCCCTTTTTTTTTTGCTATAAAGAATCTTACCAACCAAAGCTTGGGAATAATCCAAATATCCTCTTTTCAAGCTTTTAGTATAGTTCCATAACAAACAGTGATAGTTTATATGTATAAAATCAGTGTATCCATTCAATTGAGCAGAAAATATTTTTTAAATGACCAGTTCAATTATTTTACTTCAATCATGTTTTTCCCCACATCTGGCATTACATTTAATTTGGGAAATGTGTCAAATTTAAAATGTTTAATTTAAAATTTTTTAAATGTTACAAAGATGGTTTAGAAACTACTTTTGATAAATCATTGACTCATATTAATGCATCACAGTTTATTCTCCATCTTTTTGAACAGATTTTCAAAACCTGTATTTTTAAGTGAAAATCAATGCATTCAAATAGGCAAGCTTCTTTACATCATCATTATTGTCATTTATTGTTATTATTATTTGTGTGTGAGAGAGAAGGGAAAAGAGAGAGAGAAAAAAGTAGGAGAGAGAGAGTGAGAGAGAGAGAGAAAGAGACAGAGACAGAGACAGAGACAGAGACAAAGAGACAGAGACAGAGACAGAGACAGAGACAGAGAGAGGAGTAAGAGCCGTATGTGGGCATGGATATACTATCTCACAAGTATAGTATAGAGGCCAGAGGACAATATTTTCTGTGCCTCCCTGGAACCACAGTTCCAGGGATTGAAATCACTTATCAGGCCTGTGAGAAAAGCATCTTTGCCAACTGATCCATTTGCCAAGCTCTCAGATAGGCATATATCTAAATAGCAATTATCTAGCTTTGAAATGGTAACTTGAGTTATAATTTTTTGCTTTGCTATAAAAAGTACCATAAAGCCTTATATTACTCAACTTTGTCTAATTATAATATAGTCCCTATGTTGTTTTTAAAATACTTTAAAAACATTTTAACATATTATTTTATATATATGGATTTTTTGTATGTGTATTTCTATATACCACATACATGTCTGGTGTCCACAGAGAACACAGAATTCCTGGATATCGAGTTACAAAGAGTTGTGAGCCACCATGTGAGTGTGGGTATCAAACCTGGATCTGGGTTACCTCACTAAGCATGATCATTTCTAGTTCCATCCATTTGCCTGCAAATTTTATGATTTCCTTTATAATTCACTGTGTAAACATACTGCGTTTTCTTAATCCATTCTTGATGTACATATGTGTTGTTTATAAATTTTTAGCTATTATAAAGAGAGCAGCAATGGATGGGGTTAAGTCTCTCAGTGGTATGTATAAGTGTTTCATGGGTATGTGCTCAAGAGTGATGTAGCTGGATCTTGAGGTAGATCGATTTCTGTTCTCTTGAGGAACTGCTACACTGGGTTCCATAGTGGCTGTATAAATTTGAACTCGCACCATCATCCTTGCCAGCCCGAGCTTGTTTAATTGATTTTAGCCATTCTCACAGGCATAAGAAAAAAATCTCAAAGTAGTTTATATTTGCATCTCCCTGATGGATTAAGATGTTGAAAATTTCTTTTAGTTTTTCTTAACCATTTGAGTCTCCTCTTCTGAGAATTATGTGCTTAGATCTATAGCCCATTTTTAAATTGGGTTATTTCTTTTATTGAGATCTAGCATTTTTTATACATTTTGGATACTGCTCCTCTATCAAATGTGCAGTTGGTAAAAAAAAAAAAAAAAAAAAAAAAAATTCTTTTTCACTTTGTAGGCTGCCACTCAAGTCTGAATGACAATGTCCTTGACATTCTTATTGTTAGTGTTGGTGCCTCTGCTAATGGTGGTGTGTTCCTTTGATGGGAATTTACAAAAAAGCTATGATGTACTTTCCTGTATTCTTTCTAGTGAATAGTTTTCTTCGATACAATTAAAACATGGTTTCTGTTCCTCTTTTTCTGATTGGAATATTAGTTCCACGGAGTCTCCATGAATGATTAAGAACCCCCGAGCAATTCACGATAGGCTCGAACTCAACTTTCCAATTCTCTTTGTTCTCCCTGTCGGTCTCTGCTTCTTCAATACATAATAAATCTAGGGTCTCCCAATACAATGTTCTTTTTTTTTTCCCCTAGCAAAATAAATATAAAGTACAATCTATCTAATGTATAAACATTAGCCTATTAGTTTTTACTTTACAGTAAGAATGTAGAATTTTTAGACTAAATACAGAGGTGAAAATTTATATCTGATTTTGATGTCGTTTAAAGTACATGATTAATCAATATACTCTTTGAATAATAAAATAAAATAAATGTGTACAGCTCTGATCCCCAGTTAAAATTAATACAATTGACTAATCCACCAACTCCATCACAATTTCTTTAAAAGATAAGTGCATTTTGTCATGGACAAATAATCTCCATGCCAACACCAAACACTAGGCGCTGGAACTTGTTTCGCCTTCACATCCAACACTCCCACCCCAGCATCTGCTGTGTTTCTTCCTGCCAGACACAGGGCATGATTAGGAGCTGGAAAGTCACAACCTGCTAACTCTTTCACACCAAAGGAGAAAACAATCAATCAATCAAAAAGCTCTCTAGACCAGCATTCTTTCACCTTTCCTAATGCAGTAATCCTGGAACAATAAATAGCATGTGTTCTAGCATAGTGCGTCCCATTTCTCCCTAAAGATAAAATTAAATAAACGTAGTCCATCTGCATATATGAACCAGTCATCAATGTGATACAATAATCAAACAGTAAGGAAGTAATTCATAGTCAATTGCCACTACTTCTCTGAATTCAGCAATGATTGATTCATTTTCTTATAGGGACATATGCAATGTCTATGTCCAGCATTTATGCTGATGAAAATATTAGCCGACCTTGAAGAAATCTTATACACTTTTTATTCTATGTAAAATCAACTTCAGGATAAAGGACTTTCTTTGAAACAAACAAGCAAGCAAAGAAACAAAACTAAACAAAAAAAAAATCTCTCTTACTTTAGAATATATTTTAGTTGAGAAAAATGCAAAGACACTATATAAAGTTTGCACGTCTGTCCATTACCAGTTACCTCATTTTTAGCACCACCCAGTTGTTCACCATATTTGGTCCAATCAATGAGCCAGGCTCAATACAGTACTATCAGCTAAGACTCCAGGTTTACTTGTATCTCGTTCTTTCTAATAGTATGTTTTCTTTGTGCCAGGAGACTATATACACTCTCCTTATCTGTTGGCTCCTTTTACCTGTGGCATTTCTCTGATTCCTTTTATTTTTTTATTTTATTTTTTTTTTATTTTATTTTTTTTAATGTATCTTTTTATTTTATTTTATTTTTTTTTAATTAATTTATTCTTGTTACATCTCTATGGTTATCTCATCCCACTCCTTTTATTTTGACCTTGATAGTTTTAAAGTGAACTACTAGTCAGGTATTCAGATGCCTGTTTTTCACTTGGTATCTGTTTTGTTTGTTTGGCTTGGTTGTTTGTTTTGCTTCTGTTTGTTTTTCTCATGGTCAGGATAAGGTTGGGAGCAGGCAGATGACATAAACTACATGGAATGCACAAATCATTGCACATAAAAGGCACATTGTGTTTCACTGTTGGTGCTTCCATTGACTGCCTGTCTAAATGGGTGCATTTTTTGGTTCCTCCATAATTTTCTGTTTCCATATTCTGCACTTATTCTTAAGAATGTAGCTATGCTTAGCATGGATGGCCTATGCTTAAGAAGTAGGGAGT
This sequence comes from Acomys percivali, assembly GCA_907169655.1. Taxonomy (NCBI): domain Eukaryota; kingdom Metazoa; phylum Chordata; class Mammalia; order Rodentia; family Muridae; genus Acomys; species Acomys percivali. The sequence goes on from OU015756.1 coordinate 69,430,954, forward strand.
TTGGCTTTTACTCTTTCAGTAAGACTATCTGTACACATATATCTTGAGACTTGTATGTTCTTAATTATTTACCAATTGTTAATTTACATCAGTATGACTTATGGCCACTTATTTTATACTATGAGTCACAATCAAATAATACTTTCTTTCCTTTGTTGTTCCATGTGTCTTATTTTGGTCACTGATGGCTGATAACATACACACACACACACACACACACACACACACACACACACCTGTGTGTGTACACGTGTTGTGCATATGCATAGCTGTTTATTATTCAGTTTTCTATTAGCTCAGCATCTCTTTCCTGACATTGCACGTTATCCTCCACAAGCCTTATTTCCCACCTCTTTCCTAGAATAAACTATTTCTCAGTGGAGTCTGAATTCCTTTCCCCAAAACACAAACTGCACCTGGAAAGCTAAAGAATGAGAGCAGAGGCAGTAGAGGTGAGTAACCAGAACTCAAGCTGAGCTCAACTTCCCTACAACAAAGGGCTGGAGTTTTTAAAAACTGAGGTGTGCAGAGATTAGGCCACTGAGCTTCTCGCCTTTATGTACAGGAAGCCTTTGCTCATGTTCCTAGGAAGAATTCTGTTTATAACTTGGGATGATGTACTGAGCAAGTTACAAGCCTTCCCCTTCCCTGGAGAAGGGAATGGTGCTCTGTTTTCCTGAAGACTGTGTTTTAAAAGTATGCCATTCAGATGCTCCAGAAAGATATTACTGAGTTAGGAAACTCTTCCGAGGGTTTGCAAAAGCCATATCTCAAAGGAACTGAGAAAATAACAAGTTTTCTAAAAGTAAAAGTTATCAAACACCCTCTAGAGCCAGAAAAACAATGCAATCTAAAGTTTGAATCATGGGAAAGCGGGTCAAAGGCCGTAGGCATTACTGCTGGGGGTCCTTAGTGTCCACCTTCCTCAGCGGCCAGGACAAGGAAATGTATTTGTAGTTTTAAACCCCATGTTTATCTGTTTTTCTATCGCCTGTATATAATATATCATCTGCCTATCATCTGTCTACCAACACACCTATCATCATATTTGTTTTGTGTTTCTGCTTTAAGATATTATTACGGAAGACTTCCTGGATTGAAGCAACCAAAATATATTCTTTCACAATCTGGTTTGAGATGACCAGAAATCCTGTATTCAAATGTTAGCAGAGCCTCTGACACTTCAAAGGTCTACTTTAGAATGTAGAACGAACCTCTTCAAAACCATGGTTTTGATTTCTTTCCAGAACATCTCAGTTTCTCTGTGTAGATTCTCTATTCCTCTGCTTTAATGCTCCTTCCGGTCTTGTTTGTTTTAAAAATGAAACCTGTGATTTCTAAAGCCTTATTCAGGTATATTAGAAAATACTCCCCTAAAGATTATCAACCTAATTGTTAATACAAAAAAAGTTCACCTAATTGTTCTTATATAAAGCAACGTTTCTGGGATTAAAACAGACACAGACCTCAAGGCTGTCCTGCCAAGGGTAGTGATCAAATCATGGGCACCAGTGTGCATGTCAGAGGTTCAGCAGCAGTCTGCACTGCGCCTCCCCCCCCCCACCCCTTTGTAGAATCAGCTGTCCATCAGCTACATTGGAACAGGGTCTAGGTTCTCTGCATGCACTATCCTTGGTTGGTGTTTAGGAGGTCATCCATCACTCCACTGTAACATCATGCAGTATTAAAAACATCAAGGTACCCTGATGCTTTTCACCTCAATCCAGCCTTTGATATCATCTTGCCAGGTCGTAACCACTCACTGTAACACTGGGCTGCTAGTAGCTTCCATTACTCAGTTTCATTGTTCAGTTTCACTATCTTAGTATAGGAGCTTCAGAAATGTGCTTGACTGTGAAGGATGTCAACTTGTTGAGTATTTCAGCCAAAGTGGGGAAAAGTTTTATTTTTATCACAGCCATTTGCTTTAAGGATATCATAGATTAACACAAAAGAGGGAAACACTTGTCCAGTAATATAAAATTTGCTTGCAATTCTGTTTCATTTTTTTTCTACAAAATTTAGCTAAATCTTTCCCCAATATTGTAGCCACTGCAAACACTGCATGGAAAACCACCCAAACTGATTTATTTCATTGCATATTTCTTTTTGGCATCTTTGACTTTTCACTGACATCAGGTTTCCCAATACAGAAGACAGGTACTCTCAGGGGAACTTCTCATGGAAAAATTAATTTTACATAAAATTATCTTGCAAAGGTATGGACAGGTGTTGAGGAGGAGCTCGTGGACAGGCCTGTCAAATCTGAATGTGCTACGGACAATTTCCTACAGCTGAATCCATTTGAGTAGGACTCATTTTTAAAAAGAGAGAGAAACAAAAGTGACTGCCAATGTACTGCTTGTAATAGGACAAAATGAAAGTAGAAATAGCCCAACATTCTGTGTAAGAGTATAAATAAAGATTCTATTCTTATAAGAGAAGACTGCTTAGCAACATGTATCAGCACTGATAAACTTGAAAGACTCAATGGTAGGTGAAAGAGAAAGTTACTTACGTACATTTCAAACCAGAATTATAATGTATATTGCCCAGCAGTATGCACATATGCATAGAATGTAAAAATATTGCATGAGAATAATACATCCCAACTTTAAGATAGTGTGTATTCTTGGGAATAAAAATGATAAGCACAGGTTTCTGATACATTTGTTCCCATGGCAGATGTAAAAGTGTCAACTTATATATCTTCTATAAATTTTGTTTTTACCTCAAATGAATCAGTGTACTTTATAATTCTAATGTAATAATATGGGTATGGGTAATTATGTGAATTTGTATATTTATCATATTTGTACCTATGCAGCCTATATTTAGACTACTTTTGAAATCCTTGCTTAATAGCTATATTTCAACTCTTCCTGTCCTAAAACACTTTCTTTCCTGGCACATAGAGCTTTCTTCTAATTTATGATTAGCATATCTTTTCTTACTACTGGCATTATAAAGCATACTCACATGTGAGAGCTCTATCAACTCCTGCTCTTAGATGAATTGTATAGAAAGTAGGCATCACCGTATGAATCATTGTTTGCTGGAATAACAGCTTGTAAGACAATGTAAACATAATTCTATTTTGAGTGTTCTCTCTTTCTTTCTCTCTCTCTCTCTCTCTCTCTCTCTCTCTCTCTCTCTCTCTCTCTCT
>OU015756.1:69434129-69464532 GCA_907169655.1 Acomys percivali
TCTCTCTCTCTCTCTCTCTCTCTCTCTCTCTCTCTCTCTCTCTCTCTGTGTGTGTGTGTGCGTGTGTGTGTGTGTGCGCGTGCGCGCGCTTTCTCAAGTTCATGGGCACATGTGCACATGCATATGCACACACATGAATTCCTGGGATTGAAATAGAGAGCCTTTTTCCATAGTTCCTGACATTGCATACTAGGGCAGGGTCACATGTTGAACCTGATGCACAGTAAATCAGCCAATTTAACCTAATGCACATTAAGTCATCCAACTTAACTAGCCAGCCAGTCCGGGGATACCTTCTTTCCACTTCCTAGCTCTGTGATTGCAGGTTAACCAATGTACCTGGCTGCCTGGCATTTGTGTGCATGTTGGGCATCTGAACTCTGCTCCTCATCCATACATGCAGCAAAGGAATTGTTCAATGGCTCATCTTGTAGGTTCAAGTCTTTCCAGTGTTAGTTGATGAGTTGTGTCAAAAATATTGTAACTCCTTTAAATATTAAAGAACCTCAAAAGATTATTTGGCCATTTGTCTGGCTTGTGTTTGTTTGTTGGCTGATTTGCTTTTATAAATGACCTATGTGTTGACAAGTATAGATTCTACCTGCAATAGATAACGAACATGTGAAGCATCTACTCATTCACTTGTAGTCCCTTCCCCTCCTCCTTTCCCTTCTCCTCTTCTTCCCTTCTTGTCTCTATTTGCCTCAAGTCCCCGTCTCCTTGCCTTCCATTCATCATTTCTCCTCCATTTCTTCTCTTCATATTTCCCTCTTTTCTATCCCCAGATTCCAGATTGCACTAATTCATCTTCCTAAAGCAAACTCTATAGGAATGCTATGTTTGGGTTAATTGAATCAAAAGATTTAATGGGAGGCAACTGAAGTTAATGAAATTAAGTTGTGGGGATATAACAGTCTGAGCAACTGAATTTAAAATCCACAGAAAACAAACAAGTGATATAAACATATATAAGAAAGTGTAGCCGTGTCTTGGAAGGAAACAGTGTATATTCCTGAGTGATTTATCATTATATGCTTAGTAGAGTGATTATAATTTATTATTTCAATGTCAATTTACTAACAAAGGAAATAACTTTTTTTTTTTTTTTACCAAACTCAAATTCCCCAACAACACAGTAGCTACTCTTAATTGATACAGTACATAACAATGACTTGAAAGGGTTATTAAAACACAAATTACTATGAGCCATCCTGTAGATATTGATTCATTAGGGATTAAGTGTGGGATAAAAATTACATTGCTCATTTATTGATTGTTATCGATGTGAATTGCTATTGATTGTTAATTGATGTCATATTGATGTTAATAGTAATTGTGGAAATACATCATTATTTTCCTCTTACTTCGTTGACTACTCTGCTTCTTTTGATGGCTTCTCTTCTCCAGAACTCATAATGTTAGAATCCCACAGAGCCAAACTTTGATCACTAAGGTGACCTTATCACATTTCACGAAATCTGGTGATATTCAAGAACATTCTTACCCAAAAGGCTCTCTACTACCTAAGACACAGCCACAGAAGCTGTTTACCTAACATGTTCATTACTATTTGTCAATAGCCAACTTCTCATATGTTACATGTCCTAATATAGAACTCTCAAATCCTCTAAACTTTTCTCTCTGCCCTGACATCCAGCTCCAGAAGATGATAATTCAAACCTTATTGTTTAGTGTGAAAATATTGAAATTCTCCTCTCAGACTGTTAGTTCAACCCATGGAGAAATATGACTATATATATCCTACCACATTATGCTATTACTGCCCTAATTTTAAATGTTACCACTTGTATTTCATATATTTTTTATATCAAACACTTAACTATACATCTACACTGCACTTACTTTCCTATTTGTCATAGGTTTGTTGTCAATACAGAAAAATAGTGATGATCTTTGTTATTTTTGTCTTCAAAGATTTTCCCATTACAGTCACAATGAGAGACACAATTATTAAAACCATTTAGGGATACAATTTACTTATACTTTCTTAGCATGGTTTTGGCCATCCTGTCATGCACACATGCACGCATGCACACACACACACACACACACACACACACACACACATACACACACAAAAAACAAAACAAAAAAACAAAAAACAAACAAAACCCCAAACAACAACAGCAAAAAACCAATAGTTTATCTCAGAGGGACTTTTATGTCTTCTCTTTCTTTTTCTGAAAGAAGCAAATAGCTCCCTTCAGCATGGGAGGGACCTTAGAGCTGTGATTCTGCTATGTTGTTTCTTATAGGTAATGAGTAGCCAAGAGATGGTATGAAACTATAGGAATAGTCAGTCAAATATTAAGATTCATATAAAACAACATTTCCCAACAAAGAATTTTTAAATTTTTAAAAATTGTTCTTTTCTCCTATCAAACATTTACAAATTTAAGTTCCTTATTGAAGATACATGTTCTTCATTTTAAAAAATTCTTTAAACATTTTCTCTCTGGTCAGGCATTAAGGTCATACTTCTGCAAACAGAATCTACCTGGTAAAACAGAAATATTATTATAAAAAAGCACTCTAGCTGAGAACTGAAAGGAAGTATACCATGAGAAAATATGCTTTCTCAGTAGTTAGGGTCTATTTAAAATATAGCCTCTTACCTAGCTTTGTTAACCTTTAACATAATCTTCATCAAGCCTCCTGTTCACAACCCCTCAGAAAAGGTTTTCTAAAAGTGAAGCCAGGGGGCTGGAAATGGCTCAGTTGTTCAAAGCACTGGCTGCTTTTCCAGAAGACTTAGCTTTGGTTTTCGTCACCAGTTTCCAGTTATTTACAACTTCTTATAATCCAGTGCCAAAGGATCCAAAGCCTCTGGTCTCACAGGAACATGCACTCATGTGCACCTACCAAGATAGAACCACATATCTACAAATAATGAAAAGTAATACAGAGATATTTTAATAAAGTAAGGATACTTATTCTCCAAACTCAATATATATACACGCACATACAGAGATTCCATAAAGATGCTTTAGAAGTGGAATTAAGATATTTTATTTACTTTGGTTTTCTTGTCAGAAACTATAAGTTGTATAGAGCCCACATCTAAAAAAATTGTTTTTGGTAGGTTTTGATATGATATTTAAATCGTTGCAATGCTTATTTGGAAGGCACAGTAACAGTCAAAGAATTTTAAATGTTTGGTACCACATGATATTAAATGTCAGGAAGCATGTTAAAGGTACCAGGGATGCTGAGCTAGTGATTATTGCCGTGTTTAAAGTATAGAGCAGATGCCATATCTGCCTTGTTTCATGTTAATTTTCTTTTAATCTGATGTAGAAGTAAATAATAGTTGTCAGTGCTGTTGTGATTACTGATCAAATTTATGTGTGTTTGCAATTAAGTCCTATGATGTATTCTTTGCTTAATGAGATACTGACTGCTTTTAGAATGTTCATAGTTTTCACTAAGACCTTCAGTTCACTACTGTGTGAAAACAAGTTTGAGGAACAATTGTCTGGCTCTCCTAGTCTTCTGAACTCCGTGACCTAGTGAAGTGGCCAACCAAAGTATGCTAATGCTTTTCTCTTAGATGTCGCCTTACATTTTCTTCAATAAAGAATAAATTTAATGAGACTTAGAATAATAAAAGATAAACAATAGAGAATTTCAAATTATAATGAATAGAAAAATTCATACAATTCCCAAATATTAGAGGGAAAAATCCATAAGTTTATTACTTGTAAAGAATATCTTCTTAGTCTTCAGCTTTCATTTATTCATATAAAAGAATGCCTGGGTGCTCTAAAGAAGATCTTGTGCTCTAAGTTTAAAGCACTTTCAACCACTGTCTTGTATAGTGAGATATCTGACTACTGCATCTAATCTTGAAGTACAATCTTTGCCTCCTTGCCATTATGGTAGCTGAAAGGAACGGCATGCTTAAATATCTTAATGGTATCAAGACAGGAGTTCATTGCAGGAGACTTGCCTGAGCTCGTGGCATTTGTAATAGTGAGATTTTTACCTTTTAAGACATTGGACATCAGTTATGGCTTGGTATGATATGGGTTATGTCTGGACTCATCTAGTCCTGTGAATAATGTTCTGAGATACAGGGTCAATGACTGAGGACCTTTGGCAAGGCCAGTAATGAAGAGTTCTTAAACCCTGGGCCTTTTAATTCTTGATATTCTTTTCCTGTCTGTTAGTACTATCAGAACGTCTATGTACTTAACATGCTATTACTTCTGTTATTACTTAATATGTCACACCCTGGTATGGCTTGGATCCCAGAGACCTGGATAGGGGTAATTAAGAGAATGAAGAAAGAAAAGATACACAGACACAGGAACAATGAAACCACGATCAGGTAGGGGTCTTTAATTGCTAATGCTAGTTCCACAACAGAGAACTTTACTGCGTTTATTGGACACAGCACAGGAGAATAGGTTTGCTAGTCTTCATAAGAGGTCTCTGTAAATAAAGAGTTTTTGGCTCTAACTATGGGGAAGGAAGAATCTGCAGTTGCTACACTTTGAACATACCATTCAATTATTCATAAACATCCATAATCAGAGTTCTGAGAAAAGCTTTGAGAGCCCTCTTGAGCCTGGCCACATGGGAAATGGCTTTGTGAATTGTACCAGGGATCTAAGGTCTTAGAGTCATCAACACTTCCATGAGCAAAATATTCACTCAGCACTTCACTGACTCAGGGCTTCTTCTATTCTCTACATTAAGAACTTCAGCATTCACTCTAGTTAGGAGTCAGCCAGACATGCTATGCTTTCCCTCACTTGTACTCCCCAGTACAGCCTCCACTGCTAGCCTCTTAGATCTCTGTTTAGACTTGCCCAAGCTTTGCTACGGAGACAAGAAGTTTTCTACAATTATCCTTTGCCCAGTCCACTGGTATCTTTCAAGTGACATCACCGCTCCAATCTAGGTTCTCTTTTTCTTATCTGGTATGCTGTATAGTCTCATGAAAATTTTTATTGCATTCATGCCTTTTAAGAATCTGGTTTTTTTTTTCCCTACCCTATGGTTTTCTGAAGGGTGAGTACAAAGCCCTCTCAACTGTAGTGTGTAGGGTCAAACTGAATGCCCTACATATTGTAACTAATTACTCAATCAGAGCTTTAAGTTCCTTAACCCTTGACCAATCTATATGTCTACTAAGCTAAATACAATTTTCACTTAAGTACTTGAATTGCATTTAAGTGTGACAGGACTTTCACAATTTCAAGTCAGTTACTCAAGTAGAGATTCTTAATGAACATCAGCAGCCTGCTTCTGGTTCTAATAAGATATCACACAAACATAGAATTCCAAGTTGTTCAATGTTTATTTTTGGCAGCAAATTACAGGAAAGGTAAAGGAAGAGATTTATCTGTCTTTGACAACTATGAAGACTTTGAAGACATCAGGGACTACATTTAATATTTAACATTTCATTTTGTTAGCATCTATTTAGGACTGCTTTACATACCACTCAAGTACATTGATTTTTGTTCCCAAATTATGTTTACTAAATAAGGTTTTATATTGCTATTGTTACTGCAGTGTTGTACTTGCAGGCAGGACTCAACAATTTGAGGTTATTACTCATCACATCATAGGAGAATGTTGCACGTTTCCATTTCCAAATAAGATTAATGGGACTGTAGACATTTATTTTGTTGCATCTAGCCTTCAGGTGAGAATCCTTTCTCAGGACAATTGTTTTACCCATTGAACCAACCCCTTAGTCCTTGAAGTGATCTTTTAAAAAATTATTATTATTATTATTATTTATTAATTTATTCTTGTTACATCACAATGGTTATCCCATCCCTTGTATCCTCCCATTCTTCCCTCCCTCCCATTTTTTCCCCTTATTCCTTTCCTCTATAACTGTGACTGAGGGAGATTACCTCCCCCTGTATATGTTCATAGGATATCAAGTCTCTTCTCAGTAACCTGCTGTCCTTCCTCTGAGTGCCACCAGATCTCCCCCTCCAGGGGACATGGTCAAATGTGAGGCACCAGAGTACGTGAGAAAGTCATATCCCACTCTCCATGTGGTACATATACACTATTGAATACTACTCAGCTATTAAAAACAAGGAATTCCCGAAATTTGTGGATAAATGGATTGAGCTAGAAATGATCATAATGAGTGAGTTAACCCAGAAGCAGAAAGACTCAAATGGTATATACTCACTTATATCTGCATACTAGCCCAAGGGGCATGTCCCACGAAAGCCTTCACTTACCAGGAAACTGGGACAGAGGGGAGGACATCCTATTGGGACTCTAGATGAGAGAAGCAAGGGAGAATAGCAAAGTAGAATGATCTAGAGGGTCCTAGAAACCTACAAGTAGAACATTATGATAGGCAGATTTGGGCCAAGGGGCCCCGCTCAAACTAAGACACCAGCCTTGAAGTGGTCTTATGCAGCAATAAAAAACTGAAACTGGAAAAAAAAAAGAGAATAGAATATGGTACTTTTTCTCCTTTCTCTTCTTGATTTTTATATACCCAGGGCTAACTACTTGTTCTTGCATTAGGATTTACAGAAAGGAGCCTGCCATTTCTGCTGGCTTATCCATATGTTCAGGGCTTTGACCCACATTCTGATGGATTGTTCTCTTCTGTGCCATTGCCATACTAAGCACCTTTTCAAAAGACACAAATGTGTGATTGTGTGTGTGCATTTGTGTGTGTGTGTGTGTGTGTGTGTGTGTGTGTGTGTGTGTGTGTGTGAGTACATGTTTCACAGACCAGCAGAGGACATTGGATCTTCCGATCTGGGGCTCCAGGTATTGGCAGATACCTGACATGGGTGCCAAGAAGTGAACTTAGGTCCTCTGAGTGGACAGAAAATACTATTAACTATGGAAACTTCTTTTTGCTTCTACCCAGATCCTTTTAAATTTCTTTAATACCAACAGGCACCAAATATAGAGGCTAAAGCTGCATTCATTGATATTCTAAGTTATCTCTTCCTTAAAGCATGGTTGAGTCCTGTGATAGTGGCAGCTTTGTGTGTAAAGCATGAAATCATTGAAACAGGTTCATTTGAGATGTCAGAACGTCAGTATGACAACCAGCAATTTCTGCCCCATTGGCTCCAAAAGAATCATAGGCAAGGCATAAGGAACAAGTGGTTTTGGCACATTCTAGCAAAGCTATATGGCTGGCCATTGGAATTCAGATTTCATGTGCTTTTGACCAGTCTATAATTATTCTTTCACTGCTAGTTCTTAACCATGTAAGGCTGAGACTAGCGAACAAAAAGCATGAGTTGGATTTGAGTATATGAGTATAGATGCCTTACCATATACCATATACCACAGAGTCACAAACTCAAGTGCTTTCTACTTCCTGACAAGAAAGAGTAGTAGTTTTCCCACGTTGTGTAATCTTAGATATATACAGTACTCCCACTATGTAGACCTCCCTGTTTTCTTTTTTGTTTATTAATGAATACAAAGTTTGTATTCTCTATTGAAAATTATTACTTATTGCTAGCCCATTATTATTTTAAAGATCTGTCTTTCTTTTTCTTGAAAATCTCTGGTATTAAAAGAAATGAAGAATTTTATTATCATTATTCCAGAATTATGTGATGTAAAATAAATGATAACTTTCTTTTTTAAGGAAGCAGGAGACTTCAATTAAAAAATAATTTATTATTTCCCTTGATGCTGAAAAGGTAAATAAAGTACTAACAAATAATTTCACGTTTATAATTTTTGATTGGCAAAATAAACTTATCATGACTTTATTTTAATGTTCTGTGTCTTAAGTCTACTTTACATAAAGCACTATGTCCTTTGCTTGGTGGAGTGTGGACTGTGTTATGAACACAGTTGTCATCTGGGTTGGCAGTTGAGTCTCTTCCAGGGACTGCTCTGGTCGCCTATGCTTTTTTTTTGTTCCAGACAGATGTTGCCAGTGTTAGAGGAAAATAGTTATATTAATAGAGATAGAAATGAAAATGCTTTACTTGGGTTTGTATTTTTCTAATATCAGAGGCCATAGTTGCAGTGTGTTAATTTTGAAAGAAAATACATTTATTGACACTTTAAAGCCACAATATCTCTCTTTATAGCAGTTACCATAAAATATATTTCATGATCATGGACTTGCATTTGACTGTACAGTATTCAGTGATATTTTGCAGAAATTCCTGCTGTTCATAGTTATTTTTACTAGAGGATAGGCAGTGTAGCCCCATGAGTCTGAGCTAATAAAAGCTTCTTATTATGGTGATAATTATTCTTATTTTGCTATGCAAATGCTTCTAATGATACCTTTTGTAGCATCTGTTTCTGGTGGTTGTCTTATATTTGGAGGAGGCTTTACTCATTTACTTATTTACAAACTGATGAACTTTAATTGTGTTTTGTGATTATAGACAATTATAAAGCTTATGCTTAAATCAGTTCATGTTCAAGAGTTCATATTCCTTATCATTTTCAAGAATCCTTCTATTTCCCCTTATGCATAGAAGTGCTATTTCCATTTAGAAGTAAGCCTGCTTATTTGGATGGAGGAAAGAGACAAGGAAATGATATGATTATATTATACTTGAGGGGAGAAGATATCAGCCTACTTCAAAAGAAAATTTGTCCCTAAAGTATATAAGTATGCATGAATGTTCTGATGCAGCTGAAGTGACAGCTAATTCTATTCTGTAAGATAGAGTCTTATGCCATTTATTTGTCATTTTCTTGAACCTTTGAATTTATGCTGTCCTTCTCACTGTGCTTTTGTTGCTGCCATCTGTGTGTATGTGCATATGGACTCATAGATGCCACCATGTGTGTACCCAGGTCAAAGGGGAACTTTGAGAACTCAGTCTCATCCTTTGAATGTTTCAAAGTGAACATCTCTCTGTGTCTCTCTGTCTCTGTCTGTCTGTCTGTCTGTCTGTCTCTGTCTCTGTCTGTCTCTGTCTGTCTGTCTGTCTGTCTGTCTCTCTCTCTCTCTCTCTCTCTCTCTCTCTCTCTCTCTCTCTCTCTCCACTGCACAAAACACAAAACTGTATCTCTGAGGTTCTGGCCAAATCTCCTGACTGCTTCTCTCTAGACTCCCCAATGCCACTGTCTGTGGCATGGCTTTGTTGTTGTTGCTGTTGTTGTTATGAGGGATAACATTTAGGTGGTTTGTAGGAAGGGCTTTCAGTAGTGGAGCCATTCCCATAGCATCCTATATGAGTTATTAACACCTTTCATATGACCTTCCTGAGGTGCATCCTCTTTCTATAGCTGGGAATATGTTACTCTTTGCTCACTTGGTTGGCTCTCTAATTTACTCAAAATATGTTAAATTTGAGCTAAGAATTCAAGTTATAGTTATTCTAGGAGCTAGAAAACTGATATAATGAAAACAAATAAAAAGATTCACTCTTAGAAGCCTACACCTTGAAAGTTATTGGTGACTATGAAAAATCACTATTTTAGCTGGGTGTAGTGACACACGCCTTTAATCCTAGCACTCAGGAGGCAGAGGCAGGAGGCCCTTTGTGAGTTCATGGACAGCTGGTCTACAAGGTGAGTCCAGGACAGTTACGACTATTATAAAGAGAAATCCTGTTTTGAAAAAACAAAAAAACAAAAACAAATTAGCATCACACCTCAGTGAAATCTTATAAATTTCCCAAGCATCACGTCTACAGCAATTATATTGTGGAGTGATAGTGCATGACAGATATTTGGGTATGGGGACATGGCCTTTGCATCTGTTACACATATATGACTAAGCATATAGTGTGCCACTTGATCAGGAACTGAAAATGTATCGAAGCCAAAAACATTGGGAGCACAGTAGAGATGTCTCAGCTGAGAGGGTATTGTTTGGGTGACAACTCCAGAAAAGAAGACGGAAATAAATAGAAGGATATCAGTGTTTGGTTACTTAGCAGTGTGCCCACTGTGGACGTTGTCCAGATGAATTTAGTTCGAAATTTTAAGAGAGATGGAGTATGGAAGGAAATAAAAAGGGTTATATTTCTTCTTTTTTTTATTAATTTATTCTTGTCACATCTCAATGGTGATCCCATCCCTTGTATCCTCACATTCTTCCCTCCCTCCCATTTCCCCTTATTCCCCTCCCCTATGAGTGTTCCTGAGAGGGATTACCTCCCCCTGTATATGCTCATAGGGTATCAAGTCTCTTCTCGGTGACCTGCTGTCCTTCCTCTGAGTGCCACCAGGTCTCCCCCTCCAGGGGACATGGTCAAATATGAGGCACCAGAGTACGTGTGAAAGTCAGATCCCACTCTCCACTCAAGTGTGGAGACTGTTCTGACCATTGGCTAGATCTGGGTAGGGGTTTAAGGTTTACCGCCTGTATTGTCCTTGGCTGGTGCCTTAGTTTGAGCGGGACCCCTGGGCCCAAATCTGCCTATCATAATGTTCTACTTGTAGGTTTCTAGGACCCACTGGATCCTTCTACATTGCTATTCTCACATGGTTCTCTCATCTAGAGTCCCAATAGGATGTCCTCCCCTCTGTCCCAGTTTCCTGGTAAGGGAAGGCTTTCATGGGACATGCCCATTGGGCTAGTATGCAGTTATAAGTGAGTATATACCATTTGAGTCTTTCTGCTTCTGGGTTAACTCACTCATTATGATCATTTCTAGCTCAATCCATTTATCCACAAATTTCGGGAATTCCTTGTTTTTAATAGCCGAGTAGTATTCCATAGTGTATATGTACCACAGTTTCTTTATCTATTCTTCTACTGAGGGACACTTAGGCTGTTTCCATGATCTGGCTATTATGAAAAAGGCTGCTATGAACATGGTTGAGCAAATTTTCTTGTTGTGTGCTGGCGCATCTTCTGGGTATATTCCAAGGAGTGGAATAGCTGGGTCTTGAGGAAGCCCTATTCCCAGTTTTCTGAGATAGCATCAGATAGATTTCCAAAGTGGCTGTACTAGTTTGCATTCCCACCAGCAATGAAGGAGTGTTCCTCTCTCTCCACATCCTCGCCAGCATGTGGTGTCGCTTGGGTTTTTGATCTTAGCCATTCTGATGGGTGTAAGATGGAATCTAAGAGTTGTTTTGATTTGCATTTCCCTGATGACTAAGGAGGTTGAGCATTTCTTTAAGTGTTTCTCAGCCATTTGATATTCCTCTGTTGAGAATTCTCTGTTTAGTTCCAAGCCCCATTTCTCAATTGGGTTATTTGGTTTGGTGGTGTTTAATTTCGTGAGTTCTTTATATATTTTGGATATTAGACCTTTGTCAGATGTAGGGTTGGTGAAGATCTTTTCCCAGTCTGTAGGCTGTTGCAAAAAGGATTATATTTCAAAGGATTTTATTCTAAAGAGAGGCAGAAAATGGGCTGGGAGCAAATGAAGGATGGTAACAAATAGGAATATTTCTTAGGAAAGTAAAATCTGCAACATAGTGATCATTATATACGGATAAAACAAAGTAATGATGCATCGGGACCAGATCCCAGTTCCATGATATGTTTTCTAGTCCTTGATTATTTAGTGTTTGCACCTATTAAGATAAGGCATCATTAGCATATCCTCCGAGGAGCTTACCTGGTCTTAGGTCTCCAGCCCAAGGCCATGGTTTCTCTTCTCTCTACAAGACATCTGCCCACCTACCTCCCACCCCTCATCAGATTCTCACCCTCATTTCCCTCAACACTTCCTCTCCTGTCCTGTTCCTTCTCTTTGATCATCTATTCTATTTCCCCTTCTTAGTGAGATTCATGCATCCTCCCTTTGGGCCTCCTTTTTACTTAGCTTCTTTGGGTCTGTGAATTGTAGAATAGTTATCCTATTTTGTACCACTAATATCTGATCATAAAGGGAGTACATACCATGTATGTCTTTCTGAGTGTGGATTACCTCACTCAGGATGATCATTTCTAGTTCAATCTATCTGCCTACAAATTTGATGGTTTCTTTGTTTTTGATAGCTGAATAGTATTCCATTTTACAAATGTACCACAGTTTCTTTATCCACTCTTTGATGGACATCTTGGTTGTTTCCAGATTCTGGCTATTAAGCATAAAACTGCTATGAACATAGTTGAACAATTGTCATTGTTGTATGATGGTACATCTTTTGAGTATATGCCTGGGAATAGTATAATTGGGTCTTGAGGTAGACCTATTTTCAATTTTCTGAGAAACAGATAGATTGATTTCCAACGTGGTTGTACAAATTTGTATTTCCTCCAGCAGTGGAAGACGATTCTCTTTTCACCACATCCTCGCCAGCATGTGCTGTTACTTGATTTTTTTTATCTTAGCAATTCTGATGGGTATAAGATGGAATCTCAGAGTTATTTTGGTTTCTATTTCTGTGATGACTAAGGACACTTAGTGCTTCTTGGCCTTTTCATATTCCTTTGTTGAGAATTCTCTGTTTAGCTCTGTCCCCCAGTTTTAATTGGATTATTTGGTTTTCTGGTGTTTAATGTCTTGAGTTTTATATGTTGGATATTAGCCCTCTGTCAGACATGAGGTTGGTTCTTTATATATTTTAGATATTCACCCTTTGTTAGATGTAGGGTTAGTGAAGATCTTTTCCAAATATGTAGGCTGCTGTTTTGTTCTGTTGACAGTATCCTTTGCCTTAGAGAAGTTTTCAGATTGTAGAGGTAACATATATTAATTATTGACCTTAGAGTAGGATTATCATAGTAAAAATGGCCATATACAAAAAGTAATCTATAGATTCAATAAATGCCAACACAATTCTTTACCGACTTTGTAAGAACAATTCTCAATTTCATATTGAAAAACAAAAATCCCAGAATACCTAAAGCAAATCTGTACAATAAAAGAACTTCTGGAGGTATCTCCAGCCCTGATTTCAAGCTGTACTACAGAGCAACAATAAGAAAAACTACATTCCATTGGCATAGAAGCAGACTGGTGGATCAATGGAATTGAACTGAAGACCCAAAAATAATTCCACATACCTACAGACATTTGATTTTTGTAAAAGAAGCCAAAGCAATACAATAAAAAAGTGATAGCATCTTTAACATATTGTGCTCCTCTAACTGGATATCTACATGTAGAAAAAGGCAAATAGACCCATATTTATCACCCTGCACAAAATTTATGTCCAAGTGAATCAAGGGCCTTACATTAAATCAGGAAGTCTAAGCGTATTAGAAGAGAAAGTGGGGAAGAACTTAGTGGCAGAGGAGACAATTTCCTGAATAGAACACCAAGTTAAATAATTTTAAAATATAGAAATTTTTATTTTTGTCTTTGCAAGTCAGTCCCAAAGCTAAAAGTAATATTTTTTTAATATTTTTATTGTTTCCTAGATCACATAATGACCTAGCATGTCAAAACTGTAAGTTCAGACTCTTGACATCTTGAAATAAAGAAATAATTGAATACCCTATATTTTCTCTATAGTGGGTTCTAGTGAATCCTAGAAAATGAAGTTTTAGACAGGATAACAGTTAGAACATCGTGCTGCCTTAACAGAACCCCAATTGATTTTGACTTTAAATCATGTTGAGTTTTGCTTAAACTCTACTCCAGAAATAAGACATGATTCAGCAGTGCATTCCGCAGCTCTATTACCAAAAATGTACTTTTTTTCTGTTTCTCTGCTCTGCCCTCCACAATGTCACCTACAAAGATAAAACTTACTGACAAAGCTGGCTTTAAAAAAAAAAGCAGGCCACTGTATCCTTATTTGCATCTAATAATAGAAAGACTATTTTGTTTCTTATAATCCAGATAGGACTCACTGAGGCAAATTCCACAGGTCAAAGTATGACATCAAGAAAATGAAATTTATCTTAAACCAAGAAAAGATTATTTGAAGTTAGGATATTAATTAGAGAGACTTAGGCTACCAAGAACAGAGGTAGAGTAATTATTCAATCTAATCTACAAATATTTTGATGAAAGGAGCAACAGTACCCCGTACTGAGACTTAAGTTTGTCTACGAGTTATCTTTTATTTTGATCATTAGAAACAAATTTCTGTGTTCATTTTATACAACCTACAACAAAATAGACACAAATGCACTGATTTTTTTTATAAATGTGATGTAGTTTCTTGCTCTAGGAAATTCAGAGTTTTATGAAAGATAAACAAGCAATGGCTGTATCACACAAACAGTGGTACCAATGTTAAAGTCCCAGGAGAAGATGAAAAAAGTGCTTCATTGCTTTTATAACACTGATAAATGATTATAATGTTATTATGTAAATATAATGCACATTATCTCAAGGTTTTCTTGTTTTAGGAACCTGGACATTATTTAATTGGATGTTCTGTTCAAAGACTTACAAGTCTATAATCAAAATGTTACCCTGACCTGAGTGATCATCCAGAGAACACATGCTTGACAGAGTTTAAATCTTTATATGCACAGGCCCCCAGTCGGTGCTTTTATTTCAAGTTTAATAAGAAAGGAGATTCCCATAACCTTAAGGGGTTTTTTTTTTTTTTTGGTTGTTCTTTATTTGAAGTTCTTCACCTAAGTTAGTTAAAAATCAACCAGGGTAATATACTCTTTTGATAAACTTAAAAATGTATTTACATATGGAAAATACTTTCTTTTCTTGTTTTCCTGTACTCTGATGGGTACAAGCAAATAAAGATGCTATCTAGAGGAACAGATATATAGAAAACAAAAACCAGAAGATAAAAATGTCAGGGTCCTCACCTTCATCATAAGATATATTCACCACCAGAAACTGGGTAACAGCATAAAGAACTGAAGATTTTTAAAGAGTTTAATCTTTGTGGTTAATATAAAAATATTAATAAAATATACATTTGTAAAGTGTAGATTTTTTCCTTACACTTTTGGAGGCTGAGAATTCCATCATTTAGGGATGGAAAAAAGTCAGTGTCTGGAGAAAAGCAGTTTATTGGGCAAGGCATAGATAGCTTGTCACTTGTGGGAAAGGTCTTTCAGAAGAACCCTTTTAGGTCGTCTGTCTCATTTATGATAGCTGATCTCTAATACCTAGTTAACAGTGAAGGCTTTACTTCCAATTTCAGGAGGACACAGGACATTCAGATTATTGTGCTGATTGCTGAACTTCAGAAAAGCATGCCTTTTAAAATATATTTTATATAATCATTTAGTATCAAGTAACACATTGATCAGATCTTCCCCAGTGACAACTGTTTCTCTCACTCTCAACCTTCCTTGGCTGCCTGTAATTCTGTATAGAATTGAGGTCTCGCGAATTTACCCCTCCCACATTAGCTTGTCTATTGTACTCATTGTTCAGGTTGTGTGTAGGTAGCCATGTTGGCTAGGCATCATGGCTGTAGCTTCTCTTACACTTCCAGGAGTCACAGTCTCAACGCCCATTGCCTGTTCCTCTGAGTCTTACAACCTTTCTGCTTCTTCACAATGCTCCTTGAGTCTTGGGTACGGAAATTGTGGTGTGAATGTATCATTGGTGATGGGATGACACACTGTATCTTGTTCTCTGCATATTGATCAGTTGTGATTTTCTGTGATGTTCTCTGTCTGCTGCAAAGAGAAGTTTCTTTCTTATGGGTGAGAAATACTCTTGTCTGTGGATATAAGGATAATATTTAGAATGTAGTCAAGGGTTATGCTGTGTTGGTAATGCAGTAGTTGAAGGTTCTTTTCCAAAATCAATGGATTAAATAGCCTTGGGTAGTTGGCCAAGTTCCAATAGCAGGTGTGACTCCCTTCCTCCACATATTAGCCAATATTTAAATTTTGGAGGGGCAGAAAAAATTATTTTTATAGAATAGTAATATTCTTTGATTTACTTTATACCAACAGTTCAAAGCATCCTGCTGGTTATAAAAAATAAAATTTAAAAAAAAAACACCTAATTTACTATAGGTTCCATTGACTTTGAATTAGCTCTCCTTGTTATTTTTAAGCCCTGCATAATGCCAATCAGACATTAGTATATTTGGGGCCTGAGGAGATGGCCCTCTGGGCAACAACACCAGCTGCATAAGCTTTAGGACTAGGGCAGAATTCTGAGTATCCAAGTTAACAAGCCAGTAGCCCTGGCTTGGGAGGGACTCAGGAGGATCACTGGGGGTCACCAGCCTACTTGTGAGCTCAGTGGGAGACCCTGTGTCTTGCGGAATAAAGCAAAGCATGGTAGCACAGGACACAGGTGTGTTCCTTTGCCCCGCCTCCTCTATGCACACATATATCCTCACACACACATATGCAAATATATGACTTCCATACAATTAAGTATTTGGAGACCACTTTATTATTATAGTTTTTATATTTCCTTTGTTAAATGTGAAAACATTAAAAGTAAGCAGATGCTATATTGAGGATAGCAATGCCAGGTATAGAAGCATGTTACACTGCTTATTTTAAAACATTTTAGCTTCTATATATATGGTCTTACAGGTTAAAGTCAATAACAGGAACGAATACTAAGGAATCAGAAAATTTAAAAATGTTAATGAATAATATTTCTTTCTAATAGGAGTATCTGAAAATTTAAGTGATAAAATATTTAATAACAAGTAATTTATTCCTATCAATATGAGATAAAAATATTTGCATTGAGCAAAAGAAGATAGTAATGGTAAAGAGTCCAGGATAATTTAGCATATTTTATTGAAAAATAAACATCAAGTTTATCATTCATTTTATAAAACAAATAATTTTGTATTGCAATGTATGTTAGAAAAGCATTAAATTTTACCAAAATTATATTGTTTAAACAAAATTTCTTTAAAGTTTTTTTTATAATTTCATTTTCATGGTAAAGTAATTTCTATATATGTAAATAAGCCATATGTTGACACTTAAATAATAGATAATACTAAATTAACAGCAATGGTTCTTCCATGCTAGATGTTCTGACATATAGGCAAAGAGTAAATCATAGTATAGAGATATAGAATATAAATACTCACATTTGCTGCCTTTCTGTCTTATTTGGAATATGGAATTTAGGTTTTTTGGATTATGATGAATGCTTTTCTAGATCATAGATTCCAATATTTTCTAACAATGAAGAGAGAGCAGGTTAGCCAAGCTCATAACAATTAAGAACTCTATGACAAAGACATGAGTCTTGATTATGGCTATGCACAGAAAACAAATTATTTTTAAATTATATATATATATACATATATATATATATATATATATATATACAATAAACTACCTACATCAAGAAGAACCAGGAAACAATCAGGAATTATATAAGTGTTACATTCATAGTGTTTTGGAGGAAAGATATTTTTCTTCAAGGTTGTCAAATACAAATAGTCAAAAACAGCCAATTTATAATTTGTAAAGTAACTTGAGAAACCAGGCTCATGTGTTTTTATGGTAAATTGGCTTCTTTGACAAAGTAGTCCTAAATAGTTAAACAATGAACTTTGACATTTTTTCTAAGTTCTAACTAGTTCAATACAGCTCATTCACAAAATGCTTTTTCACAAGCTCTATTTATTTGTCTAGTTAATTGATATGAAACCACCAAGTAGGCAATCTATTTATTTCATACTTATTATTTCAACTTAATTTGGATTTAGTATTGTGCCGAACACCTAAACTGATGAATAAAACACAGTGATTGACCTTGAGCTAGTGTGAGCCTAGGAAAGAATGCTCCAGGTAATATTACCATAATATCTCAGGCCAATAAGGTTTTGTGTAGCAAAGCCTTTGAAATCAAGAAAGGACAGAGAATGTTTCCCAAAGAGAGGTGGATAATTGTAAAATTTAAAAAGTACATCAGAAGTTATGAAAGAAAACTGCATTCTTAGTGTGGTACCAAAGCATTGCAAAGTAACAAAAGAAAGTTCAGTATGTACATATAGTTTTGTTTCATTTCCCTTGAAAGTGAATAATAGAACAATTGAGGCTGGGAACACATGACCCTAACCCATCAAGTGTCTTTTGTATTTGCGTGAGATGTTTGCATTTTATCATGGAGACATGAAGGAACAGATATGTGATTTCAAGTGAGGAATGATAGCACAGTGTCTGAGTATTATACATATTAGTAGCTACTATGTTAGCCTTACTGGACACTGAGAAGAATCAAAAGCCAGGAGAAAAATAATCACCGATTATATTACAATACTCTCTGAGGGAATACTGTTTACTAACTACAGGCTCTCCTCCTTTATTACTGTATGATTTTTTTTTTAAACAGCAATTCCTTCTCACTGCTTTCTAACATCTACAGAATGTTAAATGTGCATGAACAGAAACTGGTAAATGGAAAATTGCAGAAATAAACAATTCCTAACACTTAAAGCAGCACCACTCTGAGTAGGAAGATGATGTCTCATGTATCCTTCCTTGCCTCCTGTAGGGGAGAACCATCCTTCATCCCATCATACACATATGCCGCTCATTCACTAAGTGGTCATTATGAAAGCACTAGTTATCAGTTAGAGGGACTTGTGCTAAATAGCCTTTGCTCTACCCAATGATCACAGGGACAGCCACAAAGGTAAGCCATAAAAATGTTTCATAATAAGGGTTAGACTTTTTTTAAAAACATGTATTTATTATTATATATACATTGCTCTGCCCACGTATACACCTGTACCCCACAAGAGGGCATCAGATCCCATTATAGATGGTTTTGAGGCATCATGTGGTTGCTGGGAATTGAACTCAGGACCTCTGGAAGAACAGTCAATGCTCTTAACCTCTGAGCCATCTCTCCAGCCCCGGGTTAGACATTTTTAATTGCATGCAATCAGCCCCTCCTCTGCCCCATCCCTCAACTCCTTCCATGCTCTCCCCTCAATTTGATAGCCTCTGATATTTGCCATATACACAAGTATATCAATATACCCCCCACAAATTCATTTTGGTTGTTTGTGTGAACATATATGGTTTCAGGACTGACCACTTTATATTGGACAACCACCATTTAGGGGATTCATCTCAGTGGTATGCTAACTGTTCCTTTCTCAGTAGCCTTCAGTTTCCTTTAGTTCTTTGTCTAGATGCATGACCCTTAGGATTTTACTCCTCTCATGTTAGTATGCCTATTGATGTTGTCATTGTTAAGATTATGTTTATACAACCGTATCTATGAAAGAAGATTTCACAGTATACTTTCTGGTATTTTGGCTCTTGGAGTCTTTCTGCCTCTTCTGTGATGTTCCCTGAGCCAGATACACAGGATCTGTGATGCAGGTCTATCCACTGGAGAGGACATCCCATGATCTATTGATCTCTGCATTTTGTACAGTTGCAGTTTCTGTGATGGTCTCTGTTTGCTTTAAAGGGAAGCCTCTTTGATGAGTAATAGATACAGATATTAATGACTATAAGGACTATATTTATAATTGAGTTTGGAATTTTTCAATTCCCTTTAGACAACCTTTGGCTACCATCAATATCTGTTTGCCACTTGCTGCACCTTTACAGGTAACCCCATGTTGGTCATTGTTGCAGTTCATAGGTGTTACAGCTCTGTAGAACTATGAATTTCTCCCATTCCTTGGAATCTTGCTGAGTATTTTTAGTAGTCTGGAAGCTAACCCATTTTAAAGAGTTTTTAAAACTAGATCCAGCCAGAATAATCTGATTTCTGTGTCCAAGGTATCTACTGTCTTCAGCAATGGTGGCTCACCCACAACCCCTGCCTGAGTGGCAATCAAGTACATCAGACAAAGTCTATTCTGTTTGGAAGTCATTTAGACTACTCTAAAAAATTACATTCTAAAGATTTCTCATTTTTGGTACCAAAGTTCTGTCAGTCTACAGTTCTTGTGGAAAGCATTGTCAGCCCTAGTACCTGATAACTGTTTATGAACTTAGACGGATGTAAAACTCTTTAAGGCTTTCTCAAACAGCCTTGGTGATGTTTGTCTCTCTCTATTTCTTCTCTTTCTTCCCTCCCCAGTTGGTGTCATACTTCTAAGTTTCCTGTTTCATATTTCCTGTATCTTGCTCTTTCCCTTGAATTTTAACACCAAAGTGTAAGAATAAATGGGGCAACATGAAAATTCGAGCAGCAGTGAATATATTCATAAGCTTGAGAATGATGAATAGTTTTGCATGTACATATTTATCACACAGATCATCAATATTTATACATTAAATGCAAATAGCATTTTATATATTAAGAATAAATAGAAAGGCCCAAAAATAATATAGGACCTAATGCAAAAAAGTGTAAATAAGTACATCTATGCTTTGTATATAGAAGTTCATGAGAATGGTATAACTATTTGTAAGGCAATTGTGAAATGTATATTAAATTTTAAATGTGCATTCCCTTTAATGCAACACTTCTCCTATGCTATTTAGAGGAACATCAAAGAACAAATTTAATCAATCAAAATAAAACTCTTTACCACAGCCAAATTAATTAAAACCAAACAAACAAAAACTTTAATGATTTAAGATCCGTATACACTGCCTAATAGTGATCATCACTAGTGAGTTGATTAAGTTATCCTGCATTTTCAAAGATATTTAGTTTCTCCAACAGTATCAGTTTTATAAATGTTATACATCAACACTTCCCTGATGTATGGTTGGATCATGCATTGTTATAGTTAATCAAAAGTCATTACAAAAGTGTTTATTCACTTTAAATACTTTCATATTTCATTACAAATGACTAATCGAACATTTCACAGTCACTATAATACTATATTTCAATTCAATTTACTATTAAGATTTTTCTGAGCCACAGTAATTCAGTTAGTAGCAGTTGTACACTGTAAATTTCCATCATCCCTCTGAAGTCACTTTCTTTACCATATGTGTCATACAGTTAAATCCACATCCAGCAACCTGAGGGCAGTGGTAAATAGATTTAGACACTGTAAGTGTAATAGTATCTCTTTACATAGTATGGAAAGTGTTCAGAAATGAATCAAAAGAGGTCAGAAGATTTATCTATTATTTCTTAACATACCAAAGCCCTAGAGTGTTTAACTATGTATCAACTTACTAAAAGAATAATTACTTTCCATTGTGAACACAGATGGCTTTTTTAAAAAATCTGAATACATTCTGCAATGAAAATAATACTGAATATGGGTTTTCCTTTACTTAGGAAAACATTGTTTCAGAGGTGACAACAGTCATCTCTTAAACTGCCATTTGAAGATTAAGGGGACGGTGATGATGAACAGCAATAATGATAATAAAAGACAGCTAATGGGCTAGTTTAATAAGCATATTAACTTCCCTGGCTGGGCTAGAATTTGATGCTTTGTGTGGGTGGACTTGTTTTCAGAATTGGGCTTCTTTCGATTTTTTCTAGTCATGAGTACTTTGTTTTCTTTGGTGTGCTTTCTGACAACTGTACAAGATGAGTGCATCATACCGTGGATTTAAAAAAAAGAAATAGTTCAGGGTGTTAGTTCTTGAGTAATGTTTGTGTTTAAGTATTATCTGTCTCACACATTTATAATATCCTGTACTTACTCTTTGTTTTTAAAAATTGATATAATCATAAAACTTATGATGATTTGGGGGGATTAAAGGAATAAAATTTGTAAAGACTTCTGAGAAGTATTGACACCTAAAAAGTGAAAAATGGATGTTAACTATAATATTAGAAAGTGTTAACCTTATCTGCTTAATCGGGTAAATAAGCTAGCTATTATGTAAGCAAGGAGCAGGCAACATAGAGTGTTTATATGGTGAGCAGAGGGATGATTCGTACATTGATTCCACTGTTGCTGAGCTGCTACATTGAAAGTTACCCAAGACAGCCATGAGTCCACATTCACTGTTCTTCATTACAAAGGAAGGCCTTTCTAATTATGTCTAGGAACTACTTTTATCAGCTCAGTTACTCAGAAGTCAGCTTACTTCTATAGATATTTAAATAGCCATCAGAAATAAGCTCCCTTTTTAGGCCTATTTCCTTCCCAGATCTGGGTTGTTAGACAGTCTCGGAGTATCACATGTTACCCATCCCCAGGGCATGGCATTTGAATCCAATCAGAGGGCCACTTTTATCTACAGATAATGCAAAAAATGTTAGCTAAAATTTTTCTAAAATTCAGAAAGTAAGTGATGGATGTGGACCAATCTAAACAGCTCACTTATACTACCATCTCTACATCTCACCTCGGCAAATACTACCAAATAAAGGATGGGATGTAAATAAGAGCCAGATATGGTTCTGAAGCGCCATTATTTAGAGTTGATACATCCATTGCAACCACTAGCTCTCATCTGTGGTTTTGTGCAGTATGTCCACAAAAGAAGAATCCTCGTGTACAATCAAACAAGGTAGGGATGGTCTCCTGGGGCTCAATCTTTTACCTCTGAACTAGAGGGTAGTCATGTAATCTTGGAGAAAGAAAGTCACTATATTTAGAGGTGTACTTTCCAGGCCCCAACAAAGGAGCTCAAAATTTATGGTCAGACTCATGGTCCTGTTGGTTGCAGTGGGTCACAGAACAAAACAAGCCGTGTTCATGTGTGGGAGATTGTGGGGGGAAAGTGTAGGCAGGTGGGAATTAGTGGTGTAAATTCAGTACGTGTGCAAAACTAATAACAATAGAAGTCAGTTACACAAGGAGATCAAGTACAAATATAAAATGTTTGAATTTATAATTAATAGTTCAGAAAGCTAACATGTGGATAGACTGCATAGGGTTAAAATTACCAAGAGGCCAGGAATAATATGCATAGATTTTTGCAGGAAGTATAATTGGAGCATACATACTTACATTTCCCGCATACACACATACCTGCTATTTACAAATACACAAATACATGCACATTTTTCTATGCATCTGCTGTGTATGTTCATTTCCAATCTGTTAAGGGCAAATATAGAAGAGCAGTCTGAATGTATTCCAATTAATAACATTCTAAAATATAATTGACATATAGAATGTACAATGAAGAAAAATTTTAAATAAGCCAGATAGAGTAACAAAAATATAATATATAGGCAATTAAGCCACCAGAGTAGACAAGTTGCATCTGTCCATAGGCTATGTGCTTTCCTTTACTCCTCTTCCAGTGTCTTGTTGTAACCAGTGTCTAATGGACTGTAACCAGTTCATCATGCACTGAAACATGCTCACAATTGAATTCTGATGAAGAAGAACAAATTGTGTTCTCAGGGAAACAATGTTGAATATTTTGTAGTCAAGGCAGAAGGATAGTGTTCTAAACATTATAACTAACTTTCCTGTTTGTTTGTGTTAGATTTCTAGAAGTCTGGCCCACAGAGTCTATGTCTGGGTGTTGGGCTGAGTATAGGTACCCCACAATTTTTCAGAGATACATGCTGAGTCTCATGAAAGAACCTTTTTATACCGTTTCTACTCCATGAAGGATGCTAGACCAAAGGCTAAAACTGAAAAGATGTTTAGGTAGAGTGAGTTCTTTCAGAAAGTCCTAAACATAGTTCTAGGTAAAAGATGGCATCAAAGAAGAAGAAGAGCTACCAAGGGCCCAGAAGACCTTAATGGAAGGAAGACCTCATCAACTCCCTGAAGCTAAAAAGCCTGTTCATTTGAATCCTATACCTAACATAGGCACCTGAGGTATGCTCATAGACCCTTAGAACAGGATGGAAAAGGAAAATATTGTACAACAGTGATCCCTTACCTGAAAGACTACAGCACAAAACCTGTCATTTTCTGTCTTCACTAACTCTTCAGTTTCTGATAATAAGAAATACATTAACCATTGGCTACATCTGGGTAGGGGTTTAAAGTTTACCACCTGTATTGTCCTTGGCTGGTGCCTTAGTTTGAGCGGGACCCTTTGGCCCAAATCTGCCTATCATAATGTTCTACTTGTAGGTTTCTAGGACCCTCTGGATCCTTCTACTTTGCTATTCTCGATGCTTCTCTCATCTAGAGTCCCAATAGGATGTCCTCCCCTCTGTCCCAGTAGTGGAGAGTGGGATATGACTTTCTCACGTACTCTGGTGCCTCACGTTTGACCATGCCCCCTGGAGGGGGAGACTTGGTGGCACTCAGAGGAAGAACAGCAGGTTACCAAGAAGAGACTTGATACCTTGATACCCTATGAGCATATACAGATGGAGGTAATCCCCCTCAGGAACAGTCATAGGGGAGGAGAATAAGGGGAAAATGGGAGGGAGAGAAGAATGGGAGGATACAAGGGATGGGATAACCATTGAGATGTAACAAGACTAAATTAATAAAAAAAAAGAAAAAAAAGTTAAAAAAAGAAATAAATTAACAAAGCAACTTAAGGAACACTTATTTCACCTTACAGATTGAGGTTATAATCTACCATGGTGCCTGATCATAGAAACACGAGCTTAAGGCAACGGATCTGCTTGCTTCCATAGCTGAGATCCAGAGAGTAATGAATAATCAGCCTACTTCATTCTTTTCTACAGTTCTAGACCCAATCCCAGGCAAGGTGAAGATCTTCCTAGCTGATATTAAATCCACTCAATATAGTCATTTGCATACATACGTAGAGGCCCATCGCCTAGGTGAGCCCATATCTCATCAAATTGAAAGTAGAGACTAACCACCATACTTAGAATTTTATAATTCCTATATGACACATGAACTCTGAAGCCAACAAGCCAGGCTTATACCATCTATACATCAGATCCATCCAAATGTTTTATTAATAAGTAATTCACAGATGTTTTCATTTGGATGCGGCCCTAGTAACATGCTCCTTTCTCGTCTTTGAAAGTATTTTCTTATGTGTTGAGATTTTCATTTAATAACACATGAGTTCTGAGACCAGCACCTTCTATCCATGTGGAATACTTCTCTCTGAACTCCTTAAAAATATATGTGAGTGTGTTTTCGTCTGTGTGTGTATTTATGTTTAATTGGCTTATAAAGTACTCTGCTTCTTCGTACAGCCTTAGTTTTAGTTCATGCACCAAACCTCACCTTTCCCTCATGTTTCTGCCCCCACCCCACATCAAAATTTTGTTCCCAGTACTTCCCCATCCTTTTATGTGTGTTATACTATTACCTTTTTAGTATTTTTATTTGTGTTATAAGGTCATAGTTCCCCATGCTGCTTACTCAATACTGTTCATGTGGTGAGCCCTTCTCCATCACTCTGTTTCTCCAGACCTTTCGTTCCATTTACATGCTTCATATTTCTGCTCCCAGTGTTCACTACTACCCTCCCTCTGCATTCCAGTACACCAGTCCATTTTTTAGTCACAACTAAAAATGCTACACAAGCTTCTATATGTACCAATGCTAAACACACAACACAGCGATTTGAAACTAGCCTTCACATTAAAAAAAAAAAAAAAAATAGAACATGCCGTAGTTTTCTCTCTGTGCTTTGATGGCCTTGATCTGTATAACTGATTCTAGTTTCATCCATTTACAAGAAAATGCCATTCTTTCTGTTTTCTTTAGTGCTGAGTAATACTCTATTTTCTTTTTTTTAACTTGATTTTATTAATTTATTCATATTACATCTCAATGGTTATCCCATCCCTTGTTTCCTCCCATTCCTCCCTCCCTCCCATTTTCCCCTTACTCCCCTCCTCTATGACTGTGACTGAGGGGGATTACCTCCCCCTTTATATGCTCATAGGGTATCAAGTCTCTTCTTGGTAGCCTGCTATCCTTCCTCTGGGTGCCTAGTAACCCAAGGGGCATGTCCCATGAAAGTTTTCACTTACCAGGAAACTGGGACAGAGGGGAGGACATCCTTTTGGGACTTAGATGAGAGAAGCATGGGAGAATAGCAAAGTAGAAGGATCCAGAGGGTCCTAGAAACCTACAAGGAGAACATTATGATAGGCAGATTTGGGCCCACGGGTCCCTCTCAAACTATGGCACCAGCCAAGGACAATACAGGCGGTAAACTTCAAACCCCTACCCAGATCTAGCCAATATTCTATTTTCATAGTCCTTTTCTAAGTTGATAATATCGTGGTTGGTTTCATTTCATAGCTACCATGAATAAATCTTCAATGAACTTGGATGTTCAAGTACCTGCGTAATATGATATAAAGGCCTTTAATATGAAATTCTCATCCTTGAACATGGCATGCCTGTTAAACACACAAATGTACAATGTCTGTGGTTACATGCACAAGATTAAGCTGATACAAATTCCATTATGAATGGGGAAGACCTCCCCATACTGCACCTCTGCCCATGTGTGGAGCTAATGGCAGTTGATGTCTACATAGGAAGGGAGAGACCCTTTCTTTGGAGGAGCGGCTATTGGTAGACTTACTCATAGTCCAGTAGTTGACCTACACCCATGCACGTATGGGCAGCATTAGTTGAGTGAATATTGAGTGAATAAAAATAACTGAGTGGTTATTTTTAAAAAGACATGATATGAAGTTGGGATGGATCTGAGGTAGTAGAGTGAGAGTAGAAGGAGGAGATGACGAAATCACATTATACAAATGCGTGAAGTTTTCAAAGAGATAACTTTCTTTGAAATAGTTGGTCATTTGGTGCTTGCAGATAAGACATGTGAGGCAGGATTTATGCCATGGGCTTCCTTTTAGAGATGAAGGAGTGACTATATAGACATTGAAAACATACATAGAAATCTTTAAGTGAGTGCCATTTCATAAAGCTTAATATGATTACTAGAATACACATGTAGGAATTCTAAAACTAATTCATGTCAGAATTTGGATAGGAGCTATTTGACATTATGAGACTTTAAAAGTCATAGCACTAAAGCAAACAGCATATGAGTCTAAACTTAGAAACGCAAGTCATGTGATAGGAGCACAGTTTCATTGCCAGATGTTCTGTGTGTGGTCTGTGTGTGATCAGAACAGACTGGCCACAATCTGTGTGAGCCTAGATTCCCTCCCAACTCAAGTCCTCAGGAGATATTTACACTTTGGGTTTAAAACAAAGGAAAACATCTTTGATTGTGGTGTGTGTGTGTGTGTGTGTGTGTAGATAGCTATGTGTAGGTATGTAACTGTATGTTATGTGTTTGAAAAGGCAGACATTAGGAATTGTCCTCTAGTGCTTTTCTCATTATTTTTTGAAATTTGGTCTTTCATTGATCCTGGAGCTTTGGTTTCCATCTAAGATATCAGGCCAGTGAACATCCTAGACTCACATGACTCCAATTACTACCCTTTCATAGCTCATGTATACACACACACACACACACACACACACACACACACACACACACACACACACACACATATATATATATATGTTTGAGATAGTTACATATGCATGCAATGTGTTTTAATCTAATTTACTCCAGCTCTTTTTAATATAGGTATAGGGTGTATGGACTCATGTCTTCATGTTTCCACAGGAAGTACTTTTGCCCCTAAGCCATCCTCCCAGCCCCCTATTTTTATGCTTTCTAGCTCCTTGAGAATGAATTAGAGAACACAAGAGAAGCTGAAATGATTCCAAAATTTGCTGGTGTAATACACAATAAAGAGGATGGTTTGAACCAACTTGGTTACTGAAAAAATGATCAAAAGCACTTATCCGCTAGATATTTTTGAAATGTAGAAAGAGTATTTTTAGTAAACCAGATAAAATGAGAGAGTAATATCTGAAGAACTCGGTTTAAGAATTGTATATCAGAAAGTTACATATGAGAAACCTGCAAAGTTTTAGTTAAAGCTTTCTCCCAGACAGGAAACTAACAAGAATGTTTTCTTTTCTTTTATCAATTAATGAGATAAGGCTGTTTGTATTAATTTCAAGTTCATAAGTTAAAGGTTAAGTAAAACACTACTTTCTTATAACTGGTACCCCAAACTGAATATTTTCTTGATAATATGTATAGAAAATAATTACTAGTGATAAATGTGCAATTTCAAGTTGTATAAAATAAAAAGAAAGAGCTGAGGAGAATTGACTGGAACAAAATCAATATAAAACATGATAACATGATAAAATGTGATATGGTCTGTGGCTCATCCCCCAAAGGAGGTTTATCTCCAGAGATGTTATTCTGTTAACCAGGGCTGGTAATCAGAAGCATAGAATAGCTAGTGACTATTATCCCAGATACCTTAGGTGGTACAATAGCCTTCACTACTCTAGATGTATAAGGTAGAAATCCCTCTAATACATAAATAGGTACCTTCAGGCGTTGAATTCGCTCTCTTTTTTAAACTATGTTTGAGAAAAGCTGGTATTGTTCTGGGCTACATCTGTTCTGCAATCTGTTCTCATAAATGAAGTTGCCATTGGGACATGGCCACACACATTTGTTCCCACAACATCTAGACTGCTTTTGTGGTGCATCACAAATGTTAATGTTATGGGAAAGAAATTGCATGACCAAAAGCTGGTTTTTGTTTACAAAATGTCCATTTACACACAAATAAAAAAGTAGTGAAATAATGATCTGTGTCAGGGAGGTCATCTTGTAGACTACAGGCCACTCATTAAAGCAACACTTAGAATAGTATGTCACCTTTCCCTTAAAGAAGTTGATAAAAATAGTTTTAAAAAGTTGAACAGAGTATCATAGCAATGAGAAAAATCAAGATGCTTTTCCAATTTATTAGTCATTATTCTGTCCTTTGTATACAAGTGTTGTTCTTGGATTCCTGCTCTTGCTACCTCCTGAAGCATGGTCACATTTTCATGACAGCAGCACCTGCCTTCTTACTAGTAATATGCCCTCAGTCTTCATTAGATCCAAGAATACAAGGCAGCCTGTGTGTTGGCAAGCCATGTTGTTCTATCATCTTTCTTTGCTCTCACATGTCCCCATTAGAGTAAATGTCTGAAGTCATAAATTTACGTTCAATAAGGCATTCTGTTACTGACTTTAGACCAATTCTGCAATCCAGTAACCTAGTGATACTGACCCAATTGTTTTAAGCCTGCTTACAAGCTTAACAGGACCTCTCCTCTCCTCTAGTCAGCAAACGTTGCCTCTAGCGTGAGCATCACTAGGATGACAGAGCAGAGAGCAGGCTGCTTGCAGTGGATGGTTTATCCTTATGAGCCAGCAGGAGCACATGCACATTTGATGTCCCTCACTGTGTAGAACTAAGTTGACTGCAATGGAAAGAAAGGTGGACGTTATTATACTTCCATTTGTACTTCTGTTTGGGGTGTATCTGTAGTCAAACAGGAAATAGCCTCAAGTGCTGAACCCCTGTTGAGTTGACTATTTGAACCATGTGTACAGGAAAAAAAGCTCTGTAAATACATGGACATAAAGTACTATGCATGAAAGGAAAAAGAATGCCAGATTCTAGCTTCTGCCAAAAACATTTGCTCTTATAAAGATTAAGCAAAATTGTTATTTTACTAAACTCCCAAAACATTTAGTTATTTGTGCCTTTTTTAGTAGTTTGTCTTTTTCTTCCCTTCCTGGTCTTTTCATATTTTACTGGTTTAGTAGTTTCCATAATGTACAAAAAAGAGGATTTTGCATGGATAAGAGTTTTAAATGCCTGGAAGACATCTAATTTATTTATAATTAGGTTACAATTAAATTATTTCTTATTAACTGCACTAAACTGTACTGTACTCCACAATGAAAATTAATCACTCCTAGTTATTGCTGAAAAAAATTAATCATCTTATTTTATGCATATTATTTACACAGATGGATTCATGTCTCTTTTTGTTAATTTAAGCAACCTTCAATATTTCAGTTTTAATAAGTTAGGAGACTAGTCATTACTTTCTACTATGTCCTATATTTCTATTCATTGTAGATTTTGCATAAAATAATGTGTTCTTCTTTATGCATGGGCATTTTCATGACTATTTAAGCTATGGGGTTAATTTAAAGGATGTGAGGATTACAAGTAGAGAAATAGTTACCCATATATACAGTTTTTTCAGAAAAAATGTAAATCCTGTACAAAGACTGTGAATTTAAATTTATATTTTAGTTCAAATACTATGAATGGCTTAAATACCTCTATTATTTTTTGTCTTTTTTATTTAATAATGCTTATTCTTGTTTCAAAGGAAGCAAGGGAAGACAGAGTATGTAGCTCATTGGTACATTGCTTGTCCGACATCTATAAATACATTGATCTAATCCCTAACCTTGAAAATAAATATGAGTAAGAGAGAGAGAGAGAATTGTAATTCTATCCATCTTTACTGGACAGGATTGTAGACAATTGTGAGTACCAGGCTCAACCACTTAATCATTATATAAACACTACTACCAGGTATGATCCTTTTCTTTTAACTTTGTATTTCTTTTCTTTTTTGGTATGATTTTGACAATGAACACATTGAGATCTCGGAGATATTTCTTGTAGATGTAACGATCTGTCTGGAAGGTGACTTCTGAAGGCTGGTAACCTGAGACGGTGTCTGAGCCAGAGCAAAACATAGGCAGGAGAGAAAGAAAGCAAAGGACCAAGCTGTAAGAACTCTCGGTTATGGGGAATGTTTATGCTGAGATTCTAAAGCACATGCATGATTTCAAAAGCATTGATGAGCCTTTGTCTGCTGCAGAAGTGAATCTCTCTCAGTCTCCCTCTCTCTCTCTCTCTCTCTCTCTCTCTCTCTCTCTCTCTCTCTCTCTCTCTCT
>OU015756.1:69466475-69479207 GCA_907169655.1 Acomys percivali
TCTCTCTCTCTCTCTCTCTCTCTCTCTCTCTCTCTCTCTCTCTCTCTATGTATGTTGGTGTGTAATTGTGTGTCTTTGTTGTGAGAGTGTGTGTAGCTATCTTTAAAAGCAATTATGTCAAAGGCCCAAGAAAGAAAATCTCATAGTAAAGGAAACTCACCCTTACCCTGAAAGGTGAAAGAAACTCTGCAATTAAAATGTTATGTTTTCTAGAGCACCTAGAAAAATAGGAACCTATTTAGATACAGGACAAACATGAGGATTAGACATAACTCGGTTAATAATAATTCATCTCTTTTGGTTTTTCTTATAAAACTGATATGCCAAGAACATTTAAGAAAAATCTGTGTACTAATGCAGATAAAAGTAATAAAATGTAAGAAGGAAAATATGAAACATTCAGCTTCATTGAGAAATTCAATGTTATTACATCAAAAATAACAAAGAATTTACTTGTTTATATGACGATAGTGTAATTGCTTCCATTCTGATTCTCATTATCAAACAGAACTCTTGTGAAAGAGTCCTTTCTATAGTCACAACTGTCATTGGCGAAGAAAGCATTTGGTTGTCTGTAGGGAGGTGGGACAGCTGCCAAGCTGCTTGCATGCATGAGAGAGCAAGCATGGGTCAGGACATACATTTGACCTTTCCGACTTTTAACTATGACAAATTTTTCTTACTGAAAATTGACTTAATAAAATTGTGTAAGCTAATGCTCTAGACACATCTAACTTCAATATTTCTAAATTAATTCTAACATCTATCATATGTACCTGTTTTATTTGTTCTGTGGTATGACATCGTAAAGGAGACCAAACACTAGGTAATATACAACCTGAGATGCTCACCTTCTCAGGTTTTACTCCTGTGTCTCAAAACAGGATTCTACTGTGCTATCTTTTTTGTGTAATTCATATAACATGACACCATGAGCTTCCCAACTTTCCGAGGCATGCACTAACTCAGCATATCCCTTGGGTTTCACTCGCATGTTTTGGAGTTGGAGGCCAGAAGCACTAGACTATGTGTGCATGCATGCAAGCTGGCAGGCTACAATTTCGGTCCTCCATCACCTCCCATTTACATTTCTTTGATCAATTTCTTTCCTTTTCTTGAAAACATGAATTTGTATGGAATATTGATATATAACTCCAAAACTTTAGCCTGTGTTTGTGAAAGACATACTTTCACCATAGCTACAGAACTATGATCCCATTAAGAAATTTCACATAATAAGACAGCATAATAAGGCAGATAAGTGCTGCTCAATTATCTCTAGTCTTGACCCAAAACGTCTTCTTAATCTTTCTAAGTTGTTGAGAAGGTTTAAACCTGATCAAGGACAAGATCTTGTGAGTGATCAATTTAAAACTCCTCTGAATCCTCTTACTTAAAAATAGTGTAACGTGGAAACACAACCCTATGCTTTCTGTATGTTTCATTTTTACGCCATGATTATTGGACAATATGTAAATTCAAGTAAAAAGAAGAGACAGTAGCAGAGAGATTCAGAAAGAAATAGAGGGAAGAAACGAAGGGGAAGAGGGAGTGAGAGGGAGGAGAAAGCAGAGGGAAGACAGATGAAAACAAGGAAAAAGGAAGGAGGGTAGGAAGAGAGGAAAGAAAGCAGGCAGATGGGAGAGATGCAGATGGGTGTGGCCACTCTTGAGCCCCACATTTTCTTATGGCACATTGTCCTTTTATAAAAATGTTTGAATCTCCAATGAGACAAAGCGCAGCCCTGTCACTTGGGAAATAGGTCTCAAAAATACACACTGTGCCCACTTATCCTTTCCCTATACCATATATCACCAGTAACATTTACTTCCATTTCATAAGTAAACATCAAACTTGATATCTGGGTGATTTTATCATTTTCAATTAATGACATTCTACGATAAATCAAACTAAAAGAAAGATATGTAATTAGATCGAATAACACTATGAACCTTTTTAAACATTTATTTTGCACAGATTAGATGACCGTTAAATGACTTTAATTTTAAAGTTGTATTTCCCGTTCTTAAAATGAAAATGGGATTAAAATTTGGGCAAATAAACATTTCTGTCTTTAGAATTTATGTTTATATGTAACAAAGAGAGGTAAGTTTAAAATTTAAAATTGCTGTGACACAATGTGAAATATTTGAAAAAATAATGAAATTATTGTTGTTTCCCTTTTCAAAATGCATGTATAGTCAAGCGTAGTAGCACACAGTTATATTTCTAGCTCTGCAGTAATGACAAGGCAGAAGTGCCATAAACTAAAGCCAGGGAGAGAGATATACTAAGACACTGTATCAAAACCACAAATAAATCACTAAATAAATATTATATACCAGATATTTTATATTTGTGTCCCATTAAGCATTCTAGTTAAGCATTAGATATCAAATACAAGGTGTATGAAGAATGTTCTAGGCAGTTTTGCATGGCTTTAACATATATATATATATTATATAATATATATATATATATTATAGCTAGTGTAAAGGAAAGGCCATGAATTTGAAAGAGTGCAGGAAGGGGTATATAGGAGGAACCCAGTATATAATGTTGAAAATATTAGTACAATATATTGACTAGAATTACTACTAAGATTCTGCACCTTAGAATACTATATATGTTTACAGTATATAGATTTTACCCTGTTGCAGCTAGAAAATACTGTGACAATTTATTTAGTCATACTACTTGATTTATCTTTCCAATAAGCTTGTGTGCTTAAATTCCTCTTCTTTGCAAATCAGATTATACTGTAATGCCCATAATGCTTATGTGAGTTTGGGTTACATTGTTACTACTTAAATTGAAATTTCAGCACTAGATGATTCGGTCCAAAGACTAGCCATATCACATAAAACACTAATGTGTAAGAGATATGCGGCAAATTCAACTCTTTTTTTTTATTTTTAACCCACATGAGGTGACTATTACAACAGAAACATAGTTGTAGTGAATATTTAATAAGTTAATGCATACAAAATATATAATAGAATACTGAAATATACTAAAAATTTATATATCACTTAAATGGATTCTGTCTATTATTCTGCATCTAAATATAATTTAATTTCTAATTCACATCAATGTTCTTTTGAAATGTCCTAAAATCTACAAACGTTTTTTATTGTAATTTAATAAATGTAACTACAGATAAAAATTCGATCTTTTAACTGAATTACCAAATTAATTAGTCCAGAATCCACATGGCAGCTTCTATAATTTATGTGTGGTGACTAGTGGTCCTTTGATTAGTGTATGAAATGCTTTTTAATATTTCCATATTTCATAGCTGTGTATTAATAATGTGTATAAAATCTTGAATTTGTAATACATGATGCTTATTTTATAGTGACCTGCTTAATAACTTGTGTTTCAAATCATGACACATAAGTTGAAATGCCTTCTTTTATTTTAGAGAACTATTTATTGATTCGTTTTTTTTCTAAATCATTTATATCTAGTCATGAGAGTTTTCAAATCTAAATTTTAAAACATATATATGTATATATTTTTTAACTTCCAAAACAGGAGACAAGACACAGCTAGGAGTGTATATTTACATTTTGGGTAATGCCCTCTCTTGGAGAAAAGGTGTTAGAGCATATCAGTCTACTTCCGAAGTATGGACACCACCAAAGTCTAACTTCGTGAGCCAAATTAGTTTTGTGGGATTACTTACATGAATATGGGTGAAGAGTTCTGTACAGGTGCAGAAATGGCTTAATAAACAGCTGCATTACCAAAGCTGATCCAAGCTCCTGAAAGCTCGAAATCTAGACTGCATCACACAGCCTGCGGGCAGCTCAGCGGGTTGCATCTTGACCATTCCTGGTGGTTCCTTTGGTCTGCAAGTCAGCTAGGCAGTTTGGGCTGGTCTAAAACTCTTTTTAGCAGTTTGGCTGATAGCTGGTTTTTTTTTCCAGACACCTGGGCTTGTCTGAGAATGACTCTCAGCAATCTTTACCATTTTGATCCTCACGGGTAGGGAGGGCTATAATGAATCTGGTCAGTTTCAGGGAGTTCCTGAAGTGATTTTGAGTTATTTACTTCCTGTTTTAAGGATCTTCCTGCCTGGGTGGAGTGTTTCGCCTCCCCTTAGATCAGTGGTTCTCAACCTTCCTTATATGCTAGCTTTTAACACAGTTACTGATGTTGTGGTGACCTCCCCACCCCAACCATAACAGTATATTGTTGCTAATTTGTAACTATAACTTGCATAATTTAAATAGCTGATATGCAGGATATCTGATATGTGACTCCTATGAATGTGTCCTTTGACCCTGAAAGGGATCACGACTCAAGGATTGAGGAACACTGCCCTTGGTCTCCCTCTTGGTTTACCTCCCTGTAAGTGCCATCTTAAAATATCTGCTTGTTATATTTATTTTTTACCATCCCGTACCCTAAGAAAGAAGATTGTCATCTAAGGGATTTTTACTACAAAATCATATAAAAATTTCAATATGTCTTTAGTACAATCATAGTTTCGGAACTCTGGGGGTGTGCAATAATACATCATAGCTATGGCTGATGCGCATGTTCAAAAAAGTTACCACATGGTGGTCAGGTAAGGTACAACTGAAAAGGAAGAATCTAGGGTCCAAACACCTACTTTAAATGTGTGATCTCGATGCCCCAATTTCCTTCTATTAGGGTCCACCTCTTAAAGATTCCATCATCTCCCAATAACAAGACAAGCAAAAGACGAAGACTCCAAAGCAAGCCTCTTTGGAAGGCATTCAAGATTGAACTGAAACTAGTCAGTGAATAAAGAATTGTTTAAAAAATTATTACTGAATTCAGATATATAGATGGCCCAGAGAAACCACAGCAGGAAACAAACAAAACACAACAAAGCAAAACTAACAGCAAAACAAGCAGGAGTAAGAAATATTCAAATAAAACCTATCGTAAGATAACATTTGATCTAGACAAAGTATAAAAAAATACTATTTAAAGTGTCATTTATTGATTTACTGCATGTGTGGATATGTGTGTCTGTGTTGGTGGAAATGTAGGGAATGTAGATGTGGGTATGTTGGGGTCGTAGTTGTAGGTGCACACACACACGTGGCAGTTATACAATAGCTCTGAAAAGCTGGTACCCTTCTTTCCCTCTGTAGGATCTAGGGGTAGAATTCAGGTCATCAGTTCTGGGTACAATCGTCTTTACATAGAGAGGCCTCTCATGGCCCCTATTATCTCTTTTAAAGTAAAAATGCAGGTCTTTGAAGCTTTAGAGGGAGTAAAATGAATGACTATGCTCAAAATACATTACATACACATATGAAATTCTCAATTCATTAAAGCATGTTTTTAAAAGTGTATTCAATGACTACATGATATTAGATTCTATTTATAGGAATCTTACTTTTCATTGGGTAGTTGAAAACAATAAATAGGATTTTATTTTCTAGAACTATGCATTTGGCTGCTTCTGAACTGTGGGTCCAAACAACTGAGTCTCTTTGGCATTAAAAAAATTATTGCGAATAACTAGACAATAGCATGAGTGTCATTAAATTACAGCTACTTTCAAAATGCCCAGCATAGTTCTGGGCTTAAAAAGTGTGAACCGTTTTTAAAGGTGTCTATTGTATTTACATTTA
Organism: Acomys percivali; assembly: GCA_907169655.1. Classification (NCBI taxonomy): domain Eukaryota; kingdom Metazoa; phylum Chordata; class Mammalia; order Rodentia; family Muridae; genus Acomys; species Acomys percivali. Next base: position 69,472,094 of record OU015756.1, read on the forward strand.
AGAGCTTTTGACTTTCACTCTTTGTGGTGCTTTAGGCCTTTTGCCTGACCTCCTGTATGACAGTAAACTGAAACTCTAACTTTACAACAATGTCCTGGAGCTGTGACTGAGGACATACCCTTCACCTACACAATACCACAAGTGTGTGTGTGTGTGTGTGTGTTAGTGTCCTTTCAGAATACAGTACTATGAAATAAACAGTAGGATAATTTTTAAATAATTTCAACCTCTTGGGCATACTTCAAATTCACATGTATGAGCAAGAACTAATTTAGTTTTGTTAAGTTCTCTAAACCAAAAACTGGAAGAGGAGAATGGTAGGAGAGGTTATTCTGAAAAAATTTGAAATGAAGACATTCATAATGGGGAAGGTTCCCAAAAGTACAATTAAGTTAAATTAAAATTAAAATTAAATTTAATTTAAATATACAGTTTTTAGAATAAAAAGTATTAGATTTCAGAAATGTAACAGAAAAATGTCCTCTAAATGTTCCGCCCTATTTTGAATTTAATATACTTTGTATAGTTATTTCATAGTTTTAAGTTGTATTGTGACATAACTTACATATTGTAGAATCAGTGTTTTCAAATATATGTCAATATTTTTACCATGTTCTTAGAGTGATCCTCTTCCACCATCTAATTTTAGGATATTTCTTAAAGATTCATTTGCTGGTGATTTTTTTTTTGTTTGGTTTTGGTTTTTGGTTTTTCAAGACAGGATTTCTCTTTGTAGATTTGGCTGCCTTGGAGCTCACACCATAGACCAGGCTGGACTTGAATTCATAGAGATCCTCCTGCTTCTGCCACCCTGAGTTCTGGGATTAAAGGCGTGCACCACCACGCCCTGCTTTGCTGATGATTTTTTAAATTAATTTATTCTTGTTACATCTCTATGGTTATCCCATCCCTTGTATCCTCCCATTCTCCCCTCCCTCCCATTTTCCCCTTATTCCCCTCCCCTATGACTGTTCCTGAGAGGGATTACCTCCCCCTGTATATGCTCATAGGGTATCAAGTCTCTTCTCAGTGACCTGCTGTCCTTCTTCGCTCAAACTAAGGCCCTAGCCAAGGACAATACAGGCGGTAAAATTTAAACCCCTACCCTGATCTAGCCCATGGACAGGACAGTCTCCACACTTGAGTGGAGAGAGGGATTTGACTTTCTCAAGTACTCTGGTGCCTTACATTTGACTATGTCCCCTGGCGGGGGAGACCTAGTTGCTGATGATTTTAAGCTTGAGCACTGTGTTGAGCGAGGATACACAAGGTTATTTGGAAAGAGTAGCATGCTGAAAGCACTAACCATTGCTGACTTTGGGCCCCTCTTTGTCTAAATCTAAGTATTCTTTTTATGAAGTTAGGTGTGCCAGAGTTTGATGAATATATGTTTAAGATAGTAATGCCTCTGAGGGTAATTGTTCCTGTAATTATAAAGTTTTCTTTTTTATCTCTCCTGCTTTGTTTTCCTTTGAAGAGTATGTTGTTAGATATTAGGAAAGACACACTTGCTTGTTCCTTTGTTCTGTTTTCTTGGAATGAATTTTCCACTGATTCATTTTGTAGTGGTTTCTATCTGGGAAGTTAAAACAATGGTTATCTTTCTTTCTTTTCTTTTTTTTTTAAAAAAAATTTTTTGGTAGACAATATAAAGGTGCATTTGTTTCTTTTTTTATTTAGTTTTCCACATATCTTGATCCTGCTTCGCCTCCTCCCGTTTTCCCAGTTCTTCTCTACTTTCCTACCTACACAATTCATAATTCTAGGCTTTTTCTTCCCCTCTCCTTCTCTCTCCCTCTCTCCCCCACCTCCCTTTTCTCAAAGCAACAAAAACAAAACAAAACAAAACAAAATGACGTATTGAAGTTTTTTTCTTAGGGCCCAAGGATGTAGGCAGAATCAGAAAAACAGGCAGAAAGAGTGTAAAAACTAGAGCCTGTGGATGTCTCAAAACAAAACAAAACAAAACCCAGCATCCTCCAGTCACAACAAGGCTGATACACACAAAAACTCACAGAAACTGTGACCTCCACATACAAGACCCAAACAGGTTCAAACCAGACAGAAATCCCAGAGTTAGAATAGGAAGTGGACACAAACTCCAACCCCGAACCAGGAAGCTCTTTGCGATTAGTATCTGCTGGGAATGTGATCAGTTTTCTCCATTGAATTTTGTGTCTTAATCCATTAAGTTAATCTGCATCTTCTGATTGAAAATCGAGGCTATTAAAATTTTAAATGTGTGTGATGATTGCTCTCTTTTTTTATATTCATGTTATTAACACTATTTTGGCCTTTCAGAGATTATAGCTTCATCAATTTTAGAATATTTCGGTACCCTACTCACCACCATAAAACAACCTGTATTATTGGCAATTATCTTCATTATCCAATTGCTCATTCGCAGCAACCATTAATTTACTCTCTATTTTTTTTAAATTTTAACTATATATTCATGTTGTGCATGGATTTGTGTACATGAATACTGGCATCCACAAAGGCAAGGGGCACTGGATGCCTCTGAAGCTGGGGTTTCAGGCACTTGTGAGTCTCCTTGTGTGAGTACTGGGAATTAAGCTCCGGTCCTCTGGAAGAGCAGCATGCTGGATTTTTTACCACTGAGCCCTGTTTTCAGCCCTTTAACCTAATTTGTTGTTTTACGTATTTGCATGCTTTAGGCATTTCCTATGAGAGGAATCATACAGTATGTGGGCATTTGCAACTAGCTTCTTCCACTTATTATTCCATGATTCATCCCTATAGCAGTATAAATAAATATTTTATTCTTATCAAATTATATTCTGTTGTATGATTATACTGAGTTTTTAATCTACATACCATCAACTGATGTATTATTATCTGGATATTTCCAATTTATTTACTATTATTTAAAATGCTAATAGAAATATTCACATCAAACTGCACTCAACACAAACATGCAATCTCATTTGTTTTGAAAGATGAATTTTGGGGTTGTGTTATTTCCCAATATTCTGAAGGACTTAAAACTTGAAAGTAACTATGAACTTAGGTTACTAAAAACAACTGAACCATTTTGCAATTCTGTTAGCAATCATGATTGCAAGCTCTATACAGTATTCTAAGTGCACAGTTCACTTTTGTAGTTATTTTATTTATTCATTTGTACATTAGTCTTACACATTTATAAAATAAAATCTTGGTCATTGTAAACATGGAACATGATTGTGTCCTTAAACCAGAAACAGAACTTTCAAAAAGCCGGAGTCACTCAATCCATGTTTATGGCATTCTTTCTAACTATAGCACAATCCTTTCCAGTTTCCAGACAAGCGCCTTTAAGACAGTGGGGCTGCAGCTTTTCTTCCACACACTACACAATAATAAAATTTTACTTAACTTTAGACCAACCTTCTTACCTGAAGCCACACACTCAGTGTTCAAATGTGTCTTCTTCTTTTTACACACTAGATTTGTTTTATGTATATGCCATAAGCCTAGGATTTGTGTGTTTTTCCTATCTGAATTCATTAATATTTTATGTCATTTTTAATATGTGTCTCACCAAATATATAACCTGAAAAGGAAAAAGTTCTAGAAATAATTCCCCAGTGGCGTGCATCAAATTTAATGCTAATTCGATGTGAGAATTCAACATTTATAAATATTTTATCATGCTCACTACTGGTTTGTCTGTGTGGCAAATATGAACATTAACAAGTTTTTCCACTAAAGAAATTTAACTAAAATATATTTTATTGCTTTTAAATACATAAAATTGTTCTTCACAAAATGAACTAGAAGATAAAACAAAAGTAATTAAATATTAAATAAAAGGCACATTGTATTCTGAGTCTTGGACAATTCTTAAGATGTCTGCATCTTTTAATACATGAGAACTAACTGTGCCATGAGAGACCCACCCCTTATGAACTCATCTAACTATACCAATCTTCTACAACCTTGACTCCAAATACTTAGCACGTAAGAGTTGGGGTTTCAACCTAAGACGTTCATGGACACAGTTCAGTGCATTGCTGACAGTGAACAGCTTGTCTATTTTCTCTTAAGTCGTATGTACTTTTGATGTCATATCTAAGAAAAGATGTCTTAATCCAAAATGCACCAGCATCTTTTATCCGAGGCATGTAATATTTTATTATGTTTGGGGTCTATTTGCCTCAGCTAATATTCCTCCTTTCTTTTTCAGCTGTTCCTTCCACACACATCCAGCAAGCAGTTTGATAGAGCCTATGTAGTCGGAGCACTTTGCATACAGACCTGTCACTCAATTATAGCACAGCACTGTCATTTCTTTTTTTTTATCATAATTGTTGACCACTGTACATATTATACTGTCTGAAGTAAGTTATAGGATTATGTTATGCTGAGCTTCCAGTAATAACTTGTAGAAACAATAAAAAGATCAAAATGTCAATTTATTAATTTGAAGTGAAAAACAGAACTGCCAAGTAACAATTTTTATTGAAAATGGTCTGAAAAAAGACAAATCCTTTGAAAACTACACAGAAAGTCAAACTATTTTAAGATTACTTATGGTGCACATGCAATCAGAACACGTTGCTTTGAGTGTTTTGTCAACAGAGTATACAATGCTGCAAATATTCCAGAACATTCAAATCTGTGTGTATACTTCTGGTCATACACAGCTACATTCCCAGAGTATTCCCAGAATACTCTTGCAGAGAAAGATTGGTTAGTAGAAACCAGGCAACTTCCTTTTCTGTGCTTGTTTTTCCTCTGTCATTTAATGCTATTACATCCTCCTTTTCTTTGCAGAACTATATACATTATTACAACACAAAGTACAGGGCAGCAGGTATTAAGCACTGAGCAGCTGTAGGTTTCTTAATAGCAGGGCAATGTTTTCATAAGGTTTAAATTTTCAACAGGACCCACTGCGACATTTTAGCTCAGTGAATTGCCAACAGTGTCCTAGTCTAAACACTGTTAGTTACATAATTATAATTCCCTTGATTGCAAGAGAGACATGGTTTGATTTTGTTTTGCTTAGAGTGAGAGCTTTGTTGCAGTCTTTAAATATTCATGTTGAATGCTATTTTGTGTGTTGTCCACAGCACGTATTATCTAACCAGACACTAAAGCCTTTCAAATTAATACAGAGCATCTTGTTAAGCAGGCCTCCTGTTTCACACTGTCGGAGCTGAAGAAACCTGGCTTTCTCCTGCCAAAAGAATTTTTCATTGGCAAGGTTTCAGCCTTGACATGGGTTAGCAACGGTGCTTACTGGGCCTGAAAATTTTTACTAGTGCATCTAAAAGGTTAGATTTTCAATAAATTTACAAATAATCCAAGCATACAATAACCAAAGATGTTTTTGCTCACTGCCATAGGTGGGAAAAAAAGCATTGTTTCTTTCTCTTCTCACACAGATGAATTAGTATCAAAGACATAACACTATTTTTATTATAAAGCAAGAAACCTTGTTTTTTCTGTGAGAATTGTCTCTGAGGCTGTTCCTCTCTCTTTTTTCATATGTTTGATACAACAAGAACATGCCTGGATAGATTTGAGGACAGTTGAAGGGGAGGTGAAACAGGTCAAATAAACAGCACCTTTGGATCAGGGACCTCCATCACGGTTCTAAAGCCCTCTGATTGTGTCTTTCCATACATATCATGACAAGATCAGGAGAAAGGGAAGCTCTCAAAGTTAAAGCCAGACACTAAGGACTGCCTTCCTTTCAAAAGGCTTTACTCTACTTACCTGCATCAGAAAATCCTAAATGAGGCTCAGACTAGTGGATAAATGGGATCCCTTGAAATGTTTAAAAAATGAGAGAATGAAACCCCTCCCCCCAAAAAAAACCAACAAAAACAAACAAACAAAAAAGTGAGAGACTGTGGTAAATGAGCTTTGCTTTTTAAAACAGTTTTGTACTAGGTGCAGTGAAATGCATCTTTTCACAGCACTAATGAGGCAGAGACTGGAAGAGCTCTGTAAACCCAAAGCCATCATGGTCTACATAGCAAGTTCCAGGTTAGCCAGAGCCACATAGTGAGACCCTATCTCAAATCAATAAATGAACATAGAAATAAAAGCTGTTTTATGACACCCAAAAAATTTCTACAACGGTTTATATTTTTGGGGGCATTAATCTTCCAAGGTACAATTTGATATTATAGTTCGTAACAAATCTTTTGATTGTGATAAATTTGCTAGGTAAAAAGAAACAAAAGGGTACAAGGAGACATTTTAATCTTGGAAAAAGATGACAAGTATTTTCACTTTGATGGCTAGTCAGCTAATGGTGTAGATCAGCATGGAAGATAATCATGCTATCTCTACTTGGTCATTAGGACCAGCATTAGGACATCTTAAAGCAAACAAACAATGAGTAACCATTGGATTTGGGATTCGTGTCAATCAGACTCAGGTATGATTGCAATATCCCCAGTGGAATGAAGTGCCTAGTGTTTGTGTACTTTGAAGCATATAATGACATATAATGACATAATATATTTTCCTAATATAAAGAACTGGGCTCTGTAAGAAAGAAAAAACTGTACGTTCAAGAGCCATTTTTGTGTAAAAAGTAGCGTGCTCTATACCAGTGGTTCTCAACCTGCCCAATTCTGCGATCCTTTAATACAATTCCTCCTGTGGTGGTAACCTCCAACCATAAAATTACCTTGTTGCTACTTCATAGCTGTAATTTTGCTACTGTTATGAATTTTAATGTAAATATCATTTATGCTCTCTCCAAAGGCGTCCTAATACGCAGGTATAGAGAACTGTTGCTATATGCCATTTGCTGAACAACTATTTTACACATGGCTTTCAGGAATCACATTTGCAGGGATTATGTCATTTCTACTTACAGTATTTCAGAAAGAATACAGTGCCATGTATGTTATCCAGGAATTCAATGAAGGTTTACAAAATTCACTGCTCTTAGCCAATTTGTGAGCCCTTCTCACTCGGAGATCTGTGATGTTTTCATTTTATGTCCCCTGAGTTTCATGAGATACAGGACAGAAAGCCACCTTGCCCATCATTTCAAGATGGGAATTTCATACATGGATACAGTAAACATGATTTTACAAACACACACACACACACACACACACACACACACACACACACACACACA
>OU015756.1:69481589-69494089 GCA_907169655.1 Acomys percivali
AAGAAGAAGAAGAAGAAGAAGAAGAAGAAGAAGAAGAAGAAGAAGAAGAAGAAGAAGAAGGATTTTTGCAGCTTGCTCTGGTAGACAGAGGCATCTGTTCCAGCCCCCAGATCACTGGGGTATGATGAATAATCCATTATGTGGTTTTATGGAGAGGGTGAAAACTTCTGTAGTTAGGATATGTAAAAATAATCAAAAGGCACAGAATATAATTTGCATAGAGGTGAACTATCTTTCATTTTAATTTGGGAAGCCTTGCCTATAGCGTTTGGTTAAATCTCGAGTCAGGTTGTGCCTGTCAAATTGCATTATTTATGCAAGTGATTTTTCCTTCTAGCTATCTTGCCTTGAGCTGACCATGAGACATGGCTGTTTTACACAGTGATTTTGGATGACAGTTTTTCCTGTGCTTATCTGAGTCTAGAAGGCAATTATAGAAACAGAGGTCATCAGCAGTACAAAGTCTTACATAACATTAATGCAAACATATCTGTATGTATTACATATAATATGTGTATTTCATATAATGTATAATATTGTTGCATTAACTTATATAAGGCAAACTCATTGTTGCCATGAAATATTTGAAGACACTTTAATTTGTAACCATTTTAAGGATATAGTCACTCTGTTGCATTGTTCTCATCTCTCTAACATTTCTATTATCAATCTATTCTAGAAAATATATCTTCTGGTTTGTATATGTAAATTTATGTGCAATTATTTCAAAAACAAAAAACAAAAAACAAAACAACAAACAAACAAACAAACAAAAAACACTGAGAACTTTCCACTTAGCATTCCAGACAAAACCGATCACTGGAAGAGCCAAATATTCAAGAAGAAATACCAAAATATAGTAAACAGGAATGGCAAAGCCTGATGGAAGACTTTGTTAAATATTGTAAAAAGTATTGGTGTGTTGCTTTGCACATTCCTAGGAGACACAGTCTCATAGCAAACTACTTGTTCCTCCGCCTCCCACACTCTCTCTGTCCTCTTTCCTACAATGATCCCTGGACCTTAGGTGCTGGAATTGTATTGTAAATGAATCCACTGAGATTGGCTCCACAATTATACACATACACATATGCATATGCACACATACATACACATACATGTGCATTCACATATGTAACAACACTCAGAGTGAAAAAGAGGATATGAATTTGAAAATAAAAGAAAAAAGATAGAGGGAGTTTGGAGGAAACAAAATGTTGGAGGAATGATATAATTATATTATCAAGAAAATTAATAGTAATTATTAAAGTTAAAAAGTATTCATGTTTCTAATCTATTACTGGGTTGTCATATCAGTATATATCTGTGCTATAAACTCTTCCCTGAGATCTAGTTTTTGAATGGCAGCTATGGTGATGAATAAAGTACTTATTTCTGGCTGGGGAGGCTGTTGATAGTGTTTAGTGAACCTGATTCTCAGCTTACCCTTATTTTCCTTCTTTCTTCTCAGTCTGATGGGCCCTCATGTGTCTTTAACTGGTCTTTATTTAGATATATAGCTGACGAAATAAGACTAATGTGGGGTTTGTTAATTAAGTGACTCACCCAAAGAGAGAATGCAGGTTTAATTGAAATGTATAGTGTTGAACTTGTCATCAAGATGAATGAGTAAATTTCCGGAAATTTCTCTGGGGGCCACTTGGTATCATGGACTGGAAATAGGTTGAATTCCCCTCTTAGCATATAATTTCTGAGTAGTTTTCTGAAAGCAAGGACTTGCCTGCCATATAAAAGCTTTTAAACATTTAGTAAATGAGAATGTGTGTGTGTGTGTGTGTGTGTGTGTGTGTGTGTGTGTGTGTAACAATTAAATCACAAGTAAACAGACCAAATGAAGTCAAGAAGGTAGAACAGTTAGTTATCTACATGTAAAAATGGATATCAAAATAAGATTTAAGGAGAACATACATGAAGGTGAATTGCATCTGTTGGAGGAATCCTGGCAGCTGCTGCAGGTGGGCAGGATGGAAAGAGGCCTGAGATGCAGAGAAGAAAGGACTATCGTGCTGTATCTACATATTCCTCCTCCTTCTACTCAGGCTGCTCGTAGAGGCTGTAAAAGGGCATAGTGAGTGAATGTCTGCTTCCCAAGGTGTGGAGGGACCAAAACAAAACTGGTTCCAAACACTAAAGTGGTTATGGACCTGGGAAAGGCGGTGCGTGCCTATAATATCAGAACTCAAAAGGACAAGGAAGGAAAATATGTTCTTGGGGCCATCATGACCAACATTCGAAACCCTGTCTCAATATTAATAAAAACAAGAGAAAACCTAAATGACTACAACTCATCAGACTAAAGGTTATAATCTGAGATATGTGCAGCTAAGACATTTAAACTATGAATGGCTCAGAATCAACTTAGTTCAGATGCAAACACACAACAGGACAGCACAGTTATAACCCGGGGCAGGTGACCTTTTCTCTGGCATGTGATTGACTTGGGGAGATTGATGCTATTGCTGATACCTCCACATGCTGGGATGGGTCTGGCTAGCATTGCTTCCTCCAATCTATTTTATAAAAGTTTTGTCATTTATCTTCTCCAAAATATAAGGCCGACATGATTAGCAAATTATATAAAATATACAAAGATTTTAAGCATTACTTTAGTTTAAAAATAAAATTACCATGAAACAATAGCTTAAGGGAAGAACAGAGGCTTCAGCAGAGGTATGGAAAACTGGGGTAATTAACTGAAGGAGAAGCACTCTGTGGTTTGTACAGTTCCAAATACATGTGTCTTAAAAGTGGGAATACACAGAAATGACAAGGCTTGTATTTGTATATGAAAAATGTCACTGTCAATTTTTTTGAGATATTAGTGGGAAATAAGTTGTTTTATTTCTGTTTTTAAGAAACTGACAGTCTAGATCATGAGTCAACTTTGTGTGAAAAAGGATATAAATGTGGCTAGAAATGCTCACTTTAGATCAAAGCGTGGTATGAGTGGGAAAGGGCTGGGTGCATATAAACATATCAATGGTGGCCACTTCTCCTTTGATGTTGTTTGTGCAGCACCTAAAACAGCGCAGTGCACACTGAGTGTTCAAAGGCGTGTGTGCACAAGTGATGCCAAGACACAAAGGGCCCTACCCATTTCAGTCTGAAAGTATTTTACAGCATTGTGTTTTGTAGATTCTAACCACTCTTTAAAATTCCAAGGAAAACATCGACTGAACCAAAATAAACTTGTTTATTGTACAAGTAAGAAATTGCCAGATTATGGTTGGTGAACCAAATAAGCAGTCTGGAGAACCGGGTTTTCTGCTGAGACACTCCTTGTATCCTAGTGCCTTAGAGAAAGTTCAGTTTCTTTTATGGGCTGCTTTGATGAGACTTTCCAAACATGAACCAAGTTTCAGCATTTATCCTTCATTGACTTCGCTTTCTTATAATATCCTGTCATGTGTTATACTTTTGAACTCTTCTTTTTGGAAGTGGATATATGACCTTGCATTGTGCTACTTGCATGAGATGCCAACATGTGGTGTTACTATATAATAGTTTATTAATTGCCTATAGCTATGACTATGGACTGTTGCCAGTTCTTGGTCACAAGGGTTTGGCTCACAACCGTTTACATTCTCAATACTATTTATAAATTTCCAATGGCAAACCACATAGCATGTGGTATTTCTCAAATCCATCTAGCTATGTATTTTCTTCCTACAATTCTTAATAAATATGTTTAAATAATATAAGCTAAGGTAGCCTAGACAAGAGAAATAAAATAATGATATGTGCTTCTTGAGCAGGGCTAATCTAGTACTACCAATTCAGAAATGGTAAATCTGAAAGAAGGAATTACCCAGAGCTGTAGGTTCACAGTGTTAAAAAATAGAAACTATTTGTATTATTGCTTCTCCCTCTACACAATTTAAGTATATGGGTCTTCATTTATGTTAATGTTCTTCATGTGCAGCACAAACATGATACCATGTTTTCATGAGAAAGAGCTTAGTACAAAGGCTGGCCAATGCCTAACTTTCAGGCACACTGCACACTTGTCATCAGGACAAGAGAATAGCCCTTGAATACTTTCTAGAATTCTTGAAGTTTCCAGGCAACCACCAATCACACACATGAAATAAGAAATATCAGACGATAGTATCACTTCTGTATAGGGTAAATGTCATATAACATCAAAAATATGATAGCAAAAGAAACAAAGTATTATCATTTCTTTTATATTAAGGTAATTATAATGCTCTTTGACCATGAATGATGGATAATTAATATTTTTAAATATTACTTCATTACTAACTAACGTCAAATTTATAAGAAAAGTTAGTCATTAATTTAATTTTACAACAATACTTATTGTTTGCTTACTATTTGTCCATATTCTAGAAATTATGCTAACCCCTAAGTCTATAAAAACAACCTTCTCTTACAAGCTCATATTAAGTTACTATATGATAATAAAGCAAAGTGATGCTTTAATATGAATAAGTGTGTGAAATGATAGTGTTGGAAATAAACAGACGAGAATGCAGATAGGTAGAAATAGATGTGGGAAAGTGAAATATTCTAGAAAGTACAATCTGCAAGTCTTCTGAAGTGGAGGCCTCAGGGTGGGTATCACCTGCACTGCTACTGTACACCCCATGACATTAAATGATATTATCATAGGCATAACACTTTGACAATGACTGCTGAGTTCTTGAGAATGATGGAAATCATTCAAATATGAATTTGGTGCACTGTGTTAAACAAGGTGATATAACTATCTCTAGTTCTTTTTTTTTTTAAATAATTCAGTATACAACATAGACCATGGTTTACAGGAGGTATTGAGTAAATATCAGATACTTAGGTATATGAATTAATGTACAGATGGGTGAATAGATGAAAGGATGAATCATAAATGAAGAGATGATACATTTGGTAAGATTGAGTGAACAATTTTCACAAGATAATTTTCATCTTTGGCTGAAGTCAGTGCATCCAAAATCAGAGTTGCGAGGTTATAGTGGGTCACTCTAAGAGTGTGTATATTTGAGCAGGTTATTCACCAGTGTGAAGGTTGGTCATTCATGTACTGAAATAGATAAGCTATAAAATAGTTCATCCAATGTCAAACTTCAGGCCCAGAAATGCACAGAAAAAAGTGTCTACTACTTAAAATGGTAATTCTGATGTCTGTTTGCATCAAACACAACTTTTGAGAGATTCTCAAGTATTGTGTATGATTTATCCTTTAAAACTTAATATCTATAGCGGTTGTATTCCTTGCTAGTAGAAACCTCTCCGAGTTTTGTGAGTTTGAGAAATATGCACATTTCTCAAAGACTAAGGGAAGAACAAAATAAAGGGAAAGCTTATGTCAGAAGAAAATGGATGAACAGAGTGAAATCATATCCTGTGGTATGAATGACCAATGTGTATCGCCAGCCCCAGCAGTGATTCAGCACGTACTTCCTGAAAATGATCTAACTTCTGTAGGTCTCAGTGAGATTTTCATACCACATGTGAGGTTTATTTACTTTCCTCTCTGTTGCTGTGACAAACACCATAACAAAAAAACAAGTCAAGGGAGAAAGGGGCTTATTTGAAGTTACAAATCTTTTGTCACTATCATTCATTGAGGGGAATTAAGGGAGGAACTCTAGGGGGGACCCATGGAGGAGGGTGTTCATTGGCTCACTTTCTGGCTCCCTGTAGATTTCACATACAGCTCAGGACCTTCCCAGGCAATGACCCCACCCACAATGGGATAGGCCCCTCCTATATTAAGAAAATCAAGGCCATCCCTCACAGACATGTCCTACTAAAAACAACTATTTATTAATTGAGATTCCTTCTTTAGGTAATCCTAGGCTATGTCAACTTGACAGTATTAATTAGGACATGAAAACTAACGAAGTAATAAATAAAATATAAATTTCTTGACGTTCTTTCATTTGTAAGAATTCAGCCATTATAACATTGATTGATGCAATGTGATACTTATTTCTATAAAACAGTGTTTCTCATTTCATAACAACAGTAATAATGAAACATTGGGGGCAGATAAATGTTGGAAGAAAAGTATAAAAGTGTTAATCAATGTGTATGATATCTGCTTGTGTTACAGCTCTAAATAACAGCACATTAATCAGAGCTGTGTGTGGTGATGGTGATCTACTCTGTGTGAAACTTATTATAAATGAATCAATCTGGAAGGTTATAGAACTTGATCCCTAATGCGGTCAAGCTAAGTGTTCTAGCAGTAATTTACACTAACATAAAGTTCAATTTAATGTGGTACTTTTGAAATATATTTGATAAACATATATAAGCAACATGTTATGCAATCATAAATGTCATGGATAGTGATTGTTGAAACCATGGACCATGGGTGTTTAAATGATAGCAGCCTGCCTTGAGCAGCCAACTATATGCGTTGTTTTAATTTTTTATTATTCAACATTATGTCTAATATTATTTTGTTCCTACTTGAGGTTTTAATTTTCTATATTTCAAGTACACCTTTAAACATTTTTATCCCGCCTTGTAGGAATTTGCTGCACTGACTAAAGAACTGAATGCTTGCCGGGAACAACTTCTAGAAAAGGAAGAGGAGATCTCAGAGCTGAAAGCTGAAAGAAACAACACGAGAGTAAGTGTTAGCCTATTTCTTGGACATCTGTACAGTCTGCTATCATGCACCAGCACACACTTTAAATTCTTGCAGAGACTTGAAGAGTACTCTGAACAGATTCCAATGCACAGTCCATTACTTTGAAAAGAGGAAACCATGGTATAATACCCAAAATAAAGAGAAAGAAACCAAAATTACAGGCTGCACTAAGTCTCTCTGTTGCCCCACAAACTCTTCACATTCCTCCTGGTCTTTACTTCATTGTCGTTTAAGAGGAGCTTAAGCAATGGGCCTGCTTTTGATTCACAGCTTATTCTAACAACGAACTTACTTTAAAAATTAAGAAATATAAGTTCAGGCTGGAAAACTATTGGGAAACCCACCACAAATTAAGAGAAGTTTACCATGTTTAATTCTTTAGATGGGCTGAGATTGATAGTTTTAACAGGCATTCTATTTTATGATAAAATGTATTTCAGACATTCGGCTCTTGGACATTCCTGTACATTGTCAATCAGATGATTTGCCATATAGAATAAAGTTCAGAATATGATCAAAGATGATGTATTTTTATAGACCAGAATAAAATACTACAAACTTTCCTAGAATATATAACTAATTTTGTTGCCCAAAATTTAATTTAATCTCATTGTTAAACAAAAGGAGAGGCCTCTTTCATATCGTCATAAATGCAACTCTACTATTAAGAAAGATGAAGTAACACTATGTACCCTAGTCTTCCTGAGCTAATCTTCTGCAGATAAACTGCAATTAGTAGCCAACCTATTCTGTGCCTGGCCTTACAGTGTTATAAAAATGACCGTTTGTGGACACAGTTCATGCCTCCAGTTACAGGTGGACTTGTATTCATGTGGGTTATACCATCAAACTCATTTCTGTCTTTATTCATCAGGATCTGATTGTATGATGAAAAGAATTCTCACATGAGCATTGTGCTTGCATAAAAGCTTTGATGAGCCAGTCACATGGATTGCCACTGTTAGGGGCATTCCAAGGCAGTTTAGATCATGTGATGAAATTTTTGTTTTTTTGTTTTTTGTTTTCCTCCCTGATTATCGTTTTTCTCTCTTGATTTTTAAAAGTAGTACTACATTTCCATGCAAATTTATGTATTTCTGCCATATTATTAATTCTGCCTTGTCCTGTTACTTTGAATTTTAGTATGCTAATCTCCATTCCCCTGTAACAGGGCACAGACAAATGTGAAAGTAGAAGAGCAAGCATTAAGAAAATGTTTACCTTTGGTTTTATTTCCAATGACTCCTCACTTGAAAAAAAATACATCATACCATCTTGTTAGGAACATCTGTGTTTCTTCCAATTCTTTTCATTCTATAGCCATGTATTACTTTATACCTTCCCAGGAAGAAGGTGCTCTTTATCCCCACTTGACAGGCAAAGCTATTCAAATGTATCAAAGGTTGCAGGGAGTAAAATAGCAGAGGATTTGAAAGGTCAGGAAATGTATGCAGAGGCTGTGCCATTGGCATAGAGCCATGAGGCCGCTGGAAGAGCTACCCACATTTTGTACCTACTCTGGATATCAAAGATGTATCAAGGCTTAGACGAAAATGTGCCCTCCCAAGCCAACGCCTGCTGTGTGGCATACGTCATTCTTTTGAAACTGTCACTTATTCAGGACTAAGATTTGTTTTAGTAACCACATGGTGTTCCTCATATTAAGCCCCCGAGTCTACAAGCATATCTGGCTCTTTACCTGAAAAGGATCACAAGAGTATCGTGAGCTACTCTGAAATATCTACTAGAGCCAGAGAGAAATACAAGCTTCTTTTCAGGAAAACAAATTGAAGCTTTTAATTAGAAACAACATTACTAGCGACTAATATTAGCAAATGTGCACATACACATTTTTTTCTGTCTTCTTTAAAAAGTAATATGAAGACTTTATTGTTGCAAACAGATTTCTGATGTCTATGGAAGATAATATCTTTATAGTTTAATGATTGCTTAGGTTACATAATACTTCAGAACTTGATTTATCAAAACAAAAATAAAACTACAGGTCTAAGATTCAAACATATCTTCCTCCTCACCCCTAAGTGTCATATCAAATATGCAATGATATAGATATATAAGCCTATCCTTCAAATAGTTTTATATGACAGTATCTTTATTACATGATTATTATAGTCTTGCTGTGAACACCTACGCATCACTACTGGAAAGAGGTCAGCAATACAACATACCTCCTTCCTTCTTAAAACTAGAGTGGACCTGTTGGTGTGTAGTTGTGAGTTTAACTGGAAAAGAATGTTCTAATTTCTAGGGTTCTGATAAACCTTTGGACCTTTCAAAATTAATGATCTAGCATCTAGCTATGAATTGAAATAAACAGCCAAAAAGACAATGAATAAAGTGAACTCTTAGATACAGTGAATCTTGTGAACTTGGACTACCATCAAAAACAGCAAAACAGAATGCAGTCTACATTCTGGTAGTTAAGTAACTATGATATCATTTACCACAATTCCTGTGATAGATAAATGAAGTTTAATATACCAACTTATAATAAAGCAAACATAGTATTTAAGATTAATTAAGGGCAGATTGTTCTTCTGAAGGCTTACATGGTTACCCTGCCATAGTGTCACAGTAGTTTCACTCTCTCTAAAGGCCACATAACCCTGAGCAAAGTAACACAGATGTAGTCAGCCTCTTTAGCAACCATGGGTTCTATAGTTCAGAAATTTGGTTTGTATACGATTCCAAATAGTATTTAATGACAGAGAGAGTTTGTTTCAAATTTGTAATTCAGTTCTAATGAATTTTAGTAGTTTAGTAGCAGGAAAGAATGCATTTATTCAGTAACTACTGAAATTTTTGGTCATTAATAATTTTTGTCATTAAAGACATGCCCAGTTCAGCCAAGAATTGAGTGAAGGAAGAATTCAAAGGTTAGCTTGTTCTTAAAACCATCTGCTCCTCAAGTAACTAAGTAGAAGTATCCAAGTAAACCATTACTATGCATAAATATATAATGATATATATTAAAACTTATAATCAACAGTTATAGAAATATAAAACAAGTTTATTGCTTAATATTTCTATGTCCTGAACAAGTATCTATTTACCCTTGATAAGGATTTGACAAAATCAAATTAAGGATTACACCAAATTCCAACTTAGCAAACCCTTGAATTTTGTTTGTTTGTTTTTGGTTTTTGTTTCTGCTTTTGGTTTTCTTTTTTTTTTTTTTTTTTAGTCTGTATCTATTTATTTATTGGGAAATTGAGACCACTGGCCATACCAATGACCAATGATTATTTATTCCTATTATTTCTTTTTCTTTTTTCTTTTTCGTTTTCTTTTTTTATTTAATTAATTTATTCTTGTTACATCTCAATGGTTATCCCATCCCTTGTATCCTCCCTCCCATTTTCCCTTGTTTTTCATCTTATTACAAGAATAGGTAAGCAGTTACTTACTGGAACAGAAATAACTTAAAGGCAACTGCGACACCAAAAGCTTTCCACAGCACAGAGCACTGGTGACAGTTCTCAAAAGCTAGAAACCTGAAACACATTAAACAGTTTACACACAGATCAACATATTGGAGAGCGTCTCTTCCAGGGGGCTCAAATGATCTGACTCTTTTAGGCAAGTCAGCTGGTCTCAGTTTCTGTTGGGTTTGTGTGTTGGTATCTACTCCTTTGAGAATTTCTTCTAAGCTGGGCACATATCTAAAAGTCTTCTAGACAGATCAGCTTGTCTGAGAGTGTCTCTTACACACACTTGGAGGTAGGGTGGTGGCAAAGTGAATGTGGCAAGGTTCAAGGACTTCCTGAAGCCTTTGAGCTTTTCACTTCCTGAGCAGAAAAGAATGTTTCACCTCCCTTTAGAGCATTCTGTGTCACAAGAAGCATTCCTGGCTTCACTCAATGATTAGAATGTAATTTTTTAAGGCAAATGAGCCTTTTCCTTCCCCCAAGTTTCTTTTTGTCGGTGTATTATCACATCAGCAGAGAGCAAACAAAGACTATATGACATATATATTCTCCACTTCTTCCAATATGATAGTCAGGAATATATATATATATATATATATATTCCATATATATGGAAGATTGAGTATGTTAAATAACTTTTAAGGTGAACTTACTAAGTGGCCTGAGCATGGTAGCCAGATTAGCATATTTTTATTACACATTTTAATTAAAACATGTTTAGATCACTTTCCTCTTCCCTATATTCCCTCAAGTTCTTCCCACATGCATGCCTTGCAACCTTTCCCAGGTTGT
Source organism: Acomys percivali (assembly GCA_907169655.1). Taxonomy (NCBI): domain Eukaryota; kingdom Metazoa; phylum Chordata; class Mammalia; order Rodentia; family Muridae; genus Acomys; species Acomys percivali. The sequence continues at coordinate 69,492,474 of OU015756.1, forward strand.
TGAGAGTTGATGGCCTCTGCTTTCCTATTGTTTTCCTTCTACTGAATCTTTTTAGTGCAACTTGTGTCTATATGATTTCAGGACTGACCACTCTGTATTGGATAGCCAATCAGAAAGCTCCTTCCTTTGTGAGGCTAATTCTCTCTCTCTCTCTCTCTCTCTCTCTCTCTCTCTCTCTCTCTCTCTCAGCACACATCAGTTGCCTGTAGTTCTTTTCTAGGATTGTGACTGCAAGACTTCCCCTCTCCATGTTAGTATGCCTATTGAGTTTCTTGTGCAGATCTTGTTTGGACAGACGTATTGTTGAGGTATCATGGGCATGGCTTCTCTGTCATTTCTAGGAGATACAACTTCATAGCATACATAACTGGGTCTCTGACTCTTACGATCTTCCTGCCTCTTATTCTATGATGTTTCTTGAGTCTTAGGAGTAGGAGTCATTTTAAAAATTAGATCCATTGAGCTGAAGGGGTCAAGAGCTCCACAAGAAGACCTAGAAAGTCAACTAGCTTGCTCCCATGGAGGCTCACAGAGACAGAACCACCAACTGAAAAACAAGCATGGTCCTGGTCCTAGGGCCCCCGCATATATGTAGCAGATGTGAAGGCTGGTCTTCATGTGGGTCCCCCAAACAACTGGAGTGAGGGGGCCTCTTTGACTCTGATATCTACCTTTGTATTCCATTCACCTAACTGGGCACCTTGTCTGGCTTCAGTGGAAGGAGACGCTCCTAGTGCTAGAGCTGCTTAATTACCAGGGTGGGTTGGTTCCTCATGATACAAATCCTCACCTGCATGAGCTATCAAAGTAGTTTTGACTTGCATTTCCCAAATAGCTATGACATGAAACACGTCCTTGTTTCTTTGTTTCTCAGCCATTTGAGATTCCTCTACTGAGAATTTTGTTTACATCTGTACCCCATTTTATTTAGAATAATTTTTGATATTTAGTTTCTTGAGTTCTTTATATATTTTGGGTGTTAGTCCTCTGTCAAATGTGAAGTTGGTAAAAAAAAAATATTTTCCCATTCTGTTGGCTGTAACTTTGTCCTATTGATGTTGTCCTTTGATTTACAGAAGCTTTTCAATTTCATGAGGTCACATTTATTAAACATTGATGTTAGTGCCTATGATATTGGTGGGTTTTTTTTTTTCAGAAAGTTGTCTCTTGTGACAATTAATTCAAGGCTATTCCCCACTTTCTCTTCTGTCAGGTTCAGTGTGTCTGGTTGTATGTTGAGGTTTTTAATTCACTTGGACTTGAGTTTTGTACAGGGTGGTTAATAGGGAATCTATGTGCATTATCCTCCATGTAGACAACCAGTTCTATCAGCACCATTTGTTGAAGATGCTGTCTTTTTTCCCAGTATATATTTCTGGCTGCTTTATAAAAAAAAATCAGGCGTCCATAGATGTGTAAATTTATGCCTGGGTCTTCAATAAATTGCACTTATCAACATGTCTTTTTTTTTTATACCAATACCATGTGGTTTTTATTACTGGAGCTCTGTAGTACAACTTGAACTCAGGCTTGGTGAGACTTCCAGCATTGTTTATCTATCCCGAGTTTTTCTTTCATATGAAAATCGCCCTTTCAAGGATTGTAAAGATTGTCTT
>OU015756.1:69499089-69532948 GCA_907169655.1 Acomys percivali
AGAGTAGAATTTGCAGTGTGAAGAACTTCTGTAAAGAAAGCAAAAGATGGTATTGATAAGATTTAGGAGGCTTTTAGAGACAGCTGTCTCTGGCGGTAGAATAGCATTTCATTCTGTTTCATCAAGTTAACATTATACCATATGCTTCTCATCCTATACAGGCACTAGGCAGCGTAAGACTCACAAATATTAACTGAATCTACACACCCCGTTTACATTTGGGGAGAATTGAATAGTCATAAAGTTTGTTTTCCTATGCACACCACCTTAGCTGAAACCCGCATGTGTGTGCGTATACCCACACTGATAAGCCTAAGTGCTTACAACTCAACTCAAAAGTCTGTGCTCAACTTAAAAACTCAAGGTGCATTTCCTCCTGCTGGTGTTGGTAACTGGGCTGCAGCCCAAATACACAGAGCATCAGAAGGCTGGTACCTAACTACAGAAAGGGGTCTTGCTCTTGTGGACTTCACGCCACAATAAGCAAAGAGAACACAACCATATGGGGGTGGGGGGGAAGTAAACATCATGACATAGGCTGACGATTCCCAAAGGACTCATAAAATATATTTAAATTATTTTGCACTTGTATATATTTAAGGGATAATGCTGTCTAATAGCTAAGCCGTTGGCCCATACACATCTCTTCAAGTCTTTGACTTCACTGATTTTAAGCATGTGGCATGTGACCCCTTTGGGGGTTGAAGGACACTTTCTCAGGTGTCACCTAAGACCATCAGAAAACACATCTATTTGCATTACAATTCATAATAGTAGCAGAATTATAGTTATGAAGTACCAATGAAAACAATTTTATGGTCAGGGATCACCACAACACGAGGAACTATATTAAACAGTTGCAACATAAGGAAGGCTGAGAACCACTGTTAAAAGAATATATGGCATTACTTATTTTTCAGTGATTTGTTACATGACTGAGAGCAGATTGGCTTTAATGTGTTTTATAAACATGAAGCTAACTACTTGGTGTTTCTTTTCTGTTCCGTGTTGTATTTCCTTGGGTTATCATGGGCACAGGGACTGTAAAACTTGTCATAGTTTACATTAGATTTCACAAAATAATATGTTGGTCAGCATTATTCACACAACAATTGCATTTTTTCTTGATCTGACAGCTGTTACTGGAGCACTTGGAGTGCCTTGTGTCCAGACACGAAAGGTCACTAAGAATGACAGTGGTGAAACGGCAAGCCCAGTCTCCCTCCGGAGTGTCCAGTGAAGTGGAGGTTCTCAAGGCTCTGAAATCTTTGTTTGAGCACCACAAGGCCTTGGATGAAAAGGTATAGTACAGATGTAAGATTTCAGGATGGTCTGTGCTTCTGTTATTAGCTAAAAGCTCCGTATTTTCTCATAAACATATGAGTAAATTAGGCCAAAAGAATACTTTTGAGCTAGAAAAAAAAACTGTTTAAAATTCGGTGACTGTTTTTGGATTTGACAGTATTCATGACCACATTCTTTTATTTATACCACTGAATGTACAGCTTGTCAGAATTACACTCTACTATATCCTCACATCCTTAGTCCACGGGGATATTTGAAATCTAGTTTTATATAATAATATGCAGTCTCTGTTCTGCCCTCTCCCCATCTCCCTCTCTCTGAAATGCATGTTAATAGATGCCATAAATCTCACAATAGCAGCAGACCAGTAAGTGAAAAATCACATGTATTTTGAAGTGCAAATTGGGCAGGCTTTAAATTTTAGACATCTATATTTGAAGCCTTCCATGTGGCAGTGCAGCTAATATCTTAGTTTCAAATACACATGTTGGCCATTTCTGCCTGTAACAACATAAAGTATTAGAAGGAAAACTCATCTTTCAGTCTTTGCAAACGTAGCTATAAGCCTCTCTTAATGGCTATTCATATAAGCTCCACTGGCAAGCAAGCAGAAGGTAATCTGGAGATAATATCCTTTGGCGATTAGTTAAGGTTTATGACACAATTTCAATTTTATAAAAGTTCAAAGAAGTGATTTTAAAAATTAAAAAATGTTAGGATTTAGTATAGCTAGAACTGGGGCATTTCATTGTGATATATATGACAAGTTCTGAGCATTAAAATTCAAACTAGGAACTATTGTGGGTTTATTTCTAGGTGTTGAACATGCAGAATTTTGCTCCATTTAATATTTATATACTTATATATTAATATCATCAGTCTTTCAGAAGGTTCTTAGGGCAGAGGATTATGTGAAGTATGAGTACATGGATAACATTAATTCTGTCTTCTAGATTGTTAAGAAGAAATTGTGTGCCATTTTCATTTTGGCTATGAGAGGAAAAAAAATTCATAAAAATTTTGAAAACAAAAATACACATCGTATAAATAATCATGTTAAGTACAATATCAAATAATTATACATTTTTAGTTTCTACTATATTTTCCGTTTTAAAAAGCATACAATAATAAAATTCTGCCAGAATATTTTTGTGTGTGTGTCAGCATCCTTGACAGATTTGTTACAAAAAAAGTGAGATGTTCTTTTTATGACTTAAAGGGTTCAGAGTCCTAAACATCCATACGTCAAGGATAAGTAGTTTCAAACACAAGTGAAGAATGCCTCACACCTTCACATAAGTACTGTCTGGTTTATTGGAACGCCAAAGAAGTTAAAAATGAATCATATCTTACCTAAATTCTAAATAATGAGTAAGAGTAGTTATGTTTAATCCAGGGACAGATATTATGCAGGAGCAACACCTATGATAACCTTGTCAGTAAGAGAAGCATGGCCTTTCCAGTGGAAACAACTCTATTGAGTGACTTAAAGAAATATAGCTGGTTGATGTGTGATTTTTTTTAATGTTTCCTGTAAGGGCTCTGACATCTTTTTAAGAGAATGAGTGTTTATAGACCAGGGTAAAAATTAACAAGTACTTTTAAGACAATAATCTGGTTGTGTGAATACATTTAAAAGAATATAAAACAATTATCATATAGAAGTTCTGTCAGCTTAATATAATTAAATGAAATACTCTCAAATATAATCCAATTACACTATTTATAAACTTGCCACAAGTGTCATAGATCTTGACAAGTTCATGAGCAACTGACTTTATAAAATGCCAACGTTTGTTAAAAGTTTGAAATTAAGAAGTTGAGCTCCAGGTTGGCCCACGTGCTTATTTTAAATAAGATTTATTTTGTGTATTGAGGTACTAATTTGTACACAAGTGACTTCATGAACAATTACCCTAGTAATTACTCTCAGCTTCTTATGAAAATGGGGGAGTCTACATAAACAGGTGTATAAATTAATAATTAACATCTTAATGTAAATGCTGTGGCTATAAAAGTAGAGAGAAACGGATAAGAAAATGTGATTAATTGTGCCTCAGGCAAGTAGACATCAGATTTTAACATATATAACTCAAATCACATCAAATGTATATATGTTTGCACATATCATAGTTTGCACATATCATAGTCAAATATCATAGAGTCATACTGGACTTGAACTTGTAGTGTAGGAAAGTTTCATCACATTTTTTTCTATTTTATAATCAGTAATTGCTACAGTCAAACCCTACAATTCCTTAATTTCAATTTGTAATATTCACCTCTTCCATCAGTGTCTTCATTGGGCAATCCATTTGTCACATTAAGGGACCTGTTTTCTTTTAATCTTCTGTGATGAAATCATCATCTTGAAATATATTTTGAAAAAAATTCACTAAAAAGTTTTCATACTACTTAAAAGAAAACAAAAGTAATCGAGAAACTACAAATTGGTGGTAACCATGTGCCTATATAAAAACAATACAGGTTAGAGAAAACCTCATGGCAGCACTGGTTCAATCCAGTGAGAAGAGAAAGGGCCAGGGTAGAGACAGCTGCCAACTACAATTGTGTACTTGTTCTTTGGCCCAAAATTGAACAATTATTGTTTTTAATGAATATTATATCTACCTAAAGATATAGGAGCACATAATTCAACAAAAAGTATGTCTGTTAAAATGTAACTTTGATATTCTGCTAGTACAATGACCAGGACAGAGCAAGGAGTGAGAACATTTGTGCTACATATGTGATTTTTCCTGTGATACAATTAAAGCCAACCAGATAAAAGAAGATAATCAAATTCTCATCCTTGGATTTGTGCTCTTTTCTTTTCCTTACAAAGATTGATAAGTAAACATTTCACTCATTGAAATTTTGTCTAAAGTAGAGACACAAAGCTAATAATTAATCATTCATGCATTCTTTATAGATAGTGGCAACAAAACTTTTTTCATTCATAATATTAATTAAAACTATATTTAAATTGTGTTTGTTTTCATATAAAAATGGTTTTCTATTCATTAGGTTGTGATTAACATATTCTTATTCATCAAAATACTTGCAAATTTATGGAGAGAGAATAATTCCTTATCCGCCCTTTCTTGACAAGTATTCATTTCTTTTATTTCTTGAAGTGCTTAACTTGTGGTAAAAGAAATCAGTAGCTAAGACTGCCAGGCTAACAGAAATAATTGATAAGATAAATTAACTTACAGTAAAGCTTAAATGTAGACAATCTTTGTTTAACTCTAACACTAAATTAGGAACAGTCTAATACAGCAGCATTTCAATGAAAATGTCCTTTAACCACTCTGTGGCACCCAATGTGTGACCTGATTAGTGTGGTACACAGGAAAATCACTGAATATACTTAGACATACCCACATGGTCTCATCAACCACGATCACCAGATCCCTTTAGAGAGACCCACTGCATATTACAGCCCTCCAAGTCAAATCACTGGGCATAGCAAGCAATGTCATAGAGCTAAATAGAGATTCTATGCAAAGGGTTTTAATGCTAAATGTTATTTTATTTTGTACTAATAGTACACTAAAACTTAGAATGTAATCTGTGTTTGGGAAATACTTCAGCAGCTAAATATACAGCTATCTGGCTGTACACACTAATACAATATAATATTAAAATGAATGATTATGACTATTAAAATTTGTATTTATCCTTAACTTTAAAGAAATAATACCTGCAGTTTTTCTCACATAATTAACAAGGGGGAGTTGATTATTCCAATTTTAAAATTTAACAAAATTCATATAAAATTCATGTAATTTCTATATTTTGCTTATATTCCTACTTAAACCTTATTATGTAAAAAATAACAAATGTTAAAATATACAATTACTTAACAAAATTAGTGTACAGAAATATAACTACAACATTAAAATTCAAATTTATTTAGAAAAAATTTTATAAAATTTCTATAAGAAGTATGTTAATTTATAAGTAAGCAAATATTTGTGATGAACTATGTCTCAAACCTATGGTTTATTGACTTTTCATGTAAATTAAACTACTATAGTCATTAAGTAAAGATTTACCCAGGGTATTTTTGCCTTTAGTAAATGTAATATAAAGTTTATATATCAATGGAAATGTAAAATAATTTGGGACTTGTAGTTATTTCATTTTAATTTGGTTTGAGTTTTGCTTTCCTTTGAGACAGGCTCTCACTAAGTCAACGGAGCTGGCCTGTAACTTGCTTCCATCTCAGTCTGGCCTTTGGCTTCACAGTCTTCCTCAGTCTTCCCAGTGTTGGAAGTTGACTGGCAAGTGCCACCACACATGGTTTTAATTTTGGAAATTGTCAAAAAGCGTACATCAAGGAAAAAAAGTTCTGTGGATTTCAATTACATGGGAAACAATTTGAAGACATCACTGCTTTTAAACTAAACTGTCTAAACATTTGTCCTTCATTCTACAAAATGCAACGCCTTTCCACGTGGTGTCTGGTTTACAAAGGAGACAGGGGGCATGGAGGAATTCCAAAATCATTAAGACTTTGGTAATTACTCAAAAAAAAAAATTCATATCAGTTCTCAGTTTCCAAGAACGATTTACTTTTAAACAAATCACATTTGAAGTAAGGCACTAAACGCCAAAAATAAAGTTCGCTTATTTTAAAGATTTATGTTGCCTATTTATCTTGCATAATCAGTGGCTAATATCCAAGGATATCATGGTGATGCTTTTGAGTCACGTCTCTGCTTAGTACGACTCAGAGACTGTAGCAAAGCCAGTCAGTTTCCAATCCTGTTGGAAGGTCTATCAGCTCACCTCCAAAAGGATTTGTGACAAGGACACCCCTTGAAACAATGATGCCTTTGAGGTGACGTTCTTTTCTTCATGTTGTTCATGCCAGGTTTTAAAATCATTCTGGAATCTTAGTGCTGTGAATGCTTGAACAGTTTGACCATTTGTCTCTGATGTTAATGATGGCTTGAGCACAGGTTCTTATATTTTGGGATGTACATTACTGCACATATTTTGATTTTTCTTCTAGGTAAGGGAGCGACTGAGGGTTTCTTTAGAAAGAGTCTCTGCACTGGAAGAGGAACTAGCTGCAGCTAATCAGGAGGTAACACGCCACCCTTTCCTCATTGGAGGCCCACGATTACTACCATGCTGGCCCTTGTGTTGCACGTTGCTTTCATTAAATCTGTCATGAAATCAGTTCTGTTCTTTCTGGGTTGCTGAACGATGCCCACTTAAATGCGTTGCCAGGGGCATGTTGTCTATTTCTGGCTCTTCGGACCAAAGAAAAGCCACCAAGGGCTAGTGAGGTGGATATTTAGAAAACCCGTCCTTGAAAGGACTAAAGCACAGCCCTGGAAACACTGGAATTCACGTCAAGTACCTCTTAAGCGTTGAAAATGCTAGAAACGGAGTAAATAACCCCAGATGAACACATATTTACATTTCCCCTCAGACTTCCTGTTTTCACTTTCCCAAAACAGTGTGCCCACGCCTAGTAGCACCACTTTGTTAGCTTTGTAGCATCTTTGTTAAGATCAAAGGAATCAAGTCAAGGCTTTAAGATTCAAAGAGTTGAGACCCCATCAGACCCAGTCATGTCCTGGCCTGGTACACCTTGCCTCAGCCTCTGTGAGTTCGCATGTGTAGCAGTCATGCTGTGTTTAAAAGCCCTTGTTTCCCTGGTCTTCTTCCAGGAGCTATTTCCAATTGATAACTGCTTAGGCTTCTCCAGTGGTGTCTTTCTGAGTATAAAACCATTCTTAAGGCCAAGTCCCATGCCCAGCAGTAGATGGCCAACACAGATGAATTAAATGATATTTGGGGAGGGCTTTTGTCTCATAACGCTTTGTCTCTCTGCCTTGGCTCCTCCCTCCTCCTGTTTCTTCCTTCCTTCCTTCTTATCTTTTCTTACTTTACAGGCCATTTGCTTATATATTATGGTTTATGGGTTTGCATCTTTGGTGTTTGTGTCTTTTAGCCTTTGTGTATTTCTTGTATGTTTTTTTCCTGGATATATGTATATTTTCCCTTGATTCTTTGCTTTTCTTTACATTTATTTGTTTAGTCCCATTAAAGTTTGTTTGATTTTATTTTATTTCTTTTTTAGATGCCTGGGTTTTTGTTTGTATGTTTGTGAGTTTAATGAGAAAGGGCAAGAAACAATGAAAATTTGAGTGGGTGGGAATGTGGGGAGAATTTGAGAGGAGTTGTGGGCAGGAGAACCATAACAGAATATATTGTCTGAAAATAACTACTTTTAATTAAAACAGAAAAAAAGCGATGTAAAGATGTTTTTACTTTAGAGTCTTCAGTTTCTATTTTTATTCCATTAATAACCTGAATATCTAGAACATATTCACACAATTAAAATATGGTTATTTTAATAACAAATAAATATTAATTGTAATTATTTAATAACATTAAAATTTCTAAGACTTATTAAAAAAATAAAATAGTGCCATCTACCTCTAATTTTATGTTTACTTACTAGTGGACTCCTTACCCAGAAATATATTCTGATGAAATTTGTTTTATAGGTAAAGAAGATAATAAAATAAGCAAGCATATCTTTCTGTATTTTTAATAAGATAAAATGTGAGAAGGTAATATTAATACTAAATATTTAGAATTTCTAACAAAATAATGTGTCAAAATACATTTAACAACATTCTGTATTTGAAGATATTTTTATAGTAATACAGAATATTTCCATACATTTTTAAAAGACAGAGTAAATTCTGTCTACTACAAACTACTTTGTTGTAAAAATAACTTATTCTCACATTTGTTTGTTTATGCTTTTATTGAATCCAGGTTTAATTATTAAATCCTTGAAAATAATGGACTTTAGCTAGTTTTTCAACTTGTGGGTTGCAACTCCTTTATAGGGTCAAATGACCCTTTTACAGGGGTTACTTATCAGATATCTGGCATATTAGATAGTTACATTACTGTTCATAATGGCAGCAAAATTACAGTTATGAAATAGCAATGAAAATAATTTTATGATTGAGTTTAATCACAACAGGAGGAGCTGTATTAAAGTGTCACAACATTAGGAAGGTAGGATCCACTGTGTTAGAGAAATGGCAGAATGGCTAATGTGCTTGCTGTACAAGAATAAGAGGAGCCATCTTAGTTTCTTTTCTGCTGTGATAAAGTTCCCACACAAAGCAGTGCAAGGTGGAGAAAGTTTCTTTTACCTTTACAATTCCAGGTTAAAGTCTGTCACTGAGGCAGAGTCAAGTCAGTAACAATGTAAAAAGCTAGTCACACTAGTCACACATTAAGAACAGATATCAACAAATAAGTGTATTTATTCTACTTGTCAGGTCACTTTCTTCACATGTATACAGTTTAGTTTACCTTCAAAGGGATCTGGTCACATCTAGCATCCCTGGAGAGTTGGCATACCTTTATGACATCACTTTGGTCCCTGAGTTTCTGATGGTGACTGAAACTGTTCAAGTAAATAGGACTTTATATAATCCCTGAACTTAGAAATGAGAAACCAGAGAATAGAAATACAGGTTGTGAGACATACCTTGACTTATTTATACATAAATGTATTTATAAGTACATACAAGACCATAGTTTGTTCTATATCATCTTATATAATTAAGCAACACTGATTTTTCTCTGAGTTGCTTGCTTGCTATCTCTCACTTTCTTTTGCCTTGTCTTCTTATTCTCATACATGTATTTGACATTTATATCTATAAATATTTTAAGGGTTATTTACATTCCTTTAAGCTTTATACAGAATTCTCATCCAAAAGTGTCTACTTTTGAGCAAAGGCAAAACTGAAACACAACTTCTAATAGGCTAATCAGTTCATAGCCAGGAAGGATTGTAACCATATCTGGGAGTACCCTATTTTAATTTTCTCAAGGATGTCATCCATTCTGGTATCTTTATTTATTTTATATGATATTCCTTTAGAGTCTACATGGCTGTTAACATGATAAGTAGCTTTGTTAAAATAATATGAAACAATTGTAAGTTCTAATCTGGTTAATGACCTTAAATATTTTTATAAAGGGTAAAGTTTTGTTTAATAATTCTGTTTTTGTAAATAAAAATTATAATAATGTGTTATTTAATAAAAGGAAAACAATTTATATGTAGTAAAAGTTATTAGTTGTTTTCACTTTTTGTGAGTATATGTAACTTAGAGATTTTGGGTTGTTTTATGACTTGTTATTCCTCTAATAAGTAAATAAAAGCAAAGCTGTCATATATTCAGATGTGATTTTTATGATGACATTAACACTAGACCATTGTATTGAACACTTAGTAACAAAAGCTAATAGTTACTGAGTTATATCTCTGGGATCCTTGCTAAATGTATCTATAACAGCACAAGAATCTGAGAGATAGTTACTGGAATTACTTTAGGATGGATCCGAAATCGTTATTTCTCTTGATGTATCACTTTTCTCCTTTTCTTTTAAAAAGTGATTATCTCCTTACTGTCTTCATGCTGAATTCTGATAATAGCAATGCACATGTGACTATGTCTATACTGCTCCCCACATCCTTTTGTTCTTATTACTTCAATCCATATAATAATACATATAGAAAAGGTCTTCATTAATTCTCACATGAGAAATTCAATAAGTTCAGTTTTAGATTCTTATTTATATTTTTTATCTACTGAAAATAGAAATTTTCTTATCACAGAATATATCCTGATTATGATTTCCCCTCCTTCTACTCCTGATAGTCACTCTCCACTTTCTCCCACATCTAGGTCTACTCCATTTCTGTCACTACTGAGAAAAAAAAATTGTCTTCTAAGGAATACTAATAAAATTAATTAAAATATGGTAACATGAAACAAAAGCTAGCCCATCAGATTTGGATAAGACAAACTAACAGAAGAAAGAGGGCCTAAGAGAAAGCACAAGAATCAGAGACCCACTCTTTTACACACATAGAAAGACCATAAAACATTGAACTGCAAACATTAACATATATGGAGATGACCTTGTGCAGACCCATGCAGGTCCTGTGCGTGCAACCTCAGTCGTTATGAGTTCATATGAGCTTAGGTCATATTGGTACATGATCTGATGAACTGATCATCTTCACTTGTTGGTGTCCTCCATCCCCTTGGCTCTTATCATTTTTCTGACTCCAATCTTGCAAAGTTCCTTGAACCCTGAGGGGAGGAGTTTGATAGAGACATCACATTTAGCACTCAGTGTTCGAAGGTCTTTCACTCTGCCTAATGTCTGCCTGTGTATCTCTGTTTTCCTCCTATATGCTACAGGAGGAAGCTTCTCTGATGAGAGCTGAGCAAAGCACTGATCTATGAGTATAGCAGAATGTCATTAAGAGTCATTTTATTGCTACTTAGCTTTTGGACAGTAGTATTTGGTTTTACCTTAAAATCTCTGGGCAATCGGGGCAATGGTTCTTGGTCACTCAGAGAGTGTCAGATATGTGTTCCATCTAATCTAAGTCAAATCATGTATTGGTTGGGTACGCCCACAAGCTTTGCATATTGCCCTAACATATCTTGCTGACAGTATACCATTGTACAGCAAAGGGTTTGCATCTGGATTACTTTTTACTTTTCTCTTTTGGTAGTATACAAAAGATACTAGAAGACAGAGGAGAAGGCTCTATGTAGGCACCACCAGCAATAATCAATGCTCAAATTAATTGTGTAGCTATTGTATTTGGCAAGATGGCCTTGCTATCAAGGTTATGGAGAGCAACGTATAATCTTTGAAATAGCCTGTGATGAGGGTAATGCTATGAGCACATTTCACCAATAAATGAATTAGGTCTAACTCAATCCCAGTACTGGAAACTGCATTTGGTGACAAATGATGGTGGTTGAAACTCTCCCTCATTGCTTAGTGATTTCATTTAGATCACTTTTATATGTGCATATATTTTAGGAAGCTTCTGGTGTGTTAGGTTTTTATATTACCCTTCAAATGGCATTTTTTTTTTAATTTTAGGACTCTCTTCCAGCATTCCCTTCTCATATCCTCCTCTCCCCTTCCTCTTTATACTTGGTCTTTCCATTCCATCCAACTCCTTCCACGCACACCTGTCTATTCTAATTCCCTTTCCTCTTTGTACCTTCTAGTTCATTTGTTAAAAATGCTTTCCTTTTTTTTCCAGTGTGTGTTTATGCCTTCTTTATCAAAAACCTGCTGCCCACTTCTCAGTGGATTTGGTTCCTTAAGAAAATCAATAAGATTAATAAGCCCTTATTCAAATTAATAAAAAGATAGAATATCCAAATTGACACAATTAGAAATAAGAGGGGAATATAACAACCCACACCGAGGAAATCCTGGTAATCATAAAGACATAAAATCATAAAATACAATAAAATCTATGCCAAAAATATTTTCATCTATGGAAATTTATGGCTGAATAAGCTCACCTTTCCTAGATCGTTCTGACCTCTGGCTGTATGTTTCAACTCAGCTGCTCTGGCTCAAACTCCTCTCCAAGCTGACTGATTCAAACTGGCTTCTCTCAGTTTCTGACTTAATTGTTCTGTTTGGCATCAAACTACCTCTAGCAATCTGCTCTGATCTTCTGGCTCCTTTTCAGTCTCTGGCTTGCCTTTTTTCACCTGTGTCTAGCTTGTTATCTCTCTGCAACTTGTCTCTGTATACCTATTCTGGAAAAAACTGCCTCCTCTTACTCTATTTCTGTGCTGCTCTCTCTCATGTTGCTTCTATTTCCTCTCTCTTCTTGTGAGAACTGTGCATATCCTAGTCATTCAAATCATTCTCTTATTTGTCAATTTGTAGGCTTCTTAATTAGACATCACTTTCAAACTTGGCATTTTCTTCTACAAAGTATCTTTACCTTCATTGTTTGGAATTAAAGGTGTGCACTCCAGCTGTGTCTGCATTCCACCCAGATCACACAGACCAAGAAGGTCTCAGATATGATCAGAGAAGCCATGTTGATGGATTAAAATTCCTTTACATAGACCAGGTTTTTTTTTATGAACATAGATGCAAACAAACCTCAATTCAATGTTTGCAATTCAAATCCAAAAACACATCAAACAGATAATCTACCATAATCAATTAGGTTTCATCTCAGGAGAGAAGGATGGTTCAAATTTGTAAATGTAACCCCCTATATACACAAAATTTATAAACAAACTGAAAGAAAAAAGAACCCTGATTATCTCACTCAATACCGAAGAAGCCTTTTACAAACTCCAACACACTTTCATTATAAAATTCCTGGAGATATTAGGGATACAAGGGACATACCTCAACAGTAAAAGTAGTTTACAGAGAGCCCATTGGCAACATTCATATAAATAAAGAGAAACTCAAAGCAATTCCACTAAAACCAGGAACAAGGAACAGTTGTCCATTCTCTCCATACCTATTAAATATTTACCTTGAAATCTTCTTTAGTGCAGTAAAACAATTGAAAGAGATTAAGGGGATAAATTGGAAAGGACGAGTTCAAAGTCTCTTTATTTTCAGATGATGGTGTATATAACTGACCCTAAAAATTTCATTATGAAAGCTGATAAATACTTTAATTCATGTGGGTGAATAGAAAATTAATTCACTAAGATCATGCAGATGACCAAATACAAATAAAATACATACAAATGACAAACAGGCTGAAGAAGAAATCAGAAAAACAATTCCTTTCACAACATCAAAAATAATGGTATCTTGGAGTAACTGCAGACAAGCAAGTAAAAGACTTGTATGGTAAAGACTTTAATACATTGAAAAAAGAAATTGAAAATATAAAATTAGATGTAAATATCCCCCATGCTTATGGATTGGTAGAATTATTATAGTAAAAATGGTCATCTGACCAAAAACCATCTATAGATTCAGTGCAAACCCCATCAAAATTCCAACACAAATCTTCACAGATTTTTTAAAGGACAATGTTTAACTTTATAAGGAAACAAGCAAGCAAGCAAATGAACAAAAACAAAGATATCTAAAACAATCTTATATAATAAAAGAACTTCGGGAATATCACAATCCCCAATTTCAAAATGTACTACAGGGTACTACAGGCATATAACAACTAAAACATCATGGAATTGGCACAAAAACAGATACATTGAGAAATGGAATCAAATTGAAGTCTAAGTACTTTACCTGTGTATGTGCAATGTTAAATTTGAACCCAAACTATAAGTTTTTTGTCATGTGTGTGTGTGTGTGTGTGTGTATTTATATATGCATTGGCTTTGAAGACATTTCATAGGGTCCTTACTTCTGTTAATGTCTTTCTTGGAATCATTCTACAGCACTAACAAACCTATTGAAATCACACCTCTTCATGTAAGCTCGTTTCCCTAAATGAAACCATTTTTGATTCCTTGCCAACAACCAGGCATTCATCCTTAGTTTAAATTTCTAAAGCTCATTGTTTCAGCACGTAGTATAACTATTCAACAACACTAGAGCTAGCCCTATAACTGTCTAAGCCTTCATCGCTGTTCCTCAGACAAGTAAAGTGCACCTTTTCCATTAATATTTATTTCATTCACTACAATAGCATGAGCCATGTGACCAATAAATGTTTGCCAACTGTCTTTACCCTACTGACAATATTTGTTCATAGCTCTGTAGAAAGACTAAGATTGAACTTCAAAGTACTTTATTGTGATATGTAATATGTGCTTATGATTATATAATATAATTTATATACACTATTAAGTTCTGAAAACCATTTTAAGGCAAGCAAACAGTATGATCAGAAAAACATGACCCACCATTTAAAAACAACGTATGATGCTGTGTTAGAAAGTCAGGATCTAAGATGAAGAAGATGAGGATGACAAAGTTGGTGGAATTCTGATTATGCAGTGCTGTTAAAGAACACTAAAAGCACATTTATATGCTTTTCTTAAAATTTCAAAACTCTTGAAAATATGCATTAGTATATACTATTTTTGTTAAAATGGGAGATCATGTGGAGTAGGGCTAGTGAGTTTGTATAATGTGATATGGTTACCTAAATATTGTATCATATTTCTTATTGTAGTGATCATGCATCCATTCAAATTTAGGATAATTGTATGTTTGTCAAAAATTGCATTAAATCTCATATATAAATGAAACAAATAATTAGTATAATTTAGTATTGCAGATAGGTACCTTACATTATAATTAGAATGAAACAGGATTTAATGTAGTGAAGTCACATATAGGGAGAAAAGGTTGTAGAGCTATATGCTGGGAATATCAATGATAATATATTTAACACAGCTGAATTATAATAATTTAAAATGGTAATTTTTTGTTAAGTATACTATACTACAAGAAAAGTAATTAAAATATGACAAATAAAAAAGGGGAAAATATGTTAAGGATTTAGTAATGTTAAAAAGACAATAACTTATTTTATAGATAGAGGTGAGGAAGGTAAGTTATTACAAACGTGTTCTTAAGATGTTCTATTTAGATGCTCATGGGATTCATCAAGGAAAATAAGATCTGGAAGCAGAAAGGCAAAAATGGTATTCGGGCTACAGAGAAAGTACTTCTTGAGCTGGGGATTTCCAGAGACAGAACTTCATCCTGTAGATAAGAAAAAGACAAACCATGTTTTCATGGAGGGGGAAATGAACAATTGTGAAGAGTTAAAAAAAAGTCATGCAATAACTTGGTATTGTATGACAGTTTTGATTACAATGATTTGTTATATTTTCCCAATTTATAACAATAAAGAATTGTTATGATTTCACAGGCCCATGATAGAATTCTACCAACTGAATAGAACACTTGCATTATTGAACCTGTCATTTCTGGAAAACATAACTAGAAAATAGAAAATACTATAAGCAAAAATACACATAATGGAAATCCACTGAATTTTAAATCTCTGAATAGTTCTACATAGGGAGACTGTGTTAACATACTTTGTTTTCTAGATTGTTGTTTTTAAAAAGTGAGTCTAGATTATGTCAATATAATAAGTACAAAAAGTCTTTGTTTCTTGTATAGTAGTTTTTGTTGTAGCTTTAAATCAGAAAACCACACAAAAAATACAAGGCACGTAAGTACAAAGAAAAATAGATTGACTACTAAAAAAAATGTGTTTTCCATTACTGTAAACCCATATACTTGTTTAATTATTTAATAGAGTTAACACAAAATGGATTATTCAGAAGTACCTGTAAAACTTCCATTGACAGGTTAATTTGGAGTGAATACCGAAGCAAGCATGTTTATTTTAAAAAGCTTTTCCACATGACTGCATTAAACATAAAAATGCATAACCTGTTCAGCTGCAAACTGAACTGTGTTTTTAACATGCATTTTACCCCTACACGTTCTTCCTAGTAACTTTATTTTCCAACTTTCAAGTAAATTTTTCTTAAGGAAAAAAATCTTTGCACCCCTTCTACTCTTATTTAACTTGTATTTTTTCTTAAAGAAAAAACAACAACAAAGAATCTGCATATACAAATTAACCTCCATAAAGATTCAGAATCATCCTGGGTCGGAATGATGACAGGAAAGAAATTCATATTTCAGTGAGGAAAAGCCAGGCCTGCTGATTAGGGCTGCTGGATCACGTACATTATTTGATATAATCGATCCTGTGACCTACATTAAAATCTAGTACCCTACGGAATGCTTAGAAATAAAATTTTTAAAAAATGGAAGTGGTGAATAGTTACAAGCATAGGTAGTAAAACCCCTTAGAAACCTGAGAGAGAAACCTAAGTGAGAGCCTGGGAGGAAGGAGAGAAAAATCAAGACGTCAAATAGCGACAAGAGAGAGGAGAGAGGAGACAGTAAGTGAAAAAGGGGCATTGGACTCTACCTGGTCCTATGTCTAATGCCTGTGTGCCGAACAGCAAGGAGGACTGAGTGACTGTTGTCCCGTGTTTCCCACCTGGCAATCGCTGTATATCCTTGCAAAGACAACAACAAACAACGATAACAAAAACAGACCACTATAGGGTGGAGATCAGAAGAATTTCGGGTTAACCAGAGGGATCAAGGTAAAAGTTGGAAGTATTAAGAAACATACTTTTTCAGAGAGAAAATCCATTTGACCAATGGGGGGAGGAAAGGGAAAAAATTGAAAGGAGAGTGGGTTACCGGTAGAAAGGACCACGGAATATAGCCACAGTGTTGCGATAGGCACAAATAAGAGAGCCCTCTCCACTGACGGCCATGGAGATTCTGTTTGAAGAATAAGGGGGCCGTGGGTATTTTATGAGAGTCATTCTGACTAAGGACACCAGACTTATCTCCTAAAAGAGGTGGGAGCGACATAAGAAGGAGGCTATGACTAAGAAAATATGCCAATGACTCAGTTATGCTAAGCAAGGAAATTTTAGTACATAGGAACAGACTCACATGGAGTTCTCATAAGGCTTCCCCAGCAAACCAAAGATAATTCTCCACAGTACTTTAATCAAAACGGCGTGGAAATTTCCCGTCCCTTTTTTTTTTTTTATGTCTATGAAATTATTTAACAAACAAAAGGGAAAAGACACACACACACATGAATATATCGTGTCTCCTATGATTTTGATTATCAGGAGTGAAGGCCTTAGGGAAATATTTCTCTGGAATTCTATAAGTTTAAAAATCTTACAAAACTTCGGACATCCATGAGCAACTGAAATTTAAGCAGCTTATTCAAAACTTAAATAGTTGAAAGTCGCCCAGATAATTATGGAGAAAACAAATGTTGAGAAATACGGAGTCATCTCCCCAGGCAGTTCTCACACCAAACTTAAAATATTTTATTTGTAGTATTTAAGAAATTATTGAGTATATTTTCTCTCCACAATAATTTCCATAACTGTAAGGCAAGACTCCAAAGCTAGAAAACCAGCTGCACAACCATGTGACTTGGTTTCAAAATAAAAGCTACTTTCCCTGGCTGACTCTTTGCAATCTTTACTTTACATCTTTTAATTGTAAGTATTTCTCATTCTGTGAAATAAAAGTAGATTGAAATTCATATGTCTACCGTTGCTTAGTAGAAGGTTTCTAAGGTGTGTTACTACCTACACTTGTAACTATTCACCATTTCTGTTTAGTAGAAGTATAAGAATAATAGCTTTCAAATTTTCTTCTTATAAGCCTCATCCAGTTGATTAACTTATTTATCATTAATATTCATATTGGCAAATTTCTTTTATTTATTTATTTTATTTTTTTTAATTAATTTATTCTTGTTACATCTCTATGGTTATCCCATCCCTTGTATCCTCCCATTCTTCCCTCCCTCCCATTTTCCCCTTATTCCCCTCCCCTATGACTGTTCCTCAGAGGGATTACCTCCCTCTGTATATGCTCATAGGGTATCAAGTCTCTTCTCGGTGACCTGCTGTCCTTCCTCTGAGTGCCACTAGGTCAAGGGGTCCTGCTCAAACTAAGGCACTAGCCAAGGACAATGCAGGCGGTAAAATTTAAACCCCTACCCTGATCTAGCCCATGGACAGGACAGTCTCCACACTTGAGTGGAGAGAGGGATTTGACTTTCTCATGTACTCTGGTGCCTCACATTTGACTATGTCCCCTGGCGGGGGAGACCTAGTGGCACTCAGAGGAAGGACAGCAGGTCACCGAGAAGAGACTTGGCAAATTTCTTGAAAACTCAATATTTTATCTGGAAGTGGAATGCTACTGGAGCACCTGCATATATGTAAATGTGATAACATACAGTGCTTGTTTAATTACAGTAGTGTTTGCATATGGTAATAGCACCTTGTAGTGCTGAACCTTAACTGCTTGAAGACAATGCAAAACTTGGAGGCTATAATTTTTGCTTCATTATATATATGCCAGAAATATTTTTTTCCTATTGGAATTACCTCTTTTTGTTAGAAAAACATTATTGAATAGTGATTGAATATATCCTCTTTTCTTCTTTTGGCAATCGGAATTTTCACCTTAAAGATCTGTAATATTTTATTAACTTCTAGGTCATTCTTTGTAATGATATTATATTATAAATATCAATGTAGGAACCCTAAGTTGCTGAAGTTATTACCACTGATAGAAATATTTCCTTTGCTGCTAATAATTGCACATGTCAGTACAAAGACTCTACCAAATGAAAGCATATTGTGACAATATGTGTTCAAAATCAACAAAGAACCAAAAAATTGACATTTCTATTTTCATTCTTTTGATCACTTACAGTATCTGTGGGAAGCAACTAAGAGGGAGGTTCAAGGTGTTCAGTGTTGAGTATAACACATGGGGAGTCCATTCCCAATGTTTTCTGGTACTCTTCACTTTTGCTTCATCTTCCATTATAAAAGCATAAGAATTGCTATGCTCATACAAACAGTAATTGTTTTATCTTTGCATTTGATATGCTAACATTTTTGTTCTGTATTATTAGTTTAATCACACTTAGTAGTGAAAGTCAACATTCATGTCAGAAAGTATTGAATGTTACCTGTGTGTTTATAAAAGTATTTTTAAATAAAACAAGTTTAATTATTCAGTATATTGAAAAGAAAAATATCAGGCTGGGCAGTAACATAAAAATAAAATTTTATTTTAGAGATAATAATTTAGGAAAGATTAGAGATCTTTTAAACAATTTAAATGAAATACTGAAACTTACTGAGAGACAAAGCACAAAGTCAAAAACTGATTTTTAAAAAACTAAATACTACCCTGAATTTAAAAGAGTCAGTTGTGGCTGGGCATAGTGGCTCACAATTTTTTTAATTTTATTTTTTTTATTAATTTATTCTTGTTACATCTCAATGGTTATCCCATCCCTTGTATCCTCCCATTCTTCCCTCCTTCCCATTTTCCCCTTATTCCCCTCCCCTATGGCTGTTCCTGAGGGGGATTACCTCCCCGTGGATATGCTCATAGGGTATCAAGTCTCTTCTTGGTAACCTGCTATCCTTCCTCTGAGTGCCACCAGGTCTCCCCCTCCAGGGACATGGTCAAATGTGAGGCACCAGAGTTCATGTGAAAGTCATATCCCACTCTCCTCTCAAGTGTGGAGACTGTTCTGACCATTGGCTAGATCTGGGTAGGGGTTTAAGGTTTACCGCCTGTATTGTCCTTGGCTGGTGCCTTAGTTTGAGCAGGACCCCTGGGCCCAAAACTGCCTATCATAATGTTCTACTTGTAGGTTTCAGGGTCCTCTGAATCCTTCCACTTTGCTATTCTCCCATGCTTCTCTCATCTAGAGTCCCAATAGGATGTCCTTCCCTCTGTCCCAGTTTTCCGAAATTTGTGGACAAATGGCTTGAGCTAGAAATGATCATAATGAGTGAGTTAACCCAGAAGCAGAAAGACTCAAATGGTATATACTCACTTATATCTGCATACTAGCCCAAGGGCCATGTCCCACGAAAACCTTCACTTACCAGTGGTTCACAATTTAATCCTAGCACTCAAGAGGCAGAGGCAGCTGGATCTCTGTGAGTTAGAGGCCAGCCTGGTCTCCAAAGAGAGTTCCAGGACAGCCAGGGCTATTGCGCAGAGAAACCCTACCTCAAAACAAAACAAAACAAAACAAAAACAAAAACAAAAAAACAAAAAAAAATCAATTGAGAGTTCTACTTCTGTCATTCTGTCATTTCCAAATATGCCACACCTGACAATTTATTAAAAATTTCTGTTTCATTATTTTATTTCATATAAAGTACTATTAACAAATATTGGATCTCTCTAGTATACTATCATGATTTTTGGATAAGATAATGTATATTATGAATAAGTAAATGTGCTAAAGATATATTGTTATGGCTGATCTCAGTGGCAAATATTAGATATTAGTAAATTCAATGGGAACCCTTTTCTATAGATACTTTATTTTAGCAATAAGACAAAATAACATTCCCACAATTATACTCAGGACTAAATGCATTTAATTAGATAGAAATTACACCTTCTTAGACTTAGCTGATCCCATGGTACTATGTATGATATATATCCTTGAAATTTACTTATTCATGAATTTGGTAAAAATTATTGTATAGGAAATTTGGGGGAGATAACTGTGTCTTAGATCTGTGCTAAGAATTTGTCATTACCCCAGTATGCATACCTTTCAATCATTACAGTTAATCTACGAGAAACACCAAGTAATTAGTACCATTTTGAAATTTAAGATAACCAGCATTCAGAAGCAAAGTGAAATGTTTAGAGTGACATCACTGATCAGTAGGGAATGAAACCTACTACTTCATATACAAAATAGGCATGACTTTAGAAGTTATCAGTTTATTTCTTCCCAGTTATGTAAATCCATTATGATATCTTCCTACTTATATTTCTATGAATTATTTCAAGGTTCAGAACATCCTTTTTAAAAGTTATAAAGTTGTATTAATTACATAAGTAATTTACATATTAAATTGTATAATTTAATCTGTTGCTAAAAACTGTCAAATATTGAATAATAAACACTGAATTTTTCAAAACATCCATTAAAGCATACATATTCTGAAGCTTGTTAATGGATAAGTTATGTATTTTTAACAATCATTTCCCTTAGTGTAGAAATAAACAAAAAGTACATTGATTGTTTTACTTTTTAGCTAATATTTAATTACTGATTAAATTGATTTTGAAAGTTCCTGGTAGCCAAAAACATCAAAGCTAAATTATTGCTACACATACTCTTTATACAAGATTCATTCCTGTTGCTCTTGTAAAATATACTGACAAACACTGACTTAGGTGAGAATGGGTTGATTTTAGCTCACTGTTTGAGGTTGCAATCCATCACTGCAGGAAAGCAAGATGACAAGCATTTGAAATAGCAACTATATCATATCCAAAGTCAAGAGGAAAGAAAAACTAAAGCATAGCTACTTACAGGCATTCAACTTACCTTTTTTTATTCTTACATCACTCAGAACACAGTCCATAAAATGGGATCATCCATGGTCATGATGGCCTTTCTCAGCTGGTTTAAATAAGTAGTATAATCTCTCATGGCATATCCACAGGCCAACCTGATAAACGCAACCTCTTCTTGAGACTCTCTTTTTACTAATTGATTCTACATTGCATCAAATTGACAATTATAAGTAATCATTACACTCTTTGATTTGTGGTGGAACTGTGTTGGAAAAAGCCCAGATCAAATTAAAAAATATTATAATCCAAAAAATGAGTATCTATTACATAGATAATAATGTGAGAAAGTCACATGTTGTCATCCTGAGAAAAAATTTAATATATTATTTATTCTTAATATATAACTCTTTACCATTGCAATGTCTAGTCTTTTTCTATAGCTTTTTGCATAACTTCAACAAACTGCAAAGTCCAAGGACATGTTACTTCACAAGACTCCTATGACCATAACGACCTAAAATATAAGACACTCCTGGATTTCCAATGAGCTCACTGGTTAGCTAAGAAGACACATGGAACCCAAGTCAATGCTGTGATGTATTACATTAAAGGATACACATTAAAGTCATCCAAGGAAAGAACATCAAAAGGCAGATGTTAGGGAGTTCCCAACATGGAAATTCCATTGTATTACTGACTGATGCAATGTTCTTCCAATTCCATGTATTGTCAACTAGGAAAGGTCACTCAAGTGTTCATGTGAAGTTTTCATTGTTTTTCATTATATAGAAAAACTTATTTACTGACTAGCTATGTGGTTCATCTTGGACTATTTGGTGAGACACAAAGTACCATAATCTTATTGATTTTTTTTTTAACCTAACCTGTCCCCAACCTCATCCTATCCATTAAAATGCACTGTGGTCGTCCTCCGTTAAACAGATACACTCTGATTGTGGATTCTAATGATAGCCACTTACAGATAAATACAAAGATAACTCCTCAAAATGAACAAGACTAAATTCTTCCCATTGAAGAACCACCAAATAAATATCCAAAAATATCCAAATTATTGCCCAACTTCTAATATCTTAAATAAAAGTTTTGGTGAACAATTGGTGTAATTAAGTTCTTCTTTGTCACCAACATGTTTCCAAAATGAAGATACTATTTTACCGTCAGAAAACATTGTTACTAGAACACAGTGAAGAAAGTGACCCAATGCTAGCATGAAAGAATGTGTTGTGAGAGCTTTATAAAAACCACAAGAAAAGAAACTGGAAAGAAACAAAAGAGTGAGGAGAAGAGGAGGAGAGAGAAGTTGTCACAGAATAGATAAACTACAGTGCCTTTAAAAATTTAGGAGGAATATTTATTGTTCTTGAGGTATTAGGACAAATCAAGTACTATTTTTATTAAACTGATCAAATAGATTTCTAATTTACTGATATAGACTGATAAAATCTTAATGGAATAAAGAGCACAGAGATAAGAGAACTTATCCTTGCATCCTTGTATCCTTATTGACCACCAACTTCTCCAACCAATCTATAGCATTGATACTGTCTAAATCCTATGGTTAAATGGAAATTACTTAAGATTCTTTAAACAGTGTCTAGTTGAACAGTAATACCAGCAAGTCCTAGAACTCAACAGAGTAGAAACAACTATAGAAGAAGTGGTAAAACTCTAAATTCATCATTTTGTAGCCCCATTATAATAATAAATTCAAATAACTATCATTAGTTCATTAAACAGTACCTACAAATCATATAAAGATCATTTATTCGTTTATTCAATGTTATTTATTTTGAAACATATCATTTTACTGAGTTTTAAAAGTGTGAACATTTATTAAATACAGTATAATCATTTGACTTATATAGAGACTCTAAGTAATTAGCATATGTTAACTCATAATTTTAAAACTTTTATGTGAATATATTTAAAATCATCTTATATCTTAAGGCATGTAATAAAGATTACTGTTAAATATGTTTATTGTCCTATACCATAAAATAATTTATTCATCCTATTTAATATCATACATGGTGAGAAACCCTTCCAGGCTTTCCTAGGCGTCTTTAAGTCTAGTAACCACTGTTTTAATATCAAATGCTACTTTATTACATGTTTCAGATTCTACTTATGGGTGATAATTGTTTTCGTCTCCTGTGCATGTAATAGTTCACTAAATATCATTCAAACCCATTATGCTTAATACATCATTTCATGTTGTTTTGGTAGCTGCACCATGTCTCATTATGTACATACTATATTTTAAACTATCTACCCATTGTTCAATATTTAACTTAAATCCATATTTTGAATAATAATGAATAAACATAAGAGTGTATGTATTTTTTCATGTGATAATTTCATATTTTGGGGTTAAGATTATATAGTAATTCTATTTTTGGCTCTTGAAAAACAAGTGCATATTGTTTTACTCAGTAGCTACAATAATTACAGTTCTCACCAGTAGATTCTCCATGCTCCTTTTTCCTCATCTTCAACAATGTGTATTGTTTTCATTCATTAGAATGATAGTTTTCAACTGTGGTAATATCTGATTGTGGTTTTCATCCACATTATATCTTCCAGAGAACTATTCTACTGGACAGCAATTCCAATATTAATTAGACATTTATATGTCTTTCTTTGATTACATTGTTATGATCTTTAATCCATCTTAATTTGATTATTTGAGTGGTTGTTATTAACTTATTTAGGTTCTTATGCATCATCAGGTTAACACTTGTCAGATGTACAGTTTATTTCTTCATTCAGTTCTGAAGATATATTTCTGCACATATATTTCTTAGTGTGTCATAATCCTATCTGTTTGGTTCTTGTTACCTCTGTAAATGCGGTCTAACAAAAACTTAATTGTTTATACTAATATCTCCAAATATCTCCTCTAAATGATTCCCAATAATTTCACAAATGTTCCAGGTCTAACAATTAAGTCTTTGAGCTGATTTGAGTTGATCGTTTGGCCTATATGTAGATATATATATCTTGTTCTTTCTTCTGTCTGTGAATATTCATTTTTCTTAGCCTTATTGATACAAAGAAATAATCTTTCAGAAATGTTTGCTTCTTTCTTCTTAGGTTTGAGAATGTTTGATTATTGTTGCATGAATATATCTCTGGCTCTTCTACTCTGTTGTTTACGTGTTGATTTTTATTTCATCACTAAGCTATTCAAGAGAAGATAGTTGCCTTCCTATTGTATCTTGAGGCCAATTATTTTGATTCCTTCAGCTTTGTCCATTTTGTTCATGATTGTTTTTGTCAATATATATAATGGAAGTTTTTGTTTGTTTTGTTTTTGTAGTGTTTTAATATTTTGATTTTTATAAGAAATGGAAAAGAGTGACTGGATCAAATAACCATAAACACTCTCTGGTACTAACCAGCATTTTAGGTATTATTTCCTAGACAGTGTAGCATAATTATCCCACGTGCAGAACGAAGGCAAAGAAGGTGATATGCAAACCCATAAGTTGTGGTCCTGTTCCAAAAGAGAGTCACTTAGTAACACTAAAAATATCTTACTATTTTTTTATGTACCCAAATATTATCATTCTTTATTTTTCCAAACATAATCCTTAGTACTCAAAAGTAAAATGTCAGTTTTTAGCTTACTAACAATGTCAAAATATAAATGAAATGTAGAAATACATAAAATATGAAAAAAGAAAAATGACGACTTAGGACTAGTCAAAACTTAATTTTTTCTTTTTGAATGCTTTTATTAAAATTTTTATTAAAATTTTCACATATGCATTCATATTATTACACATATATAAAATAAACTACCTATAGCAAGAAGAACTATGAAACATTACAGAATTATATATATGTTACATTTATAGTGTTTTGGCTGTTTGTATTTGGCAGCCTTGAAGAAAACATCTTTCCTATCTTAGATAATCTAAAATTCTGAATGTAAATCAATATCTATCATATCTTATCATTATCAACTTCAAACATCTATCTAGGCCTAAAAACAGGTCTTAACCCCTAAACAACTAAATATAATTGTAAAACTAAACTATCTGATCTTCAACCCATCAGAGACTTGTTCGCTGCCTGAACTGTCACTTAAAATTCTCTGTAATGTTGGAGCATCATCTTCAGTCTTCTGGCCCAATATATCTGACAGACATATTTGTGAGGCAGGAACTATTAAAGTCTTGCTTACCTTGTCCTGTCAGAGTTTGGCCTTTGACTTTGCCTGCATCCAAGCTTGCCCATTTTTAGGCAGAGTTCTGTCTGAGAACATTTTGCCCAGTGGCTTGTTTGCTATGTTTGAAGCCATCTCCATAAGGAGGTTCTTTGATGCGCATTATCTGAATGCTTTTTAAAATTTTAATATATTATAATTTATTTAGATTACATTGATTGTTATCCGCTAGATTGTATCTTCCCTTTCCCACCCTCCCTCCCTCTTCCACCCTATTCCCCTCCCCTAGACCTCTGACAGAAGGAGATATCCTCCCCCACCTTATGACCATAGCCTATGAGGTCTCATCCAGATAACTGGCTTCCCCTTCCTCTCTGTGCCCTCTGGGCCTCCCCACTAAGGGAAAGTAATTAAATCAGGAGCACTAGAGTTCATGTTGGAGTCAGTCCACATCCCCCTACAACCCTTGAGAATGAGCTGTCCATTGGCTATATATGAACAGGGGTCTAGGTTTACTTCATTTATTGTCCTTGGCTGGTGCAACAGTTTGTGCACGCCCTCTTGGGTCCAGATCCATCTGCTGGCTTGATGATCTTCTTTTGGGACTTCTGAACCCCCTGGGCCCTTCCATCCCCCCATTCTTCCCAAATACTCTCAGCTTCTACCCAGAATCCATCAGTGAGTCTCAGCATCTGTCCAATCCCCAGCTGAGTAGAAAGTAATTAATATAACCAGGCATATGCTGCAAAATATCTGATTTGATATTATTGTTAGTATAGTCTACCTTGAAAAGAGAAAGAGGAAAAGAGGAAAAGTAACAAATGCACACCCCAAAAGTCTCCACTCCAAGCAACTAGATTTCCTCCCACAGTGATTCTGTCATTTCCAAGCTCCATTACAAAGAACCACTTCCTTAATTCTTTTGCCTCTGTTATTCAAGACATAATAGTGGAAATCATCTTATAAGTTTCTTTCAATGTTCAAATGACTTAATACGCATAACCCAATTAAAATGATTCTCAGAACAAAAGAGCCTTTCAATAAATATTACAGTCATTAGTGATATGACTACTTTCACAGTTGTCCTGGACAATATGATTAATATTGTTTAAGTTATTTCAAAATAGACAGATCCAAAAAATCCCAGCCAAAATGGGACTGTCTAGGTGGCAGTTTCTTGGGAATAGGAAAAGAGTATATTGCTCATTGTTTATGAATTCCAGGGTTCTTTGTTTTTCCACATAACATTAGGTCATTAAGGCCACTCTCTGTTCCCTTCCCTAGTGACATTTTGGCATGCTAACATACTTTAAAATGACATAAAGATAAAACTGAAATGCATGCATATGAAAGTAGCATGTAATAATTACATTGGAACCCAAGCAAATGGGTTCCTTTTAAAAGGAATTGTTCAGAATAATTGGCCTAGCGTGATTTTGTTATTTGTAAGGAAAGTACTAAATGGGTAAGTCCTCTTTACTTCATGGACTTGATTGTCACATGCAGCGATGACTAACAGATATTGTTTCTGCTTCCTACACTTTGCCTAAGTAGCTCTCAAACACACTGAAATGCTTTCTTTCCCTTAAGACACTTTTACTCACCACAGTAGGGCTAAAAAGAATAGTGCTAAGACACAGCGTGCTATTTTGCCACTTCTGGCTAGATTGGAAACAGAACAAAACAATGACCCAAATGCCTTTTTGCAGCGTTTACCACGCATGGCTGAGGAGGTCAAACTGTGTGACGCAGAGAGGGGAAAGACAGCACTCAGCAAGTCCATCCTCACAGAGATTGACATTAATGTGACATTTTATAAGATGCCAATATTTGTTAGTGGAACGGTAGTGCGTTTGGTTATAAAACAGAAATATCATTCTAAACTATCAACAGTTGCTCACGGTAAAGCACTTTGGTTGAATAAACAGAAGATAAGAACACGGTTAAGCTTATGTACATTAGGCTTATGTAGATTTCTTAAAATTTAATAATCAATATTTGCTCCAAGTGTATTTTGGTACCTAGCACACAAAAAACAAATTTTGACAGAATTCTTTTTCGTATCATTTAAAAATAAAACTTTTCTGAGACTGTTGAAGCCAGGGAATCTTATTCACAGAAGGTGCCTCCCACTTGCACAGTGGTCAACTATGAACCCATAGGACATTTTGCGTGTCTTTCGCAGCATAACTTAGCTTTTTCATTTATGCTTCTTTATATATTTTTTTACTGTAGAAGGTAAAGTTACATGTATAATCAGGTGTCTTTTTGTCCTTAGCTAAAGGCAAAACCCTTCAGGATATTTTATTGTCTGTAGATTCAGAATATAAGAGTACCCATGGTTGTTCTCCAAGAGCGCAGCTGAATAAAGATGCCATTCCTTACTAAGAAGCACTTTATAAGAACCAAGGCTATTTGTAATCAGTTCTACTTTTCAGTTCCATTGATTGATATGATGTTCTTTTTTTTTTTTTTTAAGTAGGACTCAGTTGTATTCTTCATAAAGGTGGTAACTCACTTGCCACAGCACTGTGTAGGAGAGTTAAGATTGTAGCTTGAAATAATGAAAAACCATCTCAGAACTCAGCATTGATGTCTCCACATTGCTTGTGCTATCCATTTTTTACATTTGGCATAGAATGAATTTCTCCGTGTGACTTATTTACCTCAATGAATAATCTCCTCCTCGTTCACTTACTTGCTGTATGGGATGTAAGTAGATAACCTTATGAAGCGTTTCTCTCGCTGGATGTGGTAGCGTAGTCTTGCAATCCCAGAACTTGACAAGCAGAAGCTGGCAGGCTGTGGTGAATTGGTGAGCTGGCAATTCTACATAGGGAGCCCCTGTCACAAAGTACCAAAAAGTAAAATAAAAATGTATGTTTTCATACCACTTGCCTATATTGGAAAGCTGCTTAGAGATTTATTTTCCTCTTCCACTCTCTGAGTTAATTCTTGAACTTCACCATATATAACAATCGTTTCAGCTTTTAGCATGAATCTTCACTTCATGCCACTCTCAGCTGAGAACTCATTATACAATTTTTTTGGCTGATCCCTAAAAACTGCTATTAATTCTTCTAGCCAATTTTAATTATTTTGTGTTTTTTCTTCTTCTGATTTGTTCATTTTTATTTTATACTTATGGCGTGTAAGTGTTTTGCCTATAAGTATGGTACCCTCGAAGGTCTGAAGAAAATGGAAGATTCCATGGGACAGAATTACCTAAAATTGTGAACCACCATGAAGGTTTGGGAACTTATCCTGGGTCATCTGCAAAAGCAATATGTGCTTTTAACCCGCAAGCCTTCTTTCCAGCCTCTGCTACACTCTGTCTTTTGTAGCCCTTGTAAGCCACTCAAAAAATTACCAGTGCTTTATTGCCTTTCTACTATAAATAGTGGGTAATTATTTCAATAGTGTAATTAGGTGTAACAGGATATGAGAAAATATAATTAAAGAAGTGATTAGGTGAATACACTCATTCATTTGGAAAAAGACTTTAATTTCATGTAAAATTTTATTAACGGATATGTTAAAAAAAAGACACAGCTATTCCCAAAATGACTATTATTAAGAGTGGTTATCATAAGCATCCACTGGAAAATGAGCACAATCTGATATTCTATTGCTACTGAAATAATTCCACCTAAAAAAAATTAACAAAAATGGAAGAAGCTAATTTAGAATATTGCAACTCAATGCTTGGACAATATTTTTTTTAAGCTTTTAAGGACTGGCAAGATGGCTCAGGCTACTAAGTCTGGTGCCTGAGTTTTATCTGGTCCCTGGCATCGACATGGGAGACTGGGATAACACATGTCCACAAGCTGACCTCTGACCTCCACACTGGTGTGGTAGCAAGTGTATCCTTCCACAAGTATAAAGATACCTCAAAGATACTTATGCACATTTTTAATTTTCAAAAGAAATGTTTGTGTTTATTTATGTTTATGTTTCTTTGTTTATTTCTATAAGAGAATAAAATGACATTATGTGGTCAGGAAGAATAGTTTTGTTGTTGTTGTTGTTGTTGTTGTTGTTTTTGTTTTTGTTTTTTGTTTAACATCTGGGTGAAACCAGTTCGGTTGTTCACTTTGCGATGGGTAGTCTCACATGCTCTGCAGGTTCTGTATTTCCCATTAAAGAGCCGGCAGAACCCATCTGATAATGCACTTCTGAAGTTTAGCACAAGGGTTTATCTGTATAGGATAAACTGAAGGTGAGAAATTTTTTAAATAAGTATTTGAAGTCTGAGGAGAGTTAGATTAAGTGGTTAAAAACTGAAGACAACCAAGAAGCAGAGCTGTGCTGCTCAAATACAAACCGGTTGGCCCCTCATTGAGATCAATGGTACACCATGGGTGACATACCCTCTCTCTGACTTGACAAGCAAGCACATGCTCGCGTGGTTCCCATCATGGGAATAGTCTGTTTTCACAATCTATCCACACTTCCTGAAAAAATATGTGAAGTGAGCAGTGTGTACAAGCTGATCAATCTGCCCAGATTATGTGAAGGTAGTCACAGAATCTTAATATGCATCCCCCCCAAAAAGAAATGAAAATAGAAAGGGAAATGGTTACTGATTATGACTCTAAACTCAGTTTGAGTATGTCTCCATATTTCAGGTTTCCCAAAGGCAGGTAAAAAACCGAGACCTACACAGGCATTGCTTCAGTAATCTCTACTGTTCTGCTAGTGTCTATTGTGTCTTGATTTTGTTTATTGTAATCACAGTGTCATATAAATGTGGGAGTCAGTTAGAATCCCATAGTTTGTATCTATGTAGAAGCTAATTATGTGTTGGTATTGTGAGACTTCATATGCCACACTCTTGTAATTTTAAATAAAAATAGATGGATGAATCACTGTTGATCACATGGGTATGCTTCCTGAAAACTGTTGTGAAATTGGTGAAGAAAAATATGAATATTAAACTCTGAGAGTGAAAGTCTCTGTAGAATTAGCAGTGAAGTTTCTTGTGTATGTGATATCATTTTAAAAAAAATAGTTGGTTAATTCTCAAGATTAAATGCTTGGATGCCACCTAAAAATTAAAAAGAAAATGTTGGATAATGTAAACAGCATAACTTTTTTTTTTTTTACCATGAGAACTCTAGACATCTTCAAAGTGTTTTTAAAGAAATATCTCAATATGTTAGAAAGGAGAACTATTGTCCTGACATAGGTAAATATTTAGATTGTATTTACAGGCATTCATTTCATTACTTATTCAAAAGCAATAAAACATAAGGCATAAAATGCTCAAGCTTTGAAAGAATTATATATAGGTTAGAAAATTATCTGTGACATATCACTTCCTGTAGAAATAGATACATGTTTTACCATTCAACCTCTGCTGGTTTCCTTATTAGCAGAAGAAAAAACTAAACTCCTAATATTATGAATATATACATATAAGTATTAAAATTGCTTTATCCTATATATTCCATACACATGCCCTGCCACAGTGCTGTAGAGACTAGATTACCAAGGCATGGGGCAGCCATCTTTATGACTTTGCCAGGTGTAGTATATGCTGCATCATAGCTCTCCAAGACTGGATTTATGTACAAATGACTCCTTAGATTGGAGAATCCAGAATATTTATGATGCCTTGGTCAAACTGAAGATCTTCCAAATCTAATTCTCACTCTTTGGTTATGAGTTATTCTGGAATTCATCTCCGTCTTCTGACATTTTAATTTAATCAGTCGAAGAGCCCTGCTACACAATGAGTACTTTGCTTGGAAGTTTCTTCCACTAAATATTCACACACAGCTCTCCACTTCTATTTTCACAAAGCACTAGAACAAGAATATAATCCAATGGAGATCATAGCTGTTTTACAATAAACACAGCCATTCCTCCACTTGCAAAACCTTGCTCCCTGTTTTCATGTAGTTTATCATCAAAACTACATTAGCAAACATATTACCACCAACATTCTGACTCAGACAAACTGAAGTCGTCCTTAAGATTTGAGTACCCCTATGGTCCTCTTCTTTGGGCCCCTGTAGAATTTCCCATCATGTTTCATTTGCAATAGTATAAGCTTTTTCTAAGCTTTGTTTCAAAGCCTCATCTTTCTCTATCTCCTATGCAGACCCAGACTACTCTCACATCCTTAGGTATTTCTATAACCACATCCTGTCCTTGTAAGCATTAATTATCCTCCTTTCTTTGCTCTATTCTAATGTAAGGTTGGACCTGTTGTAAATAGCAGAATGTATTTCAAGCAAGTCTGGAAACTACAAGGTCAAAGATCAAGCAGCCCCAGATCATTTGTTTCATGGTGTGCCCTTCTTCCAAGACCATGTGGTGAGCATTTCATTGCCACATGGCAGAAAAGGAAAGTCAAAGAGGATATTGTCCCACTCTCTCTCAAAAGATCTCTTATACAGAATCAGTCTCATTCAGAAGGGAAGATTTTTTTCACCCAATCATTTCATCAACATTTTACCTCCTTTTATTATCACATACGCTCTTAGGTTCTAATATATGAATTTGTTGGAAATATATATTTAACCATAGCAGTTCTCACTAAGCAAACGGTGTTTATCATTTATTAAAAATGAATAATACCAATAGCCCTGATTTAAAAAATTTGTTCAACAGTATTTTCTCCCAGTGTGTCATGATCATTTTCTGACGTTTGTCAAGAACTGGCTAGGAACTTGGAGTAGGACAGAAGTGCTTCTTTGTATAAAACTCATTCTGTTGGGAAGGGATGATGATGTTCAGTAATGAGTACCATGGACCTACTTTAAGTGTTCTTCTAAAGTCATCCCCTAGCGTTCCTTCCAACAGTATCCTCCTTCCTTCCAGTAGTATTTTTAGCAGGGCAAGGTCTCAGAAAGTGTTTTGAGAGCATTAGCTAAATTTCATTACACTGTTTGTCTCCAGTCAATTCTTTAGCCCTCCCTTATGTCCAATTCTCAGGCAGTGGTGCAAATTTTCTTAAAAGGAACGAAGTCCCTAATCAACAAATATTCCTTCGGTAATCATCTCCCTCCTCAAGATACAGTGGCAGGAGTGTAGCCGCCAAAGAAAATTGCTACAAGAGAATATCTTTCCTTCTCTAATGCAAAAGAGTCATCCTTTTAACTCCAATAATTAAACAGGTGATTAAAAGCCATTCCCATAGCCTCCCTACTATAATTTGTTATTTGTAGAAACAGAGCAGAATAAAATCATATAACACTGAAAATATTTAACTCATTGTCCTATTTGAAAGTCTTGATTTATTTAAAATTGAGGTTTTCATGTTGGTGCTTAAATACTTACTTATATGGAACAAAGTTGTATATATACTTTGTAAAAAAAAAAAACTTGAAATTTATAACGTTTGAAACTAGTGTCATGCTCATGCTCATATATATTGTACTTTTCAAATAAAAATTTTAACAGAAAATTAGTTTACTCATCCAGTGACTTGCTCATTAACCTTTTCAAATGCTCTACTTTTAAAAAAAGCAATAGCTATATTTGAAATTCATATGACTTACTAAATAAATGAAAATTAGCCTACATACTGGGAGTTAAAACTGGAGTTTAATGTTTAGAGTTTTTTTTTTTAATGTGTGTGATTGCAAGTTATCTACAAAGGCCAGAACAGGGGTCAAATGTCTGGGAACTAGAGCTGTTATGAAGAACCCAATGTGAGTTCCGGGAATTGGGCCCAGTATTTTCTGCAAGAGCATCAAATACTATTAATTACTAAGCTATCTTTCCAGACCCAAATTTGGAGTTTTGATGTTCTGTTTTGTTGTATTTTGTGGCAGGAGAAGGTTTTGCTTCACTTATAAGTAATTTACACCAAACTTCATAGGATTGTTTAGTGGGTTGAGTCTTTCATCTAACCACTTCTAATGACTCATGAATCTGTGAAGTTAGTGGAGTACTAAGACCTTAGTTTCATAAAGTTATAACAATTTCCGTTGTCTTAATAGAACCATAACGTTTTTTACTCTAAAGGCAACCAGCTAGGAATGAGATAAGATACTTTCCCAGGAGCTATTTCATGTTTGCCTTTCATTTAGTGTCATCTGTTCCTGTGCTTATGGGGGAGAGGCTGAGTCTGAAGCTTCCTGTGAGCTTCAGGTGTTTTGTTTTCCAATTACTAATGCTACATCCTTCATCGTCCCATATTCACACCTTGCTCAATTCATCATTTTTTTTTAAAAATATCATACCCAGAACAATTTGTTATGCTACTTCATATGATGATACTGGTTTCAACAAAGCATTCTTTTTGAAATTGTTTTTTGTGAGATATTAAAATTTTAGTTAGACAAATAGGCTAAATGAGTAAATGAAGAAATTAAATATATTTTATGTGATTCCTACACACTCAAAAAATGAACAGGAATATCTTAAAAAGTTTCAGAAAATGAAATGAAACAAGAAAAGAAGAGAAATGAAGAAAGAGAAGTAAAGAGTAAAGAAGAGAAGAATAAAGGAGGAGAGAGGAGGAGAGGAAGGGAGAAGAGAGGAGAATAAAAGAGGGAAAGAGAAGAAGAAGAAGAAAAGAAGAGAAGAGAAGAGAAGAGAAGAGAAGAGAAGAGAAGAGAAGAG
>OU015756.1:69532958-69557493 GCA_907169655.1 Acomys percivali
GAGAAGAGAAGAGAAGAGAAGAGAAGAGAAGAGAAGAGAAGAGAAGAAAAGAGAAGAGAAGAGACAACACTGGAAGAGGATGCTGCGAGTGAGCCATTTGGGGAAGAAATTTAGGGAGTGTCAGGGAGAGTATATGATCAGTTTTCATTACGTACATAAATGAAAATCTAAGGGCCCAGAGGAGCTTATGGAGACTGATGCATGAACTAGGAACCATTCATGGACTTGACCTAGGCCCCCTATACATACATACATAGCCTATGGACATCTTGGTCTTCATTTGAATCCCCTAGAAATGAGATAAGGGTCTATCTCTGATATAGACTCTGTTGCTTGCTTTTGACCACATCTCTGTAGCGGGGCTGCTACAGCATCACAGGGAAGATGCTCTCAGTGCCATACACCTTGATGTGCTGGGGCTGGTGAGCTACCCTTATATGAGGATTGGGGAGAAAAGGAACTGGGGAAGAGAAAGGAGGGAGGGTAGGAGCAAGAGGAGAAGATGAAGATGTAAAGTGAATGAAAAATAGATAGATAGATAGATAGACAGACAGACAGACAGATAGACGGATAGATAGATAGACAGACAGACAGACAGACAGATAGATAGACAGATAGATAGATAGACAGACAGACAGACAGACAGATAGATAGACAGATAGATAGACAGACAGACAGACAGATACATAGACAGATAGATAGATAGACAGACAGACAGACAGACAGACAGACAGATAGATAGACAGATAGATAGACAGACAGACAGACAGACAGACAGACAGATAGATAGATAGACAGATAGATAGATAGATAGACAGACAGACAGACAGACAGACAGACAGACAGATATTAAAAATAACTTTTAAAAAGTTTAAATGTATAAAAATAAATTGGGGACATAATGTGATTTTTCTTTAGAAAAAGTGGGTAAAACAATATAAAATAACGTATTCAAAATTTAATCCAGACCTGAGGGAATGGTTCAGTCGCTAAAGTCCCTGCTTTATATGAATGATGACTTGAATTTGTATTTCTAACATCCCCACAAAAATCCAAAGTGTTATAGCCTTCAGTGGAACTGCAGCGCTGAGTTTTGCTTGGGACTTGGGTAGGTAGAGACAAATGGGTTCCTAGAGCCCATAGCCAGCCAACTTAGGCAACCATATATGTTCCAAGTTCAATGAGAGACTTCATGTCCCTGGATAATGTGGTGAAAATCAAGTAAGACATCCAATGTCAACCTTTATCTTCAATATGATTAAATTCAGATGTCCATATGCATACACTCATGTGCACCCACTAACATGTATATATACAGTGCAAACACAGACATGTAGATACATTTTTGCAAAGATGATTCTGGCTACTTTATGGTTAGTTCTATGGGAACAGAAAAGACTTTTAACGATCAGTCATCTGGTGACTATTTTATTATAAGACAATACTTAAATACTTGTTTTTGTTATATAGTGATGTGCCCCATAAAACAACATTACATACACACACACATGTCAGAGGCCACATGAAAGATCATGAGGCATAATTAGACACACCATGGAGGAAAACAGCCCTTAAGTACTGAAAAGAAACACATGGAACACAAAGATATTTACTGTCTTCTTCTTAAATGATTGTTTGTGTGATCCATTGGTCTCATCATTTCAAATATTACATAGCTTTGTACAATTCAGTTTTTACCACATACAAAACATCACAGAAGTGGATTCATTGTACATCTAGTCACAACATATAAATTGGTAATATAAAATAGATTCCATGAAGTTATACTATTACTATCATGTAAATGGTTTTTTAAATTTTATATAAGTAATTATATTTTTGCACATTTGAAAATACATACAATAAAGATTTTTATGCCAACACAATTTAAAAGGTAATTTGCATTTAGCCACTGTATTTTCAAATGAAAAATATATTCTTAGGTAAATTTTTCTATGATTTAATTTTTTAAAGAGAAATGATATGATCACATGTTATTCAAAATGCTGACCTAAATTCTATAAAGATATTTTTAAATCATAATGTAGGTACGATTTAATATTTGTGTTTCAGTCATTTTTCCATCCTCATTAGCAGTTAGCCACTTCAGTGTAAATTATCTTTTAAAGGAATTACTCTTTTATTTTGCAGATTGTTGCCTTGCGTGAGCAAAATATTCATATTCAGAGAAAAATGGTATCAAGTGAAGGCTCTACAGAATCAGAGCATCTTGAAGGGATGGAACCTGGCCAGAAAGTCCATGAAAAGGTATGATACACATAACCAGTTTTAAGGGAAAGGGTTGATTTGTTGCCTCATTTGATAGGAATATAAAAAGTAAAACTATGTGTTGATTTTTTAATCAGAAGTTCATAAGACTTTATTTATTACTTTCAATGTGTTTATTTTAAAGTTTAATGTGTTTGCCTTGTATGCAGTCATACATGTGTGATGTTTTTATTAACTGATGTAAATTTAATTATTTAATGTATATATTCAAGGTGTATAAAACATACAATTCAAACTACATATAAATTATTTTGTATGCTATTGTTTTGAAGACATTGTTATTCAGTTTATAGGTGTTATTGCACACAGTGTATTAATTAAAATTGTTCTTGGAAATCATTATTTTTCTTTCTTGATTTAGTACTGAAGTTCTTTATGTTTTCTCAATGATCCCATTATGCTTCTGACAATGAAACAATGAGGGACACAATGTTTGCAGCCACTTGACTTTAACTAGCTTCCTTCCTTCCTTCCTTCCTTCCTTCCTTCCTTCCTTCCTTCTTTCATTCATTCATTCATTCACCTTTAAAAAGAAACTGTTTTCTTTACAGTGGTGTTTAGACACAGGCAGAAAGAGGAACCGTGGTCTGTTTGGCCACTATCAAAAGAAAGTTTCTGTGTTTCTAGGAGAAGACAAGGAATACAAATTATAAGTGAGTCTTAAGTTATATGACAATTACTTAAATATTTGCATAAGCTGGCCTTAAAACTCAAGAGGATGTACTTGTTTTCCTACAACGTGTTATATTTTTGGACACTTAAGCTCCTTAGGCATTAAGACTACTTGACTCAAGTAGCTAAACTGTTGTAATGCAAGTGCCAAGATGTCGTAGAACCCAGAGATTAAGAAGCAAGTGACAGAATGACAAGGCAAATAGCATTAGATTCCTGCTGACATGTAAAGCAAGCACTTTCTACTGAGGCTGTTTTGCAGAGATGGATGGCATTTCATTCTTCTTCCTTCAGATGCCAAGGAAACCGAGTTACTTAGATGAGCTTCATGAGGCGGCCTTCAGGTCTGATGGCTGACAACTGGACAGACGTTTATTTTTAAACCACTCTTTTAAACTTGCTCTATGTATTTTATTGAAATCTTAAGGTGAATTTTAATAATAAATAATCTATGATAATGTGATAGGCTATGTATGAGACTAAAATGAAAAATGATTTATCTTTCCTTCAGCTAAGTTAGTCAGTGCACCACCAATCTCTTTAGGAAAAGGTGTTTGCTTTAAGAAAACCTTCAAGAGGTCAGGCCTGGTGGCACAGGCCTTTAATCCTAGCACTCTGGCTGCAGAGGTAGGCGGATCTCTGTGAGCTCAAGGCAAGACTGGTTTACAAAGTGAGTTAAGGACAGCCAAGGCTACACAGAGAAACCGTGTCTCAAAAAGCAAAAACCAAAAAGCATTAAGGAAAGAAACATGAAATTTGCTGTTGTTCATTCCTTTGAATGATGCCATCAACAGTAGACTTTTCCTCAAACAAGTGTCACATTACATATATTTCCTTCAGTGATGCACAGTGATGTGGAAGCCTGAGCCAGATAAATTCTTTTCTTCCCAAATTGCTTTGGTGATGGTGTTTCATCACAGTAATGATAACACTATCCAGAACAAATTAAAACATATAATTTGTACATTATTTTAAATTTAAATTTAAAATAAGTAATCTGGGATCCATTTTATATTAAACCTGTGATTGATTTTTTCCATGATTAAATAGCTGCTGGATATTAGAGCAAATTCTCTTGTCTGACAAGTGTTAATCAAATAAAAAGCTACTCTGATAATTTAAGTAAATATGCTAGTTACATGCAAAAGGTATTGCTAACCATCCACTTCTAGTCTTATTGTCATAACATGGTCATTTGAGAGATAGCGATACCATTGAATAATAAGTTATCATAGAATTATAATTGAAAGGTTGTTTATTAGTTGAATTGAGAGCACCATTTTATCTAAGCAGAGGAAAACAGTGTTAGTCTAAAGAATGTATAATGACTTGCTGGAGCCAGTGTCACCAAGCCCAGACAATGCTGCCACATGCCCAACGTCTACCATCATGCACTAGCAGTCCCAAAATCTTCAAAGTCCAAGAGGGCAAGCCTCAAGGACCAGCTAATTGTGACTCTTCTTAAGGAAGATCAGGCTCTCCAGAACAAGGTTATGGTCATTGAGTTTGTGCTGTTGGCATGACTTGTGCCATCAGTATCTTAATGAAGGACTTGGCAGGTGAACTTGCTTTGTTGATGTCATGGAAGACAAACTTAAGGGAGATATGAATGCTCTCCAGCATAGCAGCCTTTTCCTTAGAACACCAAAAATTGTCTCCGTCAGACTACAGTGTGACTGCAAACTCCAAGCTGGTCATCATCACAGGGGGAGCCCATCAGCAAGAGGCAGAGTGCCGACTCAATTTGGTCAGGAGAAAAGTGACTATCTTCAAGTTCCTCATTGACAATGTTGTAAAGTACAGTCCAAACTGCAAGTGGATCACCATTTCCAACCCAGTGGATATCTTGATCTACGTGACTTGGAAAATAATTGGTTTTCCCAAAACACTGACTTGCTGGAGGTGGCTGAATTCTAAGTTCCACTTAGTTCCATTACCTGAAGGGAGAAAGCCTGGTAGTTCACCTGCTAAGATGTCATGGGTAGGTCGTATGGGAGCAGGGAGACTCCTGTGCGCTCGTGTGGAGTGGTGCAAATGTTGCCAGCATCTCCCTGAAGAATCTGAAGCCAGAACTGGTCACTGATGCAGACAAGGAGGAGTGGAAGGTGGTCCACAATCAGGTCATGGACAGTGCCTACAAGGTGATAAAAACTGAAGAGTTACAGGTCTTGGGCCATGACCTCTCTGTGGCAGACTTGGCTGAAAGCATAATGAAGAATCTTAGAAGGATGCATTGCATCTCCACCATGATTATGGGTCTCGATGGGATAAAGGATGATGTCTTCCGCAGTGTCCCTTGTGTCCTGGGGCAAAATGGAATCTCAGATGTTGTGAAGGCGACTCTGACTCCTGAAGAGGAGGCCCACCTGAAGAAGAGTGCTGATACACTGGGGAATCCAGAAAGAGCTGCAATTCTAAAGCCTCCCCATATCCTAGGACTTCACTCTTCCAGGCTGAAGCAGGGTTTCTATGGAGACCACACACTGTCTCCTCCTCATCTGAGCTGTGATTAGTGCAATCGTGTTAAGGCGATCTGGGGAAAACCTCAGATCCCACAACTCTACCTAGATTCTAAGTGGTACCTGTGTAGTGGTAACCTGGTTAGTGTGGCAGTCCCCCTGTCCCCAAGAAACACTGCCAATCATGTGCAGGTTTCAGTTATCCCTGAAGACTGCTCCATTACTGTGTTTCACACTCTCACCAAATATGCCTAGACAAGCAAGTTTCCAATTAGTCATAACCTGGATCCAGTGTGTAAAGCCATTATGCATTTCTTGTGCATAACTGTTCTAAAGGATAATATTTTGTGTATTATATGTGTCTGTAGTGTACATTGAAATGTTATGTAAAAAGTAAGATCTGAATATGGGTAATGCAACCAGCTACCCAAGTGTCATGTCAATGAAAACACCAAATAAACCTTGACTAGTAATTGAAAAAAAAGAATGTGTAATAAAATTTAACAGGAAAGGATTTCTGAAGTATCAGTGTATAAATTGATACATTGTTGCTCAGGAGAAAATAAGCTACATTGTTGTAAATTGACAATAGAGGTGATAGAAAATACTTTGTAATCCTAGTTACAAGTACCACTTCTTGTTCACCCATAAAATCACTTAAATTGCACTGTTAGGATAGATTACTACTCATAAGAGGATGTTTTATAACATTGCAATGAGAATTTAGTTGACCAACTTTTGACAATATGCCTCATTGAAATTATACTCCAAAATAGGCTTTATTATTCACAAATGTCCTATAACTATTGTCAATATTGCCAAAACAAAAGAAGCAAGGAAGAAAGTTTAGATAAAACAGGCTTCTATGTGATTTCAGATTTAGTGTTGCTCAAAGAATGTATTCACATAATAATAATTCCAGAACCCTGTTGCTTAAGGTACTGAGATCCAGGCTCATCATCATTTTTATTGTTACTGTTTCTAGACTGATGGAGTTAATCTGCAAATTTTAAGATAATAACCTTACTGCTTTTGGACACAATCACTTTCATCTTCCCTGCTTTCTTTTTCATTCTTTTTCTGTAAATAATTACTAAGAGATGCAGATCTGTTGAATGGTAGTGGTAGCGATTGGTAAGAGCTTACATTGAACAATATTTATGCAAGAGGAAGGCTGAAGACATGATAAAATGGGAAATACAATGATATTATGACTGAAATACATATTTTGTTGAAGTTTAAAGAAAATGTAAGGAATGAATCATAAAAACATCTTACAGATTATTTAAAGAAAACACTGTATGCAAATGTGCTGAGTGGATACACTTCTTTGTTATATTCTAGTGAAGGGAAAAATAACAAAATAACTAAATACTAGTTGGAAATAAAATTCCTAACAATGAGTAAAATAACAGTGACAGTAACAATAGCCAGGATTTAAAATTCTTACAGGCTCTGGTAGAGTTCAACTTTATTCTTTATGCAAGGAAAAGCTTGTGTGTTTTAAGCTTAGAACCTCCTTAATTACAGTGTTTCAAAATTAAGTAATTAATTAATTCTCATTACAAGTTAATATATGTCACTTTTCTGTTCATCAGTATGTAGACCTTGGTCATTTTTCTTTTCAGATAATAAGATTGAGATAAAATGACCTATTTTTACCAAACTGTTCAACTTCCAGACCTTATTGTTTTTTCAAGTTAGAAAAATATGCTGTTCTTGTTTTCATAATTACATATATTCATTTATTATATCTAGAGATGATGATATTATTTATGTAAAATTATCCATTTTATAAAATATTTAACAAATTCTCATATATATGAATGTATATATATATAATATGTATATATATTGTATGATATATAATATACACATATTTTTTAACCTAGAATTGAATACACAAGGAAGGAGCATGGCAAATGTTTGATTATTGTATGCATGGCATATCAATCTTAGCTAAGA
Source organism: Acomys percivali (assembly GCA_907169655.1). NCBI lineage: Eukaryota > Metazoa > Chordata > Mammalia > Rodentia > Muridae > Acomys > Acomys percivali. The sequence goes on from OU015756.1 coordinate 69,540,344, forward strand.
TGAGGTCCAATACTTAGACTCCTGTGCTGGTACCTTTAAATCCAAGAATCCCTGGCCAAACAACAGGTCACTACTTAATCTAATGTCTTATGAGCTTTTCCTCAAAATGGTCCACCCATGTACTACTGCACCTATGGAAAGAATGATCAAGCAGGTTTGTTTGCTAAGATTGCTTGCTGACTGCAGTGCCCTTGCCTACAGGCAGTGCAGATGATTTGAGTCAGAAAATGTTGATACATAGGGTGGAAGCTGTCTACAGTGGAAGGGCTGTGCATAGGCATTCATGTTTCAGTGTGAAGTCCATAGTCAGAGCATTACTGATTGAAGTGTTGTCTAACGGAAAGATGTGCTTTAATGTAAGACAATTTTATTTGATAGTGTTTGTTTCGTGAATCCAGGTCTACATAGTGAGACTCTGCTTTGAAAAAAATAAAAAGAATGTATGAAGTCATTCATCATATGTCATCAGCTTAAAACTCAACAAATTATTTCAGTTTATACAAATCTAGATTTTCTTGTTTCTAATTTGATCTCCAACACGACAAGCCACTGTGTTCCCCTCTCGAGTTTAACTTCATTCTTTTTTTTGGACACCAATGCCCTACTTTCAGATATTTGCCCTCTCTAGAGTTGAGATACCTGCTTCTTAGGAGAGACTTCATGACTTGCACTGTAAATTTGGTCAAAATTCTTGGCTAGGAAAGGCATAGACATAAGGGGAGAATCTATAAATCTATTGACATTGTCAAACTAGATTTTAAATATTTATGTTTATATCCGTAGGTTTGTGTTGCTGCTGACTTTGGTGAGAGATGGTTTTCTTGCAATGAGTAGTGATTACTGTAGAGATGTGTTACTCTCTGAAGTTCTGAGAATACAATCTTGAGTGATCAGGTCAGGACAGGCATCTATATTACACCTTTCCCCCTGGTAGTTTCAGATAATGTAGCGGAACAGGGAGTAAAAAGAATATAAGAACTAGAAGATGGATTTGAGAGCTGTGAATTGCTATTCTTTGGACATGACATGAGTGCTGCAAACACCAAACTGATAGCGTCTGTGGTTACCTACCAAAGACACACACAAACTCTAGCCTGTACAAATTCTAGGAAGGAGAGAATAGGGATTCTGAGGCCCCATACTTAGGGGAGAAGATTTTACTGAAATTTATGCCTGTTGGGGAAGGAAGCTCACTTTTCTTTAGGTGTATGGCAACTTGTAGATTCCCCATATCAAGGTGGATAAATCATACCACCCATTTACAAATGTGCAGTAATATCTGAACTAAGTGGGTTAAAAATAACAAATAAGTAATAATAAAAATTCTATGCTCAACAAAGACGATTGAGCATATTAAAATTAGGAATGGTAGAGGACTCTACACTATTTTTTTTTTTATTTGAAATATTTAAAAACAATTAGTTGATACTATGTTAAAGAAAAAACTATTAGTGCGTGCTTTTTTCTCTAGACATTGGATTACAAATCCTTCTTTGACAACTTGCCTGAGAGCCATTTTTAATTAACAATCTGTACTATATCAATATCACACTTTTACATTCTCTGAATTTTAAAGTATGACAGACTCACATACAGGAAAGAGCTAATGAAAAGAAAGAACATGATTTTGAGAAGGAACAGGAAGAGTATATGGGAGGCTTGGGAGGGAGAAAAGAAGTGATGCAATCTCAAAAACAAAAAGATAAGTTTATTATTCAAAAAGAAAAAAGGAAAAACTAATACCTGGGCCTATTATTTTATTATACTTGCTTGCTCAATCAATTTTATTGCCTTATTATTTCACTTTTATCTTATTCTATTTTTATACTTAATGATTAATAAGACAACAACAATCAATAAAATACAACCCACGATATTGATCTGTGGTTCCTAGTCCTGTATAAACTTAACTAATAACCAAGAAAATTTGAAAGTAATTGCTCGGAGAAACCTCACCCTTTTGTGTTGGCCAGAATAGAGTCCATCAATACTTTCTCATTCAATTATCCCAATGATTCTAAAAATAACTATGGATTAGATTGACAAAACACTGACTAAAAATGATGTGTCTGCTTTGCTTAAACTCTAGATGTACAAAAAGTAAAAGCACATGCCCTTTTTGGAATAAAATAGACTTAAAGAGACATTGCATCATAAAAAAATAACAGCTTTCAATTATATACTAGAGAATCTTTAATAAAAGTTAAAACTATATATGTTGGGCTAGATTTGAAATCAGTATATATTTCTGATATTTAAAAGAAAAGAAACAAAAAAGGCAGAATATGAAAATTAACAAAACAAATATGTAGATGATGTAAAGCTCACTTAAGTTACAAATTATAATGTAAAAGCCTTTCTGTCTCTATTCAGTAAGTGATATTTTTGTCCTTTGTACGTATTTAGTTGCTTGGTTTATTTGTATCCATACTCAATAAAGACCACACTGTGTTATTTTCAAACAAGAATCTTGTTACTCTAGGCCCTCTTTGTATCTGGCATGATATAAGTAGAGTGAGAATTTTGATAGTCTATTGACTTAATGAATAAATGAAAGAATGACTGGATGGATAGAAATACAAAGAAAAAAAGGAAAGGGAGACAGGAGCAAGAAAGACAACTTTTGTGCCAATGAGATCAAGGCTCTTCCCCACTTTATCTCCTAACAGATTTAGTGTGTCTGGTTTTATGTTGAGCTCTTTAATCCACTTGAACTTTAGTTTTGTGCAGAGTGATAAATATGGATCGTTTTGCATTTTTCTACACAGAGACATCCAGTTAGACTGCACCATTTATTGAAGATGCTATCTTTTTTTCCGATTGTATGGTTTTGGCAACTTTGCAAAAAAACAAGTGTCCATAGGTGTTGGGTTAATCTCTGGGTCTTTGATTCAATTCCTTTGAACCACCAGCTTATTTCTATTCCAGTACCATGCATCTTTTATTACTGTTGTTCTATAGTACAGCTTGAGATCAGGGATGGGATACCTCCAGAAGATCTTTTATTATATAGGATTGTCCTAGCTATTTGGTTTTTGTTTTGTTTTGTTTTGTTTTTGTTCATTTGTTTGTTTTTCCATATGAAGTTGAGAATTGATCATTCAAGGGCTGTAAAGAATTGTGTTGGCATTTTGATGGGAATTCCATTGAATCTATAGATTACTTTTGGTAATGTGGCCATTTTACTATGTTAATACTATGGTCCATGAGCATAGGATCCATCTTCTGACATCTTCAATTTCTTTCTTCAGAGACTTGACTTTTTTTCATACAGGTCTTTCACTTGCTTAGTTAGAGTTACATCATGATACTTTATGGGGTTTTTTTGTGTGGCTAATGTGAACAGTATTGTTTCCTTGATTTTTTTCTCAGCCTCTCTGTCTTTTATATATAGGATTTTTAAAAGTTATTTTGGTATGTAGACATTTTTGCTGAAGGTGTTCATCAGCTGTATGAGTTCTTTGGTAGAAGTATTTGTGTCACTTATGAATTTTGGTTGTGAGCCTAGCCTCTAATAGCTGAGCCATCTCTCCATTATACTTATGTATACTGTTATATCATCGGCAAATAGTGATACTTTGATGTCCTCCTTTCAAATTTGTATCCTTTGATGCCCTTTAGTTTTCTAATTGCTCTAGGTAGGATTCCAAGTACTCTATTGAGGAGATTGCCAACACTTCAAGCTCTAAGGTCAACAATTAATAAATGTAACATCATGAAACTTCAAAGCTTCCGTAAAGCAAAGGACACTGTCATCAGTGTCTATGGACTATGACAAGATCTTCAAGGACAATACAGGCCATAAACTTCAAACCCCTACCCAGATCTAGCCAATGGACAGGACATTCTCCACAGTTGAGTGGAGAGTGGGGTCTGACTTTCACACGTACTCTGGTGCCTCACATTTGACCATGTCCCCTGGAGGGGGAGACCTGGTGGCACTCAGAGGAAGGATAGCAGGCTACCAATAAGAGACTTGATTCCATATGAGCATATACAGGGGGAGGACATCCCCCTCAGTCACAGTCATAGGGGAGGGGAGTAAGGGGAAAATGAGAGGGAGGGAGAAATGGGAGGATACAAGGGATGGGATAACCATTGAGATGTAATATGAATAAATTAATAAAATAAAAAAAAGATCTTCACCAACCCTACATCTGACAGAGGACTAATATTCAAAATATATAAAGAACTCAATAAATTAAATACCACCAAACCAAATAATTCAATTAAAATGGGGTACAGAACTAACAGAGAAGTCTCTACAAAGAAATATAGAATGGCTGACAAACACTTAAAGAAATGCTCAAAGTCCCTAGTTATCAGGGAAACGCAAGTCAAAACAACTCTGCGATTCCATCTTAGATCTATCTGAGTGTCTAAGATCAAAAACTCAAGTGGCAGCACATGCTGGGGAGGATCTTGCTGGTGAGAGTGCAAACATGTACAACCACTTTGGAAATCAATCTGGTACTTTCTCAGAAAATTGAGAATAGTGCTACCTCAAGACCCAGCTATACCACTCTAGGGCATATACCCAAAAGATACTCCAACATACAACAAGGGCATTTGCTCAACTATGTTCATAGCAGCTTTATTCATAATAGCCAGAATCAGGAAATACCCTAGATGTCCCTCAACTGAAGAATGGATAAAGAAACTGTGGTACATCTACACAATGGAATACTACTCTGCTATTAAAAACAAGGAAATCGTGACATTTGCAGACAAACTGATGGAACTAGAAACGATCATCCTGAGGAATGTGACCCAGATCCAGAAAGACACGCATGGTATATACTCACTTATAAGCAAATATTAGCCACATAATACATGATTACCACACTACAATGCACAGACATAAAGAAGCTAAATAACAGGGAGAACCCTAGGGAGAATGCTTAATTCTCATAAAAAAGGGCAAATAGAAGAGACACCAGGAGCAATTGAAGAGAAGGAACAAGAAGGAAACTTACCATAAAGATCTTCTGAAAGATTTCACCCAGTGGAGGATCCAAGCAGATGCTGAGACTCACAGCCAAACTTTGGGGTATAACACAGGGAGTCTTATGGAAGAGTTGGGAGATGGATGGGCCTAGAGGAGACAGGAGCTTCACAAGGAGACCACTGGAGCCATCAAATCTCACTAGGGATAGATCGGGAGGGGTGCGGAAGGGAGGGCGGTGCTGCAGAAACTGATGCACCAATCAAGGACTATGCATGGTGTGGATTAGACCCTCTGCTCAGATGTAGTACATAGGTAGCACTGCCTCCTTTTAGGTCCCCTAATAGAGGGAGTAGGGACTGCTTCTGACATAGACTCTGGCGCCCACTTGTGGATCACTTCCCTCTGGTGGGGTGACCTTGTCAGGCTATAGAGGAAGAGGATATTAACAGTCCAGATGAGACTTAATAGGCTGAAGTCAGATGATAGGGGAGGAGGGCTCCCATTTGTGAGGACTAGGGGAGGGGGAAGAGGGAGGAATGAGAGAGTAATGAGGGAGGGAGGGTGGGACCAGGAGGCAACAAAGGAATGGCTACAATCGGGATGTAAAGTGAAAAAATTAGAGATAAAAAAATAAATGAATAAATAAATAAAAATAAAAAAGAAAGACAGCTTCTGGAAGCAGACATTAGAACCAGAATATCCAATGTGGAACCTTCATCTTGTGACATTTTAAAGTGTCAACCATAGTAGAATTCCTTCAATGCATCAGTTTATTTTCTGCATATGAAGTAATTAACAGGCATTAAATAACTAATCTCAAATGATAAGAACATAATGAATGTGAGCAACAAAGAGGTTGTTTTTGAACCCAATCTTAGAGATAGAATCTTTCTTTCTTCTTTCTTTTTTTTGCTTGATCATGTTATTGTAATTAAGACGCAGTTTTATTTGATGACTTCGATGTAAATGTAAGCTCAAGAATGTAGCTTATTATGTGGGCCTTCAAGATCTCAAGGAAGAAACAAAAATATTTGCTAGCTCATTCCACTGTGTAAATCCTTTCAAAAATCTTTCCTTGTACTAATTCTTGGATAGAATTTATTTATGCCATTCATTCATAATATTGTTGGCTTTTGGAATGGTGTGTTTAATATTCATTCAGATATATTATTTTCCCCAATGCATTATTGATTTGCACTAACTGTAAATCAACTATCTACATTTTTATTACTCTTCTCATTATTTTATGACTATTAGTATTTCCTGTCTGAATCTGTGTTATGTATTTATTTTAGAGCTCTACGTTTTATTTTGTTTCTACATTTTTTTCTCAGAGAAGAAATTTATTTTTAAGACATTCTCCTACATTATAGGACTCTTTCCAGTCTATAAAGCCCTGCTGATGTATGGTAATGGTTGTAAATTTCATTATAATTTCTTTAACAATGTATTCAGCAATGCATTGCTAACCATTAAATGCGGGAGTTACTTGTAAAAATGGAATGGAACTGTTTAGTGATCACTAAACATGTTCTAGTAAATTTCAATAGTACTTGTGTTTCTATTTTAAGAATTTACCTAGTAGGAAGATCAGCTTTTTAATCATCTGTTCTTCTGTCCTATTTCCATTTTCTTTTAGAAAGATCAGTTAAGTAGTAAAAAATAAAGCACACACGAGAACAATATAAATGATGTAAGGTAGAAAAGAGGGGAAAACTGACTGTTGTTTAGGTGTACAAACAGTGCTGAAAATATTTTAACAACAGAAATTAAGCTAGTAGCTCTTAAATATATTAGTGCTAGGGGAAACCCACCAAATATTTGTTCCCGCACTTAGTAAACAAGTAACTAAAAATTTAAAAATATGGTTACTTAACTGGAATACGTTTTTAAAGTGAATGTTTATCTTAAGGACTTGAGCTGCAATTTAGTGAAACAGTATTTAAGTACCTTTCCATGAGTTCCATCCACAGCACAAAATTTTAAGATGCTTATATGTTTATAAGCAGAGAAGTTTCATAAACACTTCAGGTAAAAGTAAATTGGCAGAGCCAGCATATTTTCACACATTGTTCTAAATTTCACAGGTGTGTCCAAGCTATGCAGTGTATCTCTGCTGCTTAATGAAATCAAAGGTTTACCTTTTAAAAGTGTTTTATTTTAGTTGGCTGATTACTGTTTATATTTAGTTAAAATTATTTAATCTTTTGCCTATTAAAGCTTACAGTCCTCAACAAGATTTTAATGGACTTCAGGTGCATAGAGTTGCCATAGTATTTCATCTTAATTAGAAAATTACTACCATTTTGTACTAAATAAATATTCATGAAATAAATATACAGATATATGAGATAGATATTATGTATATCCATATATATTTATAAATGTACACATCACTGATTTTATATATATTATTATATATTTTATCTATATAACATACATATATACATAATACATATATACACATATATGTATATATGTATGTGTGTGTATATGTGTATATATGTATGTTGATGTTTGGTCCTTGTCTCGATTGCACAGTGTGCACAATTTTACCTTATTTTTTGTGTATGTTCTCATTATAGACTTAGTACAGTGAATAATAGACAAACTGAACTGGAATTCAAAGTTGTGCATTTCAATTTAGTTCATCATGACTACGTAAGCCATTGACTATTGGGATATCTAATTTTACAATGTAATTATTTAGGAAGAAAGAACATTAATGTCGAGAGCTGCGATGTAGCCACACCTAAAGATGGCGCTGGCTTCCACTAGTCACCCTCCCGGCGGTGAGCGCTCTCTCCGGTAAACAAGTCCTTATATGGCTAACAAGCTCAGGCGTTTAGCTCCGCCGTCTCTTTGACCTACGAGGAGTTCACACGTGGCGCCTCCTGATTGGCTCTTGCCAGGATATAAGCCTCTGCCCCGCCTAGGGAGGGGGCCATTCTCTGCTTTGCTAACTGCTGTAAATTCATTCCTGAGTAAACTGCCTTGAGAAGGAACCTAGTTGTCTTGAGTCTTATTCCTGCTGGCCAGGAAGGGCACGGACACATTAACAGAGAAAAAACTGCTCACCAGATTGGCTTATAGACAAGCCTGTCGTATCTTTTCTTGATTGATGATTGAAATGTCAGGGCACGGCTCAGTGTCTGTAGTGCCACCGTTAGGCTGGCAGTTCTAGGGAGCTATGCCAAGCCGAATAGGCAAGACATGGGAAAGGAAGTCAGTGAGGAGCATTTCTCCAAGGTTTCTGCTTGAATTCCTGCCTCCTTGTTCATTCCTGGACTTCTATGGCTGACTGTACCTGGACATTCAAGATGCTACAAACCCTTTCCTCTTCAAATTTCTATTTGTTGTGGAGTTTCATCACAGTGACACAAAACAAAACTATGATGACGATGTAAATCTTAGTTTTCCAAAGGTACTTAGAATTCTGTATCAGAGTGATTTTCCCATTATACAAGCAGTTTTGAATCATTTGAGAGATTTTTGTAGAGTTTTAATAAAGCAACTCTATTAATTTCCAGTGTACATAAAATTTTGTGTTTATAGAGATATATCTGTGTGAATAACACCTCAGTTCAAACAAAGAGCAATCTCTTCACACTTTAAAGTGAATTTGTGGCCCTGTGCATCCAGTTCAGAACCCTGGCCCTGGGCGCAGCCATTCTGCTTTCCTGCCTCTGTGAGTTGAATCGCCAGTGTAGACGTCCATATGAACTAAGTTATTCTTTTGGTCTTCTCTAGATTGACCCTCTTTTTTAGCATAATACATTCTGTAACGCATTTGGGTTTATTACAGATGTAAGTAATTTGTTGTTTTTCATTGTGGGAAACATAGCTGTAAGTTATTCTAACCGTAGAGTCCTGATCTTTCTCTATAATTTTTCATACAGATCTGGGCCCAGGGGTCCTGCTCAAACTATGGCACAAGCCATGGACAATATGTGCAGTAAACTTTGAACCCCTACACAGATCTAGCCAATGGACAGGACATTTTCCACAGTTAAGTGGAGAGTGGAGTCTGACTTTCACACGAACTCGGGTGTCCCATATTTGACCACGTCCCCTGGATGGGGAGGCCCGGTGGCACTCAGAGGAAGGATAGCAAGCTACCAAGAAGAGACTTGATACCCTATGAGCATATACAGGGGGAGCTGGTCCCCCTCAGTCACAGTCATAGGGGAGAGGAGTAAGGGGAAAATGGGAGGGAGGGAGGGAGGGAGGATACAAGGGATGGGATAACCATTGAGATGTAATATGAATAAATTAATAAAATATATTTTAAAAATTTAACAGTATAGGTGTAAACAGTTTCTTTTTCAAAAAAAAACACTATAGATTACTAGTTGCTAGTATGATACTTGTTGGATCCCTGCAACTAATTCTTATACAGTTGCACTGAACACTTGATAACTACTTTCACAAAACAGGTTCTGGACTTTATCAAAGAAAGAAGGAGGGCATTTTCAGTGGATGGTGTAGTCTTTTAGCTCTACCCTCCTTGAGGGACTATTGTCCTCAATGTTGTTTGCATAAGGGTAAGGGCTTAGCACATCTCCAGGGACTGCTCTTAGACAAAGGTAAGTGTGAACTCTTGCATTATGCCACTCTCTGCACATTGGTGAGAAGAGAACCCTGAGCAGAAACTGAGAGATGAATTATAGGGAAGGGTAGTACCACTTGCTAAATGTGTAGTAGCTGTGATAACTTTGCAGGGTTTTAAATTGTAATTATGGCATCTTTGAAAGGTGATAAATATGGACCTTTACTTGCAAAAGGCACTATTTTAAAAATTGTGTGCATGTCACAAAACTTAAAGGTTGTCTTTTATTATTAAATGGCCGCTCTAGAGGCAGCTAGGATCACACAGGGAGTTGTAGGGAAGGTATGGATGAGTGAACTGGTGACTCATGCCTGGGGTTGAGGTCCCCTGCAGTGGGCAGTGGGCAGGGAGAGCACACAGCTGGGTTCAGAGAAAGGGCTATTTTCTGTATTTAGCCATGCTTCTTAGGAACAAAATTGTACATGGGAGCACATTTATGTTCAAATGTCTCCTAATTTACACCAGTGTTGGAACAAGCTCATGCTGTTAAGTAATCATCACACCACAGCTGAGCAAACGGGCTGCTTTTCTCTTCCCATACCTTCCTGTTTCTGCCGGTTGCGATCTTCTTTCTTCGTTTGAATATCATCTCCTCTCAGTCTCTTTAGTACTCTAGACACAGAACTTTAACTAAGCTGCTATGGGACAAGATTGCTTATTTTCTTCCCTTCCTTTCTTTCTGTTCTTCTCCCCTTCCCTCCCTTTCTCCTTTTCATCCATCCATCCATCCTTCCTTCTTCCTGTCCCCTTTCTCTCCCTCCATCCCTCCCTCCCTCTTCTTTCTTTGTGATTCATTCATTCTGTTCCTCTTTACTTCCCCTTTTCCTCTCTTTTCCTCCCATTCTTTCTTTCCCAACTTTGGTTATGTCGCTTTTATACTTTGTCAGTTTCATTTGACTCTGTACATGAAGTTCTGCGGATAACCGAGATCATGTTGTAACTGTTTCTCTGGTTCATTATATTTATAATTCCTCCAGGTGCAATCATGTTGTAGAAAATGAGAATTTTCTTTGTTGTAAAGTGTAACAGAATTCTATTAGCATATGTGCCACATTTTCTCTACCCATCTGATCAGTTAGTAAGCAACTTGATGCCATATGTTCACTATTATGAATAATACTACTTTGAATAACTAGGTAGAAATGGCATATTAAAATACTCCTTTGGATACTTAGTTATATACTTAGAAGTATGATTGCTATATTATATGCCAACTCTATTTTTGTCTGTAGAAGCCTTACCAATTTCCATGATGACTGTATAATTTACAGTCAACCCCATAGTGTAAATTCTTGCCAACACTTGCTGACCTCTAAATTTTGTACAAGACATTAGAATAATCATGAGATGATATTTCATTGTGGTTTTATTTTGTACCTCCCTTGATGATTTCTAATGCTGAGACTATTTTTTAAAATGTTGTCATATTTTGAGTCTTGTTTTGAGAAATGTCTCTCCAGGTCCCATGAAATTTCCTTAATACGTTTTTGTCTTATTTTGATGTTATCGAGTTTTCTTCTACCTTTAAATACCTTGAGTATTGGCTTGTAAGACACTTTGAAATGTAGATTCCCCTAGTTTCTAGGAATACTTTCCAAAAATTGAAAATAACTGTTTTAAAATATTTGACCTATTTAAGCTTCTTCCACTGTGCATTCTGAATAGGTAAAGTTTAAGTGCTAGCAATCCATAAATCATAATTTCTGAGTATCTCATTCATAAATACTAGGATCATCATATTAGCTATGCTGTTTCAACAAAATTGTGTTACTTGCATGAGAGCTTAGAGTCACTGTATAAACATACAAGGGGAACAAGATGGAATGCATGAGTAGAGAAGGAAATAAAGAGACAGCGAACTAATACTAAATGCTAGTTGAAAAGCCATAAGGAAATCTACTATTCTAGAAATTAAATATATATATAAATATATTAAAGCAATGTAAACGAAGTTATTATATGCTGGCAGAGACAGTGCCTGAACTAGACATCCTAAGCTACACAGTAGACCTCACAGTACCTGTAATAAGCTACATCTTGTTGAGCAGTTTGTCAAAATGGTGCCAAAGATTGCCCAAATTCACTGGTTATTGTCAAGGCTTTAGGTTACTCTCCACAGAGTGTTGGTAGGGCCTGTAGGTAGGTCAATGAAGATGGAAAAATCAAGCTCTTCCCTAGGTATCAGCTTAACCTCTACTGACTCATATTCATGGTCCTGGGATGTATTTGCACAACATAGGAGGAGAAAAGTTGGTATCAATATCATCCCAAGAGAAACCCTAAGACCTATAACAGAGACCAGAATACAAGATATTCTGGTAGCATAATGGCACAAATATTGGGGAATAACCAGCCACTTTTTGAATAATTTAAGGCTCATTCTATGAGATGGAACCATACCTAATATTGATAAAGTGACCAAGAAACTGAAACGAAATATGTCATGGGCCCTAAGGAAAAACCTAATACTATTATTCTGCTGAAAAAAACATATCAATAAAATGACTCCTAATAACATATTTTATGTGAATAAATCATTGAATCACACAGCACTCATCAGAGAAACTTCTTATACTGGATGCTAAAACAGAGACCCACAGTTGGACAACATACAGAAACTGAAAGGCTTTGAAAAATACAGACCTAAATGCAATGTCTTTACAACTGGCCCCTTTTCAATGCTGGGGAGTCTATGTGGAAGAAGCAGAAATATTGTGAGAGCCAGAAGTGGTTAATGACTCAGAGGAAACATCTTCCATTCACACAGATACACATATGAACACATAGAGACCGTAACATCACATATAAGATGCACCAATTCAAACCAGACAATACTTTCAGCACTGTCAAGGTGACATGAACAAAATGTCCCATCCTTAAACAAGAAGCTATCAGAAACTGATACCTGCTGGAAAAGGGAAGTTATTTTTTTCTTCAATAAAATTTTACTGGGTATATCAACCATACTATTGCTCTGCTAAGGAATAACTGGGCAACACAAAAGGATTCCATGTCCTCAGAAGTTAAATAGGTTGGGATGTGAGAGGATCCAGGAATATTTGGGTGAAGGGAAAAAAACATGATCCAGATAAAGTGTGTAAAATATCTTGTATTAAAAATAAAATGAAATAAAGCCTGAAAAGTTTAAAAGAACTTGGAGAAAAAAGAAAAATATTAAAGAGTTTATATTTCTAGCTATCAGTTAAAATAATGAGCTATTTGTATCACAAATCTATGTAATCTGTGCTAAATTACATATATAATATAGCCTTCTTATAGACACATATAAAATTGTGGTGCAAATGCATGCATCACCCTGGTTGAAAACTACTGTTTTGCTTTCATGGTTTTAAAATATCCATTTTATTAATTTCCTGTATGAATGTGTGAGGGGAGTAGGAATGTCTGAACATGTGTGAGCAGGGACCTGCGGAGCCCAGAAGATCCCCTGGAACTAGAGTTACACAGGGCTTTGAGCAGAACTCTTTCCAGGTCCTTGCACAGTCAGCAGGTGCTCTTTTTTAAAAATTAATTAAACATATTTTTACTTTTTACATATACATTTATATTATTACACATATCTACAATAGACTACATATAGCAAGAAGAACCATGACACAATCAGGAACTGTATAAATGTTACACTCTTAGTGTTTTGGCTATTTGTATTTGACAGCCTTGAAGAAAACATCTTTCCTATCTTGGTGCGTCTAAAAGTCTGACTATAAATCAATCTCCAGCAGGTGCTCGTAACTGCTTAGCCACTTCTCCACATCCTCCATGTCATTTTAATTTATATATTAATATCAGTTTTCTAAAAATGGTTTTTCTCCAATACTATTTTTTATTCTGATTTCATGTTTCTCATTGTAAAGACTTTATATCCTCCGCCCTTTTTTTCTTCTCATGCATTTGGGTTAAGGATAAAGACGATCCTAAGTGCTATGCTTTTGTCTCTTTCTGCAGCGTTTATCCAATGGCTCCATAGACTCAACAGATGACACCAGTCAGATAGTTGAGCTACAAGAATTGCTTGAAAAGCAAAACTATGAAATGGTCCAAATGAAAGAACGTTTAACAGCTCTTTCTTCTCGGGTGGGAGAAGTGGAACAGGAAGCAGAGACAGCAAGAAAGGACCTCATTAAAACAGAAGAAATGAACACTAAATATCAAAGGGACATCCGGGAGGTAGGTGGCTCATAGCATTCTGTGTCTTTGTTTCTTGCATGGCTTCCCAAATGTTGCTCTGAGAATCTCTCTCAGTGCACTTCCCTGGTGGCTGGTAATCTTTACTTCCATAAGATCACAATTAGGAACATTTTTTTAGTTATGTACCTGTTTGGTGGGATAGAAAAAGTTTGCTTATCTTTTTTTTTTTTTTTTTTTGATATGTATGAATGGAAATCTTTGGAATCAAGTCTCTGCTAGTTTAAAATCTTTCTGAAGACTTAATGACATTTTGAAGCTCCACGGTTTTAAATTTGAATAAATGTGCATGTGGGAATGGTGGGAGTGAATCATAATTTTGTATAACGTTGTATAGGAGTACTCAAAAGCATTACTTTAAATTGTCTCTTATTTTGACTTTGTATCTGTGAATGCCTGGGTATGAATAAGGTATGCATATGAATAATATGCTCTGTCTTTAATTTATATTCCTTTTTTCTAGGATTAGCATAACTTTGTCTACAAAACAGAAAGAAAGTACTTTATATTTACTAAATAATCCAGAAAAAATATTTTATTTATAGTATCAAATTATCTTACCTGTTAGGATAAAATTTTTGCAATTTTTTTTATATTTCTTTTTTATATATACATTTATATTATTATACATAAATAAACTACATACAGCAGTAAGAACCACAAAACTATCAGAAATTATATAAATGTTACATTCATAGTGATTTAGCTATTTGTGTTTACAAACATGAAGAAAACATCTTTCCTATCTTTGTGCATCTAAAATTCTAAATGTAAATCAGTATCTATCATATCTCTATCAACTTAAAACATCTATCTCAACCTAAAAACATCTTAACCCCTAAACGACTAAGCTTAATTGTAAGACTAAATTATCTGGACTTCAATCCCATCAGAGACTTGAGAAGGATAAAATTTAATTACCTGAGTGGACAGGAAGTGCAGCTTAGCAGCTTCCAAAATGAAAAAAAATGACAGAGACAGTTTGCTGCCTGAACAATCACCCAAAACTCTCTATAACGTTGGAGCCTCTTCTTAAGCCCAATATATCTGACAGACATATTTGTGAGACAGGAACTACTGAGGACTTGCTTACCCTTCTTTTTTTCTTCTTTATTCTTAAAAATACAGTTCTTTACAGCTCAGAAATTTTTGCTCTTTGAAATTTCACATTTTTCATTTTTACATTTCTTGTGAAGCATATCTTTGTATCTTTAAGTATGTTTCCCTGTGGCTAACTAGTTAAAAAGATGTCCTTGTCTGTTGTATCCAAAACGGTTTTTTTCACTTTTCCCAAGGATATATTTTTACATCTGTCCCTATTATCCAATTAAAAGTATTGTAATAAAGCATCTTACTGACTAATTTTACTGAGTGAAGGGCTAATTCACTTTCATTCATCAGCCCTTGCAACATTTGTTTTCTGCCTCTGGACCCCTTTCTCATAGCAGGACTCCCTGGTCTGGCTTCCACGGTACAGGATGAGCTTAGTGCTGCTGTGATGAGGTGCCTTGGTGGTTGGGTACCCATGCAGGGCCACCACTTCTCTGAAAAGAGGAGAGAGGAAAGTGGAGGGAGGGAGCTTGGGAGTGAAACTGAAAGGAGAGGAGGGAGGGGGCTGGGATCAGTCTGTAAAGTAAGAAATAAAATGTAAAAAAAAAAAAAAAAAAAAAAAGATAAAATGTAGAAAGAAGAAAAATGTAATTTCCTTCAAAATCCTAATCCCATATTTAAAGCTAGAACCTAATAATAAAATTAAATTAATAATGTTTTTAAAAGGATACCAAACCAACTCTTCTTAATGCCCTCGTGTTTGTCTGTCCCCATTGTCCCCAGTGTCTTACTAATTAGCCTTCTTTGCTCTGTCTTTACAGTCTTCCCCTTTCGGTCCCCCACTGTTCTGCTTATGGTAATAAGGATGAATGAGCCACAAACTGACCATAAGCTCCCAATTTCATTCTCTACCTCTATTTTCTCTTTTTCCTGTTCTCTTTCACAGTGGTTTAATTTAAGCTGCTAAACAAGATCTCAGCAGTAGCAACTGAGCAACTGAGTCTTTCACACTTCCCTAAGAAACCTGATTGTCGAGCAGTTCCAACCATCCTACGTTATTTTTTTAATTTTTAAATTAGTTTATTCATATTACATCTCAATGGTTATCCCATCCCTTGTATCCTCCCATTCCTCCCTCCCTCCCATTTTCCCCTTACTCCCATTATTGCTTTTGCTTAAATCATAGAAGTTTCATTAAATTTTATTTCAGCACTATGCGATAGTTGATTCTGTTGTAAATCCTATATTCTGTCATTTGAATATTTGACTTCTCACCTCTTCTATAGCTTATATTCTCCTTGAAGTATTCATGTAAGTAACCTGAAAATATGTACAATATAATACATCCTCTCTTGACTGCATCTCATTATATATAATATATTATAATTTAGTTATTTATAATAATAAATAATATTTTATAATTATATAATAATAATGAAATATAATATAATTGAGTCCACTCAGCTTATTTAAGTGGACACTTAAGCAAGCAGGACTTGCTTGATTTCATTTTCTCAAACACTACCTTTTGCTCACAGTCTCCTCTCACATGAATGTTCATTGCCCTCACTTTACACAGGTACAAACTTTCCCTCTTATTTCAAATCATTTTTTAAACATCACTATACACATTACTCCTTACCCAGCACATTTTCTACATTGAGTCTGGTTGGTTTCTCTTTTCTACCTACCTACATAAATACTGAGCACATACCATACTTTTCAGACTATAAGATATACCTGATCATAAGATGCAGCTACTTTTTAGAGCAATAAAACATGAAAAACAATAAAAAACAGCAATGGGATCATAAGGAGAACCCTAACCCCCCACTTTTGGGGGAGAAGTATGTCTTATGATCTGTAAATACAGTAATACAGAAAAGTTGGTTCAGAAAATGGGTACTTAAAATCCATTACTAAAATGTGAGACTAGAGTATCCATTGACACAAAGCTTACCATGAAGGAGAAAGGAAATACAATGATATTTTCACTGAAGTTCAGACAAGGAAACAGATTCATATATTCTCAAATTTCATGGATACATATTTACTCTCATTGCTTCCTACAGCTCAAATTGGTATAATATACAAAGTAAATAAACAAATCTTAGGATCCCTATCCCTGAAGTTGTTACACCATTACATGAATTTTTGCTCATTCTCTAGTTCTTCATATTTTTAGTTCCAGAGATTTAGCTCTTTTGTTTGCATTTTAAGCACTCTTCAACTTTATTTTTAGCTTTATCTCACAGAGGCGTGGTTCCTCTGGTACTTCCTCCCTTATTACGCATTGTAAAATAACTTCTTGATATATATATATATATATATATATAT
>OU015756.1:69559768-69589785 GCA_907169655.1 Acomys percivali
GTGTGTGTGTGTGTGTGTGTGTGTGTGTGTGTGTGTGTGTGTGTGTGCGCGCGCGCGCGCGTGTGTACATATCACAGCACACATGTAAATGTCAGTTGAAAACTTAATAGACATGGTTCTCTCCTTCCACCCTTGTATGGATTCTAGTGATGCACCTTGGGTTTTCAGGTTTGCCTTTGCTTAGCAAGGGTCCTTACCTTGTCTGCAATCTTTGTTTCCAGCTTAAAAACTCTAATTCATTTATTCACATTTGCTAAGGATTTTGTGTAAACTCAATGTTTCAACAGAGTCAAGTTCTCTCTCAGGGTAATAAATGAGAAATGTAGTCCTCATTTCCTTTGGGCTCCTGGTAAAAGCTTGCTGGACATGGCATTCTTGGCTAAATGGCGACTAACTTCAAATTCTGCTACTCTGTGTCTATGTTTCCCACTCTCAGAATGCAGTTATTCAATATTGGTCTACCAGAATGATACTTTGTTTCATCTTAACTTGATTATTACTTTAGTATCTTATTTGCTTATAAACCTACTTTCCTAAATCCAGAAAAGGTACTCATTTGGAAAGAATGTTATATTATTCAATATACAAAAGTATGGCTATATCAGGGAAGAAAGCAAGAGATTCATGGCTCATGTTTTACCTTGAAGACAGACAAAAAGAAATAAATTACTTTAGAGCTGAAGAGATGGTTCAACGGATGAGATCACTGACTGCTCATCCAGAGAACCAGGGTTCAAAACCCAACACTAAAATCGCAGCTTACAACTGCCTGTAAACACAAGATCTGACACCCTAACACAGACGTACAATCAATGCAAAATATCAATACACATAAAAGAAATTATTTTTAAAAAGAAATAAATTATTTTAACTCAAGGAAAATATGCTCTAACTAGCATCCAGAATAGTCTCCTGGTCACTAGCATAGCAAAGAACACTAAAAGAAAGATAGTAATTGATGTGTCTCAGTCCTCAAGAATAATCAGTGCCTGTGCTCCAAAGAAGAGCTGGCTTGTGTGTGGACAGAGAGACCAGGTGCAGAGCGGCTTATCACATTGTAAATTAATTATTTCATAAACATAAATTACCATCAGGAAATGATTTTAAGAGGCTCACATAGAGAGAGACAGAAACATGAAGACAAATATCCTCCAACCTCTCACCTAGTTTTTCTCTATCCCATTTTCCCTAAAATCTTATTTTCAACAATTTGAGCTTTATCTTTTGACCTTTTCTCTTTTATTTAAATCTAATATAAGTCTTCTTAATTAGGTATGGATTTTTAACATACCCTACTGCCTTACTTGATAATTTGCTTATCTTCCATTGAAATTATATCAAAATCCCATTCAGTGTTATTATTATTATTATTACTATGTGAATAACCTTCACCATCTGTACAAGCAGTAGTTTCCTATATTTTCTATTGTGTACAATTCAGTTTCTCTAGGATTATTAACTAGTTCTTTTTTTTAAAAAAGATTTATTTATTTATTATGTATACAGTGTTGTGCCTGCATGTACTCATGTAGAGCAGAAGAGGGGATCAGATTACATTACAGGTGGTTGGGATCCACCATATGTGTGGTCGCTGGGAACTGAACTCAGGACCTTTGGAAGAGCAGGCAGTGCACTTTTCCACTGAGACACCTCTCCAGCCCCTTAGCTAATTCTTATGTTTGTTCTGTTACATGTTTTTTTTTTAAGTTTATGATTAAATCTTCCATAATCTTTTAAGAGTTTGACAAAAACTGTTGTGGAATTCCAGTCTATTTGAGGCTGCCCAATTTTTTAGACATGGGTGCTTTGACAGCAAGAGAGAACAAAAACCTACCTCAGAATAAACAAGCAAAGGAGTTTGCTGTCTTCTGACTGTGGATGAGGTATGGTTAGCTCCTTCACTCCCTGCCATGACTTCCTTAAAATGATTGAGTACAACATGGAATTCTAAGTCAAATACACTCATTCCCTCTCTATACTACTTTTTGCCAAGATATTGGTGGAGGGAAAAACCAGAAATGAAATAGGACAGATGTTATCTTAAAAAATTCAAGAGAGATAAAAGGAGTGGTAAGGTTCCTAAAGGAACACTTGGGTGAAGGTGGGCTGTTCATCTAAGCTGAAAAAAGAAATGAAAGATTCATGTGTAAATAATCATATTTATAGATGATGGTGAGGACAGCATTGTCCTTTCAAGACAGTTAAGAGCATTTCCATTGCTTTAGGAGCATATTAGGAGCTGCAGACAAGCGCTGGACTCTGGAGAAAAGCAAGAATCTCATTAAGAATTGAATAACAGGATGAATCCTGATAATCTACAAAATCAACAACCATCCCTCCAGTCATTGTATTTTTAAATATATCCTATTCAGTTCATATAATGTTACTTGTATGCATGTTTTCAGAACTGGTCCTTATTTCCCTGGGAAAGACCTCCTCTTTCGCCCAGAGACTCTCAGTTGCCTGTAGTTATTTGTGTAGGATTGAGGCCTCTTGGGCTTTTCTCCATCTGCTTTGGCATACTCATTGGTGTCTTCTTTGCTCAGCCTCCATCTTGGAAGCCATGTTTGTGAAACTTTGTGGGCTTAGATATTGTGAGTTCTAGGAGACACAATTTCACAACTAACTCCCTGATCCTCTGGTTTTAAAATCTTCCTGGCCCCTCTTCCTCGGTGTTCCCTGAGCATTAGGTACACAGTTGTTCTCTAGATATGTACATTAGGACTAGGCTCCACAAGTCTGTGTTTTACCCATTGTGGTTTTCTTCAATGCTCTGTGTCTGCTGTCAAGAGAAATGTCCTTGATGAGGGGTGAAGACAACCCTTGTTATGTGGATGTATGTACAGATGTTTATAGAGTGTTGGTAGGAATTGTGTTGGTTTGGTAAATTAGTGGTTGTAGATGCTCTTCTGACAACTATAATTTGAGTAGCGCTGAGTAGATGTTTTAAAAATATGCCTTATTTTATTTCATATGTATGTGTGGTGGTTTGCCTGCATGTATGTCTGTGTACCTGGTGTGTACAATGATTTGATGGATGGAAAGGAGTGTCAGATTCTCCTGATCTGATGTTGCAAATGGCTCTTACCTGCACCGTGGGTACTTGGAACCAAACATGGACCCTCAACAAAAGCAACAAGTGTATTTTTTTTCTGTTTTGTTTTGTTTTTGTTTTTGTTTTTGTTTTTTCTTTTAGCTCCTAAGCCATCTCTCTAGACTTCTGGTAGATCTATGTCTTATTTGAAGATAGCTTTAAAACTATGCTCCCCAATTTAACAGCCTCCTGGGTTTCATTCAACTATGCCCATGGTTGTATTTCTACCTACTTCATAATGAGCAAAGTTACCTGACATTTAATTCTATAGGAGGAAGTTTCAAAAGATGATTCTTTGGATTCATAAACATTAGGAAGGTCGTGATTCCTCTATTATAAAAGATAAAATAAAAAACTATGATAAAGATACTCAGAAGATGTATAGAATTGAGGAGGTTGTTTTTTTGAGACAGGGTTTATTTCTTCATGTAGCTCTTTCCCAGTACTCAATCTGTAGAAGAGGCTAGCCTCAGACTCAGAGATATACCTTCCTCCAGCCTCCATGTGCTGGACTTAAAGGTGTGTGCCACCTGCCCTGGCATACATGGAGTCTTTAAAATAGCCTTGGGCAATGTGTCTTTACTTGAGAAATAGCTATATGTTTGATATCTTATTATTTCATTTAAGTAAGAAACCTACCTTTGTCTAAGACTCTGTGATTGTCTTTTGTGTTTTTCTCTGATGGGGATGAAATCAAAGACCTGCACATGACTTTTACAGTGTTATTTACAGGCGATGGCTCAGAAGGAAGATATGGAAGAAAGAATCACAACACTTGAGAAGCGTTACTTGAGTGCTCAGAGAGAATCTACCTCCATCCATGACATGAATGATAAACTAGAAAATGAGTTGGCCAACAAGGAAGCAATCTTGCGGCAGGTCCAGTATCTCTGTTTTGATTTTGCTGTGGTCACTGTATGTGTTCCATTTAGGAATTTTTTCTTGGAAGATGGGTAATTACGCTCTAAAACAGAATAATATTTTTAAGTTTTTATTAATTTATTCATATTATATCTCAATGGTTATCCCATCCCTTGTATCCTCCAATTCCTCCCTTCCTCCCATTTTCCCCTTAATCCCCTCCCCTATGACTGTGACTGAGGGAGACCTCCTCCGCCTGTATATGCTCATAGGGGATCAAGTATCTTATTGGTAGCCTGCTATCCTTCCTCTGAGTATCACCAGGTCTCCCCATTCAGGGGACTTAGTCAAATATGAGGCACCAGAGTTCATGTGAAAGTCAGACCCCACTCTCCACTCAACTGTGGAGAGTGTCCTGTCCATTGGCTAGATCTGGTTAGGGGTTTGAAGTTTACCGCCTGTATTGTCCTTGGCTAGTGGCTTAGTTTGAGCGGGACCCCTTGGCCCAAATCTGCCTATCATAATGTTCTTCTTGTAGCTTTCTAGGATCCTCTGGATCCTTCAACTTTGCCATTCTCCCATGCTTCTCTCATCTAGAGTCCCAATAGGATGTCCTCCCCTCTGTCAGAATAGTATTAATGACACTAATATATATATATATATATATATATATATGTATATATATATATATTCTTTTTAATGAAATTTTAAAAATCACTCATATGAAAATAATATTGCAACTATTGACTTTGAATCTAAATATGAAGCATCGGCTGAGACGTTTCCTTGTATTGCTTCACCTACCACCTCTTACTGACTAGTTGCAGATATTCTACTCAGTACTATGAGGATCAAGGCATGACTATCTTCCCAAGGTCACAAACGTGGTAAATATGCGGGCTGGAAGGTCTGTCCAGCTTTAAAGCCAAAGAGAGGGATTTGTAGCCCATAAGACCACTGTGGCTGTCTCCTTTCTTATGGAAGTGCAGTGTAATGGAATACATACACCTAATGATGTAATTGGCTGTGGTTGTTCCTGTGTGCAGGAATTGAACCAGAGGCCACAGTTGAACACAATCCTAAAATACCATCTCTCCCATCCATATAGAAAGCTTGTTTGTCCAATCTCTAGAATATGGACTCCGGGGCTACTCTACTCCTTATCTTACTGTAGTCTAAAACAATACATTTTCAATGTTGTTGTTGTTGTTGTTTGTTGTGGCAGTAATCTGGAGTATCAAGACTGAGCTATACTTTGTTGGTCCAAGTTCATACTCACTAGGAAAGAAAAAATAGCTGAGCACGCACGCCACATGCCTGGTTCGAGTTAATCTAACTCTTAACTGTTTAAATGGCCCCCTTCTCCTTCCTATTTCAGATGGAAGAGAAAAACAGGCAGTTACAAGAGCGACTTGAACTGGCTGAGCAAAAATTACAGCAGACCATGAGGAAAGCTGAAACTTTGCCTGAAGTGGAGGCTGAACTAGCTCAGAGAATCGCAGCCCTTACAAAGGTACTGCACTAAACACACGTGCCCAGCCTAGGGGTATTTGCGGAAATAACTGTCCATCAAAGTGGAATCTGTAATTATTATTTTCAGGCTACGTGAAAGTTATGTTAATTGGATCTTTGTTCCTTATCATTTTGTTTCCTTATTGGCATATATCTTACTTAGAGTGACGTGAATGATTGTTACATGAATAAGATGATATTCTTGTCTATTTTAACATTAACAAGAGATGTAAAATACCATGTTGTAGTTAGAACAAATCTTCTATGGTACTTTTTGCACATAATAATAATCAAGATATTTAAAGTATTGAGATATGTATATGAAATACAACAATTAAATCAGCTTTGTATAAGTGGCTTGCTGCTACTGGAACAATGTAAGAAGCATAGTAAGCATTGATTCCAATTGTATTGTACAAGGGTAAACCTTTGTAGAAGAAGCAAGTTTAAAATATATAGTCTAAAGCCATTAAGCCATAAAAAGTACTTTGGTAATTGTGCTGTTTTTTTTTTTTCTTAAAAAAAAAAAAAAAAAGAAATCAAGAATAACAGAGTGTTACACTGTCTTTCCATACTATAAATTGTACATTCTAAAATAGTTTTATGTTATATATTATAAAGCTGTTCAAATAGAGGTATTTGAACGCTTAACGGCAAATTGAAATCACATCCATTTCACTTGAAAAGTCCTGGTTTGATCACTAAATCATGTTTTACATTTATGTCAGTTGACAACTACACACACATTCTGAGTATTCCTATAACCATTGCAATTACCTAAGAATTCCCAGGCTACGCAATGAATAGGTACTGTAGGTATGTGAACTTGAACTTACACTTTGATAATAGAGATTATACAAACAATTGGTGCAGTGGTGGGGTAAAGGGACACAAATGTCATTGTCTCTACTGGAAAAGCAAGAATGAGATGAATAGTTTGATGACGTTCTTATGTTAAAGTGAAGTATTTATATCAGAAAGGAAAAAGCCAGACAGAGATGAGCAGAGCTAGAAAGCATCAAATTACATGGTTACTTGTAGAGCATTAGGTTACCACGTGATGAAACACTAGTCTGTTAGGGCAATGCTATTCGATTTACATCCTCAATAACCATAGACCACAGCAGTAAACCACTCTGGTACTTTGGAAAGAGAGGGCCTCAAACTTAGCATGTACAATCAGGTAACTTCAAAATATATAAAGCTACCCAAGAATAACAATATCATTGTGCTTTTTCTTGCAAAGCTTATTTTAAATGACTATAATATAGGTTAAGACACACAGTTGCTCTGCTTTAATCTGAGAGATGTAGCTAATTTGCAGGGTTACCATGTTAAAGTTTGCTATTATGGGATTGAATAAGAAAATAATTTATAAAGCTGGGTAGAATAATCATGTACCATGAATAGTGATGATTATTCTATGCAGTTTTACATTCGGCCACCCTTCAGCATTTTTTATCCGGGCATACTACATGACACAAACAGAAATTGCTATAGTGAATAAACACCCTCTTTATCTGGGCTCTCTGGTTTTTCAATATCTCAGAGAAAACATTTAGCATGCTTTAAACTTCATCTACTAGTGTTTAACTTAATCTTTGCTTCATATCATTTTGGCTTCTAAAAATTTGTATACTAGTAACATATTTCAAGTGTATATGATAGTTTTTATGTTTCTGAATAGTTGTTTTATTTTGTAAATTCCTAAGTGCTAAGGTTATATACCTTATCTTGTTATGTGTCCACATGGGCTGAGGATGACTCAGTTCCTCTGATCACTCTGACTTCAATCATCTTGCACTCTTTCATAGATTTACTCATAACACTCAGAGATATTCTAAATAATGTTTCAATTTCATTCAATTTCAATTTACAGTCAATATATAATCACTATTATCAGTGGTCTTTTTCTATTCTTGTGCTTTCAACTATTCTAAACAATAAAATGTCTAGTTAGCTAAAGTTTCAGATTTTTTTCTCTTGCATTTTAAAATGATGTTTTAGCAACAAATCGAGTATTTAATTTGGTGTGTGTGTATTATTTTTAGCTATCTATATCTTTATTTTTCTTTTATGGATTTTTCTCTTACTAACTCTGTTCTTCATCCTGAATGTACTCACATTCTTTTAAACAATTTCTGTAATTGTTTTGCTAAAATCTTAGCTCATTTGAAGTTTCCTATATCAATGAGAAAAACCAAGTTAAACTCCTGAGGGACAGACAGATGCAGATTGACTCTTTCCAGTTCTGGACTTGTGTCAGCTGCTAAAATTGTGTTGTGACAAGTCAAAGGGCAGCACAGCACAATAGTGTTGAGTAAAACTAGTATTGCTTAGAGATTATGACTGGATTTATTCTTTAAATTATAAGATGTTTTGGTTTTTAGTCATTTATCCAGAGAGGTATGCAAAGTAGGTAAAGCTCGTTTAAATCTCTTAGAAAGAATTTTTGATTACTGTCCATAAATAAAATAAATTTGATGTGTTTATATATAATTAACCATCAAACATCACTCTTGACTCCCGATGTTATGATTTGCTATGTCTACATCTTTAATTAAAACCCACATTTTCTCCAGTAGGACATAACTCTTCTTGAATTTTATTAGGTATTTTATTTATTTTAGTATTAATAAAACATTTGAGTATTAACATAATTTAGAAATGACAGAACATGTATTTTGAATCTGAAATTAATTTCTCAATGTTTTGTATGTTCTTTAGTGAAGGAAGATACATGAAGAGTTTTAAAGATGCTAAAGCACTTGTATGTTTTCAAGAGAACCTTATAGAAGTTCAGATATCCATATCACTCTTTTGTTTTGCTTTTGAAAAGAATTTAATTATTAAATTAATAATTTAATAAATAGTTGTGTGTATTGCTAATAATTCAATCCAGGACCTTGCCTTGAACATACTAGTTGCCAACTGATCAAAACCTCAGACTCAAGAGATGTGCTTTAAAAATTAATACTAGATTTATTTGGTTATTTTGTAACAAAAATATTAAATCCCTTGAGAAAGAATATCTTTCATATGTAAGTCATAACAGTTTCACTATATAATAAATTTTTATGTCAGTATTTTGAATATTTATTTTTTTAATTCATCTTACCTCCTGATGACAGTCCTCCTCTCCTCCCAGTCCCACACTCACACTCCTTCCCCCACGACCCCATCCTCTTATCCTCAGAGAAGAGGAGGTCTCTACCATTGGTACCAACCCACCCTGGTACCTCAAGTCTCAACAGGACTAAGTACATCCTCTTCCACTGAGACCAGACAAGACAGCCCAGCTATGGGGAAAAGATCCAAAGGCAGGCCACAGAGTCAGAGACAGCCCCTGATCCAACTGTTAAGAAACCCACATGAGTAACAAGCTGCACATCTGTTACGTCTGTGTAGGAGGCCTAGGTCCAGCCCATGCGTGCATGGTTGGTGGTTCAGGCTAGTTTATTCTGTTGGTCTTCTTGTCACACCGCTCTTGTGAATAATCATTTGTTTAGTTTTTAATAACATGAATGAATATAAAATATACAGGTTTAATTTCAAACTTAGGTTGTTACACGATTCCTACCAACTCTTCACCAATTACCCATAGTATTTCTTAATAGACTTGCAATTATTACACAGTATAAAAACAGAGGGATGGAGATACTGCTAATAGAAGACCTGGGCTCAGTGCACAGCACTCACATTGGGTACCTATCAGTGTCACCTGTAAATCCATGTCTGCTGATTGACCATGCTCTTCCTACCTCCCAAGGCATGGCAATCACACACAGTAACCCACGTGCAGGAGCACACATATGAACATAACTAATAAAATTTAAAAATGATTAATTAAAAAATTAAATAATACAATACTCATTTGCTTGTATTTGAAAACCATGGTAACTTTCATTGCTGTTTCTATTTGGGAACGTGTGTAAGACAGTGGGAAGACAATTGTGCTGTAATAAATTTATGAGAGAGAATACACTGCGAAATTGAATGATGAAATATAATTTTCACTAATAAAACGTATTTGAAATGTTAATAGTTACTCCTTAGAGTAAATTGGAATTTGGTGTATAAAGTAGCACAAATGTATATTAACTGGTTACCATTTCTCTTTAGTTACTGCATGAAATGTCTTCATACAGTCCTAAACTAGTTTAAAATAAGTTTCACTATTTAAGAATTAGCTGATATCATGTCAGACAATATGTTCTAGATTTAAGTTGTGTTACTGAACGTTTTGGTGTCACAAGTATTTAATTTGTAATTATAATTAAAACATTGATGTAATATTACAAATATTGTGCATAACATACTAATACAATTCAGCTATCAGCAATATGACATGCGCTAACACTACACCTGTGGTATCCTGACAGCAAGACATGTAACTAACCTCTGCACGAGATCCTCATTAACTCACAAAGGCTCTGTGATCTTCCTAC
The DNA here is from genome assembly GCA_907169655.1 of Acomys percivali. Classification (NCBI taxonomy): domain Eukaryota; kingdom Metazoa; phylum Chordata; class Mammalia; order Rodentia; family Muridae; genus Acomys; species Acomys percivali. Next base: position 69,569,684 of record OU015756.1, read on the forward strand.
TCACTCTGGGGAACTATTTTGTTTCCATAGCAACAAATCAACGCAGATACACCTTGATGTGGTCCTTCTTGTCATGTTTAAGCATTTGCAAAGTTTTGTGTCCTTGTGGCATGATTATTACTTGATAAGTTGAGAAATTTTAACTGTTTTCATTCAAAACTTTTAATTATACTTGAGGATAAGACCGTTGAGTCCTTGAGCAATGTACATTGTGTGTACAGAAGTCATCTCTTACATGGGGCATTGTTGCTGAGGAAACTTGATCCTCTTGTAATGCATGAATTTTCCTAATAACACATCCTGTGGCTTAACCTTCTTTCTGATTTCTACAAACGAGCCTTATATAATCCTGATTCAAATGTGACACTCCTGAGTCATATAGCACAGAGCAGTTTTCAACGATGAGATGCCAGGTTTACATCAGTTTTTGTCTAGCCACATGAGAAAGCAAAAAATGAAGTGGCTACCTGTCTATCAGAGACATTCCAAATGTTTGTTTTCTCATAATCCCAATTACTACATGTCATTTCCAGACTTGCTTTAACCCACCCTGTAAACGTCCTTCATTGCCAGCTGTCACTAACCCTTCATACCTCAGGCTCACAACTTTTTATTTGAACATACCATTGTCTTCCATTTATAACCATCGATTGCATTATTGTCACTAGATACCAAAATAGTTCTCTCTACATAAAGTTTTGTCGATTAAAGTATTGAATTTGCTGTCACTTTTATTTTAAGCATTCTGTACTATGTTCTGTTTGGCGTCAGTGTCTTCAGTTCTGATTTTTTCAATTTTGTCCCTCTCCTTTTCCTTGACTTGTTAGTCTGATCCAACCTCTTCTACCTCATCTGATGATTATCAATACGTTATGGAAGCTAAACTACAAGAAATGATCTCCATACGTAGGAAGGTAGTCCTACTGGACTTTACTTTCTATTGCTAAATAGAATCCATCTAAGTTTTTTTTTTTTCTCTTTTCATTTCTGAGAATTATGTTCCTTTTATTTATTGATAATCGACCATCCGTGCAGTTCAGTGCTTCAGGAGCTTAAGATTGGACGATGGCAGGTTTGTGTTCAAACCATGCACAGTCTGCATGTCCCAGCTGGCTGATTTCATTGCTCATAAGTAACTCCAGTGTTCTGCTGATGCTTGGATGTTTAACAGGCCTCTGTTAGCTGACACATTTCAAGCAATGCTGTTCAGCTGCCTGGTCAAAGAGAGTTTCTTTTTGGACACTGCGTTTGCGGTTGGTAGTAGCTTGCTTTACATTTCGTTTCAGTTTCTTTCGATGGGAAGAGTGAGCTCATCTTACATTTCAGGTCCACTCTTGGTGTTTCTTGACAGGCTGAAGAAAGGCATGGAAATATTGAAGAACGCATGAGGCACCTAGAGGGTCAACTAGAAGAGAAGAACCAAGAACTTCAAAGAGTATGTATGAAGCTTTCTCATTGACTGTTTGCATTCACAGACTGCATTGTCAGAGGAAAACATTCTCAGGTAGAAGCTGTGTTTAAAGTCATATGACCACATCCTAAGCATTTGAAAAAAAATGGTTCCTATGAATTTAACAAAAAATGAGGAGATAGAAGGACACAGGGAGAGGGTCTAGGAACCCTACAAGAAGACCATCAAGGCTGGCAGATCTGGACCTAGGGAGACCTGCACAAACTGTTGTACCAACCAAGGAAAATGTATGCAGTAAACTTAGAACCCCTATTCATATCTAGCCAATGGACAGAGCATTCTCCACAGTTGTGTGGTGGAGAGTGAGGACTGACTGACATGAACTCTGGTGTCCCCTACTTGGCTACTTCCCCTCGGTTGGGAGGCCTGGTGTCACTCAAAGGGAGAGGAAGCAGGCTATCTTGATGAGACCTGATAGGCTGTGATCAAATGGTAGGGGAGGAGGTCCCCATCTGTCACAGGACTAGGGGAGGGGAATAGGCTGAAAGAGGGAGGGAGGGAGGAATGGGAAGATACAAGTGAGGGGATGACAATTGGGATGTAATCTGAATAATAAAATTTAATTAAAAAAAAAAGAAAAAAATAAACTACATGTAGAAAACCTAGGACCCCAGCTCAGATGTAGCCCATAGGCAACTCAGTTTCTATGTGAGTCCCCTAGTAAGGGGAACAGAAGCTGGCTCTGCCATGGACTCTGTTGCCTGCTCTTCCATCACTTTCTCCTAGTGGGACAGTCTTCAAATGCCACAGAGGAAAAGGATGCAGGCAGTTCATGATGAGATTTGGTAGGCTGGGGTCAGATTGTAGTGAGGAGGGCTCCCCCTTTCTGTGGACTAGGGGAGAAGATAAAGGAAAGTGGGTGAGGGTTGGACCGGAAGGAGACAAGGGGTTGCTATGATCAGGATATAAAGTGAATAAAATTTTAAAAATAAATTTAAATTAAAAGTTGAAAAAAACATACATAAAATTCTACTTGGCATAAAACCAAGAAAACTATCAAATTAAGTAGAACATTACGTTAGGCAGATTTGGGCCCAGGAGTCCCGCACAAACTAAGGCACCAGCCAAGGACAATACAGATGGTAAACTTTAAACCCCTACCCTGATCTAGCCCATGGACAGGACAGTCTCCACACTTGAGTGAAGAGAGGGATTTGACTTTCTCATGTACTCTGGTGCCTCACATTTGACTATGTCCCCTGGCGGGGGAGACCTAGTGGCACTCAGAGGAAGGACAGCAGGTCACCAAGAAGAGACTTGATACCCTATGAGCATATACAGGGGGAGGTAATCCCCCTCAGGAACAGTCATAGGGGAGGGGAATAAGGGGAAACTGGGAGGAGGGAAGAATGGGAGGATACAAGGGATGGGATAACCATTGAGATGTAACAAGAATACATTAATTAAAAATAAAAAAAATAAATTTAAAAAAAAAGCTTGAACAAGCAGTGAGCATTGTTTTTCTCATGCCCGATATATTTTCTCTTTTTCTTGATTATAAGGCTAGACAAAGAGAAAAGATGAATGAGGAACATAATAAAAGATTATCTGATACCGTGGACAGGCTTCTGACAGAATCCAACGAGCGCCTCCAGCTGCACCTGAAGGAGAGGATGGCTGCTCTGGAAGAGAAGGTACGGTGGCCGACCAGGGGAGGACGCACGTGGACGCTGAGCCAGCCGATCTAGGCTGTGCTGTTTCCCAGCCTGCCCTACCCATCACTTGTATTAGGCCGCAACTTACTTTCCTTAGCCTAAAAATACTCGATACAGTCTTAGAAAGTGAGTCAATAATTTCGATAAATTGCGATAACATCCTGTATTGAATGAATACCTACGTGGCACATGACAAATACTATCTATTAGGATGTTTATAAAGCAAATGTATTAAAATGTTCTGTGATACGTAACAAAAAGTTTTATTTATCTTCTCGCTATTTATTAAATATGCTAGGAAGACAAAAATGAATGTTGAGTGTGGGTTTCTGTGAAACTACTGTGTGTTAAATCTTCCTAAAATCTACCAAGAGTGAAAGCCAGTCCTGGGAGAAGCTGTGTCACCAACTTCTCTGCTAAACCAGAGAAGCAAGCACTAAAATCTTATGAGGACGAGTTGTTTCAGAAATCTGAACAGAAATTCTCTCCATCTTATTCAGGGACATATAATCAGGAAAAATGTTTTAACAATATATTAGCAAATTTTGATTTATTGACATAATGGGAGGTCAAAGCATACTGCTAATAGTTGGCTAATAGTTGGAAATAGCTCAATTATTTCTCATTTAAAATAAAATTTTGTGAAGAATCGGAGTAATAGCTCAAAGAGTAATATTTATGCTGTTTATCTTTCCAAGTGTAGCAAACTAGCAGTTCTCATTTGAATAATGTATTTCTCAAATGGTTGAGTGTCACTTTTGAAGAGTTCAATGGAACTTCGTTTCCATAGAAACCAGGAAATAGATTTACCAAGAAAGAAATCACAAGAGATTTTTGAGTGTTTGAGTGTTCATATACATATTTAAATATTTCTCAACTTATTGCTTTTTTTTTGTTGTTCCCATAGAATGTTTTGATTCAGGAATCAGAAACCTTCAGAAAAAATCTTGAAGAATCTTTACATGATAAGGTATTATGGAAATCCATTTATCTTATTCATATTGATGAACATATTATATAATTAGTGTAATAAAACAATATTGTGTTGGACTTTAAAACAATTTTAACTTCTTATGCTTATAGAAAAGCATGCATTTATGTAGAAAATGAAACGTTTTTAGCTTTAAACACACTCTGGAATCTCAACTCATTTTATTTTAAAACTACTATTAATCCATAGCTCTACTAATACATATGGTATTATTTTGGATCTCATAAATATAAAATAAAAATATATTCACTAAATTTTGTGGTGTCCTGGGAGCTATTTCTGAAAAAACATATATTAAGTGTGGATTACGCGACATTGTGTGATTAAATATTTTCTGGCATTTTCCTACTTCTGAGGTAGTTAAGAATATAATAGAAGCCCTCTTTAAAATCAGTATTCAGAATGGCAGAAACCAAGGGCTGGCCGCAACTGGTAGAGATCGCGAACACTGATAGTATAAGTAAGGCTTCAAGGACTCAGGGTGTGACTAAAGAATCAACTAATGATAGAAGGAGCTGCAGATCTCGTAAGGACAGAACACACAGCATGACCACTGGTGCCCTTTGGCTTGGTGGGTTATTCATAAGTGCGAAACTTTAACAGTGGGCAGTTGTTTGGTGAAGACCAGCCATTCGCGTTGTAGCACACATGGCTTAAGAGGCTGACAAAGCACAGATTATAAAATGTTAATATGTGGTTTCCTACTTCGTTAGCCTTTTTTTTTGCCCAATTCCACCTTAATATGCATACTCTCTATTTGTGTTTACACAAATGGGAAGAGAGGATGAAAAATGTGAAGGAGAATGAAGGAAAAAAATTAACTGGAAAGGACATAAAAGAGGAGGAAGAAAAGAATTAAAGTTCTGACAGCAGTACAATCATACAGGAGGTACTGAAAATAAGACAGGAAAAATAAACAATTTTTTTTAGAATGCTAGACATTTTTTGATGATTCGAAAACCACAACCACTTGTTTCAGCAGTTTGGGTTTGCATACTCTTCTGACATGTAGAAAAAGCGCTGTTGCAGGGGTAGATGATGGCTAGCACTGAACCATTACTGCATAGTAAGTCAGTACCAGCACAGAGGGGCCAGGGATGAGAGACTAGACGAATCATCAGAATTTTGCTGGAAGTGTTTAGTGAACTAGTTCTGGCCAGATTGCGAATTTTGGACTTGCTCTTGTTATGCAGTGTTAAGTTATTTAAAATTCTGTGTTCTTCTGGCAAGATCCTCAAAGCCTACTCCCCATCACCTACACAAGCCTATGGCTTCAGCAACCTGCCCAAACAACCAACATTTCAAATTATCTTGGGCATTATGTTCTTGCGAATGTCAATTTCCAGAAAAGATATTCCTAGACCAAACATAATTTTGGAGGTTATCATTCCATACTGCCAAGCACACTCACTATTCTTAGCTTAGCTAAACATGTTCAAATGCCCACTCAAATAGCTAGGATCACTGTGATACCAAGTCTTTTCTTTTTCTCCTTATGACTTTTATCTTTGAAATCTAAAGTCCTTACACTTCTTTCTGAAGTTCTGTTCAGAAAGCTTTTGTTCAATCCCTGGCAGGCTTATTTGATCTTATTTTTTTAAAATACAAAATGTCTTTATTATATTTATAAAGTAAAATATATAATAAATTGAGATAAATCAAATTAAGAAAATATTTTTTTGTTTTTGTTTTTATAATCCTAAATTTCTTTTTTTTTTATTAATTTATTCGTGTTTCATCGCAATGGTTATCCCATCACTTGTACCCTCCCATTTTCCCCTTATTCCCCTCCCCTATGACTGTTCCTGAGGGGGATTTCCTCCCTCTGTATATGCTCTATTGATTTCCACACCACCTTGAATTAAGTATTTCCTAATTTAGGCCACCTACTCATGTAACTTTACAGAAGATGTCTTTATGTTTCAGGGCCAACTCATGTTCCAAGTTTGAATACATGAAAGTTTTGATTTAACAGGTCAATTCTCCACAGTGTTACCTACCAACCCCATACTCACACTTCACTGCCACCTAGCCTGGCCAACATTCTGAACAGTTTTCTGAGTAAATCGCCTCCCCCCCCCCAGGAGTAAACATAAATAATGGATACTGATGCATCCTAAAGAAAGACAGCATATTTATTGTGCATCAGGTGTGCAGAATAGAAACGCGATGAGTAATTTTCTGAAAGTAGTAAATTAAAGTTCTTAAACAAAAACTATTTAAAGCAAATTATTTTTTTGACTTATCCTTAATGCTTCAAAGTAATGTGATAGCAGAAGAGCTAGCTATTGCTAAATATTGTGTTTATATAATTCTCCTATCGAACCTAATAGATAAATACTTTTAGTTCTATGATCAAAGTGTAATGAAAATCTATCCATTTCATCCCTATGAATATTCATGCCCATCTTATGACTCAGGTGATATAATTTTGGAGAACTCCGAATATTTTTATTTCTTCCTTGCCTCCGAGTTTTCTGTCAGCATTTATTCAGAGCTATGCAATCACCATGCTATCCTGCTTCTCTGCCAGATTTGCTCCATTTTCTTCTTTTCCTAGTAAAAAACCAAAGACTTTTAAAATTCCTCTGTGTCTTTCAGAACTACCCTTTTTAATTCAGTGGTAATTTTATTAAATCCACATCCTAAGTGTGGCTTTTTTTGATGTCTCAAAGTCACCAACCTTTGGGTTTTGTCCTGTCTCACCAAATATATTTCCATCTATAGTGTTTTTTTCTTAACATATTTTATTCAGGACTTCATTCAAATATCATGCTACAATACCATATTTTCATAATTATTTTATTTTCTTCATAACAATATAATTTACCCATGCATGTCATTAATGTGTTGTCTTTTCTACTAATGTAGATAAAGTAAAACCAGTGTATTCATTGTACATATAGGTACACAGAAGAGAAACTCAATGAATATTTTTCTGAAAATAATGAAATTAAGCAATTAAACAAGAAATTATTTAAAGCAATTTATTTGGCTAATCATATGTTTCAAAGTGATATGCTACAGAAGAACATATTCCTAGGATGCTGGACATTATAATTTATAAAATTGCCAAAGTAATTTAAATAGAATTGAGGGCCTGAAAATAGAAGGAACATATAAGAGAAATGTCACAAATACTACATTGTTATTGTGTTAACTACTTTTCTATTGCTGCCCAAGTTGCCCAAGGCAACTTAGGAAAGACAGTTTTTCAGGTATTACAATTCCAGAGGGGGAGTCTATGATCAACAGAGCAGGCTGCATGGAAGCTATCGCAGGCTGGCATTGGAGCAGTAGCTGAGAGTTTAAATCTGGTCTCCAAACAAGAAGAGAAAAGACAACTAACTGGAATAGTGTGGCCTTTTGATATCAGAGAGCCCACACGCAATGGCATACTTCTTCCAAGAAAGCCACAGCTCCTATTCTTCCCAAACAGTTCAACAAACTGGAGACCAAGCATTCGAATGTCTGAGCCTATGGGGGCCATTCTCATTAAAATCAGTTAACCAGTTATAGTGTGGTAAGAAAATAGAGATCAATCAAATAAAATGTAAGAGTTGGCTTCTCCATAATTGACCATATAGTAGGGCACAAGGCTAATGAGAGAGACGCTATAGAAACTAAAGACTCAAAACCAATTATTAAAACATTATAATCTCATGATCATCTGGTTAATAACTGTGAGACATCTCCAATCTTTGTAAGCTTACACACTGAGGTATTTTATAGTAGTCTGAAAATATTATAGATAAACAAAACCAACCCTATAAATAGGTTATTGGCAACCTTCCTTTTATGCTGAGTCTTCAAATCATAAATATATTTTATCTATTTATTTATTCACATCTCAAATCACTTCATATGTGAATTTCTACTTTCAATCATATGTGCCCTTCTATCCAGATTAAAAAAAAAAGTAGGAAATTCTTCACTTTATTAGTTAGGATTCTCTAGAGGAACAGAACTGATAAATTGACTATATATATACTTTCCATATATATGTATACACGAAGGACTTATTAGAATGTCTTAAAGTCTGTGGTCCATCTAGTCCAAAAATGACTGCCTATCAATGGAAGGCCCAAAAATTAGGTAGTTGTGCAGTTCACAAGGCTCAAAGTATCATCTGTCTTCAGTACACACTGGAATCCTGAAAGGGTAGGCTCTAATGACAGTGAAAAAATAGACTTTGTGAGGGAGATGGATAGAAAACCTGCAAACAGCAAGCTTCCTCTTATATATTCTTTCTATAGGCTGACATGAGGAGAGGTGGCCCAGAGTAAAGATGTATCTTTCCACCTCAAAAATTCAGGATTAAAAATCCTTTCACCTCAAAAGTTATGGATTAAAAGTGGGTCTTCTCACTTCAAATGAATTAATTAAAAAAACAAAAACAAAACAAAACTTCTTCACAGGTGAAACCAGCCCTTGGGCTTTAGTTAGTTAACGTTGCAGTGAAGCGGACAAAGGAAAGAGTTGCCATCATATTCACTAATCTTATAAAGATGTTTTAATTTAAAACTAGATGTGATTTGTCTTTTGCATTTTGAAGTGACATATCTGTAAGTATTCACGATAGTTCCTAATAATCTGACAAATTAGCATATATTTAGAATTTATAAATACCAGAGCATGGAGGTGTTTTTGGTGATTTCTGTTGTTGACATATTCATGAAAGGTAAACAAAAACATATCTTCTGATTTTATCTAGTGTTCTTCAGTAAATTGTAATCATTTCACTTTTACATATCTGTTTATTTATAATTAATGTTCATACATTGGATGTGATCATCATCAGAGTAACTACTTCTTGATTTTTAGGAAAGATTAGCAGAGGAAATTGAGAAGTTGAGATCTGAACTTGACCAAATGAAAATGAGAACTGGCTCCTTAATTGAACCCACTATATCGAGGTAACATTAAGTTAAATGTTTATTTGTGGTTAAGCAAATAACAATGTAAATTTTCTTATATTTTAATGCTTTCTTAAGTAAAATAAAAGTCTTATATATTTCAGTAGACATTGTAACAATGTAGGTAGCTATTAAATGAAAAATGAGAGTGAATATAAAAATTGCATTGTATTCTCAAAGTAGACATTACCGTTTTCTCTGTTGTTTTTATTAAATTATCTTATATTTTATATTGTTATATATTTTCTCATATAATATATCCTGATTATGATATGGTCCCCCGCCCTTTATGCTTCTCAGTTCCTCTTCACTTCCCCTTCCATCTCAATCCATACCCTTTCCGTCTCTAATTAGAAAATAAAACAGCCTTTAGAGATAAACTTATATAATATGATACAAGAGAAAGTAACATATCGGAAGAGAACAAAACAAAGTGAAAGAATCACAGAAAAAGACACAAGAACTATTATATAGATGCATAGAACCACCACTTGCTCACATACTCAGGAATTCCAAAAATCACTAAATTGGAAGCCATAATTTATATCCTTAGGACCAGTGCATTCTACCTCAGTCTTTCTGAGTTCATGTACATATTAATCCTGTTGATTTTAGAAGGTGTTGTTTTTGGTGTGCTCAGTCATCTTTGTGTGGTACACTTTTCCTACCTCCTCTTCCATTGGATTCCCTGAGCCACTAGGGAAGGGACATGGTGGATATATCCCAATTAAGACTGAGTATTGTTAGTTTTCTCATTCTCTGAATATTATCTATATTTATTCCTACCTGCTGTAGGTGATAGCTTCTCTGATGATGGCTGAGCAATGAGCTGATCTATTACTATAGTACAATGTCATTAGATTTATTTTATTGCTATTTCTTTCTTGGAGCAGCAGTGTTAGGTTTTACCCTCGTTCAATGTGCTAGCCAGTCTCTGGTTTTTAAGCAGCCAAGCATCATCAGATATGAGTTCCATCTTAGAGAGTAGGCTTTAAGTCAAGTCAGATATTGGTTGGTTACTCCCACAAGCTTTGTTCTACCATTGCCCTATCATATCCTGTAGACAGTTTACCATAGTAGACCTAAGGTTTTTTAGCTGGGTTGATGGCTACATTTTTTTCCTTTGGTAGTCTGCAGACTATGTTCCTGTACCAAAGATGCTAGCACCTGTTGGTGAAGGTTCTGTGTAGGCACCAGTTCAACTTCTCCATGTTTAATGAGTTTTGTAGGTATTGTCCTCAGCAATAACGACTTGCTGTATGTAAGTTTATGGAAAGTGACCTATCTATTGTCTTGGCAACAGCCTGGGTTGTTCATGGGTTCTCATAGGAACACTTCGGCTAACAACTCAATGAGCTGTAACCCAAACAAATACTGAAAACTTCATTTGGTGACAATAGATGTCCAGGTGGGGCTGTGTCTCTCCATTATTTGGCAATTTCATTAATAGTGCCTTAATACATATGCATATGTATATGTAATACATTTATACATAAAATATGTGTATATGTACACGTATATGTATATGAAGCTTCTACGGTAATAAGTTTCCATAATATCACCCATGTGGCTCTTCACTGTAGATGTCTCTCACTATTCACCCTCCTCATCTCCCTCTTCCCTTGCCCCCCTCACTTGATTTGGTACCTGCTTCTTATCCATCCATAACTATCTATTCTATATCCCTGTCCTATGGAGATGTATCTATCCCCCCCAATCCCTTACTATATACCCTATATGCCTATCTTCTGTGGTTCTATGGATTGTAGCTTCATTAACATTGTCTTAAAAGCTAATATCCACAATTTCCACAATTAAGTGAATACATACCATATTTGATTTCCTGGTCTGGGTTACCAGATGAGGGATGACATTTTGTTGTTGTTGTTTTGTTTTGTTTTTTTTCCCTCGTTCCAGCCCTTTACCTGAGAAGTTCATGATTACATTTTTGTATTGTCTTAATCTTTTTTTCTTTTTTATTATCATTTATTCACATAATATCACAATTGTCATCCCCTCACCCTTATATTCCCATTCCCACCCTTCCTCCCCTTTCTGCCCTATTACCCTCACTCACACCTCCTACAGGTGTGGTCCTCCTCCCCCACCATCTGACCACAGCCTATCAAGTCCCATCCTGCTTCCCCTTCCTCTGTGTTCTCGCAGGGCCTCCCCACCAAGGGGCAGTGATCTATTCACAGGCACCAAAGTCCCTCTTGGTGGCAGTCCCCTGCTCTCCCCTCCCCTTCTCCATGTGGAGAATGAGCCGACTGCGTAGTAATGTGGCATTATGTGAATATATTACTCTTTTTTTTAGCCATTCATCTGTTAAAGGGCTTCAGCATTGTTTGTAATTTCTGACTATTATGAATAGAGCAGCAACGAACATGTTTGAGCAATTGTCTCCATGGAAGGCTGAAGCATCCTTTGGGCATTTTCTCAAGAATGCAGTTGCTGGATCTTGGAGTAGATCAATTTCCAGCTTTTTGAGGAACCATGGCCTGCTTTCCACAGAGGTTGGACAAGTCTGTATTTCCACCAGTAATGTGTTAATATTTCTCTTACTCCACACCTTTGCCAGCATGAGCTGTTACTTTTTTTTAATTGACCTTAGCCATGCTGAAGAATATAAGATGAAATCTCAAAGGAATTTTGATTTGCATATCCCTGATAGCTAAGAAATGCTGAACATATATTTTAAGAGTTTCTTAGCCATTTGAGTTGCTTTTTTGAGAATTCTCTGTTTACATATACACACCATTTTCATTGCACAGTTTGTTTTCTTGATATCTAGATGGGTATTTTTAGTTCCTTTTACATTTTGAATATTGTCCCTCCTATCAAAATTGTAGTTGGTAAAAACATCTTTTCCCATTATATAGCTTGCTTCTTTGTCTGAATGACAGTGTTCTGTTATTTAAAATCTTCTCACATTCATGGGATCCCATTTATTGTTTATTTCAGTGCCTGTGTTCTGTTCAGAATGTATTTCTTGTGCCAATGAGTTGAAAGTTATTTCCTACTCTCTCCTCTTTCAGATTTAAGTGAATCTGTTTTTGTGCCAAGGTCTTTGATCCATTTGGAGTTGGGTTTTGTCCCTGGGTGATAAATATGGATCGATTTGGATTCTTTTACAGGAGTCCATCCAGTTTGACAAACACCTTTTGGTTTTAGGTGTCTTTTTTTCCAATGTGCATTTTGGCCTCTTTATCAAAAATCAGGTGTCCCTAGGTACGTGGATTCTTGTCTGGGCCCTCAATTTTATTCCAGGATTGGTTACTCCATTGATTGATGCATCTTTTTTATCCTAATGCATGTCATTCAACATCCAGCGTGTTGGTGACCTGAGTTCTGCTGGCTGGTTTAGGCACTGCTTGCCTCCAGACAAGAATGGAAGGACCTTGGGATCAAAGGTTCAAAGGGCCCATCTTGCTCATGGGGGGCGGGAGTTAGAGAGCTTTAAGGTGAGGCCCCTTGGCTGGGCACTAGGACAGGTTCCCAGTCTCACTGGGGATCAGCACTGAGTTAGCAGCAGTGGTTGAGCAGACCCCAGCAGCTGCAAAGGCGGTTCCACCATTGTTGCCTGACCACCAGGCATCCTATGGTGGTTCACCCAGAATAAATGGAGTCTCAGATGGTGATGGTGAAGGGAATGGTGAGGAAGAGAGCTATCCAGAGAGCTAGTGAACAGGAAAGAGCCTGGAAGAGCATGGCAGCCAGCCTTTATTTATAAACCTTGGGTAGTGGAGAGGGGTTTTGATGTTGAATGAGTCTGATTCACTAGAGCTAAAGATGCCAGTATACTTAATCTGCACACAGTGATGCACTAACGTGGGGGTCCTAGCACAAGAAGGAGAAAACAGTAGTGAATTATCCTATGTGTGAGAGGATGATTTCTAGGTACAAATAAATAAAGGTCATTTCCTGGAGGTTAGAATCTCTTCAGCAGAGGGTAGGGTACTTCCATGAATTCCCAGTGCTTGTTGAAGAAGTTCCTTATCAGGAAAGGGTCACACCTGTAATCTTCCTTTAGGGCTATGTGACACTCCTTACAAAATCAGGGGTTACCAGATCAGGTGGAATAAGAACCTCATTAAGAAAAGGGAGTCTGGGACAGGAAGGAGGCAGAGGCAGGCAGATCTCTGAGAGTTCAAGGCCAGCCTGGTCTGCAAAGCAAGTCTAGGACAGTCAAGGCTACACAGAGAGACCCTGTCTCAAAACAACAACAACAACAGAGAGAGAGAGACAGAGAGAGAGAGAGAGAGAGAGAGAGAGAGAGAGAGAGAGAGAGAGAGAGAAAGGAATTCTGCCTTCATAGATTGAGAGGAAAATGGCTATCCGGAGAAGTCAGACTTCAACCTTATCCAGTAGAGTCTCACAAATGCATTCAACACAGAATATGATAGACATTTAAAACAACTGAACAAACATCTTCCTTTTTTAGTCAGTTAGAAGTTATGATGAAAACTGGAACTACATATGAAAAAAAAGTATTCAGTGGAATTTAGCCATGTTCATCTGTCCTATTCATTAAAGAAAGAAGACATGAAATAAATTAGTAGGTAGATAAATATGTAGGATGATAGATACATTTGACAATAATATATGTGTAATTTAATTTTTTCTTATGTTTGTTATGAGGCAATGAAATTGATTCAGCTACATATTTTCTGGGAAGTGCTGTGATAACATTTGAAACTTTGACAACTATTGGTGTTCAGAACTCCACTTTTTTAAAAAACTAATAATATTATCTCCATAAGAACAAAAATATATACCTGCTTTGCTAATAACTGTGTCCCTAACATCATACAATCTCCATGGCCTATAGTGTGCTCCTGACAAAAATGCCTGATTACCTAAAAGTTCGCGTTCCAAAGACCAGATAAAATCTAAAAGAAAAGTTAATATAGGGTAGGCTGGAAAGATAGCTCAGTGGTTTAGAAGCATTTGTTGCTCCTGTAGAGATGGAGAATCATCTGGAAATCTTGTGGTTGCTAAAAACCATGTGTTACTTGAGTTTAAGGGCATCAGACTTCCTCTTTTGACTTTCACTGGACCAAGCATATATACCAGGCACAAAAATACATGTAGATTATTTCTACATTCAGTAAATATACGTTCAATAAAAATAAATATTAAAATATAAGCATCATCTACTCTTTCGAGAAGATATAAATTAACACAATATTAAATAGTTGAGTGTTTAAGAATTTAGTATATTTTGTGAAAAGCAGTTCTGTGGCCACAGAGATACTCCAAAAATAATGTATATGACTAAATTAGTCATATGTGCCAAAGAAGAAGAAGAAGAACAAGAACAAGAAGAAGAAGAACAAGAAGAAGAAAGAAGAAGAACAAGAAGAAGAAGAAGAAGAAAGAAGAAGAAGATGATGAAGAAAAAGAAGAAGAGGAAGAGGAAGAAGAAGAAACAATAGCTGCTGAGATATTATAGGAGTCAATGCATAGGGAAATCAAAGTCTAATCAACACATCAATTTTATTCTATTATGTCCAAATGTCATGTCCATATTTTTCATATTATGTCTCAGATATATTATTGTAAAAATATATAAAGTTTCATGGATATAGTAAGGCCTCCTGACAGCCTAAAACCACAGCATTGAACTACAAAAGAATTGTTGGGCCCATAACAAGTCCATATGTGTGAGAATGCACACTCCTAAACTTCAGATGGACATGTATGCCATTTGGATGGGAAATAATTTTTCACATTGAGATTCTCACCATATTTTTCAGATAAACATGTATAATTAATATCTTGATGTTATCACACTGATTTTTCAAATGAATTAGGTTAGAAAAGAGTTTTTATTATATAGTCATATCACAGGTAAGCATTTACAGAAGTTAATAATACAGTTAAATTGATGACTGTACAAATCATTTCTTAAGGGAATGAAAGACATTTTTGAAACTTACCTAGACTTGCTAAAACTCTCTCCTATGTCGTGTACAAAATGATTCGAAATTTTAAATAGAGTAGAAATATAGCCTTTGCTATCTTTTGTTAGAGAACAAGCTTTAAAAATCAGACATAATGTAGAGAGGCAAGCAGTAAATTTTATATGAAGTTTGTGCAGTGCCTGTTCTTCTAGATTGGTGTTGACTCACATGTTTTTCTACCGAGTTCTATTAACCATGTTTTATTTGCCAGACAGGGATGCACTAGGGCTCCAGTTATGATTAAAACAGATGCTGTTGAAAGTAAACAGGGGAAATGCTACCTTGTAGACTCTTGCAAAGATGAAGTACAAAAGAAGTAGAATTGCATGTGGCAATTGGGCATTTAAACTGAAATTCGAAGAACGCTAGTTATATAAGAGTGTTAAGAGACTGTTCCAGCAGAAACAACAGCATGTTCAAAGGCTCAGAGATGAAATAAAGTGTAAGCTGTTGAAGGAATTGAACGCCAGCCCGTCAAGCTGGATGGAGAAGGGCAGGAAGGAGTAAATAGCTAAAGTGAATCTGAAAAATAAGAAATTCTAAATTATAGAGCGCTCAGGGGGACACCAGGGTGTCGTAAGTACAATGCTGATGTGTGAGTTTTGCTTTGTTCCATAAATTTTTACAATGGTATAGAATTCAGAGAAAACAAAAGAAAACAAGAAAGCCATTTTCAGAATGGTAAGTTTGTAATATTAGACACTCCACCATGATGCCCAAAGGAACACGGACCTGAGTAGCCATTGGTGATACAGACCTAGATTACATTGATGTAGGTAGTTTGTGGATTTTATTTCTATCCTCTCACTCACTGGCTCATGAGAACTGATAAATTCTTCACTGTGTAGAAGGTGTATTGTTTGGGCTCAATAATGGTGACTAAAAGTAATCTTTATGCTCATAAAATGTAATAGTCTACCCATTGATGTTACCCAACAGGCTAAGAGTGAAGCCATTTCTGAGTATGGCTTGGTTACTTTCCTTTTCTATATGACTCGTTCAATCCCAGTCAAGTTGATTTTCAGTTTGTTTTCATTGCTGTAACAATGTGTGTCATCTGTTTGAAAAATGATTGCTCATTTCATTTGGTCTAATTAAGCATCTGCTAAAATAAGATCTTCCTTAACTTATGTCATCATCTCCTACTGTTGCTAACAGCTGGAGCTCATCTCAACTTTATAAATCTTGACAAATAGAAAATTAATGCTTATCTATAATCTCAAAGTGAGTTAACAGAGAGGGTACCATCAATCAGCCAAAACCCCAAGTTGAACAGAAAACACCTACTAATGATATATCTGTGATTTCATTTTATAGGACAGCATGAAATCGCTTTTGTTGTCATTATTGTGATTACTGAATAAATTGAATTTGCTGTAAATCTATATAGGGACAATGTGCTCAACTCTAAGTTGTAATTGCAGTATAGTTTATTACCATGTTTATTGCAAGCTGGTGTGGTGATATTTTTCAATCGTAATTTTCTAACTATTTCATCTCTAAGCAAATTGCATCATCAAGTGTGATTACCAAGATTTGTCCTCATCTTGTAACTGTGATTTTCTCAAACCTAAAATCCTAGTTATTTACTAGAATAAGATTATTCAATGTAAAGCAAGAATGTTACTGCTCCTTTGCATCGGGCAATAGAACACTGCAGGTTAGGAAAATGTTAATGATTTCCTCTATATTTTATAAAACTTAAAAAATCCTAAACTCCAAAGTGGATACATTTTTCAGTATCATTTACATTTCTGTATCATTCGGTATCATTTCTCAGTGTAACATTTAAAAATAGAGCAATAGATGGTAAGTATTAAGATATATACAAGTAAGCAAAAAACATAAAAATGTCTATAATTTAAATCAATAGATTTTGACTATGAATGTTAGCATGCAACACTTAGTACAACACTGGAGGGGGAGGAAGGTCCCACCTGTCAGAGAGAGATCTAGGGGAGAGGAACAGGATGGAACAGGGAGGGAAGATGGCAACAGGAAGTAAGAATAGCGAGGGATAACAATTGGAATATAATGTGCATAAATTATAATAAATAAAAATTAATAAAAAAAGAAAATAACAAGAAACAACCACGTTATAAGCGTGGTCTAAAATGAGAAAAACGTTCATTATCTTCAAGAATGAATCTCTACTGTATCTTCTGACACAGATGCCCAAGACATAAGAAGAACATACCTGTTCTTTCCTGAAGTTTATTTAAGTTATTGAAGTTATTGGTAATTTAAAAACATGTAGTGGTAATTTTAATTCGTGAGACTTAATTTTTTTTTCTGTTTTCCAGAACGCATCTAGATACTTCTGCTGAGTTGCGGTATTCCGTTGGGTCCCTCGTTGACAGCCAATCTGATTACAGGACCACTAAAGTAATACGAAGACCAAGGAGAGGCCGCATGGGCGTGCGAAGAGATGAGCCAAAGGTAAATGCTGTCTTTCAGCATTGGTCATTTTAGCTAACTATATGGTGATATTCTAGAGAAAATTTCTATTGGAAGAGAATCCTGAATGCCAGTATTAATTTTTGTTAGTTTGGAGGATAGAAAATGACACATTTAAAATTAAATAATGTAAAGCATCTAATATGTACAAGACTCGTCCACATATTTATTTACTTGCCAATATTAATAGTGAGAATTTTTTAAAATGTATTTTATTAATTTATTCATATTACATCTAAATTGTTATCCCATCCCTTGTATCCTCCCATCCCTCCCTCCCATTTTCCCCTTACTCCCCTCTCCTATGACTGTGACTGAGGGTGACCACCTCCCCCTGTATATGCTCATAGGGTATCAAGTCTTTTCTTGGTAACCTGCTGTCCTTCCTGTGAGTGCCACCAGGCCTCCCCATCCAGGGGACATGGTCAAATATGGGGCACCAGAGTTTGTGTGAAAGTCAGACCCCACTCTCTACGCAACGGTGGAGAATGTCCTGTCCATTGGTTAGATCTGGGTAGGGGTTCAAAGTTTACTGCACGTATTATCCTTGGCTAGTGCCATAGTTTGAGCAGGACCCCTGGGCCCAGATCCACCCATCATAAGAAAATTTTATACTGATTATAAGATTTAGGCACCAAAAGATAAAGTGTTCCACGTTACAGAGCTAGCATGCTGATTGATTCAAAATTAGAGCTGGAAGCAGGAAGTGATAGAAAGCGTGTTTTAACCATGGTTTTATATTGTCAGTCAAGTGGATATTTGGTCCCTTGGCATATATATCATATAAATAATATATTTTTATCTAAAATTAAGAAAATGTTTTGTTTTATTAGTTTAAAAACTACTTTAAAAAGTGCATGCAGACTTTTAAATTTACCTATGAAGTCCTTTTCAAGATAAACTGCTACTTTGCCCTTTAGATCTGTACATTTTTGTATCTAGATTTTTTAAAGTTGTATATGCATACTATCTTTGAATCATGTCCACCATTGCCATCTATGATGCAACTACTTTTGTGCCGCCCCCTACTCCCTCTGAAAGTCATCATTTCTTCATAATTATTATTGCTACATATATATTTATATACTAAAAACAGCCTACTTAGATTATTATTGCATTATTATAAGAGACTCAGACCATCTTGTGTGAAGATAGGCCATTCTCTTTACAGAACATACACGAAGCATGATCTAGTGATGATAAGGACAGTATAAAAGAATAAATTTTAATTTTATGGAGATTTTCAGATATGAGTAAGCTTTTGGTTGATAAGTACCATCATAGGCCAAATGTAAATTAATCTATCACAGAACTATCCAAAATTTGTAGAAAGCATGGAAAATATAAATGCAGCAATGATCACAAGATAGTCTCAGTTTTTGTCTTCTTACTTGAAGAAAAATAAATTTGCTTTTTTTGTTACCAAAAGAATTAGTAACACAAATACTATTTCAGGTCTGTAGACATTAATTCAATATTACTCATAATGTAATTTTATCTTTCACATAACTCATTTTGCATTCAAAATCGTAGTGAAATTAATTACATTAAGAGCAAAAAATTCTAGGGCCAGTCTATTGGGATCATGCCTGACAAAATAATTCATCTAATGATTGCTCAAAACTCTTAGAGTTTTTTAGGGTAACATAAAAAGCATAAGCCATTAAAATTGCCATGCTTGTGTTAAAAGTCTAGTGGAGAGTGTACAAGTGAACATGACAATAGAAATAAGAGTATGTTGTTTTCCAATGCTGGAAATATTATTTTGTTCAAATCTTCTAAGTGAATTTTGAGAATTATTATGCAGTATGCTACCTGATAATATTCATGTGCTCATCTTTTCTTAAGAAAAGTGTAGATGTGACAAATTACTATAAGAGATGAAAATGCTTGAATTACATTTAGAAATCTGAAAAAAAAGTGCTGCAAATGTAAAAGCTTAAAAAATAATTGCCACCTTGAAAGCTGGTTGAATATAAATTATATGTAAATTTGTAATTGCTGTTCCTGCTGAAATATTGATTTAAGTAAATGGTTAATACCTGCCATCTCATAGGATTCAGGAAATATTTTTATTAAACCAATAAATTAAAATATTACAATGCTGTCTGCACTTGACTGGGCAGCTATTGAAGGCATGCATGCATGTTTTGATGTTCCTGTGGTTATCAGTTTTCAGATTAGTTCTTTTAATATGAGTATCTGATTTATTCACTTACGATTCAGGTGAAGTCTCTTGGGGATCATGAATGGAACAGAACTCAGCAAATTGGAGTACTAGGCAGCCACCCATTCGAAAGTGACACTGAAATGTCTGATATTGATGATGATGACAGAGAGACTATTTTTAGCTCAATGGATCTTCTCTCCCCAAGTGGTCATTCTGATGCCCAAACTCTAGCTATGATGCTTCAAGAACAACTGGATGCAATCAACAAAGAAATAAGGTATCAAGATTGATGGTGTCAGGAACTTAGAAAACCCTAATACTTAAAATATTCAATAATACTCAAGCTGTCAGACTTGGCATTTCCTGGTGCCTTGTTGGGTCAGATGAATATTAGTATATCAGTCTCCCTCATTGCCTACTCTGTATGTACGTGTGTGTGTGTGTGTGTGTGTGTGTGTGTGTGTGTGTGTGTGTGT
>OU015756.1:69589795-69600921 GCA_907169655.1 Acomys percivali
GTGTGTGTGTGTGTGTGTGTGTGTGTGTGTGTGTGTGTGTGTGTGTATGTGTGCAGATGGCAGCTTGGGGTTGGATAACTTGTTGGAAAAATAGTCCTGGGAAAATTCTGAGTCACTTACTCTCAGCAACTATTAGTTATGTGTAGCTCTTTATGTATTATTGCTATCTTGGGATATTTATTCTGTCTACTTTGATACGTCAATTGGTATTGTCATCTGTCAAGTCTTATATAAAAACCACACACTTGAGGTTTCATTGATGCAACTTAATTGTCATTTATGGGAGAAGCTGTCTAACAGAAGACATCCTCTGGCTCTCAGGGCTTCCCACCCCTCCTCCTCTATGCTTCCTGAGCCTGACTTAGGTGAAGGGTTTGTGTTGTACATGTGTCAGTTAGGACTGTGCAACCTACAGTTAGTTATTATTTGCAACCCATTTTTACATAGATTTCTCTTTGAAAATTAGTTAGGAGCTAAAGAAATGTCTCAGTGGCTAAGACTGTCCTCACAATACGTATGGGAGTTGATCTGATAGCTGCTTCTGGCCACCATGGGTACCAATAATAGACATGGTGCACAGACAAATGCACAAGCACAAATAAAAATAAATCCTAAAAAGTAATTAATGTTCCTCTATGTGTAAGTTAGATTTCCTCAAATTTATATTTTAGTAATGGACAACTGAATTAATCAATACATTATCTTTAAATTTCACTCCAATATTCTTAAAGATAAGACCTAGGTTTTATGTGGGTTTCTTTTGAAATAAATTACTATAACTTATCGATCAGTTACATCTTCCACACACATATATATTTTGCAGTTCTTTTTTTCTTTTTGAAAAAAAATTTTTTTAATAATTTATTCTTGTTATATCTCAATGGTTATCCCATCCCTTGTATCCTCCCATTCTTCTCTCCCTCCCATTTTCCCCTTATTCCCGTCCCCTATGTCTGTTCCTGAGGGGGATTACCTCCCCCTGTATATGCTCATAGGGTATCAAGTCTCTTCTCGGTAACCTGCTGTCCTTCCTCTAAGTGCCACTAGGTCTCCCCCTCCAGGGGACATGGTCAAATGTGAGGCACCAGAGTACATGAGAAAGTCATATCCCACTCTCCACTCAAGTGTGGAGACTGTTCTGACCATTGGCTAAATCTGGGTAGGGGTTTAAAGTTTACCGCCTGTATTGTCCTTGGCTGGTGCCTTAATTTGAGTGGGAGCCTTTGGCCCAAATCTGCCTATCATAATGTTCTACTTGTAGGTTTCTAGGACCCTCTGGATCCTTCTACTTTGCTATTCTCCCATGCTTCTCTCATCTAGAGTCCCAATAGGATGTCCTCCCCTCTGACCCAGTTTCCTGGTAAGTGAAGGCTTTCATGGGATATGTCCCTTGGTCTAGTATGCAGATATAAGTGAGTATATACCATTTGAGTCTTTCTGCTTCTGGGTTAACTCACTCATTATGATAATTTCTAGCTCAATCCATTTATCCACAAATTTCGGGAATTCCTTGTTTTTAATAGCTGAGTAGTATTCCATAGTGTATATGTACCATAGTTTCTTTATCCATTCTTCTACTGAGGGACACTTAGGCTGTTTCCATGATCTGGCTATTATGAATAAGGCTGCTATGAACATGGTGGAGCAAATCTTCTTGTTGTGTGCTGGAGCATCTTCTGGGTATATCCCAAGGAGTGGAATAGCTGGGTCTTGAGGAAGCCCTATTCCCAGTTTTCTGAGATAGCACCACATAGATTTCCAGAGTGGCTGTACTAGTTTGCATTCCCACCAGCAATGAAGGAGTGATCCTCTCTCCCCACATCCTTGCCAGCATGTGGTGTCATTTGAATTTTTGATCTTAGCCATTCTGATGGGCATAAGATGGAATCTCAGAGTTGTTTTGATTTGCATTTCCCTGATGACTAAGGAGGTTGAGCATTTCTTTAAGTGTTTATCAGCCATTTGATATTCCTCTGTTGAGAATTCTCTGTTTAGTTCCAAGCCCCATTTCTCAATTGGGTTATTTGGTTTGGTAGTGTTTAATTTCTTGTGTTCTTTATATATTTTGGATATCAGACCTTTGTCAGATGTAGGGTTGGTGAAGATCTTTTCCCAGTCTGTAAGCTGTCGCTTTGTTCTCTTGACAGTGTTTCTAGCCTTACAGAAGCTTCTCAGCCTCATGAGGTCCCATATATTAATTATTAACATTAAGGCCTGGGCTGTTGGTGTTCTGTTCAGGAAGTTGTCTCCTGTGCCAATATGTTCCAGGCTCTTCCCTACTTTTTCTTCTAAGTGACTTAGTGTCTCTGGTTTTATGTTGAGGTCTTTAATCCACTTGGATTTGAGTTTTATGCAAGGTGACAAATATGAGTCCTGTTGCATTTTTATACAAATAGACCTCCAGTTAGACCAGCACCATTTGTTGAAGATGCTATCCTTTTTCCATTGAATAGATTTGGCTTCTTTGTCAAAAAACAAATGATCATATGTGTGTGGATTTGGATCTGGGTCTTTGATTCGATTCCACTGATCAACCAGCCAGTTGCTGTGCCAGTACCATGCTATTTTAATTACTATTGCTTTATAGTAGAGTTTGAGATCAGGTATGGAGATTCCTCCAGAGCACCTTTTATTGTACAAGATTGTTTTAGCTATTCTGGGTTTTTTGTTTTTCCATATGAAGTTCAGAGAGGGGAATAAGGGGAAAATGGGAGGGAGGGGAGAATAGGAGGATACAAGGGATGAGATAACCATAGAGATGTAACAGGAAATAAATTAATTTAAAAAAAAAGAAATTTCAATGTCTTTAAAAGATTATGTAGGTATTTTGATAGGGATTGCATTGAATCTGTAGATTGCTTTTGGTAGGATGGCCATTTTTACTATGTTAATTCTCCTGATCCATGAGCAAGGAAGATCATTCCATCTTCTCATGTCATCTTCAATCTCTTTCTTCAGATTTTTGAAATTTTTTTCAAAGAAGTCCTTCACTTGCTTAGTTAGAGTAACTCTTAAATATTTTATATTGCTTGTGGCTAATGTGAAGGGTGTGGCTTTCCTAATTTCTTCCTCTGCAAGCTTGTCATTTGTGTATAGGAAGGCTATAGACTTTTTTGAGTTAATTTTATATCCACCCAATTTGCTGAAGGTGTATATCAGCTGTAGGAGTTCTCTGGTGGAATTTTGAGGGTCACTTATGTACACTATCATATCATCTGCAAATAGGGATAATATGACTTGTGCCTTTCCCATTTGGATACCCTTGATCTCCTTTTGTTGTCTTATGACTCTGGCTAGAACTTCAAGTACTGTATTGAAGAGATATGGAGAGAGTGGGCAGCCTTGCCTTGTTCCTGATTTTAGAGGAATTTCCTTGAGTATCTCACCATTTACTTTGATTTTGGCTATTGGCTTGCTGCATATAGCCTTTATTATGTTTAGGAAAGTGCCTTGTATCCCTGATCTCTCTAAAACTTCAAGCATGAATGGGTGTTGGGTTTTATCAAATGCTTTCTCTGCATCTAAAGAGATGATCATGTGCTTTTTTATTTTCAGTTTGTTTATATGGTGAATTATATTGATGGACTTCCGTATATTAAACCATCCCTGCCTTCCTGGAATGAAGCCTACTTGGTCATGATGAATGATATCCTTTATGTGTTCTTGTATTTGTTTTGCAAGTATTTCATTTAGTATTTTTGCATCGATGTTCATAAGAGAAATTGGTCTGAAATTCTCTTTCTTTGTTGAGTCTTTGTGAGGTTTAGGTATCAATGTGACTATGGCCTCATAGAATGAATTTGGTAATGTTCCATCCAATTCTATGTTTTGGAGTAGCTTGAAGAGTATCGGTATTAGCTCGCCTTTGAAGATCTGGTAGAATTCTGCACTGACACCATCTGGCCCTGGCCTTTTTTTTTTTTTTTGGATGGGAGACTATCAATGTTTGCTTCTATTTCTGTAGGGGAAATGGGACTATTTAGCTTGTTTATCTGTTCTTCACTCAACTTTGGCAAGTGAAATTGATCAAGAAAATCATCCATTTCCCTTAGATTTTCATATTTTGTGGCATATATGCCTTCAAAGTAGGATCGTATGATTCTTTGTATTTCTTCAGTGTCTGTTGTTATGTCTCCCTTTTCATTTCTGATTTTGTTGATTTTAATACTGTCTCTCTGCCTTTTAGTTAGTTTGGCTAACGGTCTGTCTATCATGCTGGTTTTCTCAAAGAACCAGCTCTTGGTTTTGTTGATTCTTTGGACTGTTTCCTTAGTTTCTAATTTGTTAATTTCAGCCCTGAGTTTGATTATTTCCAGAAATCTACTCCTTTTGGGTGTTTCTGCTTCTTTTTTTTTCTAGGGCTTCCAGTTGTGTCGTTGAGATGCTTATGTGCGAAGTTTCCAATTTCTTTTTAAAGGCACTTAGTGCTATGAATTTTCCTCTTAGCACTGCTTTCAGTGTATGCCACAAATTTGGGTACGTTGTTCCCTCATTTTCATTGAATTTCAGAAACTCTTTGATTTCTTTCTTATTTCTTCCCTGACCCAGGTGTCATTTAGCAGAGAGTTGTTTAGTTTCCACTTACATGTAGGCTTTTTGTTGTTTCTGTTGTTGAATTGCAACCTAAGAGCATGGTGATCTGATAGGATACAAGGTATTATTTCAATCCTCTTATATCTGTTGAGGCTTGCTTTGTGACCTACGATGTGATCAATTTTGCAGAAGGTTCCATGGGGTGCAGAGAAGAAGGTATATTCTTTCTTGTTTGGGTGAAAGGGTCTATAGATATCTGTTAGATCCATTTGACCCATGGCATTGGTTAATGATGTTATTTCTCGGCTTAGTTTCTGTTTCAATGACTTATCTTTCAGTGAGAGTGGGGTCTTGAAGTCTCCCACTATTATTGTCTGGGGACCGATGTGTGGTTTAAGCTTTTTTAGCAGATCTTTTACAAATGTGGGTGCCCTTGTATTGGGAGCATAGATGTTCAGAATTGTGATGTCATCTTGGTTGACTTTACCTTTGATGAGTATGAAGTGTCCTTCCTCATCCCTTTTGATTAATTTTGGTTGAAAGTCTATTTTATTCGATATTAAAATGGCTACACCTGCTTGCTTCTTGTGACCATTTGCTTGGAATATTTTTTTCCAACCTTTACTCTGAGGTAACGCCTATCGTGTTATGGGTGAGATGTGTTTCTTGAATGCAGGAGAATGTTGGATCTTGTTTATGTGCCCATTCAATTAGTCTGTGTCTTTTTATTGGAGAATTGAGACTATTGATGTTGAGAGATATTAGCTACCAGTGACTGTTAAGAATCTTAATTTTGATGTTGTTTCCAATCGAGCGTTTGTGTAGTAGTGTTTTTGCCATGGTATAGTTATCTATTTCCTGAGTAGTTTTGGTTGTAGCTTGACCTTTGGGATGGAGTTTTCCTTCTAGTACCTTCTGTAAAGCTGGATTTGTGGATAGGTACTGTTTGAATTTGTTTTTGTCATGGAATATTTTGTTCTCTCCATCAATGGTTATTGATAGTTTTGTTGCGTAAAGTCGTCTGGCCTGGTATCTGTGGTCTCTTAGGCTTTGCAGGATCTCTGTCCAGGCCCTTCTGGCTTTTATGGTCTCTGCTGAGAAGTCGGGTGTAATTCTGATAGGTTTGCCATTAAATGTTATTTGGCCCTTTTCCCTTGCAGCTTTTAATATTTTTTCTTTGTTCTGTATGTTTTGTGTTTTGATTATTATGTTACGGGCACTTTTTCTTTTCTGGTCAATTCTATTTGGTGTTCTGTAGGCCTCTTGTATGTTTATAGGCATCTCTTTCTTTAGATTGGGGAAATTTTCTTCTATGATTCTGTTGAGAATAGTTTCTGGGCCTTGAAGTCTGATATCTTCTCTTTCTTCAATGCCTATTATCCTCAGATTTCTTCTTTTCATGGTGTCCTTAATTTCTTGGATATTTTGTGTCAGGAGTTTTCCAGATTTGGCATTTTCTTTAATGGTTGCGTAAAGATCTTTGATTGTATCTTCTAGACCTGAGGTTCATTCTTCTATCTCTTGGATTCTGTTAGAAAAGCTCACCTCTGTGTTGCTCGCCTTCTTCTCTGAGGTGTCACATTCTCGTTTTCCTTCTGTCTGTGTGTTTATCATTGAATCCATTTTCATCTTCAGATCTTGAACTGATTTTTTATATCTTTCATCTGATTGTTTGTATATTCCTGAGTTTCTTCCATTGCCTCTTTATAGGTCTTCAGAGCTTGAACTGTTTTATTTATTTCTTGCATCTGATTGTTTGCATTTTACTGAAATTTTTCCAATTCCACTCTATGTGCTTCTTTTATGTCTCTCACATGTTTGGCTGCGTCTTCCTGTATTTATTTACAAATTTTATTTGTTTCCTCCTTTAATATTCTCATTACTAAGGATTTGAGGTCATTTTCTTGTATTTCCATTGTATTTGAGTTCTCTGGGTTGTTTTCTTTGGGATAGCTAGAAACTGGAGACGCCATGTTGTTTTGGGGTTTTTTGCGTATGCTTTTAAGCTGTCCTTTAGACATCTTGCTGGCTTTGTTTTTGTTGGGTAGCTTCCCGAGTTGGATGGAGGGAGTCTGATGATAGATTCACTTGTTTTCTCACGATTTCTGTAGGCTGGAAGCTCTGATACTTCACTAGTGTGGATGGCAGGAGGTTAGCCCTGTCGTTTTGGACTCTCACAGCCAGTGATCCTCAGCTCCCCTGTGCTGTGGGTCCTGCAATCATTCTGGGTCTGTGAATGTGCGTTGGGTCAGGCCAAGGTATCCACAGCTTTCTGGGTTCCCTGCCAAGTCCAGCCAGGGACACTGGGCCCGAACCACATGCCGAGCTCAGCTAGATTCTCAGGGCGTGAGCCATCTGCAGAGCTCAGCTAGGGTTTCTGGGTCCTAAATGCACACAGGGTCCATCCAGAATTTTTGGGCTGGGACTGCGGACCAAGCTCAGCTAGGGGTTTTTGGCCCAAAGCGCGTGCTGTGGTCAGTTATTGACTCAGTGCCCGAAATGTCCGCCAAGCTCCGCCAGGAATTCTGGATTCAAACTGCACACTGTGTCCAACCAGAGTCTTAGAGCCGGGACTGTGCCAAGAACTCCACTAGAGTCTCTGGGCCCAATCTGTCTTCCAAGCACAGTTAGGGACTCTGGCCCTAAACTGCACGCCAAGCTTCACCTGAGTCTCTGGGGCGGATTTGTGCACCGAGCTCAGCCAGGGACTATGGACCCACACTGCACGCTAAATTCAGCCTGGGACTCAGGGCCCATACTGCGTGGATGGTCTAGCCAGAGTCTTGGGGCCGCCAAGCCTGTGTGCACAGCTCAGCTAGAGTCTCTGGACCTTAAATGCCCAGCAAGTCCAGCTAGGGCCTCTGGGCTGAATCTGCGTGCAGACCTCAGCCTGCGTCAGCGCCCCAGAACTGCCCACTGAGCTGAGCTAGTGTCTTGGGCAGAACTGCTCGTTGAGGTGAGCTAGTGCCTCTGGTGGAACTGAGCACTGCGCCCAGCCTGCATCACAGGTGGAGAACTGCAGCTGCACTGAGCTGGTGCCTAGGGTGGAACTGAGTGCTCCGCCCAGCCTGCGTCACAGCAGGAGAACTGCGGCTGCTCTGAGCTTGTGCCTCAGGCAGACTTGCTTGCTGCGCTGAGCCAGCGTCTCCACGCCACTGAGCACTGAGCTGAACCTGGGACTCTGGGCCTGAAATGTCTACCGAGTCCACTTTGGGTCACAAGGCACCATGCGACCCAAATCCTGTCCAAAGTCCCCTCTCCCGCAGTGACTCCCACCGTCCACCACACCAATCGCCTCCACCAGAATGCTCTGATCTGCAAACCTCAGCCACTGCCGCTGCTGCTGCCGCCGCTGCTGCTGCCACTGCCTCTGCCGCCTCTGCCGCCGCTGGTCCTATTTGAAAAAATCCGTGCTCCTCCCGTGTGCAGGGGCACGCAGGTCCTCTGCACCCTGATCCCTCTGAACTGTGGAGCACTCCTGCTCCCATGGTGTGGGGACCTTGGTGTTCCTGGCTCAGAAATCTGTGCAATTCCCTGAATTGTTCACTGGAGCTTCCAAACACGGTCCACACTGCTCGCTGCCATCTTGGAGCTCTATATTTCAGTTCTTAGCCACTCAGAGAGATCAATGATAATTCCTTCCAATATTTAGAAAGTATGCAGATAACCTATTAATCTGTGTAAATTCCTTAAAAAAAACTTAACAAAATATATAGGAGATAATTTAATGCAATAGCT
Source organism: Acomys percivali (assembly GCA_907169655.1). Lineage (NCBI taxonomy): Eukaryota > Metazoa > Chordata > Mammalia > Rodentia > Muridae > Acomys > Acomys percivali. The sequence goes on from OU015756.1 coordinate 69,598,067, forward strand.
TGAATACTCTATTCATCATTTTTTGTGTTCTGCATTTGTGAGTGAGTGAGTGCAAGCACGCGCGCGTGTGTGTGTGTGTGTGTGTGTGTGTGTAGAGAGAGAGACAGAGACAGAGAGAGACAGAGACAGAGACAGAGACAGAGAGACAGAGAGAGAATCTTAATGTGGGCTCTCCTGCAATTTCTTTTGCCACTCAAGCTGGCTTTGACCTCATTATTATGTTGTACCCTCTGTCTTCCAAGAAGTAGAATAATAGACATAGACCACTGTGCATGATTTCATTTTTTTAATCTTATAGCCAATGAAATACATAGAAGATGTGTTTTGATCATTACTTTTTTTCATAGTAGAGGTGACAATGTTTCATAATTACACATTATATATAGAGGAGGTTGTTCAAGTGGAAAATTCCATTATGCAACTAAACATGTAGAACTTGAAATTTCAAGTATTCACCATAATAATTTTAAAAGAAAAAGCATTTTTCTCAATCAATCATAACCAGTAATTCCAACCTCAAAAAAACTGGCAATGCTTAATTTGATTAAAAAAAAAATTCACAGTATGTATCTGAGTAATTTATTTGATAAAATATAATTGCCATTAAGCAAGCTCATAATAGAAATAATTAATTCTATTTTCTAGGTTAATTCAAGAAGAAAAGGAATCTACAGAATTGCGCGCTGAAGAAATTGAGAATAGAGTAGCTAGCGTAAGCTTGGAAGGCCTGAATTTGGCCAGGGTCCATCCAGGTCCTTCCATCACTGCCTCTGTTACAGCTTCATCTCTGGCCAGTTCATCTCCCCCCAGTGGACACTCAACGCCAAAGCTCACACCGAGGAGCCCTGCCAGAGAAATGGACCGCATGGGAGTCATGACCCTGGTATGAATGTATCCAGAGAAACTTGACTTGATATGGTTATTCCTTCTTTAGCTAACACTATGAGATATTTCCTCTCATCTGTTTTTCTGTCTGTTACTATTTACTTGCATGTATAGTTAATGTGTAAATTTGTTTACCACAACAGTCATTGTGATAGTTACGATCATTAACTACTTACATTATGGCTTCAGTGAGCAGTAGCCGTTAACTATGATGAAACTTTCTCAAAGTCCCTAGGAAGGCAGGGATATAAATACACATCTTTTGGCAGGTAAGAAATAAATCAATGCCTTTAAAATATAGCTAATAACAAAAATTTTGTACTATAATACACCAAGATAAAAATGTATGTTTTTGTAATATAAAATTTCTATAAAAGCTGCTAATAGCATCACCTCTTCAGTACTTCTTTTCATATTTTACAGAAACATTTTCAAATTTTCTTTTTTATTTTTTCATTTATTGTTACATGTGGATATTTAAAGACATTGAATATTAAAGAACTAAAAGCAAATGAAAAGGTCACATGCTAAAAGTAACACAGGAAAGCCTCTGATTGGAATGACTGCTGCATGCTACAAATGTAGTCATTTATTGTCCATCACAGCATGTGGTAAGAGAGCACTTTCTCAGGCAAGGGAAGACATAAATAAAGCTTTGAAAGCACGGATTAATTGCCTGTCCTAAAAATGCCTATTAAGTGGAAGTTGAGTTTTCTCAAACTTGCTTGATTCCAAAATGATACAAGCTTTTGTCTTGAAATGTGTTGAATAAATTGAAATAATTGCAAAAATGAGGTAAAATGCTGTTTCTGTAGTGAAGACAAAATTATAAAATCCCGATTAAAATAAAAGTTCAGTGGGGGAAACTAGTTGAACTACAAATAAATATTATACACTGTAAAATATTTAAATGAATAATTAAATGAAGAAAAAAATAGTAATACCATAGGTTCACCTGGATTTTATGTAGTACTTACTTTCAGAAAACATAGAATTGACTATTAAAGTATATACTGTTTTCATCTCTATGGTTGTATGCCCCCCACCACAGTAGACAAGTTCAATTCAGTGTTTAAAGGTTAACAAGTAATTTTTCTTAAATGATGTGCAATAGAGTTAATAAAATTTTTTCACTTACAATTAATTTATATAAATACATAAGTATTAATTTATAAGTCTATCTAATTCGCATATGTATAGGGATACATACATTATTTCATCATAGGGGGAAATCATATGTACTTTTATTTTATGCTTAAAGGATTTTAGTTCACCATTATGAAACTTATTTTATATAGAAAGTTTAGAGATTATTTTGTTTTATCTTGAAATTGGGAGCTGAAATAATACTATCTATATGGGTTTGGAGTATTATTTACATGCAAATTCTACATTATGGAAATGTCTAAGCAGTACAGTCTACATAAAATAAAAAGAACTAAAAAATTGCCCATTTCAGCCATTTCATCTTTCTTGGTGAATATTAGGATACTTGATATCTAAATATTTTAGAAGTAGAGAGGAAAATGATGAATCAGAATAATAATTAACTAATCACAACACACCTCAATACAATGTAGCTCAAAGGCTTAATCATGCACTGAGTTATACTCATCAGAAGTACTGACACATTATGCTCTGCTTATAAGAAAATCTAGGGAACATTTTATTAGATGCTAACAAAACTGTAACATCATTCAATGGGGATCATTAATTGTTTTTCTTTTATGTTGCTTTTATTAATGCCTGTTGCAGCCAAGTGATCTAAGGAAACATCGGAGAAAGGTATTGTAAATAAATTTTACATGTTTATTAGTTGGGTATCATTTTCTTTTATAAGGCGTTTAAAATACTATTGTCCAAAATACTTTATAGCATAGAATAAACATTAATGTATGTACATATATTAATATATAAATGTGTGTGAACCTTTCATGTGTATTTCCAGAATCATATATATATATATATAT
>OU015756.1:69600931-69622626 GCA_907169655.1 Acomys percivali
TGTGTGTGTGTGTGTGTGTGTGTGTGTGTGTGTGTGTGTGTGTGTGTTTCAGGGTTCTAAACAACGTAGTCCTTTACTGGCATGCTTCTCACCTTTTCTGGTTTTCATTTTATGCTTATCTTCAAATTTTTCCATTACTTTTAGAGAAATAGAACAATTTCAAGAATTATGGTCTTACCTTTCATTTTCTCACTGGGAAAAAAAATCTCTCTCTTATAAGCCACTACCGGCTTTATACATGCTTGGTATATGTTTCCTATATATTGACTAATTTAAACCACTTTATTTGATAAATTATATTTTAGTCAGCTTGACTTCTCTTTTCTACATCCCTGCTTAAGCATGCCTATGAGGCACTATTTTCCTTAGTAAATTTCCTGAAATGTCTTCAGGGCCTTATGTAAAAAGCGTGTATTCAGGGACTCTCAGTGTGGCTCAGAAGCATGATTGCCTCATATCAGGGAGGCTGGGTTCAATTTGTGGAACTGAAAATAAAAGTGTGTGTATCCATGTATTACAAGAGTAGCTTTTGTTTTTGATATATGGGATTGTTTCCCGTTAAACCATATTTTTATATAATTAGCTCATTAGTTTCAAGAAATATTAGCTTCACTCATAAATGGATATGAAAAACCACACCATTAATAATAAGAACTTGTCTGCGTAAGGCACGTTTGTTTGTGTTAGAATTACCCTAGTACCCTATAACCTTAAAGATTCTTCCTCTAAGGCAATTTCACTTGAAGTTATAATTAGCTCACTGAATGTCCTGCTTCTGTTTTTAGATTGCAGTAGTGGAAGAAGATGGACGAGAGGATAAAGCAACAATTAAATGTGAAACTTCTCCTCCCCCAACACCCAGAGCCATTAGAATGACTCACACACTCCCTTCTTCCTACCACAATGATGCCCGGAGGTGAGACTCAAGCTGGGGCACAGTAAATAGTTTCCTCCTCAAATTCTTCTTCTTCCTTCACTGTTGTCAAATAAATTGTTATATAATTTATAGAAAACTAAGATCCAAGAGATGACTCAGTTTGAAGAGTGCTTACTGCTTTTGCAGATAATCAGAGTCTCCTTCCAAAGCACAGACTCCAAGTAGCTCCTCAGTATGTATATAACTCTAGCACCAAGGAATCCAGCGCCCTCTATTAGCATCTGCAGGCACCTGCATTCATTTGCACATGACTCAAGTACAGACATACATAATTAAAAATAAATTAATATGTACATAATTTGACTCAAAATATAACTCTCCTGCATGTTCTTTCTCTGTTCTCTCTTTTTCCATATGTCTTGTGACACATGAGAATTTCTGATCATGTATCAAACTTTTATTTTAAAATGGACAGACTAATACATATATATTTTGGTGTTTTGTTAATCAGCCAATAAACAAGTGAGGATTACTCTTCTATATTGAGGAGGCATTTTTATTAAATTTATGACTAATGATAGATAATTATAGAGATTCTAGAACAAGGTTTAAAGTGTGTACTCTATTTTAAAAGGAATTTAGTTCTGAGAACTCACTTCCTGAGCCTCATTTATTGTATATTCTACTGTGGTGATTCTAAATCCTCAGATAAGAAGACCTTAGCATTAAAATGAACACTGAACAAAATATTTTTTAAGTGTTGAGGAAACAGTTCACATGCCATATGATTCTTCATAATGTTCTATCCAAATGCCTAAAATTTTCAAATTGAGTTCTGTATTCAACATCATGGGTGTATCTCAGCATTTTGTTCACTTCTTGCACACTAGACTTCTCATTGGATATCAATAGCAGCAGCATTTATGAACACAGGCACATTGACTTAAAGATCAATGCATCTTCTAATTAGTAGCTTCATGGCAAGGAGTTTTGAAATTTGGGATTTCTGTGCTGACTGGCATTCCCAACTATTTGATTGGTTTTCAATTCCTACTTTTCAAAATTTATGCTTCTTTAAACTCAAGAGCAGAAGATTATATTTTAATATATGGGAAGCTCTTTCTTCCCATTGTGTAGAAACTCAAATCACATAGGAATATTAAACAACGTTTAAAATTGTATAGATGAGCAAAGTATAAAATATTATAGCAGTATCTAGTGAAGTCCTCTCACTAAGACATTGCCAGACGTATTGAGAACTGACCAACCATTTGGAAGTCATTTCAGTTTACTGTGCATCTAAAATAGCATTTTATTTATAGCCATAGATCAGAAAGACAACGGTGAGCATTTGTAATGTTTTGCTTCTAGATCCCAATAAGATGGCATTTATAACAAATAAGTCTTAGTCTTAAATGAGTGATAAAGAAAGAAAGATAGCTAAAGGTATCATCCATGAAGACAAGTTTAATTAGCCACTTGAGTTTCACAATTAACAGATTGGGTCATTCTGTTTAAAGTTAGAAAGGAAAAAAAAACTGAAAAAAGTAATGAGCCAAATGCTCTATAAGAAGACACTAAACATATACAGTTATTAAATTGGACTAAGATGAGGGATTAGTTTGACAATGCACAGGATTAAGAGAAAAGAAGTTATTTGAAACAAAATGATATTTCATTCCTACTAAAAATTTGAAGTACCATGGAACTAAGGAAGATACATTTCAATAACTTAGAGAAGGATGAGAAGAAAAGGGAAAATCACACCCAAAATCTCTTACTCCTTTTTTTTTTTTTTTTTTTTTTTTTGTCGTTTATAAAGGAAAGAAGCCTGTGTGTACATCGTGGCTAGTGCATTAAAATGAGCAGTCGTTCCTCTTTTGTGTTTTGCAGCAGTGTATCTGCTTCTCTTGAGCCAGAAAGCCTTGGGCTTGGCAGTGCCAATAGCAGCCAAGACTCTCTTCACAAAGCCCCGAAGAAGAAAGGGATCAAGTCTTCAATTGGGCGCTTGTTTGGTAAAAAAGAAAAGGCTCGCCTGGGGCAGCTTCGTAAGTTTCGGGCTTTCCCTTTCTATTACCACTCGGACTTGTCACTTCTGAGTGTCCTAGTGTTTCATTTCTCATCTGTAAGTTCCTTTTCATGCTCAGTGAGCAATTTGGCAATTTGGCAAGCTTTGTAAATCCAGTTTAGCTAACTAAAGCTCAACAAAAGCTTGGGCATTTTAACGCTAATTTAATGACTTTGCACTAACGTTGTAAATCGAGTTTTATTATTGCCATCCCTAGTTTTTTTGTGTGAGTTTACAAAGTCTTACTAACTTTCAGAACAGAGGCCACCATAAAAGGAGCTGGAGAGAGGACTCAATTGATAAATGCCAAACACAAAGTCATGAGGACCTCAATCTATATTCCCCTGAGCACATGTGAAAGTCAGTGTGGCAGCAAATGTCTGTAACTCCAGTGCTGGAAAAGTCAAAAAGAGATGGATCCTAGGAGCTCCCTTTCCAGTCCTTTTAACTACATCAGTAAACTAGGTTCATTGACTGCCACACAACAAAAAGATAATGTGGAGAATGATTAAGGAAGAGACCCAGAAGCACATGCACACAGACACATATATGCACACACACAGAGACACACAGAGACACACACAGATACACATCTATATTCACATATGCATACACCTACAATAGTATTATAGACAACACACACACACACACACACACACACACACACACACACACACACACCATGAATCCAAGTGTACCAGGCAAAAGAAATCAAAGAATATGCTATCTCTTAGAGTGTATATGAATATAAAATCTTAATTCTGTAAATTTAAAATATTTTCTAAGGAAAAGAGATGAAGCCTATATACACTGAAAGAATTTAAAATGTCCATTTATGTAACAGAGTGCGAGGGGACAAAATATGAAGGACAAGTAGAAGCTATCACAGTTTCTCCCTAATTACTCTAAGGAATATAGACAAGATTGGGAGGAAGAAATAAAGCCTTAAAAACTTGGCTAGGAAAATTATTGTCAGTGGCTAATAATATGAAAATATTAATTACTGCTCTTGGAAAAAATCTAGGTAAGTATATGACCATTAAAAAAGGCATATTCATACACAAAAAATTTACTATTGAAATTGCTGATATAAGATATACACCACTGGCACATTTTGAAGAATATTGTCTAAGTGTGTATTCTGTTGGTGTGAAGCCACACGATGAGCAAAGCAACTCTTATGACAAAGAGCACTTGCTTCACTTGGGGCTTGCTGACAAATTTAGAGCACTTGTTTAACTGGGGGCTTGCTAACAGATTTAGAGCACTTGTTTAACTGGGGGCTTGCTAACAGACAGATTTAGAAGCTCTGTCAGAAACACCATGGTGGGAAGTGGACATAGGAGCAGGAGTGAAGAGCTTTACATCCTATATCTGGAACAGTATAGGAGAGAGTTGGGGAAGGAAAGAGACAGAGAGAGGGAAAAGGGGGGAGAGAGAGAGAGAGAGAGAGAGAGAGAGAGGGAGAGAGAATCATTCTGTCTATTCCTCTTTAGAATTAAGTTATTAGAATAATAATTTAGAAATATATATATATATATATATATATAATAGATTACCTATATCAAGGAGAACCATGACACAGACACAATCAGGAATTATATAAATGTGACATTCTTAGTGTTTTGGCTATTTGTATTTGACAGACTTGAAAAAAACATCTTTCCTTCTTGGTACATCTAAAATTCTGAATGTAAATACATTGTTAGTGTTAACTAGAGTGATATAGATTTCTGAGTATGTTCTGAGGTTACTAAGTTAAAGAAGTGATTATTTATAGGTAATGCCCCATCACCTAGGCTTAATTTCCTGCTATAGCACCAAAAGATTACTGTTCATGATGTCCATGTTTTCAAGTTAGTGACAATAAATGTATTCAGAGTCTCTTCCCTGACATCCGTGGTGTGTAACCACACAAATATCTATCATGGAAAGCTGAGACGCCATGGGGCAGCTGAATCCTGCTTGGATTTCTATTTCCCTTACTCATAGAAATATAATATGGGAAATAAAAAGCTCTTTTTAAGTATAAATCTATATACCAGTAAACAGAGTTTTCTGTATCAAACTTGCTGGTTTATCATGGTCTATAAGAAATTATTGGTTATATTAAGGATATTGTAGCATAACTCACATTCATGTTCTTAAAATGCTTGCTAACATTGGGATAATTTATTTATTAACATTTTATTTAGCATATACGCTTATCTTGGATTCTATCATTTAACCTTTTCTCTTTAAAATTCTTTTGATTGTCCTTTACACATACTTTTTAAATATTTATTTTTAGTTGAATTTGATGAGAAAATACTAAACGAATGGGACTATTTCAACAAAATTGTATTTAATTGGGATACCTAAGGTATCATCTAAAGTCTAAAAAAATACACAGTCTTCTACAAATCTAAGCTATGTTTTACATTCTCAGAGGCTACTCATTTTTAAAGCAGAATATATGAAATGTGGTCAATTATAGTTACAGTCATATGAACTCCTCCACACTCAGGAAGTAGCAAAACCTATTTGCGGTCTCATTATAGATTTTTTTCCCCCAAAAGTTCCACTGCTTAAAAATGACTGTTTTATTTTAAAAAGTTGAGTTATAGAAAAAATTAAATCATAATTTAATTGTTCTTTAATTACTGTGAAAATCAAAATGTCTGATCCATCCAACAATTTGGATACAGGAAGCACTTCATCACTTATCAAATAGATTGATCTCCTCAGTCTACACTGAAGCCATATGGACCAATCAATAATTTTATGAGTTTTAAGTCAATCATTCACTTCATTTCCATTTTTAAGAGAACATTTTTATTGTTTCCATCTCATTATAAATGATAATTTATGGATGTACAGATTTAAAAATGTTCCCGAGGAGGCTTTGAGTTAGCCACTGGATGGCTTTCTAACTAAGCACCACAGGGAGTCTCTTATGTAATAAAGGCCTTTCCTGCAGCATTAATTGCACATGAATATAAGGAATAAAACACATTTGGCCTTCTATCTCCATTACACTGAATTAAATCTGGACAGTAACTCATGTGTTTTGATTAAAGGAGACTTTTACAATTATCTAGCCCAGTAATAATATTAGCAAGTGAAGAGTTAAGTTAATTTAGATCAATATTCTGTATTAATCATCTCCAGCTTAACAAATTATTTGCTAAAATAAATTATGAAAAGCAGTAGTGACTAATTTACCATTTCTTTCTGGCAATAATTGAGAAACCATATCATAGTCAAGTCCTCAATCTTTATAAAAGAAAATATACAAAAGAAATGAATGACAGTCGTCTTTAATTGTAATTTTTTGGTATGTTGGTTAAATCTGGAGTATGATATTTATTAAAAATGAAGTTATTATTTATTATTAGTATCAGATTACTATTATTTGAAAATTATGTTTAAATATAAACTTAAGTCCCTTACATTTAAAAGTATATGTATACCTTCATTCACATGAAAATATGAATAATTTTAATGTGACTTCGTGGCTTTCACATACAGTAAATATCAAAGAGAAAGAAGGATGCAATATTAAGCTCACACTTTTTAACTATAATTTTCAATTTGTTAATCAATAATCATTTAGGGGTTTGGAGTGAAATAATTATGTTTAAAAATGTATCTTTCCTTAACTGACACACATGAAATATTTTTGAAAACACCAAGACTATGCATACATATTATAATTCCTAACTCTACTAATACTAACACTAATTCAAATAATTTTTGTTGTAGTGGATAAAAAATATAATCTTACTAGGGTCTTTTGAATAAAGACCTAAATTTTGTTTAGGCATATACAAATCAAAGCAAAAGTTGTCCCAGAACAGATGATGGCTCCTTAGATGAGGATCTAAGACTCAGCTGGCTGGACACAGTGAGTTTCAGGAACCCCACGTGCAGAAAAGTTAGAAGCCAGCTCGACCCTATGAATTCTTTAAACTTGGGAAGGAAAGCATGCACCTAGGTCTCTACTCAGAAGACTGTTTCTCACAGTAAACGAATATGACAAGCTTGCTACTCATGGTCCCCACTCTTACCTCTCACTAGAACACTCAAAGAAAATAATCCTAGCACTTTGAATTCTGTACATCTGCCTGTTGGTATTCATGCAGATTTATAATCGTACACATCTATGTTTGTGCAAATAAATAACACAGGTACGTACTTCCTTTTGTATTGGCAATCTCAATGCGGTATGTATAACTTGGACCTTCCCTGTAGAAAGAATAGAAGGGCAATCCTAAAAGAAAAAAAATGTCTTTGAGTAGGTGCTCCAATAAACCTTTGAGATGTAAACTTCAGAATGGACGAAGAGCTTTATCTTGATCTCAAGTCACTTCTTCGCAGGAGGCTTTATGGAGACCGAAGCTGCCGCGCAGGAATCCCTGGGCTTAGGCAAGCTTGGAACTCAAGCAGAAAAGGACAGAAGGCTAAAGAAAAAGTAGGTTTGGAGATTAATCTTTCTTATTTCGCTCACATTTTACTATGCTGCTTTATCCTTTTCTTTTGCAAGGCATTTAAAAAGAAAGACATAGGAAATGAAACTATGTAACAATTTCCCGGGTGCTATATCAAGCAACTCAGTGCTCATGTGCCACAGTGATAATGAATTGAAACTTCAAATTAGTACAAATTCTCCCATACAACAAACTACATAATTTTAACTAGTGACCAAAGCAATGACTTCAAGACTTAGTTGCATATAGCATACTTAGATGAAGTGTTCACAACAATATAATACATGATTGAAGTCAAATGAAGTTCTAATTTGGGATGGCAAAATGAGAATGATATTCTATGTTTCCTCTCATAACAGTTATTTGTCTAGTCTTCATAAAGGAGGATTTAAGAGGAAAAATATTTCACTGACTGAATATAGGCTTATTTTAGGTGGGAACAGATTGTTTGGCACCTGCCAGGAAACTGATAGTGTATCTTTCCATTCACACGTAATATGGAACATTTAAATTGCTTGTAAAATTGGAAATTTTTGAGTTTCAGCAGCTGTTAAAAAGGGATTCCATGAATAACATATTTTTAGCTGCATAGTAACATTTTCAGTGACAAAAAATTATCACTCCAAATGCAGAGTGTTTAAAAGCATTATTATTTCACTTTATTCCCAAGTCTCTTTGTGAATTGCTCTATCTCTGCCCTCTAAAGTATTTATTACATTGTTTTAATGTTTTTTATGTGTCTGCATCATGCCATTAAAGAATAGTCATTGCTCTCAATAACAATTTCTGATAGATTTCTACTATTACAGAGCAGTGGCTTTTCAAGTTAGTTCACATTTTCTCACTCTATTTGTGTTGCAGATATTTACCAATAGAAGGAAACACAAATATACATATTGTAGAAGAGTTAATTAGCAGCTACTTATTAGTTGGCAATAATTTACTGGAACTATTTATCCAGACCCAATAGAAATGCCATCTAGGAAAGATACTTTGAGAATGTTATATCTTGAATAGAATTCAACGCTCAATTGTGAAATACTAATCATAACTTAAAGATACATATCAGTATTTGTCATAGCCTGCTTCAAATATCTTTATTTGTATAACCCTACTAAAGATGGAGTCATTAATTTCATAGCTATCCATAAGGAATATTTTTCAATGAATCAATATTCTATGTTTTGTTTATATTCTGTTTAGTTTATTACAAATATAAGAGAAAGATGATTAAAAATAAAAAGGTCTTCCCAAAGGGCATAGTTAATTAAAAGAATATACAAAATCATTTCCCTTTGTATTGACTATTCCACAACAAGAACCCAGTGCAATGCATCCAGTGCACTAAGACTGGATGGGGTTAAATGCTTACATTTGCTCAGCACTTGCATGAAACTGTTATTTCTGTTGCAATATTAGCAAAAAGTGATGTTTAGGTGTGTCTCAATTACCTTCAATTTATACCATTTTCAATTTGTTATTCTTAATAGATTTTGGTGTCTTGTTCTCAATCCAAAAAATTTTTTTTTGACTATTTCATATCAATAGTCTTGGTGGTTCTCATCTAAAGTTTTAGTTTTTCACTCAGTTCTTGCTTTCATTCTCTTAGTGTTTAAGGGTTGAGACAGAATTTAGGCTCTTGTGATGTTTGTCATGTGAGCTCATCCTGCATGTGCCATTATGCTGAGATATTACCCATCATCCTCTCTTAGTTCACTCGATTATAGGTGCATTTTTCTATTCAATGGAAATGAACGTCTCTTTTCTAAAATTTACATTGAAAGAAATTAGAAATAAGAATTTTTCATCTCACCTTTGTGTCTCTCATCTTGATCAATAAGTGCTCATGTCAATTTCTTAGTCACCCGACCAGTTTTTGAAACTTGAAGCTATTTGTTTGAAGTAGTTTAAAAGTTAATTCTTACCATGCAGACATTAAACACAAATGCACAGAATAATGTAATTAGCATAATTAGCAAAATAACAAATTAGGAAAAAAATCCAGAAACCCCTCAATTTCTGAATAAGGTTCAATTTGCCCAAATTTTATGTAAAGTCTAGATTAGGCTTTTTTAGGGTTCTGTCTTAGTTTTTTTTAATTCATTGCTGTCACAAAATATCTAACAAAAGCCATTTAAAGAAGGGAAAGCTTAATTTTGGCTCACAGTTTCAGAGAATACAGTCCCTAATGATGGGGAATGGGTATTCGTAGGAGCAAGAGAAAGCTGGCCACATCGCATTTACAGTTAGGAAATAAAAAGTGATCAACACTGATGCTCCACTTGTTCTGTTATCTTTATTCAGAAGAGGAACCCAAGCCATGTATGGTGGCATAGGCCTAGCCCATAATACCAGTGCTTGAGGAGGCAGAGTCAGGTGGATCTCTATGAGGTTGAGCCCAGCCTGGTCTGCAAAGCAAGCCTAGGACAGACAAGGCTAAAAAGAGAAACCATGTCTCAAAAAATAAAAAAGAAAGAAAGAAAAGAAAAACAAAACAAAAAACAAAGCAACAACAACAAAAAAGAAAGACAGTAAAGGAACCTAGCCCAGGGAATAGCACTCTCAACATTTAGGGTGGGTATTCCCACTTCAGTTAACTTACACTAGAAACCACCTCCCGTGTATACCCAGAGACTTGCTCAATGGTTGTTCTTAGTGCCATCAAGTTTCGTTATTTATTGTGATGCCAGAGGACCATGAGTGTGCTAGAAAAGCACTCTACCAATGACCTATATCCTAGCCATTGTGAATTATATGTGTATTTCACTTTTCGTTATGTTTTTATTCTGTCAAGTTGTCATACTAGACAATTCAACTAGAAAATAACATATGAACAAAATGAGTTTACATTTTTGGTGTCTTCTTTGATCCAAAGAAACACATCATTGGCAAGCGTAAAGATAAAGATGCCTTCTTGAATAATCAAAACTGTCTAACCATGAAGACAACCACGAGTAAGTAGGGCACTTGTGAAAACCAACAGAATTGCCACTCCATAACCACTTATCTCCAAACACATTAATGCTTAAACTTTTAGAAAAATTTTATGGTTATATTTTCATCCAGCGTCTAAATATTGTATCAAATTTCTAGTGAAAGATATAGATATGCTAAAAATCTCCCATATATTCATGTATAATTGAAGAATATTAAATGAATTTGCTAAGAGTAATTTATCATTTCATTCTTTAGTTATAACATCAATAATATGTTATTACATAGTTTAATTTTCTACATCCTGCTGAACAAATAACACTACTAAATGAACATTGATTTTGTATTTGAATCAATTTTTCAACATCATTAAAATGAAATTAACACTCCAGTTCAGCTATCAACAGCATCCCTCCAGAGAAGGAACATTATCCTTCAAGCAAGGCAGTCAAGCTTAGTCTCCACCAGTGAATCTTTATATCAGAACTTCAAAGAGCTCAAAGTGAAGACGCTCTATAGATTGGGCTAATTTATTCTCAGCACTGTCCCGAGGCTCTATCTCCCTGCATAATTTTTATTATGTTTAGAGATGCTTCACTTTTAATCTTTGGCATTTGAAAGATTCAGAGTGAGCATATCTCTAAGCAAAGTAAATGTCATTTAAATTATTCACACTCTAAGGTACCACAAAACTCAACATTTTTCCTTCAATAAATATTTAACAAGTGACTGTGTGCCAATTTTAACTGATAAATGAGTTGTAGTCGAGAACTTTGTGTTCAAAGATATAAACATGTTCTTCTTTCTAAGTGGTACAGGGAAGGTAAACCTCTGTGCTCCCATCATACAAGTCCATTATCTACATAGGACTTTAGTCCCATAGAGCTTGAAGGCAACAGCTTGTTAGGTACCGAACCCTTCTCAGAGTCCTGAGACATCAGAGCCAAAGAACTTCCAGATGAAAATAAGACATCATATCGTGGGAATGTGCTTTTCTTACAAGTTTTTTAAAAGATTTACTTCTGCCCCCATGTGTGCCTGCACATCAGAAGAGGGCACCAGATCTCATTATAGATGGTTATGACCTACCATGTGGTTGCTGGGAATTGAACTTAGGACCATTGGAAGAACAGACTGTTCTCTTAACCTCTGAGCCATCTCTCCAGCCCCAGCAATGTCCTTTCATAACCACATTCATTCTTGTTCACTCCATTGAAATCTTGAAACTCAGTAAAATTAAGCAGAGCAAAGATTTGCACTTAAGTCAGTATGTTGTAGTCTAGGGTTCACTCAATAACTACTGGTCTGCTGGTGGCAGCTAACTCAAATGATCTATTATAGTAGAGCTTTTTTAGAACCTAAACCTAATATTTCTCTGGGAAATTATGTCTCACTTCCCTACTCAGAAATCAGAGGGTGGCTTTGTGCTTGGGCTGTGACCAAGGTATCGATTCAGATGTCTGTTGTGCTCCAGCCAAGAACAAGTTAAAAGCATAGTAACGTAAACAACTAAAAGCATAAATAATACAATACCAAGACTAACAGTGAGAAATCATGCATTGTTCTTTCATAAAAACTAAAGCTAAGGAAAACTGTAGTGTCTTGTTTTATGCATACCTAGCTATAGCTGACCTATTTGAAGAAAGAAATGGAATTAGACAAGAGTGAAGTATTTTGATCCATTAGTAGAGTAACAGTATATTATAGGATAGGCACAACTGAAGACATATTACCTACACACATTTTTTTTTCAAGAAATATTTTGACCATGAAAAGGTAAAATAGTATGGAATAATTCAAGTGCTTGAAAATTCAGAAATAACTTTATTTTCGAAATAAACTGTTATTTATTTGTCTAAAAATCCTATTGTTATTTTGACTAAGGAAGCCCCGAGTTAAATGACACCAGGATAAATTTGGCAAATCGTAACACTTTATTCATTTAGTGCTGCAGTAGCCCAACGGCTGTCCTGCAGATTACAGACATTTCCATTTTACTAGTCTGTTAGGAGACAGACATGGGGACATATGACTGCACTTAAGCTCTTCCGGTTCTGTGAACATTTATCCAAGGCACAGGTCTGTGACAGAAACAGTAGAAGTGGCCCAGCCTAAAAGCCACGTATTGATCTTTAAAACATATTCTTCAAGACTAAGACCAATGACCTTGGTCATTGACTAAAGGAGCTAAACAAATGGATTGATAATCACTGAATAAATTACATGCAACTATAAGTGACTTAAATAAGATCAGATTTTTGTCAAACTCTGCCAGAGAGGTGCACCTAAAATCTTGGGCAAAGTGCCTCAAGAAGCTCCTTTGTAGTTTTACCCAAAATGTATAAATCTCAATAGAGATCTTTATACAATTCTGCTACCAACTGCAGGGCTATTATAAATGTGTGTATATATGCACACATATTCTCAGCTCCTCAGATGTAGAGAGAATTATTTCTATAAGATATGCAAATGAACAATGCCTAATAAAAATGTTTACATTCAACAAAAATGGTGAAGAGTCAAAATTCCATGTGCTAACCAAATTGTAAGTGGACCTTGTGTAACGTCCTGGGAAACATATTTGAAATTAATATTGTATGTATATAGAGGAACATCATCAAAAAAAGAGTTGGAAGACATCGAGACATGTTTTCAAGTTCTGGTAGGAAGGATTTGGGGTATATGGGATGGGTAGAATACGAACCCAGGTGCTGTCCAAAGCAATGCCAACCAAATATGTCCTAGTCTGTTCTTCTGATAAGAACTTGAGCCAAAGGAATGTATTATCAAGCAGAGGAAGTTGTGCCAACTCTAAGATAGAGTTAATGGTAATCACATATCTAAGAAGAAAGTGCTGCCACCTGGAAGGGACTGTGGGCCTGAGATTATATTCAGCCAAGACCAATCACACATGTGCATTTGGTAGTATTTTAATAGGTGCATCCACTCTTCCTTGAGAGATTAAACTACATGTTCTTTAGATTATCCTTATCCTAAGATTCTAGAGTTTGATTCAGAGAGGAACTAAACCCAAATGAACATTTGGATTCTTTTTTATCCAGCTGAGCTGCATATTCTCTATCTGTTTACAATACACCTCCAGGGTATCTGAGTTCATGATTGGGAGCTGGCCTGGAAATCTTCAGATCAAGTCGAAATACAGATGTTAATTTCCAGTCAGCTAACAAAACCCAAGTCCTAGGCTTTGGTTTTCTGCACAGCCTTCCTTTCTCCACTGCACTTCGAATATTATTGTAAATCTTGCAAAATTTGCAACTTTTTTCTTTCACTTCTTTATGGCTGAGGATCTGATACTATAGCAGGCTCTCTTGTTTCAGACTGCCTTCCTGCAATCCTTCACATTTCAGCTAAAGAAATGTATCTAAACCCTATCTCTGAATGCTTAAGATCCCTCAGTCATTCCTTCAATGCCTTCACGTAGTCTGAATATCCTCACATTACCAGGTTTCTATTACCTCAAAAGCCTTATTGCTCTCTGCTTCTCATCTTATGCTTCATGGGTTTGAAGCACTTGCCATCAATAATGTATGGCTTATGGTTTCTTGTACTGCTTTGTGTACATTGCTTGTGCTTGATTTCACTCCTCGTAGTCCTGTCATAATCATGAGTGTATCTGTTTTATGTGTATCAACTATCCAATAACCACAGTGAACAGTGAAAATTTGCAAGGCTAGGAATTATTCTATTTATTTTATGTGTGTCACATGGCATCTTTGACTTAGAAACTGCTCTTCTTCACCACACAAAGTCTCCTAGGAAGGCCAGAAACTATATCACGGAAGTCCCCTCAAAATTAGTTTCCAATATATTACTTGAACAAGGATGAAAGCAGTAAAGACGTTAGTGTGGTCAGGAAAAACATACGAGGCCTCAATGATGGACAAAAACTGTAGGTATCTAATAAGACCAGAGCAGGGGAAACGGTCTCACTCAGAGAAGAACACAGCAGCTGGTTATCCAATACCAAATAGTAAGTCCTGAAAACATATACACATTAGCAAACAGAAGGATAAAGACAGGCCATCAAACAGACTAAGCAGGTTATATTCATGTATTTATGAATTCACATAAACACATAAATGTATTTATATATAAATGTAGAAACAGTTTTTAAAAAATTCAAACTGGACGAAGATGGGTCTGGAGAGGGAAAACTGAAGGGCAGATGATGTAATTATACTATCATCATCTCCCAAAAAGTATTACTAAAAGGAAAGCATACCTGTCCAGGTACCACTTGGAGTAAAATGGCAGACTCAACCCAAGAACGGCATTTGTTTATAAAGACAATGCTTTTTGTTATGACACATACATAAATGTAATACACATATGCTATTCTGTTGTCTTGATAGGATATTTAAATTCATCAGAATACAAGCCATGCAGTAATTTAAACATATGACGGAACCAACTAAAATATTTATTTCTCTAAAACTTATTTCTCTGAAATTTATTAATAAATTGTAATTGCTCTCCTTTATTAAATGAAGAAATTTCACTAATTATATTATATTTAACTGCAGTGCTGGCCTTATCCTAGGAGGATTCTCTATATTTGTTATCACAAATAAAGGATTATATATTAGCTTTGCTTTTGTATGACCTTTTCTTGGGAGACTCAGATAAGCATTTATTCACCCCATAAACAGCATTGGGAACAGAAAAAAAAAAGTCCATCTATTTCAGTTTGGTGAACTCGTAAAGTTTTTGGGTTACTTACAGAAGAATGAGTGACTCAAAGGTAGCTGCAATTACTAAAATGTCTAACTCAACACAAGTCGGCACTCTTGAAAGCTTGATACCAGAAGTTGTTCCCCCATGAAGTTTTTAGACCAGCGATTCTCAATATCTCTAATGATGTGACCCATTAATACAAATCCTCACGTTGTACTAATCCTCAATCATAATTTATTTTATTGTGACTTCACAACTGTAATTCCAATACTATTGTGACTCGTAATGTAAATATATCTGGTTTCCATTGGCCTTAGACCTTCCCTTTCAAGGGTCTTGGTCCCAACTCCCAGGTTGAGAACCACTATTGTAGATAGTTTTACCAGAAGTGTCTAAGATGTATGAGCTCAGAGCCTTATAATTCTGTGAGCTTCCCAAGTCTGAGTTCTCCTGATTTATCTAGAAGATACATTCAATATGAAGGAAACAGCTATGCAATAATAAGTATGTTCCTTTTTATTATTTTTCTTTTGTCCTTTTATTAAAAATAGAATTTTTTTTTTACAAAATACATTCTGATGATGGTTTCTGCTCCCTCTACTCCTTCAAGTTCTTCCCCAGTATCTAAACTTTTTAAAGTCTTTGAAGAGCTATAATCTCTCCATGGCATCATGAAGCAAAATTCTCTTTGTAGTTGATGCACCAACCTTCTATCATTTTATGGAAATATAGTTTTCTATTAAAGGCTTCTCACTTAAAATGTATGCACCATGTGCACATTTAAATGTACAAGTATACAATAATATATTCTTAAATTTCTACACATTCTAAACTTTAATTTGTGAATGGACTACATTAAGTTTGCTTGCAAAGAAGTGGCTAAATTTTTATAGAAGTAAAGATTTCATAGCCTTTTAAAAGGACCCTCAATAATTTTACTTAATTGAAATCATTATTAGCAAACAGAAGTTATTTGAAGTAGTGTTCAAGTGGTATAAGCCATATCTATAACTTCTAGATCATTTTTCATTTATAGGGATCACTCGACACTCGATAATAAATATTCTTCTGAACTCACCTATTTGAACATGTCTTTGATTTCCAACTCTAGTGTTTCTTTTCCAGTTTAATGCAGTGATATTTTTAACATGTCATTCTTTCCATAGTCACTACCCCTTTTATTTCTTCTCTTACCCATTCTGCAGCCAATATTTCATGTCCATAATTTCAGTAAACTGAAAACAAAAACCCCTTAAATTTCTTACTCTACTTTAATTTGGTAATATCTTTAAGTTATGTCCACAGCCATGAATGTGTTTGCATTTTCTACTACGTAGCTAGGACTTTTTGAGTTGCTGGGGAAAGTCTCACTGGGAAAAATGTACCTGATTCATTTTGGGAGCCACACTGTCTCCTTGGATAGTTGTTATCTTCACTGATATTCTTTCCACTTTCTGCAGGTCTTGTTAGGGAGTTCATTCTCTTCCACTAATTCAAGATGCATTAGCTTACAATGAGTCAATGAAAGAGACTGAAAGAGATAGAGAAAATATCACCAGAAATCTAGGCTGCTCTAGTAGTTACTTACTCTCATATCTACTAGATATTGGATATAGTTGGATAGCTACTCTAGTTATCCTAGATAATTTCTACCAATTTCCTAGGCAACTTCATGATTAATTCTTCCAAATCTTATTTCATCTGTGTCTTTAACAAGCAAAAAAAAAAAAAATCCAAAGTTTGCAAGTCTAAAATAATAAAATATTAATGCTCACTAGAAATGAACCCTCAATAAATTTAGGTGCATGTGTGAATCAATCTCAAGTGCAATCTTTATTGCATGCATCTGTTCCAACTACCCACTCATTTCTGAATTTGCTGTTGATAAATGATTTAAATAATTTGTGACTCACCAACTTGAACCTCAGAAGTAAGAGATGTTTTAAGTGAGCTGCTTCTCATCTGAATATTTAAAAATAAATTTGACCTTATTTAAACCAGAGGTCCTGATTTTGTAGCAGATTGTGTAGACCCAAGTAGAATGACTGAAAAGGTTAAGCTGCACCCCTGGAAATCACACACACACACACACACACACACACACGCACACACACACACAATGTGATAATTTTGGAGACTGAATGTAACTGAAGTTTCAAAAAAAGTATCAATAATTGGATTTGCTTTTTTCATTAGTAATATAATTCATTTTGTTATGAATCAATGAAACCACCTTTGACTGTTACAGTCTATAGTCTTTAACTGAAGGAAGCCTATTGTTAGCAAAATTTGTATTCCTAACATCATAACTCTGACATACTAGGCACACTAGGTAGATATTAAAGTAATAATGCTTACAATGTAATGTAAGAAATGAGTTTTACAAATAAAAATAAATACCTTCTAATATTAGAGAAAATTCTCTACCAAAATATATTACCTCCTAATTAAACAGTTATCATACAATCTGTGAGTCATTTGTCATTTTCATCTATACATTTTTATTCTTTGCATAACACATTTCTGAGTTGATATGCTAAATATTCTGAAGTGAGATAACAACTCAGAATTCATTAACTAACGAAGAGAAGAAAATGTACGACAGTGATGAAAAGTCAAACAATTCAAACATATTGAGGAGATAAAATCTTAGAACTATGAACTCCACTTTGAAATTTAGGTTTCACGTTGAGTTTCATAATTTCTATTATATTGTATATTTCAAATGTATTTACATTGTTGTACAATCCCTAAGTTAAAAATCAGGACAAATGAAGACGTTAGAACTCTTAATGCTTCAAAGCCACAAACCTACTCAACTTGTGTCACTGAAAATGGCGCCTCAAAAACAGTGAGGGTAAGGGAGATTGCACTCCTCATGGTCACAGTTCATCCCAGATGCTCTGAGCAGTTTTCCTGGAAAGCTCAGAAATTGCCTTATGTCTTCAAAGTTCATGAATCAGCACACAAGTGTGTTGGTAAGAAATCCAGTAAAAAAACGTGTATAAAATGATCTCTTTTTAGGTTATATCTTCTTTCAGTTTCATGTATGATGTGGAAAAAAAATGACTTGAGTTTCCTAGGAAACTGTGTTGCCAACTTTTAGACATTTACATTTGGTTCATAAGAAAACGTGAGGAGCTTTCTGCAGCTGCATGCATTTTCTCAAAGGTTCCCCTGGTTTCTCTGAATGAATGCTGCTGGAGGAGGCATGTGCAGTGTGTTCTACCACATATCCGGCTTTTCTTTATAATAGCTTTGCAATAAAAAACTAAATGCTTTCCTTTGCCTGATTTCTGAAATAAGAATTTCTGCCTCATATTTTGTTATATTGAATATAGTTTATGAGTTGTAGTAACAGTTTCATTTTCTAAGATGTATTCTTTTATGTAGGAATTTAATATATTATTCTCATGGATTTTTGTTGAGTTATTTAACTGCCATATTTTCTAAATGCCTCTATTACACCCAGGGCATGAGTGACTAAGTTCAAAGCTAAATTCAAATGATACTGGATTTGTGATGATCTCTGGTAAGATTGAAAAATCATCCAGTTTACATTTTTTTCTGAGCAATATTGATGCATATCTAGTCAAATAACTATGTCTACTACTAAAACCCATATAATTGGAATAATTTTAATATTTGTTATCATAGCATATAGAGAAGAGAATATAAAACACCTGAAGAATATTAGTCACATGTTTTGTAAATTCTTCAGTTCTTATTAGAGGTGCACATGTCTTTTAACAACAATAATTATTGTAAAAGTTGCTACAATAAATGTAAAATTTCTGCACCTAGCACGGGCTTTACAGTTTTTTTCTTATACTAGATGAAATTAAATAAAGCACCTGCTAGCAATTTTATCAAAACATACATGAAAATGGAATCCAATTATTCTGATCATCAAATTAGCTCTTTTTCCACTTAAGGTGTGGATCTCGGCTTCCTGTTTCTTCTGAGCTTTAGCAGGGGCTTGAAGGACTGTTCAGTTAGGTCTTTTCTCTGTCTATAACACGACACGGATGTGGCTCCAGATAGAGAATATCCTTTGCTTTCCTCCTGGGATGTACTAGAGGCTAAGAAAATTTGGCCATGCATGTTTCAGAGTGGCTCATACTAAATACAGACTTATCGGTCAACCGTCCAATTTGCCTTCGGCTTAACCAGACCTCTGGATATAATTTGTGTATCATGATGGAATAAAAACAGTACTTTCACTGCTGAAATGATTTCTAAGCCACCATTGCTGTTCTCACATGAGAGTTCTCACATCTGAAATGATGCTATTGTTTTCTTCCATTGCTTTCTTTGGATTGAAATGTATCCATTAACATTTGTGTGCTTTTCTTTTCCATCCACCCTTCCCATCTCATGAAAAGCACATCGGGGTAAGTTGACTCACAATGGCTGCTGAACCTGTTGATTTTCAGCACCATCTTTTTTTTTTTTCTTTTCCGTTTTATCTTTAGTATTTCTCTTTTCAGTTGCAACACAAACTGCACTGCCTCTGACCTAAAATAAAATTCGTGAAATGCACTCATTTCCACACAGAAAAAGGAATCATTGGTTCAGAGAAATATTTATATGTGAATTACATTGGCCTTTTGGACACTGGTGTTGCTTACTTCTGTGAGATGCATGCAACATGACTTTATTTCCCTGGCTCTCAAGACTTCAGGAGTTAATGGGGGCTCTATAAGGCTCAAGTCATACTCTCAAGATGAGCTTTGACCCTTTGTGCTGCATGTGTGAAAATGTGCTTTTCTCAGGCACGTGGTTCAGTTCTGCAACATTACATTCAGGAGATAAACTCATTTGTCCATTTTCAGAACTTATTTAGCTGGAAAAGGTTAAGTGCTGCATCTCTCCAGCAAAGGATTTATTATAATTAAGGCAACACTAGATTTTAGCCAGATCTGTGCCTTTTCCCATTGTTAATTAATTTAGGACTTTTTTTTGTTTTTTGTTTTGTTTTTTGTTTTTGTTTAGTAATCCTAAACTTATATTTCTCAAACAACAGTTTCAAATTTAAAAATCTGTCTCTCTAACTCACTCACGTCCCCATTGCTAGACAAAGAAGTATACTAATGAATGCTGAAAAAGAAGAAATAGTCTTCTCTTGGAAAGAGCTCACCAATTATATATATTGGACTGAACATATTGGACATATAAGACTGTATGGGCTGAGTAGGTGGCAGGTTGTATTTATGTATTTAGGAATATTAAAGCATGTGGAGGTATGGGGCTTCACTTTTGGGGAATCAGGGTTTGTGTAATAATAATTAAAGAAAAGAAAGTCATGATTTTGAGAGACATCAAAGAAGGGGCACCGGAGATGGGTTGGCAGAAGGAAAAGGAAGAAGTAAATTGGGGGAATTATATTTTAAATTTATGATTTTTAAATTTATTTTTTAAAATTTTTAATGAAAAAAATCATCTTCTTAGAAATAAATTAGGGTTTATTCTCCAGTCATAAAACAAACAGGGTATTAAAGTAAAAATCGGGCAAAATATGCACAACATTTTAAGTATTTCCATGGGTATAGGCTCTTGGAATATCACCAGCATGGTCAGTTCTTTAAAGCATTGTATTTGGTGCATGATATTGTTACTACGCTAAAGTAACTTTTTCCCCCATAAGTATAGTGGCAGGCTAAAGAGGAAGCTCAGAAGTCAGGATTGCTTGCTTTACAATAATGAGAAGCAGAGTTCAGACCCTAGAACTCATGGCTGGGAGTCCTGCAAATATGTATAACCCGAGCTCTCATGAAGCTGGAGACATCTGGGTCCTGGAGACTTGCTGCCTTCTAGGCAGCTGTATAAATACAAGCCCTGGGTACAGGGAGATGATGTGCCTCAAAGGAATATGCAAAGAGCAGTGGAGAAAGCCCCCTTCTCTAGTTCTTAATACTGTATGTCTGGTTTTTGTCTTTTATATGCTTCATTACTTTATTGATAAAGCCTAGTTCCGAGGCCAACAGTACAGTACTTGTTTTAGTTTGTATAATTTGAGATATTAAGAAAAACTCCACTAAAATACTCAAAACTGCAAGGTAAGGTCCATTCCTGACAGCTGGTGAGCCAGAGAACTGCTGTAAGTTTTCTAGAACGTAACTATTCTCAAACAGCATTTTCATGCCATCATATACATTTATTCTACTATTTTTATATTGTTTTTGTGAGTCCTCCATTTCTGGAAGAAAATGATCACAAGAAATGAAATTTGTCTTTCTGATCCATTTGAATGAAATATTAGAAAACAACAACAGCCAAAGAATGATTCGCTGCCTGCCATTCTGAAACTGACCTTCCAGCTGCCTCAAAGTGACCTAGGGCTTACGCATAGTAAAGCATCAAATCTCTTTCCTTAGTACAATCTCTAAATCCCAGAGCAGAAGAAGGTAAAGTGAGAAGAAAGAAGATAGATAGTGAGGGGGACAACAGTTAAGACGGAGGAAGTTAAGGTTTGAGATTTAGAAATCAAAACACAGAGTTGCACTTGCTGAAGGTGTACCCTTGGAGGCCTGATACTTTCTCTCTCTCTCTGTCTCTCTCTCTGTCTCTCTCTCTGTCTCTCTCTCTGTCTCTCTCTCTCTCTGTCTCTCTCTCTCTCTCTCTCTCTGTCTCTCTCTCTCTCTCTCTCTCT
>OU015756.1:69623226-69677857 GCA_907169655.1 Acomys percivali
GAGAGAGAGAGAGAGAGAGAGAGAGAGAGAGAGAGAGAGAGAGAGAGGAGAGAAAGAGAGAGAGAGAGTTTAAGTATGAATAAATTCAAAGTTGATATAATCTAATTATTAAAAAACAGTCTTATAAATGTCAGTGAAGTCTACATAAATTCTATTTAAATGTCATACTTTTTCCCCTTTCTCTGCATGTGAAACTGCATAGTAATCACACACACACACACACACACACACACACACACACACACACACGCACACACACATCCTTGTAAGCTATACTTTAAAAACCAATCAACAAAGTTAACGTTGAATTTGAAACTTAAATTTATGAAGCTAACCATGTATTTAAGTAATCAGTATTCCGATGCATCTGATTGGGATTTTTGTCTCATTTGTGTTCAGAGTAATTACGTTAACCAAGATCTACATTATCACCCTGCAGATGTTTGGTACATTAGGTGCCACCACACGCTATTCACGTTTGCATAGAATTCCAGCTACGTTCTTATGTTATGATATCCATGGAACTGATGGACAAATTCAAATCAGTTAACAGCAGGGTAATAAGTCACACCCTCACTCCCTCTGTAGTCCCAGCCGGCTTCCAACACAAAATAGTCCTACTTCCTGCTCCTAAGTGTTTGTGTTATCGGGCTGTGCCTCCACGCCTGTCTACAGTATGTTCTTTCTTCTGCTGAATTCTGGGAAATTTTTATCCTACCCTGTTGACTGTAGGATTTAAATAGATAAAGATGTTTTCCAGTGAATAACTCTGTGATATCTAGGTATGCTTCCTACTAACACTAAGACGTAGCCTCTGATGAAACACGGAGGATTAACGATCAATTTGTCAAATCATTTGAAAGTTTTTCAAGCCGTGCATTCTTTCGTTTGCACTAAGTACCTGCAATGTGGTGCCCTGAACCTTAAGCTCTCAGGACAAGCCTTTCAAACAGGAGCTGACAATGATGCAGGTATGCAATCACTGCAACTGCAACAGCTGGCTCATCACTTCCGTTTCTCTAGTCTATAGCCACCTATATAGATATATAGTCTATATCTATATAGTTCTTTAGTCTATCATCCTCTGGCCAAGACACAGAACCCAGTATGAATGTCAAAAACACAGCAGTCTTTCTTTGGTGTTATATAGGGATAAGAACTGCCGTGTATGACGGTAAAGACAGGCAGACCACTTATCCACAGGAATTTTGTGTGCCACAGGAAAGGACAGCTGGGATAATACCTATTTTTTTTTTTTTTTTTTTTTTTGCAACAAGGAAAATGCAATTATCTTTTTTTTTTTTTTTTAAGTTTTAGATTTTCGTGGACAGAATGTTCGGTTTTTTTTCTGGGCTTTAAATTTTAGCTTTTCTCTTCAATTGCTCAGATTCGACGTAGCCCCTATTCCAGTGTTCATAGCTGTGTGCCCACACACCTCCCAGTGAGTTGTTGTGGAGATGAAATTAATGTATATGACCAGATATATGCTCTTTTGCACTTAGGCTAAATAAGGTTTCACACATATCTAATGATAAATGCATATTATCTCATAAATTATGAGATGCACTGCTTAATTTATCTACACCTAAACCTTTGTTCTTTCAAACTACTGTGGCACGTCTTGCAAGAGTATGAAATTACACACTCATAAGGAGAAAAATGCTGGATAACCTCCTATCAGACTACATTTGTGTATACCCAAATTGATAACTTTGAAAGTTTAATAAAACAGCCAGCATTAATTCACATTATATTTATGCATATAATAATGAAGTTGCCTGGGAGAGATTTGAAATCCTAAAAGAAGACTAAACCCTGAGGCGTAGCTGAAGGGTGAGGTTGAGATGAATATGGTATAAATTACATACTGAAGATCTTCCAGATTTTAAGCAGGAAAAAGGGAGTTATTTATTTTGGACTGAAAGAATTCTTGATAGTTGAAACAGTAAAAAGAAAAATGACAGGATTGGAAAAGGTTCTTTCTATAAAGCAGAAGCCATAATGCAAAAACTGTAAAAGAAAGGTTTCAACTCTGATTCAAAGGTAGATAGATGGCTTAAAGGGTAAACTAAGGCGGAAACAGGAAGCCTTTCTCCCGTAGATTGATCATGCCACCCTAGGCAGTTATTGGTAGCAACTTTACTTTCTGTGAGCCATTTCAGTTTTCACATTTACATCCTTTCTCATTAAACTTTCAATCCTTTGAGGTAAGTCCAGTTATCAGTTTCACCATACACTGGGGAAATGGAGCCATAACAGGAAATAACATACGTGAATATCCAGACAAGTTAGAGGTACAGCAAGCTAGCCCAGACAATCTCAATTTAGAGGCCAAACTCTTACTTATTCTATTAAAAAAATATATCTCCCAGGTGGATTTTTTTTTTCAGGGCACTGAAAGAAGCAAACCTGGGGGGGGGGGGGGGGGGGAGAAACGGCAGTTAAAACTTGTGATAAAAATTATGGTGCTGAAGTTTACTGCACATTTTGTCTTTGGCTAGTGCCATAGTTTGAGCAGGACCCCTGGGCCCACATCCACCCATCATAATGTTCTTCTTGTAGGTTTCTAGCCAATGGACAGGACATTTTTCACAGTTGAGTGGAGAGTGGGGTCTGACTTTCACACGAACTCTGGTGCCCCATATTTGACCATGTCTCCTGGATGGGGAGACCTGGTGGCACTCAGAGAAAGGATAGCAGGCTACCGAGAAGAGACTTGATACCCTATGAGCATATAAAGGGGGAGGAAGTCCCCCTCAGTTACAGTCATAGGGGAGGGGAGTAAGGGGAAAATGGGAGGGAGGGAGGAATGGGAGGATACAAGGGATGGAATAACTGTCATACATAGACAGTCACACCACAGAGTGATGGACCTAAAACAGTTCTCGGAACAGTGGTCTGAGGGGACATTGTCACCCCGTGGTCCATGACTTTCTGAGAAAATAATAAATATAATTTTTCAGAGATACGAATACAAATATTAATCATTCAGGTTTTGCCATTTGACATGTTTGCCTCGAAGATGGCGATTTCAAAGAAGTCTATCAATATATAATTTATCAGATATGTAAATTAGAGTAGCATAGATCCATTCACAGGATAACCAAAATAAACATTATAATAGAGTCAGACAATCTGTCCATCCCTTTGTATTTTTGGCTTCCCAACTGTTTTTCTACCTATTTGTGTATCTATCTAGTAATATAAAAAGAAAAATGGGAAATAGTGAACAAATTCTTCTTTTTGGGACCAAGTATCTAAATAACTATACTTGAAAATTTCTTAAATTTTCTTAAAATTTAGGCAGGGCAGATCAAAATATAAATAAATTCTGATAGTCTAGTATTATATCCAAGAGCTTGCTCTGCTTGTTGTAATGTTACAGGTAACTTGAATTTCATTCATTTAAAGCACATATAGGCATAGCCACTGAACCACATGCACTTTCAACAATGGAGGCCAGTGAGCCAGTGAGGTTTGGCTCACGTCCTGGAGATCAGCACATATAAGAGGCCAGGCATCTTTGCCCACAGTACCATCTTACACATAATAACAGCAGCCATTGGGAAGGTTGGAGGGTAAGAAGTGGGTAAACACTGTTTCAGATGAGGAGGAACACACAAGAACAGAGGAAGGAAAGTGGAAAGAATTATGATTTCCTATTAAGACACAAAGATGGAATAGAATTCAGTGTCTGATCGGCTCTTACCAGGAAAACAGGAGTCAGCAGTCAGGAATTTGAGCTTTGTGCTAACTTGGTAAATGTTTCCACTTAATAAGTTTAATCTGATAGTGACTTATAAAATGGGAAAGTAAAAAAACACTGAAAATGGGAGTAGTATGGTTAAATATCTATTTGCTGTTAGATGGTCTTATAAGAACTGTTATGTTTTCATAGTTTACCCTGACTTAATCTATAGTCATCTATAAACTTGACATTAAAATATTTACTTAGGGATTACTATGTATCCAAATCACTTACAGCAGCTAATAAGAAGGAAATCTGAGAGGCATTTACTGATGAATATATACCATATTCCTGAGTTCCTGTCCTGACCACTTCTCACCATTTATACTGTCAACCCCACAGTTAAATCATTGGCATTCTTTATTTGAGAACTGCCACAACTATTTAACTATTTAGCTCACAGCTATGGCCAGTTTCAAGTTTATTATGCTGTCAATAGCCAGAATGACCTTAATAATGTACACACAATTCTATATCCCTGTGCTGGCAGCTTCTGATTGTTTCTCCTTGCACTCAGAACAAACTATTTACAGCAGCATTGTTCTTGACTTACTCTTGACTGTCCCTCTAGATCCCTATGCCTCACCCCATTTCTAATGGTAGCCTAGCCTTCATAATCTTTCTTGCCTTCTTCTGTTGCCTGAACATCTATTTCCACTCCTTTCAATGGAAATAAATTTTTGTTTCTTCTCCTTGAAATGCCTTTTGCTTTGTTTGGAAGTTGATATATATTATCCATGATATATTTGTTAACATGAAAGATATACATTAAAATTAAATAATTACTATACTATGTTTTTTTATTATTTCCATGGAAGAGTATACATACAGAAATACGGAGAATATATTTCTCACTATATCCTGGGATGGATATATAGTAGTTTGAGATTGTATACAAATATATTCTACTATTACAGTAGTAAATTATCTTATGTGGATTTGGTTTTTTTTTACATTTATATTTATATCATTACACATATATACAATAGAACACAGAAAAGAATAAGAACCACCAAACAATCAGGAATTATATAAATGTTACATTCATAGTGTTTTGGCTATTTGTATTTGGCAACCTTGAAGAAAACATCTTTCCTATTTGGTGACTCTAAAATTCTGAGTGTGAATCAATGTCTATCATACTCTCATGTCTAGCAACCATAAAAACATCTATATACTATCTACCAAGAAGAGACTTGATACCCTATGAGCATATACAGGGGGAGGAGGTCCCCCTCAGTCACAGTCATAGGGGAGGGGAGTAAGGGGAAAATGGGAGGGAGGAAGGAATGGGAGGATACAAGGAATGGGATAACAACTGAGATGTAATATGAGTAATTTAATAAAATATACTTTTAAAGAGAAAATATTTAAATATTAAGGGAAAAAAATCTAAATCTAAAAACATTTTAACCCCTAAACAATTAACCCTGATTGTAAACTTTTGAAAATGGATGTCAATCCTAAATTTATAGGGGTCAATGAAGCCCTAGATGGGTATATAAGGTTATAGTTACCAGGAAGCAGCATTTACTTTCACTAATGCATTAGCCTTTCATTGATAAATAGTAGTGATTATGAATTAAACTCTCGGTTGAATTAAACACTTCACATTGGTTTCTAGTGAAGGAAATCAACTTACATGGGTGCAGTTTTCAAATGTGGCATGAGTTTTCAGTTGTCCTTGAGAAATCACAAGATCAGAGAAGCAAAGTGTCAGAAGAGCTGCAGGAACATGTGTGGGTGCTTGAGGGCTTACAACATTTCAGTGCAGTTCAGTCATTTGAAAGACTTAAACTGCAGACCATAGGTGAGTCGTTTGTTTTGCAGCACATTGTTTTTGCCTCAAGAGCCTGCCTGATCTCCTGTGTGGCCCAACTCCCAGAGCTCCTAGCTTTTCTTCTTGGCTTGATGTGACCTTAACAGCTATTCACTTTTATCTTCCTAGACATTCTTTTTTTTAAGCAATATGTGTTGTATTTAAAATATGTATCAGCAAAAGCTTGAGGCAAAGGTCTCTATATAATCAAAGGGTCAGATTCACTAGGTGTCGTTCAGATCCTCAGAATGTACAAGACAAGGAACTAACTTTTAAAATAGAATGTTAGCTCAGAGGTCACGAGTAAAGTAAGCATCATAAAGCAGCATCATGAGGATGGATCTAGAACCACCAAAATGCATCCTGTTTCTCAACATACAAGCTTAGTGCCTCTGCCACTAAGAGGGTAAGGGATGGGGGAAAGACACATAGAAGATCCACATTTAGATCCTTGAATGTAAAATTACATATGAATATGTGAGCTGTTTGCTTGCTAAAAGGAAATGATATTGGCTGATAACACAATTCAGCTGATTAACAGTGTCCGTATCATTGTGAAATAATGTTGAAGAAAGTTATTTTTAAATATTACTGTTTCACTCACATAAATCAAAGGGGGATTTCCAAATATGACTCAGCAGAATAAGGAATTCTTTATTACCCCTCACTAAACACTTGCTGGTGGTTAAAAAAAAAAAAAAAAAAAAAAACACAGGCATCTCCTTCCATATTACTCAACTAGTGATCTTTGCTATACTTCAGGCATGAACTTCTTGAAGAAGCTCGTAGAAAAGGATTGCCTTTTGCCCAGTGGGATGGACCCACTGTGGTTGCATGGCTTGAGGTAAGCAAAACTTAAGTCAGTCATTGCTGATTTGGTTGTTTAGAGACAGGTAAAAATTGACTTCTGAAACTATAGCTTTCCTCTATCCTACGGCTCCCTATAACAGACACACACATATGTCTATGGATTTTTAGCATTGAGATAGCACTTTATTGTCATATTATATTCATAGCTAAGTAAATAGACTTTGCATTAAAACTATTCACTTAAATAGGTAGTTATAAAAAAAAATATGTTTTTTTTTTTCTGGCCTGACTGAAATAAACCTGTGTTTTGCTTTTGTTACATTAGCTCAAAGCATTTAATTACTGAGGTTATATCTTCCAAGCCTATCTTTTCAGTTACCTTCATAGGGGGAAGAAGGAACAAGGGTGAGAACAGGGAGAGAGGAGGGAGGAGGCTACGACCGGGATGTAAAGTGAATAAGTAAATAGATGATAGATAGATAGATAGACAGACAGACAGACAGACAGACAGATAGATAGATAGATAGACAGATTTTAAAAAAGAAAAAGAAAAAAAAACAGCCCAAAGTACTAAAGGAAGGGTTTAAGAAATCACATCTCAACCATGACAGGGATTCCTTGTTCAGATGCCATTCCAATAAAATGAGCTGTTTTGACAGAGAGTTAGTTGCTACTTTGGAAAGGGATGAACAAATCCTCCAGATTGAAAAAAAAAAAAACCAAACCAGATTTCCTGACACTGGGGTTCTGATAAATGACAGCCAGTGGAGCCAGAGCTAATTAAACCTATCCTGGGTGCAGAAATTGCTTCTAATGTGCTTCCTAATGTGACTCAAATCACAAAATGGAATAAACAAGATGAGCAAACACGCTGGGCCTGTCTGTGAATGGGGTCCCATAACTTTTAGCTTCTTTCTCTCCTCCTTGTGTGCACAGTCTGTAAAGAATATAGTGTGGGGGAGAGCATACTGCTTCTCACACAATTTATCCACATCAAAAACTCTTTAAAGTCTAATGGTGGATGATATTTGTAACAATGGATAGACAACCTTTGTGTTAATGTTAACCAGAGTGGAAATTCAAACATCTTGTAAGACAGCTAGGAAATCACTATGGACCCTTGAAGGTACATAGATGCAGAATGATCCTGAAGGATTTGCGTTTAAGAACCAAGAAAGACGATTGATTGATTGATCATCTGTCACCTCTAGTGTCCTTGTCAATATAAAGCTAATCTCAATGTGCCTCCCCTTCTGAAATACAGCATCTACCATATAATCACTACACTACGTCTTTATGCCCTGTGTTTGGTTTAAGCCACATCTCAAGCCACACTGATTCAGACTTGGAATTCTATTCCTTGTGTCTTCCCAGTTATAGACTTATTATGTGGAAGGATAATAGAGACAAAGGATTCTTGTATCAGTTATCTACTCCTGCATTACAAATTATCCCCGAGCGTGGATGTATTATCTCACTAGTTTTATGGGTCAGATGTAAGTAC
This sequence comes from Acomys percivali, assembly GCA_907169655.1. Taxonomy (NCBI): domain Eukaryota; kingdom Metazoa; phylum Chordata; class Mammalia; order Rodentia; family Muridae; genus Acomys; species Acomys percivali. The sequence goes on from OU015756.1 coordinate 69,631,108, forward strand.
TTGAATGGATATTTTTGTTTGGCTAAAGTTCATGCTTTGGTCAAAAATCACAGGGCTAGCAACAGTAGACCTGCCTTACTTGACCCATGACAGACAAACTGCCTCTGCACTCAGAATTCAAAAGAAGTGATATAATGAAGTCCTTAAAGACCGTTCAAGCCACTTACCCAAAGGACCTTATAGGTAGCTGTTCTTGTTATTATACAGAAGGAGAAATTTGGTGCCTGTCCAGTTTAACTCTAAAAAAGTAGACTGTCTTAATTTCAAATGAATTACTACGAAACTGTTGTCTTTATGTATCTACCTATCTAGTCAAAAATAATATTTATCTCATGGAGTTGTAAACAACAAATCCACACATGCAAGTCAATCTTGAATATCTAGAAGATGCAAAAGACACTAAAGTGATGTATTAGTTTTCCTGTTGGCTTGAAAAATAAGTAGCTAAAGCAGCTAAAGGGAGGGTTTGCTTTGGCTCACATTTTGATGGTGCAAGCCTATTATAGAATGGAAGGCAAGGAATCCAAAATTGACATAATATGACGGTAGGATGTGAGTCAGCTGATCCAATGCACCACCAATAAGAAGCAGAAAAAGGTAATGCTGATGTTCAACTTGCTTCCTGGTTTTTATTCCTTCTGAAACTTCCACAAGTGGGTTGTTCTACCCCCGTTCAGCATTGTCTTTCTTGCTCAGTATATAGCTTGCTCGGTTATATTCTGGAAACTTCTTCAAAGACATTCCCAGAGGTGTGTTTCACAGGCTACTATAAGATGCAATTAAGTCGTGATGAAGATTCGATCATCCCAAATAATCTCTACGGTTATTCTAACCTCTGTATTTTTCCCCCAACACAACAGCTCTGGCTTGGAATGCCGGCTTGGTACGTGGCGGCCTGCAGAGCCAATGTGAAAAGTGGTGCCATCATGTCGGCTTTATCAGACACAGAAATCCAAAGAGAGATTGGAATCAGCAACCCTCTGCATCGCTTGAAGCTCAGACTAGCGATCCAGGAGATGGTTTCCCTCACAAGTCCTTCGGCTCCTCCTACATCCCGCACTGTGAGTCAATGCGCGCCCCTCCCAGCCCTGATGCTGACAGCCCACAGAGCTGTGTGACAGGGCATGTTTCAGTGTCAGCATGGGTTATTTCACAGAGACGGGCATTGCTCTTCATTAACCTCCCTGCTACTTTTAATCTGTTTCCACTGGAGGGGCTCTGATTCCTATAAGACTTGAAAGCTGCAACCAAGATGGACTTTGGTACTAGGACTTAGATGACAGTAGATTTTACTTCCACGCTAAAGGATCCCAAAGCTTGCTGTTTCTCAGAATCTCTTTTTCTTTTGATTGAAAGCTGGAGTCATCTTGGGATTACCCCAAACCATCACAGGTTTCTGAAGATGCACATTTTAATTTATTACTAATAGAAAGTTTGCGTGTTTAACAATTATATTTGATTTGACATTTTATAAATAGAAATTGGAATCATCTTCAAAACGAGTTTCCCATTTGTAATCCCTTTTATAATTGTATCTATAACATAGCACTAGAAAAGAATATACTAAAAACAGACATTCTTTCATAATGACATGTAGAATCATCAGGAAATATTCTCAAACAATATTTTTTTCCACTACTGAGCTGTTTGTTTTGCTGGTAAGTGTATAATCTCTAGTGATAACTAGATTTCTCCACTGTACAACATAACAAAATGTGACCAGTACACAATTTCAGAAATCCCGTGCAACAGTTCTGCTCCATTAAGACACAATATTGGTCAAGGCACTCATGGAAAGATCACCCATTTGGAGTCCAAATCAATAGAGAATCCACAGGAGTCAGTGTTAATGAGACTTTCAATAGCAGGGATGGCTCTTGTTCTAAATGTGTTTCATAAGTATGCAATTTTATTTTTAGAAAAAAAAATGGCCACATATAAATTCTGAAGCAGCTAAGTATGATAATTTTGATAATATATATGGCACCTAGCCCCTGTAACTTTTCTGATTTATTTGTAATTATGAATCTTCATTATGCAAATCCTTGTTAGAGAAATGTGTGTATGTCGTTATATAGAATATACATATGTCAATAATATTTATAACTCACTAATACATAAATTATATTTATTTTATTTTCTAAATAATTACTTTTAAAGTTATATTAAAATATATTATTAATTATTCATAAGAAAAGTTAAACATCGTATTAGATAAAATATAGAGAATTTCAGGAGTAACTTGTGATTTTTGGGCATTGCCTTTGCTGTTCCTTCCAAAGCAAAGAAGTAGTAAGTTTTTTGACTTGGAAAACTTTGCATATAGATTTGCCAGAACAAGACTGTGAAATTTGATGTGAAGTAATTTCCAGTGGAAGGAACATTAAATGATATCACGATCCTTATGTTAGTAAGTAGATTTTAGAATCAAATTATTGATGGTATGGTATATAGAGATAAAACCAAGGTTTTTGTTAGAAAAGAGAAATGTCCCGAAAGAGTAATCCATTGTAGAACAAATAAATAAATAAATAAATAAATAAATAAATAAATAAATAAATTTATTCAGTGTTTTTCCACCATAGTATGGATGTTACTCTGGGGTAAAGCTTGTACTTTGTATACACAAGACATTACAATGGTGTCTTAGTTATCCTACTGTTGCTGACAAAAGCAAGTTAAGAGAGAAAGAATTTACTTTGTCTTACAGTGTTTCAGAGGAACACAGTCTAACGTGGTGGGGAAGACATGACAGCAGGAAGGGAAACATGTGGCAGGAACAAGAAGCAGACCAGCTGTGGCTGCACTCAAGGAGCACACGTGTATAGACATGGAGCCTGGCTATGAAGCCTCAAGGCCTGGTCGCAGTGACTCAGTTGTCCACTGAGGTTCTACTTTCTAAAGATTCCATGAACTTCCTAAACATTATCACCATCTGGATACTAAGTATTCAAACAGTTTATCCCCCAGAAGGCATTTAAATTCAAACCACAACCAATTAGAAAATAGATGTTTTGGAATTTGATAGGACTGATGTGGTTGAGAAATCGCTATTACTAAATCAACATTATCTCAAAATAATGTTTTGGTTCTTTTTCCTCTTCAAGACTAGAAGGAAGGATGACTTTGAATTAAAAATTGAATTAAAGACCACTTTGTTAAAACTAATGCTGTTTTCCAACCAGTCTATAAGGATTACAGTTTACTTGTGACAGTAAATTTACAGTACTCAAGGGATGTTGGTGATTTTTAAAGTATGTGAATGAAATCTTGCAATACATTGGGACACCATGTTAGAAGACAAAGTTTGTCATTTTACAAAATTGATCAGATGGTTATACTCTTTTAGAATGTGAAATTTTACCATGGCTTTTTTTTTTTAAACTGAAAACCAGAGAATATAAGTATCACAGCAAATCTCTGAATAAAAGACACAGGGACTCTTTGACCTGATAAGCTGCAATCATATGGTGGGGGAGGAGGTCTCCTGTCACAGACCTAGGGGAAGGGAATAGGGTGAAAGAGGGAAGGAGGATGCAGGAATGGGGAGATACGAGTGAGGGGATAACAATCAAGATGTGATAAGAATAAATTACTTAAATTTAAAAAAATGACAGAGGGACTCTCAGGTGTCGGTTCATAATGCATGCATAGATCAGGATTAACAATGTGACGTGTGCAGTGCTGTTGACTGACATAAGTGCCTCCTTTCTCTCTACCCTGGTTCCTCTCCATGGATGGCATCGTTTCCTTTGGGATCCACACTAGCCTTCAGGCAATGTCTGGGTGACTCATGAAGAGATGGAAAACCTTGCAGCTCCAGCAAAAACGGTTAGTCTTCAAAGCTATGCTAAAACCGGAGGAAAAGATGTTGCTATTTGTTTGGCAGTTTATATGAAACAGTGTTAGATTGCCATTGCTTTTTATCCTAAAAGTCTATGGGTTGTAATATGCAAACAGAAACCATTTAGTAAAACTTAAAACACTGAAAATTTTGATAGTCAGTATCTCTTAAAAATGGCATGGTCAAAGGAATTGATGTTAGTTAATCAATCTTTCTCAGTGTACAAAAGCTCACATTGACTCTTCACTTTTTTTAATCTTCACTTTTAATGTGATTACGTACTGTACAATCCCATATGTAACATCTAAGAAAAAATATTGGTGTATTGTGTTTAAAAAGCACAGTTTTACAGGACTCAGGACTCCAATCACCAGATTTAAAAATATGATGTTCTATGGAGTTGTTATTCGTGGCAAGAGTCAAAGTAGGGCACATCATATATTTTATACCTAGAAACTTCATTTTAAAGCACTTTCTCTTTAGTTCTCATTTAAAATTTTGATTATTTAGAATGTAATGCTATAAAAAAAGCAATGCAATGTCACATCCTTAGTTGAATTTTCAGTTGCATATTTTCTTCTGTTTTCTTATTTAGTTATTGTTGGGTGTGTTTACCCATAAGCTGTGGCAGAAAGATACAGTTAATTTCTTCACTTTATTAATTTCTATTCTGGAACCTTTCTGTACTATATAAGGTACACATAATCATAACTTTGTACTAAATTTGAAATTTTATATAAATTTAAAGATGACCCAGATCAAATTTTTACCAAACTGAAAAATTCCCATGTATTTTGTGTATATTTAAATTAGAGTTAATTAGAAATTTGCTATATGGTCTTCTTCTGGGAGAGTGAATTGGTATAAGAATATGCATGTCTGCTTATGTCATTAACATACTAAATTAAAACTCTGCATCTGGTAGAATGTATTCCAATAATCATTTTTAATTAATTTATGTTTACCTGCTTTATTAATCACTTCCTGCTGCTAACCCAGAAAGAATCTGAGGAAGGAAGCTGGGCCCAGGTAGGAAACTCATATGCTTTAACAATAGTAAACTATTCAAATATAAATTAGGAAACAATTGTAAGTCATGATATTAGAAACCATCACTTTTCTTAGTAGCGAGACTGTCATATACACTTAAATCAGTATTATACCTAATATTATAGTGCATCTTCATATATTGTATTTTGTAACTAAGGTGATCGTCGCTTCATAATTGGTGTATATAACAGGGTAATTTTCTTCCTCAAAGGGGGATCTAAACTTAAATTTCTCTGAAATTACTCTGTAATATAGGTGACCAAGATAAGAATCTCTGGGGAAAGGTACAAAGGCTTTTTTCTTGTCTCATTTACTTTACAGTTTCATATGTAGTATTTGGGGGTTGATGAGATAACAAAAGGTATAATCATAACAGGTGTCAGATGGGGTCAAGCCCAAGTATTAAACTGGCCACAGAAGACAGAGATTTATATTAAATAGGCCTGCATTTGCAAAACAAAACAAAACAAAACAAAACAAAACAAAACAAAACAGTACAGCATTTCTACACATTAGGTAACTGGAAGAATAAGTTGAGAACGTAAATAAAATTTGGTACCTTTATAAGAATCTTCATTTAATAATGCTATAGTACAATTTTGAAATTTTATAAATTTTTTAAAAAGAGCATCCATATTTTCCCTATATTTACACATTATAATTAGAAATGTGAATTTATCGCACAATTAAGAACTAAGTAGACAACTCTCTGAAATTAGTATCCTTTAAATGATTATAATATACATCCTTTAAACTAACAGTCTAAAAATAAATGGTAACCTTATAAAAATTGAGTTTTGTAATGATGGTTGATACGAGACTTATTTAACCTATTTTGAACACTATGTGGCAGGGTCAAGTCTTACACCACGAAAAAGAGTTTGCTTATCTCTCTCAGTTTTTACCATGCCTGCTTTGAACACATAGTCTAAATTGTCTGATTTCTGGTTAAGGACTCTTCCAGGGACCTGATAGAATGCCTGGTGTACACTGGGCTCAAGAGCATATTGTTGGCTTAAGCATCAGCATGCTGTCTTTTGCCCTCGTGTTTTTTTCTCCATTTGTTTACTGAGTTTTCTCATTCATGTGGGTGTTTGCTATGACACAGGGGCAATGGCAATAGGTCCGTAATAAAAGGGAAATGGCACAGTATTTTAAAAATAAAAGAATTCTACCAGTATAGAGATGGAATAGTTAGGCTTAATACCCATACAGTACATATACATATATATATATATATATATATATATATATATATATATATATATATATAGAGAGAGAGAGAGAGAGAGAGAGAGAGAGAGAGAGAGAGAGAGAGAGAGAGACAGAGAGAGAGACAGAGAGAGAGACAGAGAGAGAGACAGAGAGAGAGACAGAGAGAGAGAGAGACAGAGAGAGAGAGAGAGATTAACAAGACACACATCTGGACAAAATTTATCATTTTAAAATACACAATGAAGTTAATTAATTTATAGGTAAATGTTCTAACAAATTATACATGTAGGTTAAATATTATCTCTCCTTTGTTGACACATGTATCATATTAATGAAATTTCAGTTATAGTAGTTGCTGATATCCTTCATTTACCATCTCGTCTTACTGGTAAAGAAACTTGACTGCTATAAAACAGTCCCAGTGTCCGGTCTTCCTGCAGACGCTGGCCTACGGAGACATGAACCACGAGTGGATTGGGAACGAGTGGCTTCCCAGCCTGGGGCTACCTCAGTACAGAAGCTACTTCATGGAGTGCTTGGTCGATGCAAGGATGTTAGATCACCTCACAAAAAAGGATCTTCGTGTCCACTTAAAAATGGTGGACAGCTTCCATCGGTAGGTTTCCAGCAAAGAATGATGACAGTGAAGCCATAAACACTATGCAGCTAACAAACACAGAAGAATTATAGAGGATCAATACAAAGAAAACTTTTGCTATCCAAAAGGTCTGCATCAACTCTTTGCAACAAGTGTTCAGGCAACGAACTGAAGGGTTGGAGGGCTATGTTTATGTTATTGGCCTGAAGTTTATGCGAAGGTCTGCGAAGAGTTATTCTCATAGTGCATACTTTTTGTTTTTTCTTGATTGGAACTTTAAATTATTTTTTAGTTTACATAAAAATTATTTATGGGGTAGAGAGATTGCTTAGTAGTTACAAGCACTTTTTGCTCTTGCAGAGACTCAGATTCAATCCCCTGCTCCCATATGGTGGCTTTCAACCGCCGGTCAGTCTAATTCCAGTGATCTATTGCCCTCTTTTGCCCTCCATGGATATCAAGGATATACATGCTGTGCCCATATGCATGAAAACACTCCCACATAAAGTAAAATGAAAAAAAAAGAACAAAAAGAAGTTTTATAAAGAATAACCGGCTATTCACAGTTTAAGCATGCAAAGCTATGTGGTCATAAACCATGTAATGTCAGGACATGTTAGAAAAAGAAAACAACTGAGAATAAGTTCTTCTATGAAGGACACTTTCTATGAAGCACATATTTATTCTATGTGCTTTTGTTTTTTACATGTTAATATTTTTTATTATTAGCGTATTAGTGTTTGAAAAACTACTACTGAATGTTTTGTTTAAAAGCTGGGGATATGTGGATAAAAGGGAGAAAACTCTATTTTTTTAAAATTTATCTTCTATCAGGTTTCAAGAAGGTTATAATGAATTATACTGTTTGTTAAATACTATGTTGTAGCATGGTGTACACCTCTGCTTTAGGTGGTGGAGGCTAAGATCGAGGAATGGGTGGGTCTGTTTTCTTTGGAGGCCTCCTATCCTCTTTGTGTGTCTCTATGTATGGTCCTTCCTCTGTAAGTACACACTCCTACTGTCTGTGATATTCCAATTTATTGCTTCTTATAAGAATAGCTTAGGGGTATGCTAAATGATATTGTTTATGTTGTTTGTCTCTTAAAGGTCTCAGCTCCAAATATAGTCACATTCTGGCCTATGAGAGTGAAAGCTTTGCTGTATGCATTTATAGAGACATATGTTCAGCTTTCTTCCCCTCCCTAAGGTTTCAGATGTTTATGTCACATTGTTATTATTAAAATGTGCAATATAGAAATGCATCCAGTATATATTTATAGACTGTCTGGTTTTCGTGTCTGAATATGTATCTACTGTTAAATATTTGAGAAATTAATGATAGTCAGTGATCATTACTTTTAATCCTAGAAGCCCTTTTATTTTTCTGTGATACTCTTCTGTGGATTTTATTTTTAATACTACTCAACATATTATTACTAACTATAATTTTATTGTTTCTTGTCTTTGGACATCTGTGAGGTTCTCTTTCCATACTTATGCTATGAGACCTTACCTTTTTCTGTCTCATAGGATAACCATTTCCAAATGTCTTACATTCTATAAGAACATTGCTCCCTAAACAAAACAAAACTACTAAGAAGTCATTTTATTATCATCCCTTTGTCCTCTGAAAATCCCCCTAGAATGCATATTACACACGAAATGCAAGTCTTGCTTTGCCATGTCCAGATTTCTCATCCGCAATTGTATTTGCCCCTTAATTCCTAGGCTGAACGTCAACTCTACATAGTATGCCTCAATATCACCACACCTCTGAAATTTCATCCGCAGCACTGAATTACAATATATAATATTCCTGTTCCACTAATACCCCAACCTTTCTTGTATCCTAGTCTTCTTAGCGTCATAGTTTTCTCTGCCACAGCAGCCTTTCTGCAGAGTCTCAGTATATTCTGACTTGTTCTTTTTTACATGCTTGTCTGTCCCTAGTGTTGTTGGCTCTTTGTTCATATTCAGTACTCTGCCTATTTTATGTATTTTAATATGCCAAAGAGTCACTGATTTTGTATAAATTTATTTCTGTCTCCAGAGAGAGACGTTAAGTTCTTTGGGAAGAAATAAACTATTAATTTGCTAAAATGTCCTGTAGAAAATGCCAAGTTGAAGACAGATGCATAACTATCTAGATAACTATACATAAGTATTATGTGTATGTATATGTAGATATATATTGATAGAACTATGGATAACTATGTATAATTATTTTCAAAATTATGACTATCAAATTATTTAAATATTCTCTTTCTTTGACATCATTTTATTCTTTGGATAATTAGGATAATTATCCCTTTCCAGCTGAAGGATGCAAATGTGTATGTAATTGATAAAGATGCTTCACCAAAAGTAATGTAAAGGTGACCATACTCATCTTATGGTTCAATTTAATTTTTTTTCTCTTTTATGAAAATAGAACAAGTTTACAGTATGGAATTATGTGTTTGAAAAGATTGAATTATGATAGAAAAGAACTGGAGAGGAGTCGAGAAGCCAGCCAACATGAAATCAAAGGTAACATGCCTCCCCTTCAGTAGCAAGTACCTTTAATATAGAGATTTCTGCATCTCTATTTGTAAACTGAAGATGGTCCATATGATACAATTATCAGAATATATTACACACTTTGTTCCAGGTATCATTTCTGTTTCGTCCCCAATGATAACACAGAAAATAATATTGCTATTTTATAGGATCAACTATTTTGGAAACACGCCTTTAACTTTCTGGAAGCAGATTTATTTCTCTGACCTATTATTCTACCTATATTAAAAATGGTTGTCTAAGGGTCAGACATGGTGGCACACACCTGTAATCCCAATACTTTGGAGGCAGAGGCAGGGGACTGAGTGCATTCGAGGCCAGCCTGGTCTAAAAGGAGAGGCCAGGACAGCCAAGGCTACACAGAGAAAACCTGTCTCAGAAAAAAAAATGGTTCTTTGTAGACATTTTTGTCAAACTTTTAGAGGAATATTGTCATTATAATTCCGGAAAACATGCTGTGCTGTGTCTACAGCAGTTCATCTTATTTTGTAGCATTTGAATTCAATTTCAGTGCTCAGAAATATTTTCCATAGTTATAAAGATACATTGCAAATTATGTAGCAATTCTATGAATATTTTCTTTCTAAAACTCATCAGTGCATTACTACCTTTAATTCAGAATTGTGTTTCAATGCAAGGCTAACTGTTGCAATCATCCTGTGTACAAAGACAGTCCATGTTGCAGATGCAGTCAAAAAGAACTGTATTTAATAAATAACCAATCTACCATTCAGTGTTCAGTTACTATAACAAAATAAACAAGGTAAGGCAACTTTCAAAGGAAAAGATGAATCTCCCAATTTGGAAGGCTAAAATTCCATGCAGCATGTTATTGATTTTGTAGGCATCTCCCTTACCCTCATAACGTCATGGTGGCTAACAATGGGGGAAGAAAACAGAAGTGATAAACAATTGCATTGTTAGATAATATTCCATATCTTACCAGACTCGGTCATGTATAGCAACCCTATTATGAGAATTAGCTAGAGGACCACAAGATTTATGTTACTTCCTTTAAAGGGAGTATCCATGGCTGAGGTAATGATCTCTCACTAGTTCCCTCTTAAGGGTTCCACACTAACTCTACTATACCGTATTACATATACCCACAAGCATTCAACACACAAAAAATTGAGGGACACTATCATATCAAGCTGTTCATCATAATATACAGGAGACATCATGATTTAAAATTCAATATACTAGATTTTTCACTTCTTAGAGACCATTATTAGATCTTTCTAATTGTTAATGAAAAACAAGTTGTTGGACATGGCATATGAGCATCCACAAGCCTTTGTTTTTAGTAAACAATTTTAATCTGCCTATACTTTGTAAAGTAGAAAAAAATATTTGTTAGTTGTGTCTAAATGTTTTGCTCATGTATTTAGATATTGTCTTAGTTAGGGTTTCTGTTGCTGTTATAAAACACCGTGACCAAAAAGCAAGTTGGAGAAGAAAGCGTTTGTTTGGCTTACAGTGTCCATATCAATGTTCATCATTGAAGCAAACCAGGACAGGAACTCAAACAGAACAGGAACCTGGAGGCCGAAGCTGGTGCAGAGACCAGGAAGGGGTGCTGCTTGTAGGTTTGCTCATCATAGCTTACTCAGCCTGCTTTCTTATAGAACAGAGGATGACGGTCCCAGGAGTGGCACAACCCGCATTGAACTGTGCCCAGCCCTTCCTCATCAATCACTAATTAAGAAAATGCCCTATAGACCGCCCTACAGCCTGATCTTACATTGACATTTTTTTTTAAATTGAGGATCCATTCTCTGAGATGAATTTAGTGTCAAGTTGGCATAAAATAATCCAGTACAGATATGAAATTATTTATCAGTTTTATTCCCATTTCCTATGACCCAAGAACTGACACTGGCAAGCACTTCATCATATGGCATGGGCTTATCTATACAACATTAACCAGTGAAAGTTGGTACAATACTCTTTTCATCTTAATTTTTCTTGGGCCCTTTTTTCCCATAAGAAATGGCATGTATTACATACCTCTCCCTTCCCATATTAAAGTTTAACACTGTTGTATTTTTTTAAGATTACTTCTATCAGGTTTCCCTTACATTTATTTGTGTCAACTTCAGAAAATGTATCTCTGGCTGATACAAACATTACATTGCTTCTACAAAGCTGCACTTGAATGCTGTGAAGATGAATATTTGAAAGTATTTTTCTGTACCTTGTTCATCAGTGAATAGATAAACACACAACTGGTTTCTTCTAATACTTCATTTAGCTTGCTACCAAGAAACAAGAATGCATTTTCTCTTGTGAAAATCAAGGTTTTTTTTTTTTCTCTTTATTTTCGGACCCCAAGAAATTGCATGTTGTTTTAGGTGTATTGTTCTACAGTTGAATTAAAATCCAGGAACTAACAGACTGAGGACAGCCTAGAAAGAAATGTGTGTTTGACCTAACAAAGGATGTTTTGTTTAATGAGTGGATTTTGTCCATGGGATACCACTTTCTAGTGTTCTTTCTGAAGTACTTTTCTCAGTTAGATTTCATTATGCCTGGTCACACTACATGAACTTCTTTACAATAGATCAATGTGAAAAAGAAGAATTACTCATTTGGCCCAGCCACAAGGGTTCTATTATTATTTGGCAGTTGCAGCTTAGACTGGAGCCTGGAGAAAAAGCTGTACTGATTCACTGTGATTACACACAAACAGCCACGCCTGATAAGGGGCTGTGAGTGAGATCAGAAATAGCCCCTGCTTCCGACAATTGATCTGATGGCATGTAGAGAAATAGCTCTCAATCCTGACTAACATTCTCTGTCATTATCAGCAGTGCTAATTAACCTAGACCTTAGAAAACAGGTTTCTGATGTGAGGAAGGTGTCGAGAATGCACCAACTTTTAATTTGTTGCTAAGAAACAGTTGACATTGATCTTGAGCAATTTGTTGTTTAGGTCAAGAGGGTCCCTATTAAGCATAAATGTCAGTGTGTAATTCTGATGTGAAAGATATTTATAATATTATAATTACTATGAGGCTGTTCTGAACAAGAAAGTTACGATTACAGCTTATTTGTCTTAATGCCGTAAATGTGTTATTTTATTTATATTCTTAACTACATGTATGATGGGGATTTTGCTTGCCATATATTGTTGGTAACAAGCTAAATGCCTTAGATTTCAAAAATGAACAGGTATTTTGGTATATATCTGCACCCACACATTGTGAAGTTGAAAACAGGACATTTCTTGTTGCTGTTTTTTGAAAAAAGTTTGTCTCCTTCATCTAAAAATTATGCATCTGCTAAAAGTAAGTAAACTAGTGGTGACACACATGGCCACATGTACTCAGTACAGGTAATTGATAGTTAGGAATCAAGAAGCCCACTAATAATAAAGCCAGAGTCAACGCATTCTTAGGAAAACAGAATCTGAGACAAGGTTGAAGTGGAAAATAAATATTAGAATCACAAATTTAAAAAGAAGAAAACTATGATGATAAAACAAATTGTAATATGGATACATACCCAAAAATGTATTAATAAAATTATTATTACTCCTGCAGGTAATAATATCTAGAGGGCTTAGATTTTGCAGAGAATTACAGCGAACAACTGAAATCCTTCAATGATTGTAGTGGGGGAAAAAGAAATTAAATGATTTGGAGATCTTTACATTATCTATAAAATGACATTAGGGTGATGATATAGAAGACCTTAGTAAGTCAAGAAAGTAAAGTTAAACACTTAGGTTTGATTTGCTGCAGAATAATGTAAACTATAAGAACTGTAACAGGGAGTTATGACAAAAAAAACCTTAAATATGTAATGATAAAATTGTAAGGAAAGGGAAAGCTAAGACAAGCATAACGATGGAAGGTTTAAATTAAGGTATCTGAGTGATAGTTTGAAATAAAGATATACTAATGTATTCAAAACAGAAATAAAAATAGAGTTTACATGGTGTATATAGAGGACACACCATAATATCAGAAAGTTGAAAATCAGAAGTAGTGGATCTACACATAGTAGTGTAAATCAGAGGTAACGTGCAGTAGCATCAGAGTGAGAATCGTGCCTGGGGGAACAAGTTAGTGTTGCTGCGTGGAACAGTGCTATCATTTTGTTTACATGTTATGCATGAGGAAACCCATGCTGATGATAAGTAAGTGAAATAAAACAAGTTAATAAAAAAAAAATCACTTTTATTCCTTCTCAAGTCTCTGATGGGGTTGAAGACCAGATAGGTTAATTTTATAATTAAGCTTAGTTGTTTAGGGGTTAAGATGTTTTTATGTCTAGATAGATGTTTTATGTTGATAATGATGAGATATGATAGATATTGATTTAAATTCAGAAATTTAGACACACCATGATAGGAAAGATGTTTTCTTCAAGGCTGCCAAATACAAATAGCCAAAACACTAAGAATGTAACATTTATGTAATTCCTAGATTGGGTCATGGTTCTTCTTGCTGTAGGTACCTTATTGTATATGTGTGTAATGATATAAATATATATGTAAAAAATTTAAAAATTTTTAATAAAAATGTTTGTAACACTTCAAGCATATATATGCATATATACATATATTTAAGTATAACATGTACTCAGAGAAAAATATTTACAGTAATGTGGCTTTCAGTTTGGCATTAGAAAACATTTTCATCTTTTTTCTCCAATTAAAGAAAATCTTTTATTTTTGATAACTAATTTTTAATTATTTAATTTTTTTCTTTGGACAGAGCAAATATGGTCTTCATATGACCTTATGTTTTTATGCATCATACTGCTGATACACGAAGAAAATATGATAGGATCAATGAAAAACATGTTTTTCCAGGTTTTGCCTTTAGCAAGCACACATGGCATTTCCTCTGAAGGTTTTATCTTTAGGAAGTAAATATCAGAATGTTTTGTACTTCATTAAGATGTCACTTTTAAACAAAGAAAAGTCAACTTGTGGTGTGTGTCAATATACACCTCAGTTTTCTCCACTGGTAAATTATTGAAAAACAATGACTTTTTAATTCCGAAGTGTCAGTGTGTTTTCTGGATTATGCTAAAATTCTGTTTTACATATAACTTCAGGAAGAAAAAACGGATCGTCCAATTATATGCAATATAGAAATAGGGGTCAATAAACATTTCAAATGAAGAACATCATTTGAATCATAATACTGAGGGTGATGGGGAGAAGGAGGAAGACTGGGGGATAGGGAGGGAGGGAAGAAGAAAGAGAAAGTAGGGATGGAGGAAAGGGGGCGGGGTGGGGGGTGGGTGGAGGCAGAGAGAGGAGGGAAGGCGGGAAGAAAGGAGCACTATCGCCATCTGGTGGCCAAAAACTCAACTTCAGCTAGGTCCCATGGTCCCATTGTAGAAGAAGCAAGAAACACTTGTTCAGCATGGTAGGAATGCTGTCTTTTCAGTAATAATAAGTATTCCAAAAATGCAAACGTATTGCAAGATTTAGTACGTGGAAGGTTGATAGTTAAAAATGCGTATTCGTATCCAAGAGAGAAGGCAGCAGCTGTAAGGAGCAGAGAGATCAGTGTAAACATGACTTGGCCAGAACCTTGTGGTCCATCCCAGCCAGGATTTTGTTCATTACGCAGAACACTGCAGGTTGACAAGATGCTTCTCTTTTCCTAGATGTTTTAGTGTGGAGCAATGATCGAGTTATTCGCTGGATACAGGCAATTGGACTTCGAGAATATGCAAATAACATCCTTGAGAGTGGAGTGCACGGCTCGCTCATTGCCCTGGATGAGAACTTTGACTACAGCAGCCTAGCTCTCCTGTTGCAGATTCCAACACAGAACACCCAGGCAAGAAAGCCCCTTTTTGCTGGTCTTGGTGAATAATGAATGAAATCTTTAGAAAATATAAGGCTGTGAATTTATTCTTGTTCCTATTAAATTATTTTGATAGCACAATAAACATAATATATAATAATAAGATGAGATGTTTATAGATTCTATACAAATATATTGAACAGATTACTGTTTTGGTTTGAGTAGGCATCTATAGTTCCTCAGACATTTTCATTTCATTATGGTAAAATACTCTCTGCCATGGTGGCACACAGCTTAATCCTTGAACTTAAAAAACAGGCAGGCAGATCTCAACTTTGTGGCAACCATGGTCTATACAATGAGTTCTCGGCTTTCAGTTCCAGTTCTTTCCGCTCAGCTAACCAGAATCACACATCCAAATTCTGTGAGCTCGAACTTGACCATTTTCCTGAGACCATGTGCACATCTCTCTGCCCCGGCTTGCTCCATTTAATATATTCATGACTTGGGCTGGAGAGATGGCTCTGAGGTTAAGGTCATGGACTGCTCCTCCAGAGGTCCTGAATTCAATTCCCAGCAACCACATGGTGGCTCACAACCATCTATAATGTGATCTAATGCCCTCTTCTGACAGGCAGGTGTACATGCAGGCAGAGCACCGTATACATGATAATAAATAAATAATAAATCTTTTTTAAAAATTAAAAAATAATATATTCATGACTTATTTCTGATACTGGAATTTTAATTTTATGGTAATGAGTTGCTAGCCCACCGCAATCTTACAATTAGAAAGGCATAGACTTGGAGTTTATGTCATATAATCTCCTACCTGAGTACGATGCTTTCCCAATACAACGTATGTGACTGATGGCCTTCAGTCGGCCTCTCTGAGGGGCAGTCCTTTTCTTTATCTACTTAATTATATTTAACTGAGTATTAAAGTGATCCCGAAATCTACAGTTATATCATTCAGCAGAATTCCATATAAGCTAAAATACCTCCAATCTGGTATATATCCCATAAAAATAACACAGGAATCCTTAAATATGTGACGTTTAAACTGAACAAGGTTCTGCATGCCTCTAATTCCAGCCCGCTGGTGGCTGAGCCATGGGAATCACTAGTTCAAAGCCAGTCTGTGGTACTGTCTGCCCAGCCTTTTTTGCTCAGAGTAAGACTTTGTCTCATAAAACAAAACAAAC
The DNA here is from genome assembly GCA_907169655.1 of Acomys percivali. Classification (NCBI taxonomy): domain Eukaryota; kingdom Metazoa; phylum Chordata; class Mammalia; order Rodentia; family Muridae; genus Acomys; species Acomys percivali. The sequence goes on from OU015756.1 coordinate 69,647,353, forward strand.
AAAAACATTTTTTAAAAATCTAAAAGTTCAAGTGTGTGAACTACCTGTTAAACTTAATAAAATCCAATGCAATGCAACTTTGTTTTGTGCTTAACATTTTAAAGTTTACCTAAAATGCTCAATTAAAATAAAATAAGCATTTGAAATAAAAGGTTCCTGATTGCAGCCATTTCTATAAGGGTATCTCTCTAAACACTTCAGACAGAAAAAGAAGAAGAAGAAGAAAAATAAAAAAATAAAAGAATAAAAAAAAGAATTATAAAACCTTAAGATCCTGTAACTAAAGCATATTTTATAATCCATCTTCAGATAAACTTAACCCTTATGTTTTTAAAATAAAATGTAACTTCAGTGACAGTAAGTTTGATTTGATGTTAACAGGCAAGGCAGATTCTTGAACGCGAGTACAATAACCTCTTGGCCCTGGGGACTGAGCGGCGACTGGATGAAGTAAGTTGTTACTGTGCATTCAGAAGTACCTTACATTGGCAAACCTCAGAGAGGAGCACTGATTGGTTGTCCAGTACCATATGGCCAATCCTAAAATAATAGATACAAGTGCCATCATACAGGCCAAGCAGCTTATATATATATATGTACACATATGTGCATTTAATAACAATTAATAAAAAAAAGAAGCCATAGATTAGAAAGAGAGCACTGTTAGGGGGGTTTTAAAAGGAATAAAGAAAAGATACGTAATTATATTATATTATGTTGTATCATATTACAATTTCAAAGAAAGAAGAGGCAGTGAATTTGGGGGTTAAAGTGTGGGATGGGTTGTTGGGAAAAAAGGGAAGGGGAAATAAAGTAATCATATTTTAATTTTTAAAAGTGCCTTTACAGTATATAGGAAGAGTGATGGCATATCCATGCTTTGAAGAAGCAGTGTTTGCAAATGAACAAATTCAGTGGGTAGCATCTAGAAACTTTCTCATTTATTCTCAAATTTTAACTTTTATTTATTAGTCTTTCCTTTTTATCTAGCACTAAAACTCATTAATGTTGTTACTTTGTTATTTGGACATTGAAAAGAACCTTAACATAAGGCATATTTATTAAATATGCCTTTGTAAAATTTCAAGAAACTTGAAATATCAGAAAAAACAGCAGCAATTCTGTATTCAAATTGAAAAAGCAGATGCTGTTATAAACCCAGGCCTTACTGTGCAATGACAATTTTAGAACTTTATAAATATAGCCCTAAGTAACTTCTAACATAATAATCTTGTCGACTGAAGATGATGAATATTTTCAAAACTCGGTTCAAGTCCTAAGTGGGTAGCTTAGTAATGTGCTTGCCATACATGCCTAGAGATTTGGGTTTGGATATCCACTACCAATAAATAAGTCCAGACAAGACATCTGTGAGCTTGTGTACTAGGGTGGTTGAGACATCTGGATGACTGGAGTTGCTTGCCAGCCAAACTAGTTGAGTCAGTAATCTCCAGGTATAGTAACAGGTTCTGTATCAAAAAATAAAAGAACTCTGCCCTTACACACACGCGCACACATGTATGTTCAAACACATATATGAACACATATGCACACACATTCCATACATGTACACACAATAACAAACAAAGGATAAATAACAGCAATGATGTAATATCATCGGTATAGTTTTTGAATAGGAACAAAACTAATCATGCAAATTGCCTTTACTGTGGTGAATTCAATTCTAGGTTTCTATTGGCCACATTTATATTCCGTTGAAATAACTTGAGAAGTTCTAATGTTTATCTAAGAGTCTGGCTCAAGTGAAAAGAAGTCTTTCATGGCCCGAGAGATAGTTCTGCTGTTAGTGACATGCACTGGTCTTTGAGAGCACCACAGATCCGTACTAAGCATCTACATCAGGCAACTTATAAACACCTGTACCTCCAGCTAGCTCCTGGGGATCCGACACCCTTTTTTGTCTGCTCCTGCAGGGACTGCACGCAAGCCAATACACACACAAAGTCACATACACATCTTTTTTTAAAGATTTGTTTTAAAGAATGCATCTTAGCTTGATTGCTTGAAGACTTTTTCTTAGGTTACTGCTGCTAGAGTGCCTGTTGATTTTCTGCGGTGACTGCTTCATGTGGTGAAAGAACAGTGGAAGAGTGTCACGATTGAGACTCTGCACTCACTGATTTAAAAAAAAAAAAAAACTTAACTTGTATATTAAACATGTCATATAGCCTTAAAATGTCAGACAAGTTTTTGTATAATTGATAAATATTCAACTTATGAACAACTTCTCCAAATATCTAGAAGATAGGCCATGTATTTATTTTTGTCCACCTGTGGACATTGAAGATTCGGAACAATGTGAAACAAACTCATTTTGGTATAGGATATATCACTTAACTTAAAAGTGATTAGTAAGGATAAATGAAATTTAAGTATTGACAATGGGGATGTTATCCCTGTATTTTATCCAAAATATTTAAATGTTATCCAAAGCAGATCTTAAATAGTAATTAAATTGACAGTATATATAAGATATGGTATATTGTTATACAGAGCCAAAACAACTTGAAGTGAGTAGTGTCAATTTTTTCTCTACATGTCAGAATAAAGTCAAATGAAGTCACAAAGTAAACAGTAGGTGGGCTGTTGAAGGAGGCTGCTAGTTGAACCAGAAAATGGAGCAGGTCTCTCATTTTCACAAGTATGTTTTAGAAAAAGTCCAAACTTCTAGTCCAATAACAGTATAATATGACACCAAAGAGCTGCAGCCCTGTGCCCTGTGCCATGTGTCCTGTGCTGTATGCCCTGTGGCCTGAGCCATGTGCCCTGTGCCACATGTCCTGTGTCCTGTGTCCTGTGCTCTGTGGCCTGATCCCTGTGCCATGTGCTCTTTGCCATGTGCCTTGTGCCCCATGTCCTGTGCCCTGTGTCCTGTGCCCTGTGCCATGTGCCATGTGCCTTGTGCACTCTGCCCTGTTCTGTATGCCCTCTGTCCTGTGCCATGTACCTTGTGTCCTGTGCCCGTGCCCTGTGCCCAGTGTCCTGACCTTCTGACCAGTACTTGATATTAAACAACCAGGACCACCTCTATTTTCATGATTCCTATTTGCATGGCAAAGAGTACAGAATTAAAACTTACCTGCACAGAGGCTTGTGCTAGCCTCCCAGCACTGCACACTGCCCTATGGGAACTGTGCTCCCTTGTACAATGCAGATCACATGCCAGGAAATGGAACACAAGAGAAGCCACGTTAACAGCAGTAAAGACTTCTCCCACGTGGAGACCTCTGCAATACATTGCCCTATGTTTCAGGTAGCACCCTAGTATTGATCAATTTGCTGCACTCCCATGGTGTGCTCAGTCACGTGCTCTTCCTAATCCGGTGGGAAGGATGGGTTTGTTTGCTTGTCACCATTCCTTGCTATCTTAGTGAGGAGATACATAATTACATGTGTGGCTGCGTAGCTCCATGGAGTAGACTACATATCTACATATAAGATCTATACGGAGTGGTTTGTACATTTGTTAGAAGTAAAAACAAATAAAATGGTGAATTACATGTTCCCGCTTACTAATTCAAAGGGAAACAATTGACTTTGAAGAGGTACTTTGTGTACACAGACAAATAAAAGTAACTATTTCATCGAGATACACCGTAATTGTTGGCCATTTTTTTCTTTATTGACACTTTTATATATTGTATTTAAATATACTTACCCCTCCCCTAACTGCTCCCTAACATCCCCTCCATATACCTCATCTATTTTTTTAAAAAAACCACACAGAATCCAGTTAGTGCTGCCTGTAAACTAGAGGGAATATGACCACCCAAAGTGGTCAGCCTTTGAGAAGTTACATGTTTAGAGAAAACTGACTCTCCATCTCCCAGCAACTATCAGATATCCATAGCTTCTAAGATACAGGTGGGGCTCCAGGATCACCCCTTCCCCATGCTCAAGTTCTCTCTGGTATGAGCTTGTGCAGGTCTCTGGCCTGCTGTCACCACCATACGCACATATGTTCATATGTGCAGCTGTCCTGCTGTCCCTGAGGCCCAGCTTCATTGCAATCATCTACCAGCTCTGACTGTATAAAATCTCTATACGATCAGAGTACACTTACATTCTCCCACAATGTTCACTGAGTCTAGGGAGGAGTGGGTTTTATATAGATGCCCAATATAAGGCCTTGTCTTATTATCTACATCTTGACTGGTTGTGAGTCTCTAGGTTAATCACAATCTACTGCAAAAAAAAGTTTCTCTGATTAAGTTTGAGAGCTACACTAATCTATAGGTACACTGACAAGTCATTAGGAGTCAGGTTAACACTCTGTCCCTTTAGCAGAATAATATTAGTAAGTTCTCCCTTAGGACCTATGTCGTGCCTAGCCACTTGGTCTCGGCTATGAAATTCATCCAAAGTATGAGTCCTATCTTATGGAGCAGCCCTTAAATTCAATGTGAAAATGGTTGTTTACTTCCATAATGCAAACGCCACCATTCCACCATCGGGCGTATTTTGTCAGGCCAATAATCCTTGCAACACATAGGTTTTGCTGTTGCATAAGATTAATTGATAATTATTTTTCTTTCCTGCTATCAGTACAGTACATTATAGAGCCATAAATGCTAGTCAGTCGCGATGAAGCATCTAAAACAATTTCAGCCTTATTTCCCCATGCTTATGACTAATATATCTGGTGTGTTCAGCAGTAGGTTCTTAGCACCAAGTTTGTTTGTTTTTTTTTTTTTTTAATTTAATTTTAATTTATGTGTGTTGGTGTGGGGGTGTCAGATCTTGGAGTTACAGACAGTTGTGAGCTGTCATGTGGGTGCTGGGAATTGAAACCTGGTCCTTTGGAAGAGCAGGCAGTGCTCTTAACCGCTTGAGCCATCTCTCCAGCCCCTTTTAAAATGTGTAGTCCAGGCTGGTCTCGAACTCGTGATCCTCCTGCCTCTGCCTCCTTCAGCAAATCCTACCGGTGTGCGCCACCACAACTGGCAGCACCAAGTTTTTAAGGGTAACCAGTGACAGTGTCATGATTGTTTATTAACTAGAGCTCACTTTCCCTTTTGGCATCACCTTAAAATCAAGTGTGTTAATTGAAAGAGTGGATCCCACGTGGCAAAGGTTCTCAAAGATTCTAGTTAATTTGGAATCACCAATAAAATCTAACAAATCACAAAATCAACATTTCTTAATAAGATTATTGCCTATTGTATCATATGCTAACCAGAGTGTCTCAAATATAGAATTTGCATACTATCTACCTTTCCTGATGATAAAAGTGATATTTGTTCACAATTTCCCTCAAATGTGTTCTATTTAACAACCAATGCAATTAAATATATAGTCTCCTAGCGAAAAATCACTTAGCAAGATGTATAAGAAAATAAGTCCAATGACCCATTCATAGAAGAAAAATTTTAGTATTTTATGGCTTCCAAGGATGTTTAAAGGTGACAAATTTTACATTTGAAATCATATTAAAATTTTGAGTGGAGAGAGGGATTTGACTTTCTCAAGTACTCTGGTGCCTCACATTTGACTATGTCCCCTGGCGGTGGAGACCTAGTGGCACTCAGAGGAAGAACAGCAGGTTACTGAGAAGAGACTTGATACCCTATGAGCATATACAGAGGGAGGTAATCCCTCTGAGGAACAGTCATAGGGGAAGGGAATAAGGGGAAAATGGGAGGGAGGGGAGAATGGGAGGATACAAGGGATGGGATAACCATTTAAATGTAACAAGAATAAATTAATTAAAAATAAAAAAAAAGAAATGCACCAAGCCAAGGAATGTGTTAAATATTACTAAATAAGGATAAAAATAAAAATAAAAATAAAAAAATTATTATTATTATTAAAAAAAACACATTTCTGTCATTTTACTATCTCATTATGGGAATCAACAGAGGAGTTCAAGATGAAGCAAAGCATTCCTGTGTGTATTTGACAGACGAAATGTAAATAATCTCTAGGACAAGCCCGCAGACACACAGGTTTATGTGATATGCCTTTCTTATTTTCCTGACCTCGAATTCTAACTCTGTGCTGGCAGAGTGATGACAAGAATTTCAGGCGTGGATCAACCTGGCGAAGGCAGTTCCCTCCTCGTGAAGTGCATGGGATCAGCATGATGCCTGGCTCCTCAGAAACATTACCAGCTGGATTCAGGTTAACCACGACATCTGGGCAGTCAAGGAAAATGACAACTACGGATGGTATACTGGTTTTACGTTTCTGCTCATGAAGTAAAAATCTTGGTTAGCCAAAGCTATACAAGCCTTCAACATTGCTGAAATTCTTCCAGCATTGATTTTCTTTCTTAAATTAGTTTGCTTTGCTTGAAATTTACTTTGCTTTTTTTTTTTTTTAATCAAAAAGAAGACCATTTGCAAACAACCGATGCATGAATCCATGACACTTCCTACACATGTGAAAAACTAAATTACATCCCTCAAATACAGTTTCAGTAATGTCCTCATATAGGAAAAACAACACACATCTGCATGATTTGTGTTTCTTTACTCTTCTGTTCTGAAAATAAGTAATCTATTTAAAATGGAGCTTGGACTTGAACTCAAATCCTACTGGAAATGGGAATTCACTCTAGCTGCACTTTTTTTTTTTAATGTTGGAGAATTACAGATTCTATGTTTCATCTTTCAAATTTAGACTCATCAAATATGGTCTGCCTCTGACCAACGCAGAAAGCCTGAAATAAACAAACACAAACATGAGAAAATAATTAAGCAGACACAAAACCAGTGCTAGCTTCCCAATCACATCTCCTTCTGTGGACACTAGACTTGTGCTACATTCTACACAAAAGGAAACAGTAATCCCGGAGTGACAACTTTGAAATAATAATAGTAATCCCCAAATTTATTTCTGTTTAGTAGGCATTAAAGAAAAATAGTCTTCCTCTGTTTATTAAGATAATGTCGAATCTTCATTTCTTTATAAGCTGTTATGTCAATTAAAATTCATCTGAGCATAAAATGTAGTCTTTGATCCTCATTTCTTTTAGCGTGTTAGTATTTTGGAACTTGTTAGCGAGCTTCATGGATAATTTTACGTGACTGGAACTAGTGTAGATGTTTGTCAATACATAGCACAATCCACAATACTGAGTTCTGTAATCTTTACAACAAAAGCAAAGACTCACTCTGGGGAGACGCTTTGCTGCAGATTGCATGTAAGGAGAGATATAGCAACTGGAGAGCTCAGCTGAATTGCACTTGGGTAAATTTTCATTAGTCTCTGGGTCTAGAGAAGAGGAACGTGGGTGGCTTATGTCTGAGTCAAGGCAGTCTACTAATATGTTCAGGATCCCTTTACGTAGAGAAAAATCAATCTCTCTCAACTTTATCGGAGAACCTCTAAAGCCCTTTTCTCATTTGCAGTTGCTTCATCAAGACTGCAGAGGTTAGACAACTCCACTGTTCGCACATACTCATGTTGACAAGCCACTCAGAGGAGGCAGCACTGACCTGCTGTGAGTAATTTCTTGGCCGACCAACAACAAACCAACAGAAAGATGGGATGTACAGAGACTAGTCACTCTAGCCCATGCCCTTTGGCATGGCCTAGCAATGCAGAGGTGATCACCCCTCGAAGAATCTCTAAACTATAACTCTTCACCTAGAGCTTTCTAGCATCTCTGTTCTGTGCTTAATGGTCTGCCTGTTGGAGGCCTGCTGCTCTGTCATTCCACATTCATGGGTTGCTAAGTATATTATTTTGAGTGGCATTTTGTGTTGACTCCCCATAAAGTTTTGTTAGTAGGAGTCTGGTATTTCAAAGTATCACAGTTTCCAAGCGTCAGTCTTAGAAGGCAACAGAGAATAATAGGAATTTATGCAAATTCATAGTCAAACAATGTAAGAGGCAGGAAATTAGATGTCGATTAATACTAAGAAGAAAGTTGAAAATAAAAAGATTGAAATTTAACATCCTGTTTTCCATCACTATGCTTTCTTTATATTTGCTGAAATCAAGTATAAATTTAAGAATTCAGGAAATATAATGTAGGAAAAATGATAAGAATTAGGAATAGAAATTGCACATATAATGCACATATAATATATAAAGCATTTAAAGAATATGCTGATCCATAGAGACTAATGCTATATCAATATACATAAAATTTTATTTTAAGAATTTCTTATAAGGAAAACTGCTTTTCTATATTTATAAAATTCAAATGTTTGAAAAATACTGTAACCTAAAATTTGAGTATACCAACCTATTTTATCATAGTCAATGAGCAGATATTTGGGAGAAAATATTTTTTTATAATCGTATTTGTGCTGAGGCCTGGGAGGAGACAGTAAGAGACAGCAGCAATCTGCCTTGTACTGTTATTCATTGCTTCAGTTCACTATCTCTGTACAACATATCACTGCTCTTTGGAGACTAACATAGGAGCCGACATGTTGCCTCATAAGAGTCACTAATTGATAAAAACAAGAAAAGCACTCAGACAATTTAATCTCTCAAAATACTACAACAATATAAAATGTTTGTAGTATACAATTTGGTCTCATTAGGCATGGCCTACAATATATAATCATTTGGCTCAATAAGAAATTTTCCAAAATACTGTTTACAACAGATTCAACATATAACATAATAATCTTCTCAGAGAATTCGTAAATCACCAGCTTCTAAATGACTAATATGTTCACTAGTGCTTGCTGCTTAGCTCTAGGCTCATGGGTAGAATTAATCTTGAACTACTTGCAATTTATTTTTTCCCTGCATGTCATTCTAGTTCATATTTTTTTTAGTTTTTAACTATTAAGTGGAATAAAATATTTATTAATAGTCTAATCATAGGCAATCTTTATTTTTATTTTGGTGAGAAATTTAAATGGATGTTGTGAAAAAAAAACTAAACATACTTTATATTTGCCTATTATATCAGTAAAGGTAATGGTGAGTTTTTCTTATGTGATGTTCTGGCTGGAATTTGTGGTGAAATACAAAGAGATGATGAAGAAATGTCAAAATGTGCTATTTTATCTTCTATCTTGATTAAAGATAATTATCATCCTAAAAACTCTAAACTATATGAACTAGAATATAAATCTATTCTACGGAATAGGTCGACTGAATCCAATTTAACAATTTACAACATATAAAGCATTCAGAAGGCATGCCGACAGTCTATGTGACTTTATTTGTTTCAACTGCAGCTGTATCTTCCTCAAAGTTGAACGAATCCTACTTAATTCTCCTTTTTAAAAAAGTAAATAAATAAGTGGAGAATAGTAAACATCACACCCATCTTCTATTAGCTACCTATTTTCCTTTGCACTGGGATTCTAGGACACGCCTATCCAGGCTGGTCCTAATGGGACCAGATACGCTGGGTGGGCTGGTAAGGGGGTGGGGCTCCCTTTTCTGAGGAGGAGAGGAAGAAAATGAGACAAGGGTGTAATCAGGAGCGCGGGGGTACATTCAGGATATAAAGTGAATAAATAAATGTCTTAAAAAGAATGAAAAAACATAGGAAAGTACACCCCACGGTAAGGCTGCGGGATGTACTTGCTGGGATCGCCAGTGAACTGACACATGCCTTCCATTGCCCCTTTCAGGTGTCATCTTTTCAGTCTACAAGACCTAACGTGCACGACTGCCTCAGAAGACAAATGAACAAAGCCTTTGTGAAGACTGAATTCTAAGGAAATGCTATAAGTAACGGTTTACCAAACGTAAGCACGTGATCTTGGGGGGAGTCGGATATTAACTTTGGTTAGTTTACTATGATTGTAATAAAATGTTTAAGTCATCTGAAATATGAGCATCGTCCATGCCATAAATTCTGTACATCTGATACTTTTATGAGATGGAACCACTTGTTTTTTCATGTTGTAATATAATAGGCATTTATGTATTATTGTGTATGATTTCTTTTTAAATGTGTAAGTCTTCTGTAAATTGATATAAATATGATTTTTAAAAAAAATAAAATATATGGTTCATGGAGTCTCGAGTGCAAACATTGAACAATTCCAAGTACTCTTTGTATTTTGCCATCCCACCATTTCTACAGTTTTTCAATTGTAACAGTCAATCACTATGTTTCCGGGAAGCGTGTTTCATGCTTCAACATGCTTCTCCTTCAAGTCTGTCAAACCTTAAAGCTGAACACCTGCCTCTGATCATGTAAAAAAAATTATTTAACCTGGAGCCCAAAAATGACCTTTAAAGGCAATCAGGGATGTGGTGCCCTCTATCTTTCGAAAAAGCACTGTGATGGCTCAATCTCCTTTTCAGTAGACAACAAAGCCAAACTGTTTACAAGAGTCAAATGCAGTGATTTTAAAAATCTATATTAAGAAAACCATTACCTAATGGTGTTGCCTGTGGACCAAGAAACACACACACACACACACACACACACACACACACACACACACACACACACAGTTCTGTCTTTCTCTGTCACTCTCTCTGTGTCTCTGTCTCTGTCTCTGTCTCTCTCTGTGTCTTTCTGTCTCTTCTCTCTCTCTCTCTCTCTCTCTCTCTCTCTCTTTCTCTCTCTCTCTTTCTCACACACACACACACACACACACATTTTATTAATAACTATTTTTCATTCAAATACTCTGACATGCCAGCCAGTACTGGACAGTGAGTGTCAACTACTGTAGAGTCTGAGGCCAATTTTCACTAGAAAAATAAAAAATAAAACAGAATCCCATAACCTAACTCCCTTTTAAAATCACTGTTACAGGGCATTAAACAGACTCAAGTCTAATGTTACAAGCCTTTAGCTGAAATTACCTTTTTTTGTGACTTCCCTGAATTCACTTTCATCAGAGGAAAAAAAGACAGAATGATTAACATATATAATGTATAAAAAGTATAGAAGAGTAATCTCTTCCTTGTGGCTTTATTTGGTGGTGTCACTGTTGTTTATTCTTTGTTTATATGGGAGATTTCAAAGTGAAGCCTATTTAATAATACCATTGATTTACCTGCTGTTTTCTTGCTGCTTGGTCTTATTAAAGGCAAGACCTGTCATTAGTATTTTTTTTTTGTATTTAAATTTGTTATATTTGCACGTACATTTGTTTTGATGTCTATTTTTGTTGAACAGACTCAATCAAAGGTAATGGTAACAAATCCTCTCCATTGTCAATAAAAAAGAAATGCTTCCAGGTTTCTGCTTAAGCTTTGTTTTCTATGGCATGAAATTTAATGATTTACTCGAATTACAGCGAAAATCATTCAATTATTTCTAATACAATTTTATTCAAAAATAGAGTCGGCCACTAGAGGGAGTTCTAAACCAGCTGATAGAAGTGGGTTGGGTTTTTGTTTGTTTTGGTTTTGGTTTTGGTTTTGGTTTTATGTTGCTTGAGTAAAAACAATGTGAAAGAACTACCTAACAGCAAATCATGATGAGACTATTGATTCATCCAAATGAAAATATAATAGAGAAATTATGATACTCATAGGCTAGAAAGATTTATACTTACATTTATATAATGCAGTGGCAACCAATTTTGCATAGTAAAATGCTTGTGATAATTAACTTACAAAGAAGGAAAACATATTTTGACCCAGAGTTATTTATGTTCCAGCTTAAAAACTGGCAGTCTGCACCCTTTAGGACATCTAGGGATGTGGGATGGCATGGTAGGAAGACTGTACTAGAGAAAACCGCTCACCTCATTGTCAGGAAAAAAGGAGAAAGTTGATGAAGCTGGGGACACACCCTCCCCATTAGAGGGGTGCATTTCACTTTGCGTCAGCATTACCCTCACCAGGCAATCAGCACAGAAGCTTTTGCAGGACAATCAATATCCAATTATAGCAACAACTCACTCTGTCAACAAAAGCAGTTTCTTCATTTTAGAAATTACATTTTAAAAAAATACTGATGCTATGTAATGGGTCCTAACAGTATCTAACGACTTCCTTCAAGAAAAATGTAAAATATGTAATATATAAGAAAATGATAGTCAGATGTGAAAATCAGTTTTATAGATGAAGCTTAAGTTTCTGGGTGTTCATGATTTTGTTTCTGTTTTGTTTTTTTTTTTCCTTTGGACCATCATTTTATATAAATAAAACCACCCTTAGACATCTAAAACAAGTTTCATTTATATCTAATTAGTGTATTTTTATGGAAAAAATGGTCACACTCTTTAAACATTAAAAATACTTTTATTTTCATTTTTCAAATGTCTTACAAATTTAAATTTTTCATGAAATACACAATCACAGAATTCATTTAGGTAAATTTAAATATGGTCCCACTTCTTAGATTATAACATTGCTATCAAAGATGCATTCAATTAAAAATAATTTAGGTGCAAATTGATAATGACTAAAGTATACACATATAATGAATAATTCAAGGAATTCAAGAACTTCAAGTTACAAAATGCTTATCCAATTGGTTTAATTCAGGATCCCAAAATAATTAAAGATGATAAATTTATTGCTTTCAAATTTACCAATAAAGAAGGTAGTTTAGTCAATAAAAGTTTCCTTTGAGAAGCCATTTATTATCCACACAGAAGAACAAAGAGGTGTAAAAATTCTTTTATATATGATATACATAACTTTTATGACAAGTAAATTCTAATCTCTTATTTCTTATATTTCTTGTATTTAGACTATTCTGTTGGGATATTATGCTCATCTTAATAATGTTTCTGAATGATTGAAGAGTTGACAAATTATTCTGAGAACTCTCAATGATTCAATGAACAGAGTATACTTTTTGGATTTCAATTTATGTTCTGATGAATAATACATGTGGAACTCTAAGCTAGTTAATCAAATATTTCCTTCTCCTCTATTTAATTGATATATTGCTATAAACTTATTTAAAGTTTATTATTTTAAAAGGCTGGTTTTATAGAGATATAGATAGAAATATGTATTATTTGTTTTTGTTTTTTGTTTTTGTTTTTTTGAGACAGGGGTTCTCTGTGTAGCCTTGGCTGTCTTGGACTCCCTTTGTAGACCAGGCTGGCCTCAAACTCACAGTGATCCACCTGCCTCTGCCTCCTGAGTGCTGGGATTAAAGGCGTGTGCCACCCCCCCCCCCAGCTGAAATATATGTTAAAGCATAATTTTTAGATGATTTAACATTTATTCAAAATTAAAACTGTCAATAAAAGTAAATATTTGGGGTTCTCTTGAAAACCAGAGGCTATTGCAGTACGGTACCTTGTCTCTCCTGAGCCATATTTCTTTGGAGCCTGATAGGAGTCCTCCCTTGATGGAGCACCTGATAGGACTGCTCCTTTGATGGAGCACCTGATTTCCAGTATTTAAGGCTCCATAATGGTCTAAAAATCACTTGCTAAGATATGTAGCTCAGAGGCCCACCATACATTCATTGAGGGCCAAGGGTGTAGCTCAATAGAAAAGTGCTTGCCTTGCATGCACAGGCTAGCTCAGGGCTTAGGGCTCAGTCCTCATAAGAGGTAAACAATGCTAATTTGCAGCTCAATATGGTAGAGCATGCCTCTAACACCAAATTCAGCCACACTTATATAGCAAATGTGAGGTCAACCTAGGAACCGTGAACTTAACAGAAAAAGAAAGAAGAAAGAAAGAAAGAGAAAAGAGAAAAGAGAAAATCAAAGACAGAAAAAGAAAGAAAGTAGGAAAAAAGAAAAAGACAGAAAAGATAGGTTTATTGAATGTTTTTCATAAGATGAAAGCCTTCCTATTTCTTCTTATAACATTCTTCCTGTCACTCCTTTCCATTTGTATGACACTCATTGATTTTGTTGGGAGATGGAGGCATCAACATGAACACAGTCAACCATGATAGGAATTTGCAGGAGTCTTCTTCTCCACAAAAAAATTGATGGAAGGATATCTAGGTTCTGTCCTGACACAGGCCTCCCCTTATCCAGTAACAAGCAAACTGGAAGTGGTGCTTGACCCTGGGGCCCTGTGTTGCTAGGCAACCTATTCTGTCTAGATGATTACCTGAAAACAAAGTGGTCATCTTAAAAATATTAAACCACATTGGTGTCTCCACAATAACATTTTAAATTACATACTGATTTTCAATTAAAATGTGTTTGTAAGGCACCTGAATTTGTAAAATCATAAACCAAAAAGTGTTTCTTTTTTTTTGTTTGTTTGGTTTTGTTTTGTTTTTCGAGACAGGGTTTCTCTTTGTAGCCTTGGCTCTCCTGGACTCCCTTTGTAGACCAGGCTAGCCTCGAACTCACAGCAATCCGCCTGCCCAAAAAGTGTTTCTTAATAGTCTAGTTTGCATACAATGATTCATGTTACAGGAAAGAAGTAACGACGCAAACTGGCTCACATGAAACATAACGTACAGCCTGGTCCAAGGGCCGCTAGACCGCTTTAAGGCAACAGTTCCCATTTGAGTTGATAAGGAAAATGTTTTCAAGTATTTATTTATAGAAAATAAACAACTAATTCTGGCTGGAAAATTAAGACAAACTGAACGAAAATAGTAAACAAAAATCACAGGGCATGCTTCAGAACTTCTTCTATGTGACCGAAAATGCTGGGGTCCTCGATGGTAGGTGTTACCTGGGGAAAAAACGGGCAGTGTCAGGTGATCGCCTTCCCTTGGGTTTCGCTACGACTTTTTTGTTTTGTTTTGTTTTGTTTGTTTGTTTGTTTTGAGACAGGGTTTCTCTGTGTAGTCTTGGCTGTTCTGGACTCCCTTTGTAGAACAGGCTGGCCTCGAACTCACAGCCATCTGCCTGCCTCTGCCTCCCGAGTGCTGGGATTAAAGGCGTGCACCACCACGCCCGGCTACGACTTTTGAAGGACAAATCGTGGCATGCTTTCTTTTACCGTTCACTTTTGTTGTTATTCTTTTAAATTTTGTTTTGATTTTTTTTTTCTTGACACAGGGTCTCCTGTTGTGGAGGTTGGCTTCAAACCTGTTGTGTAGCAGAGTTGCTCAGCCTTGAGCTGCCTGGCTTTACCTCCCAAATACTACAATTACAAATATCCACAATTTATACTCCTAACTATTTCATAAAACACCCATAAAATACGTAAAATGGGGAACTTCAAGCCAAATACTTAAAATTTTACCTTTTGGAATAGTAAAATTGTTTGTATTTAGCAAAATTGTATTTCTACATATTTCTCTAGAGTTTTTGATTGTTTACTCTGAAATTTGCTTAGACAAGTAATTATTATGTAAAAATTTATGAAATTACAGATGTTCTTGTCAATAACATGCCTGGAAATTAAAATATATAAGTGCTTGAATCAGTCTAAGTTTTTCTAAAAGTGTTTTCTCTCAAAATAGTAGAGTTAATTAGAATTGATATGTTAGAACATTTTAGACTTCTCAAATGCTTTACTGTCTCATCACGGATGGTCATTAGTGATTGTAGGGAAGCAATATGTCCATTGAGTTCAAAGGAAAGAGTTTCTGCAATTCTGTTTCAAATTTTAAAAATTGCTGAAAGCAACAGTTCCTTATAATTAAAGCACATGATTTTAACCAGCCCGTCTTTCTCAAACTCCCATTCTTACTGAGAATGAGGAAGGTTTGCTGAGGATAGTATTCATGATTTAAAAACCTTAATCTAACAGTGTTTTGCTGGTGCCTAACACAGAGGGGAAACCATTTCAGAACTCAGCATTATAGAGTCTGAGTCATTTACCTTATATGGCTTGCCATTGACCAGGGCGGAGAGGGTAGACCTTGGAATCTTGCCAGACCTGGTTTTGGGTAGCTGTTTGACAAAAACCGCATTTCGAAAAGCTGCCACAGGGCCAATGCTCTGCCTGACATGTTTCACAATTTCTTCCAAAACTTGTTCTTCGGTTACACTTATATCTAGGGAGAGAGTCGAGCTGGTAAGTACCAAAGTAACGCCACCCATCCAGACTCAGACAGTCAGGGATGACAGAAACCACTCACCTTTCTTCAGCACGCAGAGTGCTAAGGGGACGTGACCTTTCAAGGGATCTTCCTTGCCAACTACAGCACAGTCGGCCACAGTGCCATGTGAAAGGACTGACTGCAATGAGAGAAGGCGTGTCTTTACAATACTCTATGCTTATACTCTTAACACATAGGAAAAGAGAATCATGAAATCATAGCTGCTTTCCTGAAGTTTCCTAATAGTTCACATCACTACATCTCAGGTGAACAGTTAGGATTCCCATGGTTGTTACTGAGCACTGACAGTAACAAAGGTTAATTGCTTGGCTTACCCGGAAGGTAAAGGGATTTTTCTTCCTCTTAATGGCTTATTAATGAAGTCACAGAAAATGTGCTGTAGGTATCATATGTAAGCAAAGCACACAGTCCTTCTCTCTCTCTAACAGAAAGCCTTGGGAGCATTTTACTTTATTTCAGGGCTGCCTACCTAATAAGTGTGCCTTTCAGGAGAATCCAAAGATGCCGCAAGATAAAAGAGGGAATTTGTTTTTGAGGAAATAACAGAGCATTTCTTTCAGTGGGTGGCTCCTTCCAACTAACGAGGATTTTCCAGTTCTTAGGGGAGGTTTGCCATAAAGAGGAGCCCTGGTAACAGGTTATCACCACTGTAGGTAACAATTTTTCTTTTTCTTTTTCTTTCTGGAGACATGTTTTCACTGTGTTGCCCTAGCTGTCCTGGAACTCACTCTGTATACCAGGCTGGCCTCAATTTCACAGAGATCCTCGGCCTCTGCCTCCAGAGTGCTGAGATTAAAGGTGTGCGCCACCATCCCTACAGTGCTCACCTTAAGGTTTTCTAGGTCATACAGAACAAAACAGCTTTTCTCTGGGATCACAAACATGGATGCCTATGGTTAAATCATCTGCTTAGGTGAGTGTCCTAGCTGGTTTTGTGTGTCAACTTGATACAAGCCAGAGGCATCAGAGAGGATGGAGCCTCAGCTGAGGAAATGCCTCCATGAGATCCAGCTGGAAGGCATTTTCTCAGTTAGTAATCAATGGGGGTGGGCGGTGCTGTCTCTGGGCTGGCAGTCTTTAAACAAGGCTGAGCAAGCCCATGGGAAGCAAGCCAGTAAGCAGCACCCTCTATGGCCTCCCCGTCCGGTCCTGTCTCCAGATTTCTTCCCTGTTTGACTTCCTGTCCTGACTTCCTTCAATAATGAACAGTGAGTAAATCAAATAATCTCTTTTCTCCCCAAATTGGTTTTTGGTCATGGTATTTTGTCACAGTAACGGAAACCATGACTAAGACAGTAGGGCTTACAAAAAACACACGTGCGAAAGCCCTCACTCTGAGGACTCTTATAATACACTAAGGCTGTGGTAGTAGATTTTAAAGTATATTAAGAAACAAAACAGGCAACATGTGATAATATTTTGGATTTCTGAAATAAGTTTTCTAGAGGGATTAAGTAAAACCCGGTGGGGTTTCAACTTGAGTAGCTGGTGAGATAGTGATTCAGGTTCTCTTAGCTAAAAATTGCTGGGTTTATGGAAAAATACACTGTGTGTTGCCTTAGACTTGTTCTCTTCAGATACCTTGGAGATATCTACGTAGGGGAGTTGTACCCAGGGATCCGGGAAGAGCCATGATATGAGTAGCACATTTAGATGTCGTTCATACAAAGATGGCAGTGGAAGTTGTGGACATAGATATATTATTTAGGGAAAATAAAGCAGCGAGAAGAAAATTTGAAACACATAAGGAATTCTACCATCTGATGGACACACATAAAAAATGCACCTGGTAAAGTGAAAAAAATCCGGAAAAAAACGGGGAAAACACTAGAGGGCAATATATTCGATTGTCTTGACATAATCCTTCCTTCTTAAAATGACGAAACAGCTAACTTGAAAACAGTGCGCTTTATGGGAAAGACCTGCCCTGGGAGAAAGACGCTGCGCCGGGTTTTCCAGGTCGAACATTGACAGTAGATCCCCATACTCCCAGGGATATTATAAGATGGATTTTAAAATGTTCTGAAACTTTAGTTACACATGAAAGGATGGAGTTTGAGAGTCGTACTTTTTTTTTCCCCCATAGACACTGTTTACAGCAGTAAGAGACAGCTGAGGAGGAGCGAACATGCTGCCTCCTGCTCCTGTTGTCTCACTAACCATGAACAAGAAATTTTCAGTCACAATTTTCACGAGAACACTTTGAACGTCCTCCAAGTTTCTCAGTTCTCCAGCTCCTTCCTAAGCTTTAAAAGATTAATCAGTGTTTAAAATAGATCGTATTACTAAGTCGTCACAGAAGGCTATTTCTTGTACAGGGATCTGCAAGAACAATGTCCTTTTAAATTTATAAAAACTATTTGACAGCTCCATTTTCTTGTACAAAGAATGGAAAAGAACAGATTTTTCTAAACTATTTCTGACACTAATTTTCATAGACTATCTGATGATTGGATATTCACTAATTTAATACCCTTTAAAATCTTTATCAAGCCCTCTAATTATCCAATACCAAGTGGTCAGCTCTGAAATCTTACACACAAGCAGTACAAACAATACTAAACAGAGAGAGATTAATGTAGATATAGATGATATAGATATAAATAGGTATAGGTGTAGATATATATGAAAAGAGACTATGGATTTAAAGAGAGGTATTTTGGAGGGGCTAAAGGAACTAAAAGAAAAGAAGAACTGATATAACTATATTTTTATTTTTAAAAATGAGAAAGTAAATATATAGAGATATAGATTAGATAGATGATAGAGTTAGAGAGAAAATGTCTGTTTAATATTGCTTGTATAAGATTTCAGGATGGATAGATAGATAGATAGATAGATAGATAGAGGTTATATAGATATATATGAAAAAAGGCTATGGATTTAAAGAGAGGTGTTTTGGAGAGGTTAAGGAAAGTGGAACTGTTATAACTATATTTTAATTTAAAAAATTAAAAATTTTACTAGTAAAACTTAGAAAAAGATGGGTACTTTTCCATATTAAAAATCAGCAATTAGTTATTAATTTTATATAAATGGATTTCTCAGTAGACCCAGAACCTTACATTCTTTTGAAATACACCAAAACATTAAGTTTCTGGTTATCACAAATTATAGCCTTTTAAATAAAAGATAATATAATAGCATTAAAAGTCATGTGTTATAGAGTATACTATGAATTATGTCTCCTAGAACAGGTCGTGTTCTACTTCTAAATAGTCAAGATTCCAGCCTTTCTCGCCAAGAACTTTTGAAAACTGAATCATGACATTTGGCATGGCAATAAGAAGTGGTAGAGAGAACATGGCAGGGACACACTTTACATTCATTTTAAGAGATTTTATGAGGAGCAGAAAAATGCCAACAAGTCAGTGACTGTACAGGTGATTCCAAATAAAGGGAAAAATAAGCCAGATATGAAATGGCATGATTAGTTACTTATTAAGTATAAATATTGGATAAAAGCTAATTATTTATTTATATAAAGACAGATGATAGAGTAATGGGTTAAAATATTCTAAGACACTATAACAAGAGTTCTGTTGAAAGTCAACAACTTTGACCCATTTTCTTTCTTTTTCCACTTTACTTTCTTATTTCTGCTTTCCCAAATTCTTCTGTTACCCGCAGTGAGAAGGATATCAGAAGAAACATAAAAATTCTCAACATATAATTGAATACAACAGTTTTCATTCTAAAAATAAGAAAAATTTTTTTAAAAAATGGGTTCACGTTTTTTCTTGCTGTATGTGGTTTATTATATATATGGGTAATAATATAAATGCATATGTTAAAAATTTTTAAAAAGAACGCTTTAAAAATTTGTGCTATTGTGCAGAAATGGTGTAATTATTGTTTCATAAAATAAGATATTAAATATGAGGCACCAGAGTATGTGTAGACCTGGTGGGACTCAGAGGAAGGATAGCAGGCTACCAAGAAGAGACTTGATACAGGAGGTCCCCATCAATCACAGTCATAGGGGAGGGGAGTAAGGGGAAAATGAGAGGGAGGGAGGAATGGGAGGATATGAGGGATGGGATAACCACTGATATGTAATATGAATAAATTAATAAAATTAAATTTAAAAAGAAAAGAAAATATTAAATTACTTAGAAAAAAGCTATGCAGGCATCATCTTCATAGTTTGATTAGCTAGGTTAATAGAAATGCATATGAATTTTGGCACTAATATTCTAGAAGCAAGGAATTAATGGTTTGTGCAAGCAGAGCTACAATTTGGCTACACTTTGAAATACATGGAGCAGAAATTTCTATTTCAGGTTATGACAAAATGCTGCCATTAAATAACAAGATAATATTATAATACCAAATAATGGCCTCGTGTTCTAGGACACTTTATCATATTTTTATTAAAAAACATTACACTGGCTGACACTAAAGAAAAAAGGCAAAGTCATCATAGCAAGAAAAATTAAGTTGTTAAGTTTGACCTGAAGTCAAGCATGGCCATTAGAGAAGACGAACCTGACAGTTACAAGGCGAAGAATGGGGCTTTGGAATCTTTTTATCCAGATACGCTGAATTGTTAGCCATGTGAGCTTAAACATTTTCCTTCATGGAAATGTTCTTTGTTTATTCCATTCAATAATAGAACCATTGCAGAGTTTTGATATAGAAAATAAAATTGAATAAGTAGAACTACTTTATCTTTTCTAATTATAATAATAATCTGACAAGCTAAAAGATCCATCAGATGTTTCATAGTTACATAATTCCTTTCTCAGTCATATATTCTATATACAAATAGCAAAGCTAAAGTAATTATAAGTTTTTGTGGAGCATCTCATGAAGCAGTTAGAAATCCAGAATATATTCCTTACCATTAGCACATTGTTATAGAAGTTATGATTTGAAGCTGCTTCACAAACAAGATTGTATAATTAGCTGACTAGATTTTCCATTTTCTACTTTCAATGCTTAATTTTTATTAGAATTATTCATTATATGCAGTGATGGGCTTATAAGAACATTTTCACTGGTATTCATATATACTTTGTCTATGTGCACTGCCCTACACCTTCCTGTTATTTCTATCTGCACCTCCTACCTCTTTCTATTCCCTCCTTTTAATATATACAAACACACACACAGATCCTATGTAGATAGATGATAGATAGATAGATAGATAGATAGATAGATAGATAGATAGATATGGGAAGTCCCTATAATGTAGAAATTTGAATAAGTACATACAGAAAAAGATCCAAGAAAAACATGCTATGCCTTGGCACAGGCCCACATTAGGGAATATAGAAGCCTTGAAACATACTTTATCTTCCAAATCCACATGAATACCACAAAAGAACCCTGCTTGGTTCCTGACCTCCAGACTCTCCACACTTCACAGTAAGTGAACATCAAGGAAGCCAAACCTCCTCCTTCTTTTTTCATAACCAAACAGCAGGATTTATGAGAAGGAGCACAGGGGTCTCTCTATTCCATAGTAAAAGCATAGAGAGACTCACCATGAATTGCCGTGCCCACCAGGATCTATGAAGATCCTGAGAGTGGATCTCTGCAGACTTGCCCTGCTCTACTCCAGCATGTGCCAGGGTCCATACAGGCCCATTTGTGTCCTCTCCCTATTGATATCATACTTAACAATACTGAGGAATATGAGTCCAGCTAATGCTGGGGCAAAACGAAGCATCAGCTTATTGCACAGAAGACTAGCTAGCGGGGAACAGGAAGCCAGAGTGAATAAAGGCTTGGTACTTGAATTCTGTACTTAGCATTAAATTCGGTACTCTGTCCTGGCAACCAATCACAGGACAAAGTGAAAGATTCAGTGATTTGGAGGAGTGGGGTTATGTTAAAGAGTGAGGGCACAGGGAAGGTCGCTACAGGAAAACTGAGAAGGCAAAAGGGGGAGACAGGAAATCACACCATCCTAGAACACAGTCCCCAGGACCCAGTGCAGTGGTTCGAAAGCCTGAAAGTGAAACGGATAAATTGACGGAGGCTCGATGTGTAGGACTCTGAAAGATGGAACCTTCACCAAGAACCGTGCCCTCAGAATGTCTGTGTTTCATGTCTAGGAGCATAGGTGAATGTCACAGAGACAAACTCCTCTCACACCTCAGGTATGACATAAGGAAAAGCAGTACTTTGAAAGCCTTCAGAACACTCTGTTATATGTACACCAAACAAAGCAAAACGGAAACCAAAACAGAACAAAAATCAGTGCCTCCTCACTGCCTAACCTGGTGGGGGCTACACCTAATCTAACCTAGAAATGGAAATGATTAAATCTAGCCCCCTCTAGCCATCTTGTTGGCTTTCACCACTCTCACTGGTATTATGTGGGAACTTTCATCTAGTTCCCAAAGAGCAGAAAAATAAGCATAAGAACTTAACATTAAAAAAGAGAAAAGAAACTACATTAACAGATAAATATGCTTGTACACAGACTATATTAAGATACCTGATGGGAGAAAATCTATTTAAAATTAATTACAAAATAGAAACTAGCAAAATAGCAGAGTACTTCAGAATTTAAGAAAGTTTGTAATAGTTACATTTACTAGCAATGAGTATTTATAAACTACTTAAAAATATACCCTACCTTCAATGGCTAAGCAACAAATGTTTGACTATGGATCTGCCAAAATATGTTCACAAAATATATTGTGGAAACATAAGATATTAAAGATTATGTACATCAATAAGGAAGCACATAAAAAAAGCTTATGGATTAGAAAGTCAAAGTTATTTAGACATAACTTTTCCCAAGCCAATCTATAGATTTAATGCCTATGGATTTTTCTATAACAATCAACATTGGCAAAAAGATTCACTGTAGCTAGGGAATGGCTCATCATGTCTGTAAAAGCTGAAGCACTAGAGAAGGTAAAATGATGTTGAGAAAGAGCAGCAAATGCAGAGAACATACTCTTTGACCCTGAGATATGCTTCAGGGCTGCGGGATCAATATGGCCTTGGACCAAAGAAAGGCCAGACACCTCAACTAATGAAACAGATGAGCTAAGAACAGACCTCTCAAATATCATCAGCTGGTTTGTGGCAGAGAAGCTAAGGCAGTGGTTCTGAACCTTCCTAATGCTGTGACCCTTTAATAAGTTCCCCCTGTTGTGGTGACTCCCCAACCATAAAATTATTTTCATTGCTACCTCATAACTGTAATTTTGCTATTAAAATAAACCATAATGGAAATAACTGTATTTTCTGATAGTCTTAGTCAACACCTACCTAAAGGTTATTTGACCCCTGAAGAGGTCATGAGCCATAGGCTGAGAAACACTGAGTTAAGGTGATTCAGTAGGGAAAAGAAAAATATTGGGAAAAATCTATGTAAACAAACCAAAAAAAAAAAACCCACTAATGAAGACATTTAAAACAGAGCAAGCATATTTTTTAGACACTCCATCAAAAATATATATGCATGGTTAGTAAGCATGGGAAGTTATTCAATCAGCATTGTTAATTGTTATCTTAGTGAAACAGAAACATAGTGAAGTAAGTTTGAGTGGTTTAGAGATTAGAAACAATATCAAGTTCTATAAAAAGATAAGAAGAAATAATTACCACAAGCTGCCAATGGGTACACAGAAAAGATTCTTCTACTCAGGAAGAGTTAGGCACTTTATTATAAATATGCACAACTACTCTCATATAACCCAGTAAATAGACTAAGTATTTAGCCTACAGCATTGAAATGTTTGATACCCAAGGAATCTGAGATTGAATGTATGCAAAACTATGACAAGCAGTCATCCAAAGTTAGAACAACCCCATTTGTCCAAAGGATGAATAGATATAAAAACTCATCAGGACATCCAAACAACGTAATTGTAAACAGGAATCTTAAAAGAACAGAATTATGGATGCCCATAACAACTTCAATAGATCAACAACATATTATTCTGTAAGAAATACTCTGGTTCCAAAAGGTTGCAATACTGTGCTTATGTCATGTATATGAAATCGTATGTGTTAGGCACACTCAAAGAAAAGTCCAGGTTAGCCAAGAGTTATGAGGGTCAGAATAAAAAGTTGATATCCCATAATTCTTCTGCACTGTTAAAATTATTTATAATCTGTCCTCTGATGATGGATTTAAGAATCTACACAAATACCAAAAAAAAAAAAATCAGCTCTTACAGTAATATATATTTACCCTATTTAATTAAAAAATTATATAATAAAACAACAATGCTGGGTGCTTGTATAAATTACACTGGGATAAAATGTCCCAGGAATTGAAAGTAAAAACAGTTTTTTTTAAAAATTCAAATCATTTGAAGGCTAAAAGCAAGCCTGATTATGATGGAGTGCTAAGTAATGATGCTAGAAGTGGCCAAGTATCAGGTAGCAAGCAGCAAAAGTACACTGCCACTTCCACAAAGAACAAGCATGTTTGATTATTTCAAATGACTCATGTGGGAGAGAAAGAGTTCAGTGTGGAGCAGATGAAAATCCATGTAAGTGGAAGAGACATAGAGACACAGAAAGGTAAAGGCTGGGGAGCACTGAAGGCATAGTCAGTACTTGGTGAGAGCAGTATTCATCAATACCTCTTCAATAGCACCTGCAGAAATCCTGTGGCCTGCAACATTTATTACATCATCCACTCGCGACATAACATATAGGTAGCCTTCCTCATCCATGTAGCCAGCATCCATAGTGTCATAGTATCCCTGCAAATAAGAATATATCTATTTAGTTAGCATGCAGTGGTAGGTAAGAACATGCTCTTTAAAATTTTTTTTTTTATTTTGTATGTTTTGAGTTTTCAAGACAGGGTTTCTCAGAGTAGTCTTGGCTGTCCTGGACTTGGACTCGCTTTGTAGAACAGGATGGTCTTAAACTCACAGAGATCCACCTGCACCTGCCTCCCCAGTACTGGGATTAAAGGTGTGTACCACCATGCCTGGCTAGAACATGATCATTTTAAAACTTGGTAAAATATATAATGTAGCCTACAGCAGGTTCTGAAAGTAAATTGCTTTTGGCTGCTTATCATAGCTAGATTTTTTTGTTCCTCTAATAGCCAGCA
Organism: Acomys percivali; assembly: GCA_907169655.1. Classification (NCBI taxonomy): domain Eukaryota; kingdom Metazoa; phylum Chordata; class Mammalia; order Rodentia; family Muridae; genus Acomys; species Acomys percivali. The sequence goes on from OU015756.1 coordinate 69,672,249, forward strand.
ATAAGTTAAATTGTCCTTATATATGTTCAAGTTAAGTATTTGTACTTGGAGTTCTAACATTTGGGAACGCAATTACTTTTTTAAAGAGCAAAGGGATGGCTCAATATTTCTGATATATTTTGGTGTTGGAAGAAAATTTTTAATAAAGTTATCTCAAATTGTATCTATTTTAAAACGTTCTATAAAATTAAAGAAAGAAATGACTAGTTTATTGACATAGATTGGGATTGAACTCAGGCCTCAGTAAAGCATAAAAATCAGTATAAATATAATATTTCTCCAATCTCAAAGTAACTCATCTTTGTTGGTTTACAAATTACAATAGAAGAATCAAAACTAAAAAATAAAAACTAAAATGCATATTATTTTCTTTAATACTTCTAATTTATTTGAAACTTGTGTTTAGACGTAGTCTCTAAAACAAACCCATACAAGTGGCCATTTGTATTTTGTAATCTTTCTAATACTTGGTATGATCTTTTCTTAAATGAGTTGATAAAATCATCTTCACCAGATTTTAGGTGTATATAGTAGAGGGAAGACTGAGGGACACCAGAAGCCTTTCGTAAATATGTGTGTGTGTGTGTGTGTGTGTGTGTGTGTGTGAGTGTGTACATATATATGTATATATACAGTTTATCTACTATTCTATTTGAAACCAAATGACCTATAACTGAATTGTAGGGGGTTTTGTTTTTTATTTTTATACATTTATTATACTCTATGCATATTGCATCCCAGTTGTTATCCCCTTGCTTCTTATTGCATTCTGCAGTTTGAGAGATCATCTAGGAAACAGGGAAGGGAAGGCAATTTTGTTTCCGGCCTCAGCCACATCACATCTAAGTTGCATGAACTCTGCCTAAGTTGCTTGACCCAAGTTTTTATTAAACCTGTAGATGAGAGGCCTGAAGTAAGGAATCAAGGTAAAAATAGAGAAGATCCTCATGGAGTCTGACCATCCACTGGGGCTTTTGATCTTAAAGGGAATAATATTAAAACCACACGTACATATGGCTTGCCATTATCAGGTGATAATGAATTGTATCAGTACGCTGATGAATTACCTGTGGCCCATCATATAGACTGAATTGGCTAACTGGAGTCAAGTCAAATGACAAATCTTTCTGCCACACTTGATCAGGAGAATGTTTAATCTTGGCTGTTGAGGTCACTTGACTGAGATGTCTTTCTAAAGAAAGCTGTTTTCACCCTTGCCATTTGTCTAGTTGAGTAGGGCATCCATCTTTCACTCACACACAATAAAGATAGAATGCTAACTACTTGGACTCATTGCTTTTGTGATACTTTCATTATTCATTCGCATTTTTTTTTTTTACCTAGGACATGATAAGGACAGTGTGGGGGTAGGATGCTGCCATTAGCACATCATCTAGGCATTGGGGTAATAGATGAATGACAGACTGACACACAGGAAAACAGACTTTGTCATCCAGGTCACTGAGGCGAGGACCTGGGGTTTAAGAATACTGTCCTAGCCACTTCATTATTTAAAAATAAAATGATATGTTAAAATAAAAAGATTAAGGAACGCTGTCAAAAATGAATTATAGGGTGGAAATTCATTAGATTTACTCATATAACTAAGTATAGAGGAGGCTGGAGTCCTAGTGACTTCCCAGCTCTGATTGGCTGCTTGCTTTCATTCTTGTATAGAGGATTCCAGCAAAGAGCCTAAAATTACTGGAATCTCATTTTACTGGATTTAATTTCTAAATATTCTGATACTCATAGTTAGTAAAGAGACACAAAAATAAAAGCAGATGAAAAATTTAAAGTATATTAAAGATCTTACAGGAAATTTCTCAAAGTATAAATGCTTGAATGCTTCCTGATTCTTCCAGAGTCCTGAAAATGCCCCAGGTGGTAACGGCAACCTTAAACACAGATAAGATGTAATTACTATCAATAGAATAATAAAGACAATTGGTTTTGACTATTAACATTATTTTACATTGGGCTAAATTAATTAAATCATTCGTTCAAATAAAGACCCTACTTTTGCTGGGAACATGTTTAATTTGAAGGCATGTAGAGTATCATATCATAATATAATTATTTGAGAATCATTATAGTTTCATAACAGGACACACACCAACACACTGCATTGTAATACAAAATTTATTTCAGTAGAAAATATAATATCTAGAAATTGAACAAACAAAGTGAATAATTGTTTTTAGCAAACCACTTCTATTATGGGAAAATAATTTCATTTTTTGAAAAGTGCCAAGGTATCAATTATCACAATTGTTTTTCTGCATAATGGAATACTTTCACTTTAGGTAGTTAGTATACAATGTTATCTTTGCAAGCTTTATTCATCCCCTCTGTGAAGTTGTCTTTCACTGAACACTCTTCTTTCTTTTCATGACCATTAAGCCCTTTATATTTGTAACTCTAATGAACACATGAAAACATGGAGCATACAGAATACAAGGCTCTCTATTTCTTTTCTATACAACCAATTCCATTACATACTTCAGTCATTACAATATCAAGTTTGTTATTTGCACAGAGGACTTAACTTCTATTACAGATTGATCTGTGTTTATAGAAATCTGAATAGATTCTCATGGTTCCTACTAAGTTTTGTCTATCAACAACCTCAAATGGTTTTTCCTGGACTCTGTACGTTTTCAGGTGCTTTATAGTTTGCAAATTTAGATACGACACAACATGAGGACTTTTAAATCATTTAGTTAAAAAAAAAACATTACTAACTCAAGTGACGATGTAAAAAATGTATTATGAAGGAAATTGAAAGTGAAGCAGTGATGGTTACCGCCCACCTGAGGCAGCGTGACATGTCCAGGACACAGTGTTTTCCTTGCTGAGATGAGAGGGGGATGAGATGGTAAGAAGGTCGTGCCAACATGACGCAAACCTGGCATTGAGCTGTATTCCCATGTGTGTCAGAAAATGCTAATACAAGTGGGAGCAGCTGTGATTTCCTCCCTGCGCTCCCTTTTTCCACCAGGTTCAGCCACCCATGACAATCTCACTTTTCCTTTTACTGGGACTTTTAATTTCCTCTCATTGGAAAAAAAAATATGAATATGCTATTATTTCAAGACATTATGTAATTATAGAAAATGCACGTGAAAGCATTTAGTAATCCCAAATGCAAAACAACAGTAAAAGCTACAGGAATGCTGACTCTTTGCTACTGCTGCAGTCCTTACCATTAGTTAGCCCATCAGTTAATCTGTTTAAAGGCAGCAGGCTGAAGGTGATAAGGCCCCTAGGCTCTTTCCAATAACTTTACTATGCTAATCCTTCTAAATCGCCAAGTATATAGTTTCACTTTATCAGTTTGTCTTAAATCAGCATTTTTGCAAAAAGGAGTAAAAGTCAAGTTAACCACTGAAATATACCATGAACATAGCAACTTCTAATAAACAAGTGTGGTCATCCTTGAGATGCCAAAAGCAAAGTAGTAAAACAAACATTAAGGGGAAAATCAAATCCCACAAAGGGCTAAGAGGAGCAACAATAGTGAGTGAAGCAGATTGTCTGTTAAATGAACGCGAATAAACCCGATGTGGGCGCACTCTGAAGAGGTCACTTCAATTGCTCCCACAAAACATAGTATGGTACAGAGCCCATTCTAACACGCCTAGTGTCATTTTTGGACACACACGTGGGTTTAAGAAATAAGTCTTGTAGGTTTCTAGGACCCAGTAACAAGAATAAATTAATTAAAAAAAATAAAAAATAAAAATAAATAAATAAATAAAATGAGATTAAGAAATAAGAAAAAAAGAAAAGAAAGAAATACGTCTTTGGTACATTAAGAGAAAAAGAGAAAATAAAGCTATGATAACAAATGACGACCAGCATCCATACTTATGTAAGAGTAGAGGGAGAGAGTTTATTGGTACATGGGAATTGGACCCAGCAATTTACATATATGTTCTCCATAATGAGAGCAGTGTATACTGATGAATATATTGATGAACAAGTGCTTCTTATTGTATCTACACAAAATCAGAAATTCTGTTTCATAAGCATCTGTGCAGCTTTCTCATAATCCTTCCCCTCCCACACACACACCTCATTTATTCTCTTATTCTAATGAAGCTCTGTCCAGGTAACCAAGCGAAAACTCTTCTTCCCATTAAGGCCACATCATGTTAGATCTTCCCATATATCATGTAGTTTTGGTCTGACTAACACTCTCCCTCTCACCTAGAAGCTTGATTCACGGTTCTTCTATACCACTAAACATCATTCCTGAAGAGCATCATGAACTGTGTCCTAGCCTCCTTTTTGGATCAACAATTGCTGTTTCCTCGTGTTTTATTTAACTGGGGATGTGGAGAGAGAAGGAGTTTGAGTTTCACACTGAACTTGTATCTTCAAAAGTTGAGCCACTAATTATGATGTTAATAAAGCCATATCTGGTGAGGAACTGTGCCTAATGTCTGTAATCTAAGCATGTGGAAGGTAGACCCAAAGAGATCAATAGTTCAAGGGCAGCAGCCTTGGCTTGTCTCACACACACACACACACACACACACACACACACACACACACACACGTAAAACAAATACATAATAGTCCTATTTCTAAAGGTTTGATGATATACCCACATGGACATAAGTGGCTCAGTAAGGATAAAAAGCTTGGAAACCAATGGGATGATCTACGTAGAGTTTATGGAGCAGGGAAATTAACAACAATCCAGGAAGATTAAGAATCAGGAGAACACAGTTTCTATCAATGGAACTTTGAAAATGCTAGCAATGAGCAAGTAGTCTAAGGTCAAATGAAAGACAAACTTTGCTTTCAAATGGGTTCTACATTCAGTAATGAAAGGATATCTAAATGAGATATTTTGAATATTTTTATGATTTTCATTTCTAGCATGTAGGCCAGGTCACAGACAGAGGGACTGGAGAGCAGTCATGAATCGAGTATGTGGAGACTACACATTTTGCTTTGTTTTTATGTGGCAGAATCTCACTGTGTGGTCCTGGCTGGGCTGCAACTCCATGTTTAGACCAGACTGGCCTCAGAGTCACAAGATCTACCCAGCCTTGCCTCTGCCTCCTGAGTGCTCAGATGAAGCGTGTATAACAAGCTTAGACTATACTTAAAAGTTTGTACTATGTTTCACTAGGAGAGATGTTGGTTCATGACTTGATAAACAAAGCAGTTTGTGTAGAGAAGATAAAGTATGTGAAAAGTGAAAAAACACTAGAGCAATCTTTCCATTGATACATTCTTTCACAAATTCATGTTTGTGTTAAATCATGTATTCATTGCTAGAAATTGCAAGTATAGTTGTCTCAATTACGTACCTCAATGAAACAGCTTAATAGGTTACAAATCCAACATACTTTGAAGATAAATGAGGGGAATGTTCTCTGCTCCTCACTAACTGGATTGGGTATCTCATTAAATTCCAATGATTTTCTCTGAATATTTAAAAGGGTGTTTAAACAGAGAACTGTGAGGTTAGACACATAACACTAGAGAATAGCAAAAAAAAAAAGTTTCAGAGTTGAAAATATTTGTGATATATACAAACATTGAGATAGATAGATAGATAGATAGATAGATAGATAGATAGATAGATAGAT
>OU015756.1:69677867-69694386 GCA_907169655.1 Acomys percivali
GATAGATAGATAGATAGATAGATAGATAGATAGATAGATAGATAGATGAAGGATAGATGATAGAAAAGGAGAGAGAGAGAGAAAGAGAGAGAGAAATAGAGAGAGAGAGAGAGAGAGAGAGAGAGAGAGAGAGAGAGAGAGAGAGAGAGAGAAAGGGAGAGAGATCCAGACAGGAGTTATGTGCAGACAGGACAAAGACAACTTTTTTGGCAGTATCCCAAGCAAACACTTTTGACCTTATTGCTATCTTAAGGACCATCCAGCATAAAGGGAAAGTCTTCCCTCTGTAGTAAGGGTTCAATGGAGTCTTTCTCTGATATAATACAAATTGAACACAGTATGCTGAGCTGGAAAAAAAATGAAAGATGTGAAACTACCCAATTGAGCTTGTTAATGTCTATTCTCATCCTTCAAATTCTACTTCCCTGGTATACTTTCCTTAACTCTTTCAAGCAGAGTGAAATTAGATTCCTTTTCATTTCTCTGGTTGTAAATTAGTAGTTCAGTTTAGGTATTACACTTTGCAAAGAGACCATACTGAATGAGGCAAAAAATTAAGACAGAAATCATTCCTGTGTGAGAAGAGACCAGAGGGTTCTCTGGGTGACTAATTAACAAGTAAGGCAAGAATGTCGCCTGCAGAAGATGGTAGCAATGACCTAAGTCATCTCAAAGACAAAGTTCTCTCATACTCATTCTTCTTGAAATATAAGCTTTATTCCATATTCTATTCAGAAGCCCCAGGCTTCAGAAATGCAGGCCTAATTCCAGTTTCCTGAAGTGTTCTAGAATGAAACATGGCCTTTGCCTTCTTGGGGGTACCTGCAGGGTCCAGAGTAAAGGGTTTTCTTGAGATATGAATATGAAGTTGTTTTTTTTTCCCTAGGAGAGAGGACCTAAAACATTTCTTTCTCTCTGTATGAACAAAAGATTAAATGGGTTCTAACTGTGTAACTATTGATGCTACTATTCTTTACATGCCAAAAATTGAGGAAGATATCTCTCCATCTCCCTCGCAGTGTTATTACAAGACCAATAAAGGACCATGCTAAAACCTGGATCTAAGGTTTAGGAGAGAGAAGGATTATAACCCCGTGGCCTACCTGTTATTCAGTCAAAGGATACCCCACCCTGCTAAAGGAAGAAGAGATCCTGGCACTTTCCCCAGAGGAGCACAGTAAATGAATAGCTCCTGTGAAACTGTTACAATGTGAACAAACATCATTAAAGTCAGGAGTTCAATATCTACAGAACGAGAAATTGGCAGACATGAAGTAAAAGCTGTTTGGACAATACCACACATTTCCTTGCCATCCTTGCCCCAGGACAAGGTCAGGAGAACTCAGCAGGTAGCGGACAGGCTGTACTTCTGGTCAGCAATGGACCTGGTCAGAAAAATGTATGCCCCTGAGAGAGGAAGAGTCAGAGACCAATGGCTTTAATAAGCGTGGGCCTGGTGTTTTGAAGGAAGGCAATTGCAGCTAAAATCTTTCCTAAATGCATTGCTCTCCGTTGTTGGGAAATTACCGACTCACAGCTTTATTTCTGCAGATTGGAATTCTGGATGCAATTACAGGAGCACCTTCTAACATTCATTAGCATTTTGTATTCATAGCAACTCGCACACCATAACTGTCGCACTAAATTAACTGGCTGCTGTATGCTTCAAAATCAAAGAACTTTCTAACAGGCACATGGACATGAAATTTTCTCTTCTAAGAGAAATGCAAATTCTATAAATGAAAGTAAATGACATTAAACAGTAAAGACACAGGAACCCCGCTTAGTTAGTCCTGGGGCCTGCAGTAGTTTGAGCATCTCCAGAAAGCTTTCTGATGAGGTCACCTAAATAGAAATTGACTTCTACAACTGCTATAATTTGTGTACAGCAAGTGGAAGGCCTAAGATGATCACAAGGTTTGGGCTTGTTTTTTTGTTTGACTTTTCCACGTAATAGTGTTTCTATAACAAAAGAAAATGCCCTACATATACAAGTTAAGCAGGCGATGCGGTGCACTAAATATTTCCAGTTGATATGTTGATTGGTATACCTAGTGAAATGTGAGTCTAGAGTAAGGTTTGTTTTTTTTTCTTTTTGGATAAAAAATAAATTATTAACAACAAACCTCCAAAGCTGTCTTGTTAATGAGAGAAAAGCACTATCCTTGCCCTCATTCTTCTGACACCTCTAATATAATTATTTCAAATATATGATTTCGCCATTAACCATCAGGGAAAATCAAATTCTATCGTGTATTGACACATTACATCTCTATAATTTATAATGAATTCTAAAACTCAGAATCTATATTAAAATCTCTGTGGATGCACAGAGAAAATACCATTCCTTCCTGATAGCAGTCTGAGCATGGAATGCCTTTTAAGCAAAAGCTGTGTTATCTTCAAGGACCTAAATAACACTATTAGGCATAAGGAAAAGCTATAGTTTATGTGTGATGCCGCTATATTTCAGCACTTCTGAATTTATGCAGGGAAAAACCCACCCATAGTTAGAATGAGGGGACATATAGATGGCTTAAAACCATAGAAGTCTCAAATCTCATCTCTGAGATCATGAAAAAAATGTTTGACAGAGATGACTCATTTAAAGTTACATTACATAAAAGTGTATGCTGCTCTAGAGAGGTTTTTAAAGTTACAAATAAATAAATAAATAAGTAAATAAATAAAACTCCAAACATGTGCTTCTAAAAATCACATTAGCATCTACATAAAAATGGCCTTATGTTTTTCTCCAGTAAGAACTGCTCTCTCCCTATTTTCCCTTAACAGGTCATATTATAACTAGATCTATGGAGATATGGAGTCTTATTTAAAGAAATATGATTGCTTTTTAATAGTTTGAAGTATTTGTGTGTAGGAAATTATGCATAACTTCCATTATCTGTTCAACTATTGATGCACAACTAGGCTGATATAGTTCTTTGCTATAGCGATAGAGCATTAATAATCATGAATATGAGATTATCTCTAGGATAGCGTATAGAGTTCTATGCATATGTGCTCAGGAATGAAATAGCTGGGTCATAAGGTAGTTTTGTTTTTACATTCTAATATGATTTAAAGGGTCTGTTCAAACTATTGCACTAACCATGGACAATACAAGTAGTAAACATCAAACACCTACTCTGATCTACCCAATGGACAGGACATTCTCCACATTTATGTGGAGAGCAGGGGATGACTCTGACATGAAATCTGATGCCCCATATTTAACCCCCTCACCTTGGTGGGGAGGCCTGATGGCACTCAAAGAAAGAATAAGCAGGCTACCAAGATGAGACTTGATAGCCTATGACCATACAGTGGGGGAGGAGGTCTTCCTTAGTCTTAGACCTAGGGGAGGGGAATAGGGTAAGAGCGGGATGGAGGGAGGAACGGGAGGATACAAGTGAGAGGATAATAACTGAGTTGTAATCTGAATAAATTAATAAAATAAAATAAATACATAGAGAAAAAACAAAAACAACATTCAATAATAAAAAAATTCCATATTTTTGGATGTGCTACTCTGAAAAAGGCAACACAAGCTTTACATAGTTACTAATAAGAAATGAGAATAAATGTACTCTTATCTAGTCTAACAAGAAAGAATTTGTTTTAAAAAAACAAGGTTAATTATTTTTAAAAATTTTATGTAAATATATTATATTTTATGGAGCATAGCATAATCACACCAAAGAAATATTATTGCATAACTGTATTACAAGTAAATCTAAGCATTTAATGTATTTTATTAAAGGAAGGGCACCTTATACAATCTGAAAATGCAAGTAACGGAATTCATTGAGAAGAAATAAATGTAAGACAAATTTTCTTTTAGTTCTGACATGTGAAAATTTTTACTCATAAAAACTCATTTTACTGATGCTTGCCGCTTTAAGACATATCAGTAAGGACATGAAAATTATGTTACTCAGAACCATGCAGAAACCTGTCCAATTATCGAAATGTCACATATTATGTAGCTACAAACTTAATCAACTCCACTTCAGGGTCTACTATCATAACTCTACAGTGTTTTATAATTAATGTAAATTGAATCATTTTCTTTCAAATTTCTTCATTTTTGTCAGTTAAAGGGGCAGTGATGAAAAACAGTTTCAAGAAACTGTGGTATTTACTGTTGTCATGAATTTAATATTGTACTACTGTTTGATTCAATAAATTTACATTCAGTTAACTATTCAATAGAATACAGATGATCTAAAAAGTAAAAAGATAAAGCCAAAGAGATATACAACATTATGTATAATTATAAAAGTGCAAAAAGCCAACCCACCTGAGTTTATAATAGAGATAAAAAAATTTTAAAGTCAGAGTAAAAAATAAAACTTCTTTTAAGACAGGATTAAGAGAAAACTGTAGCCTATAAAACACTGAGTCAATAATATAAACTGGCTGTCAAAAATGGACCACCATATTGAATCACAAACTATTTAATGATGCAACATGTTTAAAAAATATGTATGCTTGGGTAATTTGTGAGCATCATAGAGTGTATTTTTACAAAGTTAATGACACAAGTAAAATAGTGGACATCTACTCAATAGAATAAAACATGACACTTATGAGCTACTGTCATGATAGAATACTGAACTCTTTTACAGTAACATTTTCTTTATAGGTACGAACAAATATTGAATAAAAGATAGGAATAGTGCATCATTATTTAACTGACATATAACCTTCCTTGCTCTCTTTCAAATTTATGTCCTCTTTTCTATCATTGTTATTGCACATATGTACTTTATATTTATGCATATATGTGCATGTATAAATATTTATGTATATATCCTTAAATATACCCTGCTCTGGCTGTATAATATTACTTCTGTGTTTGTTTCCAGGGCTGACCGTGGTTTTGTTTTATTTTTTTTTTATATACAAGGTAATTTTGTCATGTATACATGATTTGTCTAATAAGGAAAAAGTTACTTTAAAAGAGCAAGATGTGCCATTTAAAATTTTTATCAGAATATGTTATATGTTATTGGGTTTCCATTTTTAATTACAATTGAGCTGGAATAATTCACAAACAAAAACACATCTTTTGTCACTTGTAATACTGATGCAATCAATCAATTTGCTTCTGACTGTATGATTTTTAAAGGATTTTGTTAATTTAATTTTTTCCTTACTTTACCACAATATTTCCTAAGCTTCGAGCCTTCAGTTTTTGCATGTTGTCATCCAAGATCATAACTATAAAGGAAAACATGAACACATATATGAACACTATTGTAAGCACAAATACTAACCCTGAAACTTTAAATATTTTCTTGTGTTTTCCTAATTCAACCAGAAGGCTTCTAGCTCAAAATAATATTTGTATTCCTGTGAGACCATGAAGATATATAAGTAGGCCAAAATATAGTTTATTAAAGTATAAAAGGTGCATGCATTTGATATGTAACAAGAGTATAAATTTCCTTGGAACCTCCCAAAAATAAAGATATATTTTGTGTAGCTCCATAATCTGATTTTTATGGTCATGCCCATTTATATGCCATTAGTGATGTAAAAATATTAACTGTTTATCTTTTCATAAAGGATGCAGTTTGAGAGTACAGCCAAATATACATACAATGAAAGCCATGTAAGCATATCCATTTGTGAGATGTAAACTAGGTTAATTTAATGTTTTCCAGTATATTAGTCCAATGTTTTCTGTGATGTCTTGATAAAATATGAAAATTGTTTGATGGAAAATCTGGTGTCCACTTTATAGTATATCACACATAAAAATGAACTGCAATCATCTAGATTCTGTAGAGTCTTTATGCTGCTCTATTTGCTTAGGTCATTCCTTAGCAACTCTGGGAAGACATAAACCCAAGATTAAATTAGTCACACCTCTCTTTGTATTCCTGGAGGACACTATTGGAAAATACTATAACAATAGTTAGGAAATATATCTATGTTTTACTGATTGTGAGTTCATCATAGGTAAAGACCAGCACAAATTCATCTTCGTTTCATCAAATCCCAGGTCAACATCCCAATTACTACATGCCCCAGGACATGCTGTTTTATCTCCTCTGACTTTCTATTTATAAAATAGGAGTGATTTCTTCTTATTATAGTGGTATATAGAAAAACTATATAAAAAGGCAATTTTGTGTGAGGTATTCCATGGGCATATAATTAAATAAAATATCCCCTGGATTTTTTCACTCCTTTCCTTCCTTAAACTAGCTTTCTACTTTTTACTATAATTCTGTGTATTATATTATACTTTCCAAGTTCTGTATAACCATAGAACAAACGAAAAGTATATCAGTCACAAAGTCCCTGGTTCCTCAACTACAGTAGTTTAATCTGTCTTCTGGAATCCAGTAGTTTTCAGACAATGAGGCGTTTCTGTATTAAAGTTCTATGAGGCATCAAAGCTTAACTCTTTTTTACAACTCGTATTTTTGAAAAAATGGAACAGACATACTAAGGGAGAAAGTGTTTAATATTGCCCACAATTGGAAATCCCTAAAAGCATCTCAACACAAAGTGAATTTTCTGATCAAAGAGTGAGGGTGACAACGGGTCGGATGAGGGAGTCTCTGGATATGGCCTCATTTTTCTCATGGCAGGAGAAGACACAGAGTTCCTAACTATAAAACAGACATCTGCCTACAACAAAAAGCCCAAGATGGCTGTCTAAACATGAGGTGAAAAAGGGCAACAGCAATAGACATGCTAACATGGATGTGAGAAGCCCAGAAGGTTCCAACACTAAATAAGGATCTATAGCTAACTGAGCAAGCTGAAAGCAGGAGAAATAGCCCTCCCCTGAGAAGAGCTTATCAATTGATTATCGGATACCAAGTGGTCAGCCCTGATAAGGAACACGTCTTAAGTAGGGTTACTGTTGATGTGATGAAACAACATGACCAAAAAGCAACTTGGGGGTTAAGATGTTTTGAGGTATAGATAGATATTTTAAATTGATAATGATGAGATATGATAGATATGAATTCATATTCAGAATTTTAGGCTCCCCAGGATAGGAAAGATGTTTTCTTCAAGTTTGTCAAATACAAATAGCCAAAACACTAAGACTGTTACATTTATATAATTCCTGATTGTGTAATGGTTCTTCTTGCTATAGGTAGTTTATTGTATATATGTATAATAATAAAAATATATATGTAAAAAATTTAAATGTTTAATAAAAAGAAGCAACTTGGGAAGGAAAGGATTTGTTTTGCTCACAGTTTCATATAACAGTTCATCATCAAAAGCAGTGAGGGCAGGAACTCAGACAGGGCAAGAATAAAGCTGTGCTGTTTACTAACTTGCTCTCCAAGGCTTGCTCAGCCTGCTTTTTTATCAAAACACCAGCCCAGGGGGGAACCACTCACAATGGGCTGAGCCCTCCCCATCCATCACTAACTAAGAAAATGCCTTACAGCCAGATCCCTGGAGTCATCATCTCAACTGAGGCCCACTCCTCTCTTCTCATTCTAGCCTGTGTCAAGTTGACATAAAAATAGCAAGTACATAACATTTAACAGACTTTCCCTAAAAACTGCCTTTTCTCCATAAGTCTGTTAGACAAAAGTGTATGACCTTACGTAAATTATGTAACCTTTATACCTCATTTTCCTTTTTGGTATAGTGAATGTCTAAGTCTATGTTAATTTGGTCTCTCTAGCTTCTCTGAAATGTTTGCAGAACTAACAGCTGAGACCTCATTCCGTATTTTGTCTTGTGGGGCCTATGTATCTGCTTTGTTGTGTAACATTACAACTCAACAGCCCAGGAAAGTTTATACAATTATAATAGTAATTTACATGTAGAAAAAGTTAAAAATTTTGCAACTAAGGAGAGGAGTCCTGTAGAAATTATTTGGCTACAATGGCTACTATTAAAAATATAAGATCAATTTTTTTCAGGATATGTTTTTGTCATATACATCCATAAAAAGAAATACTTGTTTTAAAATCTTTACTCTGCATTGAAGTTTAGCCAACAGGTGTCAAAACCTTTATCAACATTCTTCAAAAGCTTCAAAAGATTTTTGTTAATGAAGAAGGAAACAAAACAAACCACGGTGATTTATGTTCTTGACAACGTTAAAGGGCTGCGTTACTATAGTAATGATGTGCAGTCTCTATTACTTCAATCTATTCATCTCTAAATACTTATAACATCTCTAGATGGAATGTGCATCATCAAAACACAAAAAATGTAAGTAAGTACTGGGCATTTCACAAGTCATAATTTACAAGCCACATTTCTACGAGACTCTTCAAGTGACATTTTCTTGATTGTTTTGGTTATTTAAAAATAAGCCATTAGAGGACCATAGCACTATCTGTGAGAGCAGAAACTGAGGCATTCATTTATAATGAATGATATTCTTAAAATCAAATACTTTTATACACTAGATACAAGAAAATACCAAACTCATTAACAGTGTGCATTTTAAATTGTCAGTGTTGTAACTTACCATTGTATCCTGGAACACATTTTCCTGCTTGCCCTGGTGGAGGTGTTTTGGAGTTACCTAATCCAATACACGATGCTGTTATGGGGGATCCAGTCTCTGGAAAGAAAAGTATGGCTTATCACTTAGTGCCTCCGTTTTGAGTTATGTTTCTTTAGTACTTTTGCAATGAACCCAGATTAGTTTGCCTCATAATTTCATTTCATTAGGAATAGATTCAACCCAAGTTTCTTTTTTTCTTTTATTAATTTATTCTTGTTACATCTCAATGGTTATCCCATCCCTTGTATCCTCCCATTCTTCCCTCCCTCCCATTTTCCCCTTATTCCCCTCCCCTATGACTGTTCCTGAGGGGGATTACCTCCCCCGTATATGCTCATAGGGTATCAAGTCTCTTCTTGGTAACCTGCTATCCTTCCTCTGAGTGCCACCAGGTCTCCTCCTCCAGGGGACATGGTCAAATGTGAGGCACCAGAGTACGTGAAAAAGTCATATCCCACTCTCCACTCAACTGTGGAGACTGTTCTGTCCATTGGTTAGATCTGGGTAGGGGTTTAAAGTTTGCCACCTGTATTGTCCTTGGCTGGTGCCTTAGTTCGAGCGGGACCCCTGGGCCCAAATCTGCCTATCATAATGTTCTACTTGTAGGTCCATTCTAGTATTTAAGATGCTTACCGTTATGGTCAGTGCTAAAATAAGGAAACAAGAAATCAAGTCACTCTTGATGTTTGACAGAGTTTACAGATATTCTTATATGACAATAAAAATCAGAGTGATCCCAAAAGCATTATTAGGAAGCGAAAACATTGGTACATTTATAGTTTTAAAACTAAAAGATACATTCAGAGTAATTCATATGGTATATTTCTTCGAATAAAATGAAAAGAGAGTTCAGGTATTAGTGATGTCACAGGAAGTGAAAAAATGGACAATTGCATAGTTTTGAGGGCATCACAACACAGATTAAAAAATAAGGAGAGTATCCAGGTTGGGAATCTGGACCCAGGTGGGCCTGAACAAACTGTTGTACCAACCAAGAACAATACATGCAGTAAACCAAAACGCCCTGTTCAGATCTAGCCAATGGACAGCTCATTCTCCACAGTTGTGGGGAGAACAGGGACTGCCTGTGACATGAACTTTAATACCCCTGATTTGATCACTTCCCCTTGGTGGGGAGGTCTTATGGCACTCAGAGATTGGGGAAGTAGGCTATCAGGATGAGACCTTATAGGCTGTGCTCATATGGTGGAGGAGGAGGTACCCTTCTGTCAGAGGTCTATAGGAGGGGAATAGGATAAAAAGGCAAGGGAGGTGGGGACAGGAAGATACAAGTGAGGGGATGTAATCAAGATGTAATCTGAATTAATAATAATGTTAATCATAATCATAATAATAAAAAACTAGAAGAGATATTTCTTCTGGATACATCTAAAGTTATTGTTTTTCAATATGCATTTTATTTGGTATTTTAGCTTGTTTTCCTGAGAGCCTACATCTCAACCCAAATTCATTGATGTTTTATCAAAGCATTCTGAAGTTGCTGTTCATTGATTTAACACAGGTACAAAAACAGAAAGCTATGTACGTACTATGCTATCCACCAAGCCCATAGGCTTACAATCAGCTTCCATAGATTAAGAAAGTGTTCAGTTTGTTGCCCCTAAGTATTCTGCCAGTATAATCACAGTTGATACTATAACCACAAAATTTGAAGGTAACTTTTTGAGAAAACTATTTATTTGGAGAGATTAGTAAAAGGATTCTGCTAGTGACAGGCATAGGATCTGATCTAGCAGAAGGCAGTGCTTAGGACTGTCAGGGTAATAAGGAGGCTTGGGTAGGAGTGAGGTTTAATGAATAGACACTTAAGCTTTCTATCTTTGTAACTATGAATAACTTGAGATGCAACAACCATCCTTCTGCTACACTATCATGTTCAATAGTGTCTACCCGACCATCTGCACAGTCCTGATGAAAACACTGCTGTTGGAGCTAGCCCAATACAAAGCAGCTTTCTACTAGAGAAAACCTCATCTCCCACTTTCCAGGATAGAGGAGAGAGAGGAAGTGTAGAAGCAGATAGAAAGTGTATTAGAATGTCTGGCTGGTAGGTTTCTGTGGCTTCTAAAAATCTATTATTCTACCCCTACAGTGGCTCTGGAGGGAGAGACTGTATTAGGAAAACTGGATTGAGAATTTGGTAGTCCATGCTCAAAGCTGGAGTTCTGGGGATAAACCAATTCAGCAGGCTGGCTACCACTGAGTCATATTAATCATAGCATCATGGTGGGCATAGAGGCAATTTGTAAAGAAATCATTCTCTCCACTTCTGAATCTATACAGTGAGCTATAAATAACATGAATGGTGGTAGCAAATAGAAAGCAGAAACAGTGAGCTTTGCAGTGGTGAAAGAAAATCAATTTAATCTCCGTGTTCAAGAGATGGTAGAATTATGGTTTACAATACTTAAATCAAGGCAATCTAACTTTCGTATTAGATGCAGAGCATTCAATGGCGCCATGAGACTGGTCTTCTCTGCAAACAGTGCTTGAGTCGGTGAAGAAGCCCATATATAATCAGCAGCTCAATTAGATAAGAAATGCTGACTTAATGGAGCCAAGAGATAAAGCACAGGAAGGAAGCGTCTCAGGCTTCAGAGAACCATGGGAGTGCAGGTTAAAATTGTAATTACTTTATGGAAATAAATCCTGTATGGTTAAATGCCGCTTTACATTCTAAATTTTCACGATTTCAAACTATGTACAGGCCAGGGTGCTAAAGGGGGCCTTTTCATGCATATAAGGTTATTCAGAAAAATCCAGGAAGTATAAGTAAGTAAGTAAGTAAGACAAACTGTGTGTGGACTAACAGACAGAGATCTTTCATTCTGAGTTCTTACATCTCCTGGGCAGAATGGTAAAGGTGACCCTTACAGTTATGAAAGGTTATTCATAACATGCAAAGAAAAGGGCAATCATATTTATTGCATTATAATAATAAACATGGAATTGTTATGTTTTTATACAAGTTTTCTTAAAAGCTTTCGAGGAAGCATGATGATGGGGGAAACAGCGGAGCAGATAAATTACTTGTATGTCCCTGTAGAGTACGTGGCTGAAAAAAGATTTAAACACTGTGCTATCAAGAGTCAGCATTACCTTTTACCACACACCTTGCTTTTGCAAGGAGCATTGTCACCTGCTGTTCTCTCAGCTAAGATTGATAGTAAAACGTACCTGGCCCGATTGCATTGGGTTAAAACAAAGGGTTGTGTGACACAGGAGAAAACAAATTTCTACATCAAGAGTTCTCAGGGAAAGATTTAGAAACCTTTGTTCTTATGAAGATCTCTATGAAAATGACATGATATTAATCGTTGTAGGCTTAGCTTATTATAATGGATTCTTGCCAAAGGCTCGAGAATTAGAGTACATGATATTTCAAACACAAAGCCAAAAACACTATTGATCAGTTCCCTAATGTTCTGTCTCTTTCCAATACACTAGCACTAATATAATAATGGAACAAAGATTTTAATAATTATGCATCTCAAAATAGTTCCTGGAATTATACTTTTAAAAACATGATTCCTCTTTACTAAATATTACATAGATGAAAATGTCTAATTCCTTAACTAATGCATGTTTTGGGACTTCATTTTCTGGTAGATTGACAATTTGTAAATATTCACTTTCAAAACAAGAGTCTTATCAAGTATGTCTTACATTTGACCAAAGATTATTCTTTCCATAACCAGAATTCACATAGCTTACCTCTAAGCTCCTGTGTTTCAAGTTATCAGTAAAACTCACCTACTCTGAACTAATGAAGACTGCTCTAAATGAGAAAAATATCTAGTTACCAGGCAACAGTGATGACATCAAGATTCTGTCTCTCTCTTTCCAGATGGATACAGTCACAGTCTCTCTAGCTGCACATTGGTTAGGTGACAGCTTTTCTGTATAACTGCTTTCCCAAGCACAATGCACTATGCTATGATACCTAAAATATCACTTTTATAAAGAAAAAGTGAGATGAATATATTTTGAGCATGTAACTGTGAAAGACAAACTTCAATCAGCCATTAGAAATCCATTCATATTTTCTCAAGGCTTTTTTTGCACACTGTTATTTGAGATTACTATAAAGAATCTTCCTGATAATCCAGCTCATGGGCAATGGCAATATAGGTTCAATTTTTCTGCCTTTCAGGTACACAGTGTGAACACACCTTCTCCTATACTGTTCTTGCGTTTACAGGCATATACTCTAAAGAAAGTTTCACTACAGCATAGATTTGATATAATAAGAAGAATAAGGCAAAACTCAGATACAGGAAGTTGCAAAGAGTTAACAAGACAAATTTAGGAAGCAGCCATTCATTATCTACAGTTACATTTTGCTCTCAGATCTGCAGGCGGAAAAATACAACTGCCAATTGATATTCACTACCCAGAGGATATATTTGTAAAGAAAGTCTTTCATGTAAATTCACCAGAAAGACACTTTACTCATTGATGTGTAGCTCAATAGAGCCTCGTATGCTTTTAACTCTGAGATAGCACTGTGCAGTAAAAGTTACAATGCTTCTCAGGGACACAAGCTACATACATTGACAGGCATGTTTTAACTGGAAGAGAGCCATGCAGTCAGCCAAGTGGTAAAGTGGAGGCATATGGATAATAAAATGAGTTGTAATGCTTACCGAGGTGAATTCCATGAATGAAAAAAATGTCTTCTAGTAGACTAAATTTAAAGTGAAAGACTAGCAGGCTAAAGTCCCTCCAATAGGTAGGGCAACTTGTGCATGTGCATACACAGTGTATGAGAATTCAAGGGTAAGAAAAGAATAATTCAGAGAAAACAGCAACTTTATATGAAAAATAAGACAGTAAAAGAGTATAGCAGTAACATTTCCCACAAAGAGCTTTGTTTAGCACGTTTGTTTAAAAAAAAACTGAAATTAATTATTATTTTCTGCTTTTTTATTTCTTACAAGTAAAAATGCATTGATTTCTTAAAATTCAAAAAGAGTCCTGATCTAATGAGTCTTCTATCCATTTTCTTAAGGGTAAGGAGGTGACTTGGAAAGACCAGCCAAAGAGTGGTTAGCTTACGTGCTGCCACAGTCTGTTGTCTGGAGTCTATTTTACTTGTCTTAGTTACTTTTTTACTACCGTGACAGAACAATGAATAGCACAACTCAGGAGAATTGGGTTAGATTTAGAGTCCATGATGGCAGAACGAGACAGGGCCAGGAACATCTGTGACTTATATCTCCAAACTGTGACCAGGAGGCAGATAGGAGGCACACTGGAAATGATGCAAATCTTCTGAGACCTTAAAGTCAAAGTGACAAACTCCAACAAGGCCACACATCCTAATCCTTCCCAAACTTTGCCATCACCTGGGGACCAAACACTCAAAAATATGCGCCTTAGTGGCCATTTTCATTCTAACAACCACAGTTCTGGACTGGGCAAAAAAAAAATATATATATATATATATTATATATAATATATATATTATATATATATATATCTGCCATTTCAATTACTTTTAAAAACATGTTATCAGTGTATAGGCACCATTTAGAGAAAGGTTTTTATTTATGTGCTGGTGTGCCTGACGTTTGCTGGAGCATCTTAACCTCTAGTTTAATTAAATCCAGAATAATCAAATTCTTTCTCAAAGGAGGAATATTTAGGCTCCATAAAGACTATAGTTACTTTAGAACTGCAATTAAAACTGCTGCAGTTCAGTCAAATTGTGTGAGAAATACTCTAATTACTAAAGACATGAGAACTCAACAAAGATGGCTCAAGGCACCTAGAGTGAAATCGATAATTTGCTGCCACCACTATCTATTAGGTAACTATCACTTTCTCACTGAAATTATTTCTTAGAACATTTCAAATACTAGGAAGAGTTTTATTCTTCCATTGATATGAGAAAGACAAACAAATAATAATTCATCTAAGAAAGCTCAAGGAGGTGATTAGCTCATTTCAGTTACTTCATAAGTCCCTAGACATCAAAACAGTTAAAGTGTTTTTCATATAAACAGTGTGACCACTGATGGGAACATCACAAATGCTAGCCAAGCAATTAGAAAGACTCACAAATTCCTACCTAAGCCCTTCACTAACGTACTCCTTTGCAAATGTATTAAAGAATTTGGATGTTACACATCTGTGGTTATTGATTTTTTTAAAGATTTATTAGAAGAATGGGATTGTGGGAGCCAGAGGCATCAAAGACACCACAAGAACATGATTCATAGAATCAACTAACTGGGGTCCAAGGGGCTCACAGTGACTGAACTGACAGTCAGGGAGCCTGTATGGGTCTGAGCTAGGTTCTCTGTGTATACGTTATGGTTGTTTAGTTTGATGTTCTTGTGGGCCTCTTAACAGTAAGCAAGGGGTGTCTCTGACTCATTTACCTGCTTCTGGGACCCTTTATCCTCCAAGTGAGTTGCTGTGTCCAGCCTTGATATAAGGGTAAATGCGTAGTCTTATTGTAACTTATGATGCTATGTTTGGTTGGTATTCCTGGGAGGCCTGATATTTTTTTCAGAAGAGAAATAGAGAAGAGAGGAGGAGTGAGTCTGAGCAAGAGGGAAAGTAAGGGAGGAAGTCCAGGGAGGAGAAGAAGAAGAATGGGAATGTAATGGATGAGAAGAGAATTAAATAAAAATCTTTAAAAATTTATTTTATGTCTGTGAATGTTCTGCACCAGATACCCTGGAACTTGAGTTACAGGTGGTTGTGAGGCACCACAAGGGTGCTAAATATTGAATCTGTGTCTTCTGCAAAATCAGAAAATCCTCTTAACCCCTGAGCCATCTCTCCAGCCCATTGGCCATTGTTTTTAACATGACTACAACTAAAACAAAAGAAAAAAAAGGAAAAAAAAAACCTCAAAATAGGAGCCTAAGATGTCTTGGTGTAATTATTTTTAAAGCAATATAATATTTTGTAACAAGTAGAAAAAAAGCTTGAAGGCAGATAGAGAGGAAAGTAAGACTTACAAATGGACAGAGCCTACTCCGGTTTGAAGAGTTATCTGAAGTGTAAGGGAAATTTTGTTAGGCCATTTATTCTTAAGAACTTCCTTAAGTCATCTTGAATCAGAAAATGCAATTCTTGCCAAGAACACCATTTATTACATAAAGAGTCCTTTATTGTGAAAATTATGCTCCTGTCTGATTTCTGGCGAAGCTTCTTTTTGTCCGAAAACCTACCTATAACAATACAGTATATTATCTGGAGACTACGCAATTGAGGATAATGAGCTTAAGACTTCTTCATTGTATATGAATGCCATATTTTAGTAGAACAGTTATCTATCTATTCTTTTAATTATTCTTTAAAATTCTTATTGTACCATCTGACTCTGTATTTCTATGTTGAAAGTGAAAAATTCTGTCAACAATCCAGCTGTTTTCAATCATCTTACAGATAAGTTACTGTGAAGATAAAACATTTAAGTGAATGGCAATTCAGTTTCCATTGAGACTAATGAGTGAATTTGGTATAACCTCTCTAGACTTAGAAAAACTGGTTTTCTTCATGATAGTATTAAATAATCACATTATTATAATCAAAAGCAGGCGCTTAATGCTTCAGTGGCTATGAGTAGGTAAAAGTCTTCATTGAAATATCCATGGGGTAGGAGACTATATCTATTTTAAGATATTTCAGAGATTAGCTTTCAATTTGAAATTGCAGATATTCAGCAAACATCCAACAACAATATTATTATCAGGTCAAAAGAGAATATTCATCACTACAGTTTAGTTCATGTTAACAAAAATTATCCTTGAATGACAAAAACATAATATGACACGCATGGAGAGATGTCTCCATTATTGAAAATGCTCTCTGCTCTTCTGGAGAACCAGAGATCAGTTCCTAGAACCCCAGTCAATGTTCTTACAACCACCTGCAACTCAGTCCCAAGGGATTCTAAGCCATCTTTTGGCCACCACACACACATACACACACACACACACACACACACACACACACACACACACACACACA
>OU015756.1:69694396-69741700 GCA_907169655.1 Acomys percivali
CACACACACACACACACACACACACACACACACACACACACACACACCACAAACACACACTGCATAAATTCCACAAACACACATACATAAATAAATAACAGCAAATCATTAAAAAACAGTTATATAAGTAGATTGACTATAGCTGAAATCACATGACACAATAAATTTTATTCATAGGTTTTTAAGTAAATTAACATAAGGCTTACTCCTTTCAAATTACACACCATAATTTCTGAATAGCTCACTTATATGCCTATATTAAAATAATCCAAGAGCAAGTAAAATCTATGACATTTTCAGACACATATTTATATGATAGACACACTGATGTATTTGTTATAAAATATTAATGTCTAAGCATGTAACTAAGCAAGCCCTATAGAAAAATTTGAGATTTACAATAAAGAAAATTACTCTTTTTTTAAAGCTTAACCTTGTTAGGAAAACCATGGGGTATTTTCTAGCATGTTTCTCAGTAAGACAACAAACATCTATTTGATGAGTGAAACATAAGGATAGTTATCAATGTGCTAGAAATATCAAGAACTTTTTCTTTCTCGGTGAATTAAAAATCACCCATTCATTTGTCTTTTGCTACTATGGATTTAGTATTTCTTTAATACCACCTTAAAAAGAGAACTGTAAGTGCAGGAGAGATGGCTCTTGCCTTTATTCCAGAGGACGAGACTTGGGTCCCCATCATCCATGCAGTGTAGTTCATAACCCACTGTAACTAACTCCAGGCCCTGAGGAATCTGACTCCATCATCTGAACTGTTTAGTACCTGCACATACACGTGTCCACACCCTCCACATACATATTTGCATAACTAAAACTAAAATAATACTTAAAAAATAGGTGCTGACAAATGATGAAATTCAGTGTTGCTTTCACTTTACTGCAATACACAATTTTGAAAGTGAAAAAATAACTTTCTCTGCAAATAAATAACGATTCTCACTATGTAACTGCAATAAACAATAGAGTTGGCTTGGCCTAGCCAACTTGGAAGGCATGCATCTTTTGTATTTCAAGTTAGAGTCCATGGCTCCTGGGGCACAATGTGCCTTCCAGTTCCTGGGAAACTGAGGCACTCTCTCAGGCAGTGATGTGTTCAGGTCGCTTGGTGTTTCTCTCTGTATTGAATGAGAAGTCAGGGAAGCCTGGAAGCATGACAAGACACTTGGACTTTGACATTAATCTTGTGTACCCTGTATAGCTTGCAAACATCATTGTATCCTAGCAACGACAACTCTATCGATCCTGGCAATCACCACTTTATCTGGTTTTTGATAAGGATATAAAATGTCTGATATTGCTCTCAATAGAATTGTCACAGTCTCATTCTTGCTGTGGCCACTCCAACCCAAGGCCAGGTAACCTTGGCGAAAGAAGTAAACATTGGAGCTTACATGTATCCATCTAATTATCAAATGAAACCTGAGTCATGTAGCATTCAATTCAATTGTGGAAAAAAAAAGTTTTAATACTTGCATTCAGTTCTTGTCTTGAAAACATGAAAAATTTTCCCAACTTCAGCTGTTCTTTCCTAAAAGCTTGGATTATACCTTGCTTTAATAAAAAGACAACATATTAAAAAGTTAAGTGATATTACTTCTTATAGATAACTTATATATAATAATGAACATAGATTATGTAGTTAGTGCTTTCAGAATTATCTATGTTTTATAGACTTTGTTGAGTTTTTTTTTCTGAAAGCAATAACTACATAAATCTATATTAATTCCAATCAAGGGAAACATTTTTAAAAGTTCTTTTTATCTTCCAGTGGTGTCCAGGAAAACAACATTTATAGATTAATAGACAACACTTCAATATTATAAATAGTCTTCTTAGTACACATCATAATTATTTTTCTGCTTTTTAATGTACTTTAATACTGCATTATTGTCTCTCCAGGTAAAGTCCTGTCTTTTGAGTTCTTAATTACTTAAAATTCTGCACATAGTTAAACAAATTTTCCTTTAATAAATAAAACCACAGAAAATAGGAATCTATGGTTTTCTGTATACAGGGAATGGGTCATCTGATCCAATCCATTATTTTAAATTACATATTACAAAAATGTATAGAACACATGGTTTTTCAAAAAACAATATCCAAGGGGACGACGAAAAATGTATAAAACAAACTCCTTAGTCAGCAGGGAAATGCAAATCAAAACAACTCTGAGATTCCATCTTACACCCATCAGAATGGCTAAGATCAAAAATTCAAGCGACACCACATGCTGGCGAGGATGTGGGGAGAGAAGATCACTCCTTCATTGCTGGTGGGAATGCAAACTAGTACAACCCCTTTGGAAATCTATCTGGTGCTATCTCAGAAAACTGGGAATAGGGCTTCTTCAAGACCCAGCTATTCTACTCCTTGGAATATACCTAGAAGATGCTCCAGCACACAACAAGAAAATTTGCTCAACCATGTTCATAGCAGCCTTATTCATAATAGCCAGAACATGGAAACAGCCTACGTGTCCATCAGTAGAAGAATGGATAAAGAAACTGTGGTACATATACACTATGGAATACTACTCAGCTATTAAAAACAAGGAATTCCCGAAATTTGTGGATAAATGGATTGAGCTAGAAATGATCATAATGAGTGAGTTAACCCAGAAGCAGAAAGACTCAAATGATATCTACTCACTTATATCTGCATCCTAGCCCAAGGGGCATGTCCCACGAAAGCCTTCACTTACCAGGAAACTGGGACAGAGGGGAGGACATCCTATTGGGACTCTAGATGAGAGAAGCATGGGAGAATAGCAAAGTAGAAGGATCCAGAGTGTCCTAGAAACCTACAAGTAGAACACTATGATAGGCAGATTTGGGCCCAGGGATCTCGCTCAAACTAAGGCACCAGCCAAGGACAATACAGGCAGTAAACTTCAAACCCCTACCCAGATCTAGCCAATGGTCAGAACATTCTCCACACTTGAGTGGAGAGAGGGATATGACTTTCTCACGTACTTTGGTGCCTCATATTTGACCATGTCCCCTGGAGGGGGTGACCTGGTGGCACTCAGAGGAAGGACAGCAGGTTACCAAGAAGAGACTTGATACCCTATGAGCATACACAGGGGGAGGAAATCCCCCTCAGGAACAGTCATACGGGAGGAGAATAAGGGGAAAATGGGAAGGAGGGAAGAATGGGAGGATACAAGGGATGGGATAACCATTGAGATGTAACAAGAATAAATTAATTTTTAAAAAAAGTAACAAAAAAGTCTAAACTATCAATTTTAGTTTTAGTCTTCTATTTGCTTTTCTATAAAGGGTGCCAACATTTTAACATAATGTCATCTACAAATTGCTAAGCTATCTATACAGCAATCCTGGGAATATGTAGCCAAGGTCAAGTTAGGGTGGCAGTGATTAGACATGTTCATATCCAGGTTTAAATTAGTGTTAAGAGGAACACAGTTGTTATAAATAGAAAACCCCATCATTCAGTTTTTACCAATAAAGACTCATGAGCCAGATGCTGGAGTGGAAGCCTACCATCTCAGAGAGGCAGAGAGAGCACCCAGGTAGCCTTCCTACTCAGCCAAAGTCCCAGAAGGAAAAAGCCAAAAGCCTTCCTACTCAGCTCACATCTCATCTTTCTCCCCACTGTCTTAAATATCCTCAGCTCAATGTTCCTCCTTTCTGTTTGGTCAGCTGATTTCTTGTTCTGCCTCTTCACCAAGGGCTAACTTTATTTAATCCTGTTTACAGAATGCTCTTGGATTAAAGGTTTGTGCTAGGGCTGCAATGCACCACAAGTACTTGTTTACAGTAAACAGA
The DNA here is from genome assembly GCA_907169655.1 of Acomys percivali. Taxonomy (NCBI): domain Eukaryota; kingdom Metazoa; phylum Chordata; class Mammalia; order Rodentia; family Muridae; genus Acomys; species Acomys percivali. The sequence continues at coordinate 69,698,206 of OU015756.1, forward strand.
AAGCTCTCTTGGATTAAAGGTGTGTGTTAGGACTGTTCCACACCAGAACAAGGAACAGGTTTTGTTTGTTGTCAGTCCATAATTTTGGGGTTCACAATAGGATCAAATATCCTGTAACAGAGCACAATTAATTTTCACCATAAAACTCAATATTTTATGCAAATTTGATATTCTAGTCAGTATGAAATTTAAGGTACAAAAGGCATTGGCTTTACATTATATTATATATTTATGGTTTTGTCTAATTTGCTGGACTAAATGGAACTAACATGTGAAGTTAGTAGCCTACTCCAAAGCTCACAACTATTTTTAGATAGGTGAATAAAAAATATGAAGAGGAAATTGAATTTGAGATTACAGACTCACTCTCACATCCATGCCAAAGAGAGAGAGAGAGAGAGAGAGAGAGAGAGAGAGAGAGAGAGAGAGAGAGAGAGAGAGAGAGAGAGAGAGGACAAAGTTTATTTTTCTAGTTATCTTTTTCCAGAGCTTATATTTTATCTACCTAATCTAATATTAGGTTCCAAAGCACTACTTATTATGAGGAAATATACAGTGACAAAACTTGTAAATGAATGATATCCATATGGTATTGTTCTTTTGAAGAAAAAATAATGTGTATAATGTGATAGCTATACAGGAGAAGTTAGGCTTTCATGAGCCCAGGACGACAGAGTTCCCTATGACAGAAACAGTGCTTTAACAGATACTACAGGAGCAGCGGCAGAGTTAATTAGAGTGCACCAAGAACAGGGGTGGGAGGTAAGAGCAAATCAAATCAGGGCAGATGCTCCCTCAAAACTCAAAAGCATTGGAATGTGAATCACCTGAGGAAGAATGAGCTGAGACATAGCAACTTGCTGCATAAAAGAAACAAAGCCAAGATGATAAGGATGTCTTTAGTGGTATACATCTACGTGGTGCACATCTATTGCTAAGAGAGTAGTCATGTTTATGTGACCAATGTAGACACTGTTAAGATTATGACATTACAGTGTTTATTTCTACTAAAAATAGAAGAATGGATAATTCATGGCATAATTAAGAACCTCCTCCAGTCCACACAGAGTTCTAGGGGATTTCATCCATTTTTATGAGGTTAGAAAACACCTACCTGTTTGCCACCAGTGGTCTAGAACAGGGACTCTGAAGACCTTTTTGGACCATTCTAGGGTCTCTACATCACATCTTTCCCCAGCCACAAACAGTGTCTTGAACCTGAGTATAAGAAATACAGTGAATTCAAAGTATTCTCAGACAATTAAACTAAATATTTTCTTTTATGTTAAAAAAAATTCAGTTGAATCCATCTATACCAGTTACATCTGTGGAAATCAGCTCTGTAGAGGATTATTATGTTGTCAGAGAGTGAATAAGATGCTTAATTGTATTCAAATGTATCCACATGCAGTTCTTAGTGCTGATGTACTTCAAAAGCAGAACTCAGAACTACAGACAGATGCTCAGCTCCAAAAACTGAGTTGACTTAGTAAGGTATCTGTCACATTCCTCTAAACACCAAATATGAAAAGCCTTTCCCCCTTGACATTAGCCTTGCTAATTTTAACTCCTACTTTCTTTTTTTTTTTTTTTTTTTTAATTCCTATGCTCACAGATACTAAGGCAGCAAATTGGATCACACATATTATTTCTCATGAGTTCCTTTAGGAGAGATTACTATGAGCTTAAGAACATATTTTCTCCATCCCATGAAACATACAGAGGGAAAAATGGCTAATAATGAAGTATTATTGTGGCCTTTAGGGTCAAACAGCCTCTTATAGGAAAGAACCTGAGTTACTGAAGGATGAAGGACAATTAACATCACTGACAGGGAAAACTGCCCCAGAGTAGAAAGAACAAAATAGAAAAATGGACCTAATCTGACCCTGTTAGTGATTCATTGAAAGAAAGGCTATGTTTCTTTCATGGCATTGCCCTCATGGCCTGTCTGTCAGAAGAAAGAATGGGTGGATGAGAAGTTAATTCATTATTATCAATGGGAAAATGTTCAACAAACAAACCCTGCCTGCTCATCTTGAACAATGCAGACTGCTTCTGGCAGAATCTTACTGCTATCTAAATTGATAAAGTATTTCTTATAGCTTTAACTAGCCTTGCTCTGTGATCCAGCAACATTCTGGTTCTATTTGATATAAGCATACATCTCTTCTATACATTTAATCCTTCTCATGAACATTCATCTTTATGAACCTGAAACCCATGAAGATTTGTTGGATCTTTTGATTTACGAAACAATGAGGTATGAAGATTGGCATGAAGAAAATTCTTGTCAGTTTGAATGCATTTTATAATTAAAGAAATAATGCTGTATTTTGAGAGTACAAGAATTGATAATGGTACAGTGATATGAGGAGGAAAAAATATGGGATGGTTATCTTAGGAAATTTTCCATAGGTAATACAGCATGGAAAGTGTTTAGACCAGCTCACTGTTTTTCACAAACTTACTGAGTAACCTCAGGTTTCACATAGGGACATCAGAGCTGGGTATGAAACAGAGGAAAAAGAAGGGAAGGTCTGCAGGAAGACTATTTGGAGAATTAAGTAAGTGCAAGACAATAGTGAGATTAAACAGTGGGAAAACCACGAAAAATGTTCAAGAAGAAATATTAGAGGGAAAGGATGAAAGCTAGAGAAAAAATAAAATATTTTTGGAAATGAAAGCAGAGTAAGAGAAACATGGTAGAATTCTTAATGGCATACCTGTAACGAAGAAAGAGTTTAGGGGGATGGAGACACTAAAACATGAAAAGACACTAGAGGAAATATGATAGTGTTGATAAGAAGTTTAATATCAAAATACTGAAAATTATCCAAGGAGCTAACTATACAAAGTGAGAATGACTTCCTGACTGAAGTTCTTGAAAGAAAGTGGGAAAGGGGAAAATTAGTAATTCAAACAAATGACACAGAGCTAATTAAGAATTGGGTTATTAGAAAAAGAGAGTGTTCATGTTCTACTGTTCTCCTCTACCTTTAGGGCTAATCTTGGCCCAAAGCTGTAGCTTAGCCTTCATAGGTAGGAAAATAGTAAAAGTTCAAGGAGAAACTACCAATTGGAGACTAACCCATAACATTTTTACACATCTCAAGCCACATATTTCTTCAAAGTCAAAGTGGTCCAGATGGAACTGAATGTCTATATGAAGAACATCTTAAAATAGTTGCTTTTATTTTTCTTTGCTTTTGGATAAGTCTTATTGTATAAGCCAGGCTGGCCTATAAACCACTACAGATCTAGAGTCTTAAATTCATGGTCTCTCTGCTTTGTGTTCCTGAATATTGGGATTGCAGACAAACTACTTCCTTTAATTTAATCTAATTATTAGTTTAATGCTTATCTTTACTGACATAAAGTAAACTATGTTAATTAATGAAATACACATTGGCCCCGAGTTCCTATTTTATGGCTCATAACAGCACTGTATATGTCTAAGTACCGTGTATTCATGTTGTTTTATGGTCCAATTTTATTACATCATTCTTATATTGTAGTTGTACAAGAATGCTTATAGTAGCAGTCTACATGCAAGCATTAAAAAGCAAAACAGGATAGAATGCCCTATGACAGATTAGAGAAAACACCAACGGTAGTAATAGATACCCTAGGCTGGAGTCACAAGCATTGATCAGGTAGGAATTGAACTCAGACTCCACAAGTGAAATATGCCACATCTCCAGATCCTCCAGACTTCCTTTTCTTTTCTTTTTTTTCATAAAAATAATTTGCCATTTACCATAACCAAAGTTGTAAGATCATTAATAATTTAGAAATGTCAAAGTAGTCAGAACCTATGTGATCTTCCAAAGTTAAAATGTTACTTTCTATATCATTTATCTCTCGCTACGTGTATAAAATAAAAATGTGTAGTTTGGGTGATGGTCTAGTATCTTCCAAAGACCTGGACTCAACTCCTAGAATCCATATGGTGGTTCACAACCATTTGTAATTACAATTCTAGGAAATCTGATGCCTTCTTCTGACCTCCAATGGGCAACAGAGACAGGTAATTCCCACACATACATGTAGCAGAAACACTCATATACATAGAAGAAATACATTTTCTTTTAAAAATGAAACAAAAGTTAGACGCTAAAATGTTTTCAGAATAAATATGGTAATGAAGTAATTTTAAATATTATGTTGAATGAAATATCACTGAGTTCCCAATTTCTTTCAGTAAATGAAACTAATTTACATGATTTCCTATTTTTTTCTCACTCTGAAGAGATTTAAATGAATATCATACTATAAATCTCTAAATTTTGTTAAGAATTGGGTCACCTGCCTATAATGCCAGCATTGGGAGTTGGAGAGATCTTATCTAGGTAAGACTGGCCTACAGATCAAGCTCCTAGCTAACCTGGAATACTTTAAAAGATCTTGTCTCAGGAAAACATATAATTTGAAGTTATCTTACACAGGAGTCGCTTTCATGGTACTAAGCTTGCTCAGTATAAATGAGGTCCTGGGTTTGATCCTTGACCCATAACAACAACAACAACAACAAAGTAGGTTGCCAAATACATTTTGTTTGCAATAGAGAGTAAAATAGCCCAACAGAAATGGATACTAAAACATTATTATAATGAAGAGCTTTTATGTAATCTGTAGGTGCAGAAGAAAAAGTAATTACTTCTTTCAAGGTCTGTCAACTATTAAATAAGCGAATACTATTCTTCCTCTGTGCCAAGAGATACTTAGTAAAAGCAGATCACCTCAGTAATGTCTCATGCTCCATGGCAGATCATCATTGTTTTTATCACTTTCATTCTGCTGTTGCTATCTTCTTTCTTCCCTCCACTCTGCTTAACACTTGAATTCACATCCAGAATGCAATTCCCATGTTGATGTCACTTGGGTTTTTGCAAATTCTGTCAACGAGTAACTAGGATTCTGCTTAAAAGTTCTCTGAAATCCAGCCAGGAACATAACTTATTTTTATTATCTTTTAGATCCACCAGTACAGGTTAATGGACATTTGAGACTTTAGAAATTGAAAGGGGATACAGAGATGGGTTACAAAGAGTAAACCAGTTACTGAATTCCTGAGATTTTCTTTGCTGAAACTTTTGCTGATTGGGAAACGGTCTTTCTTCCTTCCTTCCTTCCTTCCTTCCTTTCTTTCTTTCTTTCTTTCTTTCTTTCTGATTTTTCTTTTTACTGTATATTTTTTAAAAGATTATTTATTATGTATACATCCTGCCTGAATGTTTGCCTGCCCACCAGAAGAGGGCACCAAATCTCATTATAGATGGTTATGAGCTAACATGTGGGTGCTGGGAATTGAACTCAGGACCTCTGGAAGAGCAGCCAGTGCTCTTAACCTCTGAGCCATCTCTCCAGCTCTGTATTGTTATTTTTTAATTTGTTCACTTTATATCCCGATTGGAGCCCCTTCTCTCATCATCTCCTGGTTCCACCTCCCCTAGTCCTCAGAAAGGGGAGCCATCCTCCCTTAATATCTGACCTCAGCCTATCCGGTCTCATATGGACTGCCTGTTTCCTCTTCCTCTATGGCCTAGCAATGCCATCCCACCAGGAGGAAGTGATCAACAAATGGTCACCAGAGTCATGTCAGAGTCAGACCATACTCCCCATGTTATCGGACCCACAAGGAGACTGTGATGCCCATCTACTACACCAGAGCAGAGAGTTTAGGTGATCACTATGCATGGTTTTTGGTTGGTGCATCAACTTCTGCAATGCCCCCCTTCCCTGCCCAGAATTTTGGCTCCATTGGTCTCCTTGTGGAGCTCCTGACCCGTCCAGGTCCCTCTACTCCCCAACTCTTCAATAAGACTGCCTGTGCTCCACCCCACGTTTGGCTGTGAGTCTCAGCATCTGCTTGAATCCCCTGCTGGATGGAGTCTTTCAGGGGACCTCTATGGTAGGATCTCATCCTGTTCCTTCTCTTCAACTGCTTCCAGTGTCTATTCTAGTTGTCTTTCTGAATGATAATTAAGCATTGTCCCTAGGCTCCTTCTTGTTATTTAACTTCTTTAGGTCTGTGTAGTGTAGTATAGTTATCCTGTACCATGTGGCTACTATCCACTTATAAGAGAATATATACAACACATGTCTTTCTGGGCCCGGGTTACCTCATTCAGAATGATCATTTCTAGTTCCATCCATTTGTTTGCAAATTTCAGCATTTCCTTGTTTTAATAGATGAGTAGCATTCCATTGTGTTATTGTACCACAGTTTCTTTATTCATCCTCTGGTTGAGGGGCATCTAGGTTGTTTCCAGTTTCTGCCTATTACGAGTAAAGCTGTTATGAACATAGTTTAGCAAATGTCCTCCTTGTATGGTGGAGCATCTTTCCAGTATATGCCCAGGAGTTGTATGGCTGGGTCTTGAGGTAGCATTACTCCCAATTTTCTGAAAAACTGCCAGATTGATTTCCAACGTGTTTGTACAAGTTTGCACTCCCACTCCCAGCAATGTAGGGGTGTTCCCCTTTATCCACATCCTCTCTAGCATGTGCTGTCACTTGCGTTTTTAATCTATGCCATTCTGAGGGATGTAAGATACAATTTCAGTGTTCTTTTGATTTGCATTTCCCTGATGACTAGGGACTGACTGTGAGCATTTCCTTATGTGTTTCTCAGCCACTCAATATTCCTTTGTTGAATTTCTCTGTTTAGTTCTGTATCCCATTTTTAAATTGGATTATTTGGTCTATTAGTGTTTATTTCTTGAATTCTTTATGTATTTTGGATAATAGCCCTCAGTCAATGTAGGATTGGTGAAGATCTTTTTCCAGACTGTAGGCTGTCATTTTGTTCTGTTGACAGTGTCCTTTGCCTTACTGAAGCTTTTCAGTTTTACAAGGTCCCATTTATTAATTGTTGATCTTAGAGCCTGAGCTGTTGGTGATCTCTACAATATAATGTTTGAAGTCCTAGCTTGAGCAATAAGACAACTAAAGGAGATCAAAGGGAAACAAATTGGAAAGGATGAAGTCAATGTGTCTGTTTGCAGATGATATGATAGTATCATAGAACTAAGGGTAGAGACAGAATGGAGACAAGAAAGTACACAAAAAAATCATTATTCTAATTAGCAGAAACAGGTTATAAAATAACTTTGATGAATATTACCTTCCTGAAATGCATATATAACATTAGCAGACATCTGGGAATTACAATAAAATCTGAATTCCTGAAACTGACAGAATAAGAAATGTAAAAACTTAATGAAAGCTTAGATATAAGTGAAAAGAGGATTTGATAACCAAAATCATGTAACTGTCTTGGGTAAGTAAAAAGCAATAATAAGGACATAAATTATAGCACAGGAGATAATAGTTTAAAAGTTCAAGCACATGTCAGTAGTGTTCCAGTGGTTAGAAGGAAGCATAAAATAGGGGCAGGATGATGTCAGAAAAAAAAAAAAACTGTGCACAACTAACTACACTAACAGATTAAAGGAGCCATAGATCGACAAAGTAATTTAAACCACACATATTCTCCATTCATAATTTAAGACCTTTGCACAAAGTAAACAACAAACCTGCATAGTTTTATTTGTCATTATTTCAAAACGCATATTTAAATAAAATTTTCAGTTGATGAACTATTTAGATAGTAGAGAAAAATTTACTTCCAAATCCTTCTATAAAACCAGCATATCTATGCAATCCAAATAAATGAAAGTTTAAGAAGAGAAATCTAAAAAGTTAATAAATAATTAAGTTAAAAATAAAAATTCCCCAATATTGGAGGCATAAAATAAAATAAAATAGTGGACACAGATATTTTATTGAAGGAAAATGTCTCCATACTGGGAGACACATGTCATCATATATTTGTTAAAAATGCATGGAATGTTTACCACAAGTGAGCCTGAATATAGACTTATGATGGTAACTATGTATCACTGAAGACTTCTGTGTCAATAGAAAGTATAGACTAGTGAGGTGTGAGATGTTGATGAGGAACGATGCACAATTCATCTGGAGACAGAAAATGTATAGGAATGCAGTAGCTTTCATTAATGTTTTCATGATGTAACCTAGTATTAAATGGTCTATTGGTAGCTGTACATGATGATGCACTTGTATTCCAATACAAGGAAGGCAAGTCTCTGTGAATTTGAGGTCAGCCTGGTCTGTATAGTGAGTTATAGAGGAGCTGGGATAAATAGTGAGGGCTTGTCTAAAAAAGAAGAAGATGATAATGAGGAGGAGGAGGAAAAGGCAGAAGAGAAGGAAGAAGAAGAGGAGGAGGAGGAATATACTAGTAACTTTCAAAATATTAGTGCTTCATTATTACTATTCTTTTATAGAGTTACCCATTTAATAACAAAGTTTCTCCCTACACTGGTATTTGAGATCTCATCTTATTTTTTTCTCTTTAACTTTTAATAATAATCAATATTGATGATTGACTTTTCAAGTGTTAAGCAGACTAAATTCAGATAAATTTAGAAACTGCAGCATGTTGGCAAAAATCCATTAGTTTAAAAATTGTAAAGGCAGTTTGGCTCATTATTCTATCATAAAATTCCAAATAAATATAAATAAAATTATTAAAATTAATGAGTAACTAGAACAATACCATGAGAATATATGTAATTTAGAAAAACTGTTATAGTTCTATGATATTAGAATAAAGCAAAATAAAAATACAGAAAATTACCGCTGACCAAAACATAAATTTCTTGATATAGTTAACAAAAGATATGCAATTCTTTTATAGTAAAACAGAAACCATTAATGTGTGAAATTAGACCTAAAATGAATGGTTACACTAGATTTATAAATTTAAAATGGGTTAAAATGAAAACTTTTGCTGCATCCATCTATATATTCAATGTGAATCCAAACCTTGAGAAGAAAACCTTTCTCATCTCTGTCTCTCCCCTCTCTATTTCTTTCTGTGTGAATCTATGTCTCTGTCTCTCTGTGTGCCTGAGTCTTCTCCCTGTCTTCTCTGTCTCTGTCTGTCTCTGTGTCTCTGTGTCTCTGATTCTGTCCCTCTGTCTTTCTCTTTGTGTGTTTCTGTCTCTGTGTCTCTGTCTCTGTCTCTGTCTCTCTCTTTCTGTCTCTGTCTGTTTGTCTGTCTGTCTGTCTGTCTGCCTCTCCTTATACTAAAATCAGAATACAAATAAAATAGGCCAAGAATATTAACATCACATTTGAAAGATGAAGTTGCAGAGTAAGCATTGCATTATAAACCTGCGGCTATAAACAAAACAATGTGAGAGTAGCAAACCCCTGTTAAGAAAGTCAATACACCACAATAGTAAAAAGCCAAACTGAGGCTGAGAGAGCACTAGCGCAGCACAAGTTAATGTCGGCCCAGAGGCAGAGGATAATCACTGAAACAAGTGGCTTAACTGAACATAAGGATACATATGATGTGTACTCTTCGTGTCATCTACAAAAGAATATAATTCTAATTTGGAAAGTGAAATAAAAATGGGTCTAAGCAAATAACATTGAAAAATGCCTCCTGACATTAGATTTGGTAAAGTGTCTTAGATGGGGCAAGAAAGCACTAAACACAAAGGAAAGCTTGATGACATACATACATTTGAATACAAGACTGAAGGTAAGGTATTGAAAGGAGATTTTAATTACAAATTAAGAAAGAATATAGATGAAAGATAAATGAAAGACAGAGATAAAGATGATAGATAGATAGATAGATAGATAGATAGATAGATAGATAGATAGATAGATAGCTGGATTTAGATAAATGATAGTTTATAGAGGATAGATAGATAATAATAGATATAGAGGATGATAAGATAGGTGATAGATGATATATTCATTGGAAGACTGCAAATTCTTAAACACTTGACAAAATAAAAATTTCAAATGACATTAAGATTCTGAGATGCAATTTTAGGGGGTAGTATGGTATTACCACAGGACAATTAGAATGATAACATTTAAAATTAGCCAAAGTATAATGTTCTAATAAAAACATGAGTTAGAAAGTTCATATACTTCAAATAGGTATGAAAATTAATGCACAACTTCAGGAAACAATTTGCCTGTATTTTACATGCCCTACTCTTACAAATGTCCAATGCTAAATAATATCCATGTATGATATTTATGTGTGTATATAAAGAAGGCATCAATTGTATTTTGGAAATGACTAAAGTTATTCAGCTGTTGTTGTACTAGTGAATACAGTAATGCCTCATACAAAGAGTTGGGAAGGTTTAAGAAGAAAAGTCTAAGAGATTTAAATGCAATATACATATTTACAGTCAGCGAGGAATAATACATTGGAGACATATATTGTGAAACATAGTGACAGATGCTAAGGATTTAATAGAGTATTGTAAATGATGAATTTAGAAAGATATTGATAAAATGTGATATAATATACCTACATGTTAATAACTAAAGTTATTTAATTACACATTTCACAACATGTCTGATTTAACCAATTAAATAAAAATGATTAAAACCATACATCTGTCAACTAGGTAAATAAACTGGCCTTCTTGTGAATGCCATAGATCTAAATTCTCTTTCTACCTGTTAATACTATAGAGTTGTTTTCCAGTTATTTCATTAAGTAAATGATATTCCCATTCTTTCTCTTGTACTTATTTAATCTCATATGCAAACATTTGGTTGCTTATGGTGTCCTCAGTGTCTACAGACTACCTTTACATTTTTCTTTTCTTGTTTTCGTTTATCCCTGAAGTCACTAAAGAAGAGTTAAATTCAGTTTCAAGTCCTCTTCTCCTCTATCTAATTTATAGTAAAACTCTTAAATTGAAAATTCTTTTTAAGGGACTGAATTCTTCAGCATCAAGAATTTGTTGTTGTTGTTGTTGTTGTTGTTGTTGTTGTTGTGAAATCTTCCTTTCCATTATATTTTGTAGGTCATAAATTGTTTTCTAATTTAGTGGAGCTGCATATTCTTTTTCTCATTTTTGGTGAGTTTCTATTACGGGAATCATTTGAAATTCCTTTTGGGGTAATTCAGGAGCTTCTCTTTCTCTGAGGTCTGTTATTGGTGAACCATGTCTTCTATTGTTGATGTCCTATCATGGTTTCTCATGTTCTTCAGATCTGTTCATTGCATTCAAGCTTAAGACTGTAACCACTTGGCCCAAACATTATAAAGTGGCTCCAGAGATAAAAATCTTTCTCCTTGTAACCAATTTCTGTGAGGATACTGGTTCCTTGGTCAGGATATGATAGTTGTTTGCACGCAGCACAGTGGTGTAGTCTTCATGGGACTACTCAGTGGTGATTAATGTTAATGGCTGTGGATGTGTTGATTTGGGCTACAGGAGTTGGTGGCAATGATGTTGGGTACATGGGTAATTAGAAAAAAAAAAGAATTTAGGGATCTCTTGTTGCTTTGTTAATGGGTCTGACTGGGTTTATCGCTGCTCATAACAGCACTAGGATCCAAACATTCAGAGAGGCTGAGACTGGAATCAGAATATGGAAAAATATTACAGCACTTCTGAAGAGAGGTGCAAAAAGAATCTTCTTGTGCACCGGAATGTGGCTCACACACTACACAAGTGTAAGTGTACCGCATATCTCAGCAGTATAGACTCTGGAGGTTGAGACTGAAATGTGGTGCTGATAATGATGGTAGCAGAAGTTTTAGAACATGGCCCAGGCATGGAAGAGGGAAGAAAGAAAATGTGTCACAGCCAGTGCATTGGTGAATCTGGCATAGCTACAACTTAGGTACAAATATTCACAGGACATACTGGCAGCTCAGACCCTGGGGGAAAGAGAAAAGCCTGTGGTGTTGACTCCATGCCCTGGAATGGTATCCCATGGCAACAGCCTATTTTCTGAGGCAAGGAACAGCAGCATTGTCCTTTTGTCATCTCTGCATACTAGCAAAGGTCTGTCCATAGGGTAGAAACATATTACTTGTAATTCTAGTTTAAACTCTCAACAGCAGTGTAAGCACAGCCCTGGTGTATTTATACCCTTGTCATGAAGGTCACGGATACATGCTTTACTTATTGATTCATGATGGATCTAAAATGGAATCTCATTTAATTTTGAAATTTCTTATGTATTCATGAAAATGAGTACACTGTCTTGCTCCGGCATCCTTCTTCATGAACTCCTATTACTTGTCCAATTCCTTTTTGGAGTTGTATGTTTCCTTAGTGAGAAAGGTTATATATTTTGTATATTAAATATTTATTAGTTATATGCACTATAAATATCTTTCTTTTGATATATGACTTTTAAATATTTTTTAATCTTTTGATTGACAATTACACAAATTATAATAGTCACATTTTATTAATATTTCCTTAATGATTTGCGATTCATACTTTAAAATTTATGCCTTGTGTGTGGTCACGCAACAGCAAAGGTCTGTGTCAATGTCCATTACTCACTCATTTCACCACTGACGACCATGTGTACACAGCCCTTGTTTGGACTGCCACCAGGGACCAAGAGCTGTGCAGAGCTGGCCGCACCCCTCACTAGCTGTGGTACTCAGGATAGTGGGCTCTACACATCCTCTGGGAAGCACCGTAAAGTTGGCTCTGATGGCATGGGCATGAGTGAGCCGGCTCTGAGGACATGAAAATGGGAGAGTTGGCCCTGTCCCTTGCCAACTTCAGCATCAGGTGAGCTAGGTGGGGCAGTGCTGTAGAGCTCGCCCTGGTAAAGTGGGTGCAGGTGAGCTAGTGAGGTGACCAACTTAGCTACCACCCACGCCCATATCCAGGGCTTTGAGTGGGCCCTCCTCAGCATCTACTCCACCAGTAAACTGGTAGCGCATGTTAAGGGGCTGGTCCTACAGATCCAAAGCTGTAGGATCTCCACGACATAGAGCAAGAACAAGATATCTGAGAGGAGTTCCAGTGAGGATCTAGTAACAATAGTGTAGCAGAAGCCAGAGGCCTTGGACCAGACCAGTGACTCATTGCAATGGCCATTTGCTAGTAAAGATGTTTGGTAAAGCTTTAAATTTCTATCTATTTAAATGGATGTTGGCTCTTGGATTGCTGTATATTGCCTTTACTGTATTTAGGTATGTGCCTTGTATCCCTGCTCATGAAGGGGTGTTGGATTCTGTCAAAGGCTTTTTCAGCATCCATTGAGATGACCATTGTTTTTTTTTTTTCTTTCAGTTTGTTTATATGCTGGATTACATTGATGGATTTTCATATATTGAACCATCCCTGTATACCTGGGATGATGCCTACTTGATCATTGTGGATAATATCTTTGATGTGTTCTTTGATTTCATTTGCAAGATTTTTATTGAGTATATTTACATCAATGTTTATAAGGAAGATTGGTCTGAAATTCCCTTTCTTTGTTGGGTGTTTGTGAGGTTTAGGTATCAGGGTGACTGTGGCCTCCTAGAATGATCTTAGCAATGTTCTTTCTCTTTCTATTCTGTGGAAGAGCGTGAGGAGTATTGGTGTTAGGGAAGAACACTGTCACTATTAATAATACCCTGTTATGCTTGCAGACAGGAGTCTAGTATAATTTTCTTCATCTGGCAGCTGATGGAGACAGATGCAAAGACCCAAGGCCAAGCTCAGGGAGTGCTATGGAAGAGTGAGAGGAAGGACAGAGGGAGCCCTGAGGGGTCAAGAACACCAGAAGAAGACCTTAGGAGTAATCTAAGCTGGGCCCACAGGGGCTTAGAGAGACTGAACCACTGACCAAAGAGCTTGCATGGATGGAACCTAGAACCTCTATACATATTTAGCCAATGTCTGGCTTGGTCATCCTGTGGGTCCCCTAACAATAGGAACAGGGGCTGTCTCTGAATCTGCAACCCACCCCTGGGTCACTCTCCCCTAGCTGGGCTGCCTTGTCACACCCTGCTGGGAGAGGATGTGCTTAGTCCTGCAGTGACTTGAGATACCAGGATAGATTGGTACCAACTGGGGGTCTCCCCGCCTCTGGGATGAAGGAGAGAAATGAATGAGAACAGGGGGGAGGGTTTGGGACCAGCAGGAGAGGATGTAAAGTGATTAAATAAATTAATAAATAAAAATAGAGGTGAAAATATGCAAAAAGGATTTTGGAAAAGGGGCATGCATGCTACGGGGCACACTGTGACACACTACAGGATGTTTTTTATCCTTTGTTTTGTTTTTTGCAAGGGCAGAGGGCAGAGGGTAGAGGGCAGAGGGCAGAGGGTAGACAGCAGATACAAAGGGCCAGGGAGATTAGTGGGTTTAGGATGTATGATGTGAAACTCACCAAGAACCAATAAAAAGGCTTTAGAATCTTTTACTTATAAAAAACATCAAAAGCTTATTTCTCTTATAACCATAATGTATCGAGCTAGTTTAAATGTGTTTTTAGATGATATTTGGTGAAAACCATTTTCTATACTTAATGAACCAGTTGGTATTCATCTGTTCAAAAGCCTACTATGTGACTTGTTTTTTCAAACCCCTCCTATGACTACGTTTTCATGGAAATGTAGGTATGCAAAGTGTTCTCAGCAGAAGAATGTTTTCTTAAGTAGAAGGGTTTCATAGTTAAATCCATATCTCATAGGGTCCCTCAGTCAATGTGAGCCATTTTATATGTTTTCTCAATATACAGAAAAGATTATCACTGCATTTGAAATAACTATTTAGCATTGTTGTCTTTTGCTGTTACTTAATTCAGTTTGGCTCCTTCTCAAATATAGAATCCTATCATGCTTGTATAGATGGTTACTATATAAGTTTTCTGATGTATGTCATCACTATGGCATTGATTATTTTAGGTCCCTAACATCCTCCTGAATACATATTTTTCCTTGAGGAATCTTAAAAAATAAGTTTTGTTACTGTTGGCAATTTTTTCTCTTCTATTTTGTTTTTAATCTTATTAGGTGAGTACAAAATATCTTATACATGGTGCTAACGTTGCACATATAGTTCTATGAGAAAGTTTGACTGTCTTCCAGATTCAACCCAAGCTTAACATGTGTGGACCTCCATTCCTTTGCTTTCAATAAAACAGTTGGAATTCATTTTAACTCTTCTGTTTTCACTGTACTTTTAGTTGACAAGCAAGAATCTATTAAAATAGTTCAGTGGTGACATTATTTGTATAGACTATGAATATGAAAAACAAAAGATTCTGTTATTACATGAATGTCAAAACCCCTTGTAAGGGTTGATACGTGTTCTTAGTAGTAGCACCACAGCCCTATGGCTTAAGTAAGTGTGTGAATTGTGTTGAGATTGCCTGGGTTTGTTACTTCCTGAAGATAAACTTCAGCACCCAGGTTCCAGCTTCGCTCAACTGTAAAACAAGTTTAATGCTTATAGTTTCTACCTATGAAGATGCTTCTGCTAAATGAGGTTAGCAAATAATAAACAACTTGCGGCTGGTACAGCATGTGCACTCATTAATAAGAGTATTTTGAAGATTGAGGATGCTTTATTATATTAATGTCTTCTAAGCACTTAAGTATTCCTAAACCCCAGTTAAAAACAGATACATGTAGCATCATGAATAAGGTAGGTTCCCAAAGATAAAAAGGAATGAAAATGGGAATGTTTTTGTCATTAGGGTTATGATAAAGTCTCATATTCTATGAGTAGCTACTCATGTGAAAACTGTTAATTTTACTGAGCCTTTTTGTGTGGAAGATAACATATAAAATCCATGTGTAAGTAAGAGGAAAGGGGGAAAGCAAATGACATTTTAGCTTACTGGCAAACATAATTCCCTGCCCTATATTCATACAATCAGGGTATATTCATGAAACTAAATGCTGTCCCCAAACCTCCAGGGTTGTCTTAAGAAACGGATACTATATAAATTCTAGAGTATTTTTGCCAGAGTCTATTTTCTATCCTCTGCTTTGAACTTAGGGGCAACTGTAGTGTGATAAACGAAGGAGTAAAGTGAAGATAATATAATATTTTAGTGAAAGGGTTATAATTTTACACACTTCTAGAAAGTAAGACTATATGATTTACATTATCTATGTAATACTTAGTAAATCTAGGTCTATGGCTTCAAAATATAAAACTATTTTAAAGATGAAGAAACAAAGCTAAGGATCTTGCCCACACAGATCTCCTTGTTTGCCTCATTGGCTGAGTGCATGATACCTATTTCAATTACTTCAGGCCTCAGAAACATAAAATTCAAATATCATGGCATTTAACTTCATATATTCAAACTGTCTTATCAAGCCTACTTTTTCACTTGAAAACAGTTAAAACCACTTCCTGTAGCTCATGACAGCCGTGACCTATATCAGAAGGTTCAGTGAGCATTAGTGTTGTAAACAGCCTTGAGGAGATAAATTGTAATAATTACTTCTGAAGATATATAACATACCTAATAAAATAAAATACACAAAACTTCTAAGGTATCTACAGCACATTGTTACAAAGCAAAACTTAGATAATTGTTCTCATTACAAACAAATGTAAACTGGACAATAATAGTCACATATGTCTGTATATGTGTATTCAGGTAACATGTCTCTTCATTTAAGACACGCTAAGTGAGTTAAGTACGAGATAACATGTATGTGAAGTCAAAATTAGAATTTTACCTTTAACAAAAATATAAACAGGGTCAAAATATAAATAAAATAAAATAAATATAAACAGGGTCGAAAATAAAGAAGAAACAGACAAACAAACAAACAAACAGAGAAAAGAAGTGTTTTGGTTTGAACTGGATTGAAACAAACAGGATTATAGTGCTTAAAGATACAGGCACTAAGGGTTCTAATCCAACAACCTGAATTACATATACAGAGCCATTCTTTAAAACATTTTAAATATTTTACTCTTTCTATGTGGAGGTATTACAGAACCAAATAATAACACTCAGTTAAATTTTGACTGCCATTGTGTTTTGACTGAAGTTTCTAATGTAATTTGCCCTGCGCATCTCTACCTCACCTTGTCAGAGAGTACTGCTTCCCCAAGGCTGCCCCAGGGTCCTGTTGACGGATTGCTCTAATTGCGGTTGGTGCTGTAAACAAGGCAGCCACTCCATGCTCAGCAAGCACACGGAAATAAGCACTGGCATCTGGTGTTCCCACAGGCTTTCCCTATGATGAGATTCATTTAAAATGTCACTGGGTAAATGTCTCATATTTCATCGACAGTTCGATACCTACACGTTTGATGCAGCAATATTAACAAAGATAGCTTTTCAACAAGTCTTAATTTTAGAACATTACTGTGTTCTGTTGCAATTTAAAACCATGAGAAAAATACCTCAACTGTTTTCTCCCTTTTAGGATCTTGGAAGCTTTTAAATTGGAATTGTTTCCTTTTCAAATATTTTGAGAAATAAAGATCTGGAAGTATATATCACATTGAAATTAGAAACATAATAGAATCTTCCCTATGTCAAGAAATTATATCTAAAGAAAAAATATATATAGTATGCAGATATGATGCATATCTATACATAAATAATATTATATATGTATATCTAGTCTTCTGTTGGAGACTAAGTGAGAAATATACTTGTTTTTCTGCCATTTACACATATAACATGCCCAATATTCAAGGTGATGAGAGCAATTCTCAAGTATTGAGAAAAAAGTTAAAATCACAATGATTCCTAAACAATGGTCTTTTAATTAATTATCTGACTACAAGAAAAAAACTTCTACAAATTAAAAAACATTGCACAGGCTAGCACAAATATATGCCAATTGGTCTTAAAATTACATTACATACATCAATTAAAGGATAATGCATAAATACATAGCAATGCTGGAAATTATATAGCTCAAAAACACAAATCACTTTAATAGATGCTTTTTAAAAATATGGACAAGATTTAAAAAATAAATAAACAATTCTCTAACTATTTTAAGTGATTCATAAATCTTGGCCTAGTGGCACTCAGAGGAAGGATAGCAGGCTACCAAGAAGAGACTTGATACCCTATGATCATATACAGGGGGAGGAAGTGCCCCTCAGTCGCAGTCATAGGGGAGGGGAGTAGGGGGAAAATGGGAGGGAGGGAAGAATGGGAGGATACAAGGGATGGGATAACCATTGAGATGTAATAAGAATAAATTAATAAAATAGATAAGTAAATAAATACCCTATACCTTATTTCACCCATATCTTCTCATCATTTTTACACCCTCGTGTGCTTAGAGCAAGGTGCCTAGATTATTAATGGATGCTGAATAAAAGTATATGCATATTTCAGAGTAAAATACATTTGGTGTGGCTTAAAATAAACAAAAGAAATTACTTATCAAAAAATTTTACTTATTTTAGTTCATTTTTTGATGCCTTGAATATGGTAAAACACATAAGATAATGCCAGAAAATGGGCCACTATATATTATATATTGCTCCACTAACAAAGCCCATCTAAGCTTCTCATGGATCTTTGGTTCTAGGAAACTTACATAATAAACTGTAAACTTAGGCAGGTAGAGGAAAGAATTTGCTTACAGCAAACTGAGAAATCTCTCCAAACAGAGAATGAGAAAAGAAGTGACAGTCAATCTGGTAGTTTGAATGAGAGTGGCTTGTACATTTGAATACTGGGTCCTCAGTGGGTGGAACTCTTTGGGAAGGATTAGGAAGTGTGGCCTTGTTGGAGGAGGCAGGCCACTGGGGAAATGTTTTGAAGTTTTAAAAGTCCACGATATTTACACTTAATTCTCTGTGCCTTGTAGTTATATCTCAAGATGTGAGCTCTCAGTTACTGCTCTAGTGCCGTGCCTGCCCACCATGCTCTCCGTCATGATGATCATGGACTCTAAGCCACTGAAACTACAATCCCCACATAAAGCCTTTCTTCTATAACTTACCTTGGTCATGGTGTATAATCATGGAAATAGAAAATTAGCTAAGACAACCAACCATAGCTGGACAATGACTTAGGTCCTATTCTTATTTAAGAATGGGTATTTGATATAACATATTAGAAAGTAAGGTTTTTTGAAATTTTTATTTTAATTTTAAAAACATTTTAATTTATTCACTTTATATCCCAATTGTATCCCCCTCCATCATTGCCTCCTGATCCCACTCTGCCTTCCTCATACACTTTCCCTCTTTCCCCTAGTCCCCAGAAAGGGGAGCCCTGCTGACCTCAGCCTATCAAGTCTCATCTGGACTGCCTGTATCTTTCTCTGTGGCCTGGAAAGGCCGGTCTGCCAGGGAGAAGTGATCAACATGTGGGGGCCAGAGTCCATGTCAGAAGTACTCTCTATTCCCCATATTATGGAATTCACAAGAAGATCGTGCAGTCTGTTTACTACATATGAGAAGAGGGTCTAGATCCTTGTTGTGCATGGTCCTTGGTTGGTGCATCAGTCCCCACATTACCCCCCTCCTCTGCCTGTATTTGTTTGTTGCATTGGTCTCCTTATGGAGCTCCTGAGCCCCTTCATGTGTCTCTATTCCCCAACTTTTCCATAAGACTCCCTATGTTCCACCCTGGAGTTTCACTGTGTGTCTCAGTGTCTCCTTGGATTCCCTGATGTGTGGAGCCTTTCAGAGGACATCTATGGTGGGCTCCCTTCCTGTTCCTTCTCTTCAACTGCTTCTGAAGTCTATTCTATTTGCCATTCTGAATGAGAATTAATCATTCACCCTACGGTCCTGTTTGTTATTTAGTTTCTTAGGTCTGTGTATTGTAGTATGGTTATCATATATTATTTGGCTAATATCCGCTTATAAGTGAGTAAATACCATGCGTCTCTTTCTGGGTCTGGGTTACCTCACTCAGGATAATTATTTCTAGTTGCATCCATTTGTTTGCATAGTTCATGATTTTTTTTTGTTTTTAATAGCTGAGTAGTATTCTGTTGTGTAAATGTACCACTTTTTCTTTATCTATTCTTCAGTTGAGGGACATTTAAGTTGTTTCTAGGTTCTGGCTATTATGAATAAAGCTGCTATGAACATAGTTGAGCAAATGTCCTTGTTGTGTGCTAGAGCATCTTTCAGATATATGCCTAGGAGTGGTATGACTGGGTCTTGAGGTAGATCTATTCCTAATTTTTTGAATAAGTGCCAGATTGATGTCCAAAGTGGTTGTTCAAGTTTGAACTCCCACCAGCAATAGAGGAACGTTCTTCCTTTCTCCATAGCCTCTACCTAAAGAAAGAAATGCCCATAAACATACAAGTGGCCTACAAAACTCCAAATAGGTTGGACCAGAAGAGAAAATCTCCCCACCACATAATACTCAAAACATTACATGCACAAAATAAAGAAAGAATATTAAAAGCTGCAAGAGAAAAAAGGCCAAGTCAGTATATAGGCAAACCTATAAGAATTACACCAGACTTCTCAACAGAGACTATGAAAGCCAGAAGGGTCTAGACCCTAGACAGATGTCATGTAGACATAAAGAGACCACAGAGGCCAACCCAGACTACTATACCCAGCAAAACTTTCAAACACCATAGATGGCGAAAAGAAGATATTCCATGATAATACCAAGTTTAATCAGTACCTAACCACAAATCCAGCCCTACAGAAGATACCAGGAAGAGAACTTAACCTATGGAGGCTAACTATACTCAGGAAGACACAGAAAGTAAATAACACCACATCTGCAAAACCAAAAGAAAGTAAACACACACATACAATCCATCAACACCAACATAAAACAAAAGAAAACAGGAACTAACAACTGGGCATTAATATCTCTCAACATCAAATGCCACAATTCCCCAATAAAAAGCCACAGGCTAACAGAATGGATGTGAAAACAGGATCTATCATTCTTCTGCATAAAAGAAACACACTTAAGCAATAAAGATAGACATTACCTTAGAGTAAAAGAATGGAAATGGTATTCCTAGCAAATGGACCCAAGAAGCAAGCTAGAGTAGCCATTCTATTATCTAATAAAATATACTTTCAACCAAAATTAATAAAAAGAGAGGGGGAAGGACACTTCATGCTCATCAAAGATTTTTTAACATCAGCCGTGAATGTTCTTTAATGCTACTATAGTTCTTCTCCTAGCAAATTAATCTTTTTGCCTCTTGTAGGACTCCAATGATTTACTTTTAAATACTATCTATTATAACTGGAAGTTCATTGAAATGAATACCAGAGCACTAAGTTTCCATTTCTACTATCACTACTCCATATGGGTCAGTAAATTCATATAGTAAACAAAGCTATCCATTCTAAACAGGCAGTACATCTATATAACTTGATATACATTTTGCAGCTGTAAGACCATTAGTCAAGAATTATATTACAACTTTATTCTTTCTAATAAAATGAGGTAAATATTCTTGACTTAATGTGTCTCCAAAATATATTCAGCATCAATCAATATTTTGAGTACTAGATAGTGATTTGGTTAACCTGATCTAACTCACATTTTTTTAAAAAAATGATTTGTAAAATATGCCTCATGCAGTTGACTTGCCCTGTCTATCTTCCTATTTTCTTGCCCGATAAGTAAGGATAAACCACTTTGTCAATATTTGCTTGGTAAGGCAACGATACTGAGATGATTTCTTAAAACTGTTTAACCTCCACTAAAGAAACACTTTTTGGCCAATTGAAGTAGAATCTTACTGCATGACAGAGTCAGAAGAAAATGACACTAGGTCAAAGTTGATGCCTGTATTTAAGTTCGCTAAAAGAAGACATATATGTCATAATGAAAATAGTGTACCAATGTGAATCTTTATAAAGCATCTACTTTGTTTCTTCTATGGTGCCTTCAGTTAGCTACATTTGATACTAATAAAATAACTAAATCTTGGAGATATTACTCAAATAAATATTTTATGAATAACATGGGATTACAACTATGTCATAATTATGATGATTTGTCAAAGAAATATAAACAAATATTGTATTAATTGAGCATAAAACCAGAAAGCCATGACAGAGTTACTACTAGGAATCTTTGAAGTAATGTATAAAAGTCTTATGATCCATTGTACACTAACTGAACTGAAGAAGTTCTGTTGTTTTGAACTTTAATGCTCATTTTCCATAAAAATTAAATACTAAGAAACATTTTCCCCATTTAAAAATTACTGAAAAATACATATTTATTTTCCTAACAATTTCTATATGATCTTGAGATGGGTTAAAAGAAAATGAAAATATCAAAGAAAATATTTTTTCTTTAAACAGCCTACTGATTAACCGGGCGTGGTGGCGCACGCCTATAATCCCAGCACTCAGGAGGCAGAGGCAGGTGGATTGCTGTTAGTTCAAGGCCAGCCTGGTCTACAAAGTGGGTCAAGGACAGCCAAGGCTACACAGAGAAATCCTGTCTCGAAAAACAAAAAACAAACAAACAAACAAAAAAACAGCCTGCTGATTAACATAACATAATCATTAATTATGATTAACATAACATTACATTAACATAACATTAATTAACATTAAATTAATATAACATTACATTAACATAACCATTAATACTTAACATAAACATTAATACTTAAGTAAGTAGTTTTGTTAATATTAGGTAGCACCTGACTGGACATTTCATTAGAAAACATAACACACCTATATGTTATAAAAGTAAGTTGTGTTAGATTACTCATAGATATAATAAAGCATGTGCTATGGGTTAATTAGATATAGAATCTAATTTGTTAAAAAGCCAGGGAAGGCCCTACACTAATGTAACTTACAATCCGACAAAAAAAAGATTTGGAAGTGTGTATGTATACATGTTGTAAATAATTGTATAGGAGATGCTGCAGAGAATGTGCACAATAAATGGAAGGCGTGCAGGATGCCATGCTGTCAGTCTCTCACTGCTTGTAGGTTCAAAAAGCTGAAGCAAAGCCCAGGAGCATTTTTCTTCATGAACATTAAATAAAAGAGACTTCAATACCTTATTGATTTTATTGAGCACTCTTTCCTCACGCCCTTCTGCACATGGATACACACAGACAAGCAAGTGCACATAAGCAATACATCATCTTGGTAATGCCTTTCAAATGTACCCCATAATGCAGTAACTATGCTGATCTGACAGTAGAATATGACCCCTATTCTATAGCTTGCATTCCAGTGACTAGCAATAGCCAAGCACTCAATTTAAAAACGCAATTCTAAGGTTGTGATATTGGAAAAGAAAACAAACAGATACACACCAAAAGCAAAAACGCAGCAGAAAGCAGCAATGGAAAAAACTATGCTCGAATCCATGTCGTTGATTCTTTATTATTTACTTTTTTAATGACCTTCCTCCAAGTAAAGGCGACATTATTGATTGTGCGTAAATGACATACTAACACTGTCATTTACACTGGCAATGCAAAGATTCTACAGCTTCATTTGTTACATGTGTTTATTTGTTTGTCTGTTTGCTTGCTTGCTTGCTTGCTTGGTTATAGAGAGGGGGATAGCTCTGTGTCACAGGACACCCATGGAAATCAGGTGACTGTTCTTAGGTGTCAGTTCTCTCTCTCTCTCTACCTTGTGGTAGCCCACTATCTAATTCCCATCCTCAGCTTTCCACAGAAACACCTCTATTCACTGATCCATCTTGCCAGCCCGCATAGCATAAAATTTTAACATCAGTTTTATAAAGTAGTAATTACTATCATTAGTTACACTTATAATGTGGTTAGTAACATTTCACAGTACAGAAACCAAAGCAGTTATTTAAAAAACTCAAAATTAACTTCCTTGTATAGTTTTTTTTTTTTTTTTTTTTTTTTTTTTACTACTTTGAGTCTCAGCCTACTATTAATTGACCACAGATGGCAAGGTTCTGGTTAGAGAATCAAGGTACAATTCAAGTCCACTCATATTTACTGTTGATACTAAGTCCTTGAAACATACAAAGTGGGAAAGCACAAACCCTCATCAAAAGAAAGATCAACATTCAAGTTAAATCTTCGAATAATCCTAAACAAAATTAAGCCCTTTATTAGAAAGCACGTGGTTTTGTTGCCAGAAATCATTGCTGGTTTTCAGGCTTTGATATAAATATGTTTGAGTCCAGTGCAGTGATTGCCACTGTTTTTTCAAGCCTAGAAATGCATCCAGTTTCCTACTGAACATTATTTTCGAGAATGTCACCCAAGGCATGTGTTTACTGAGGTTTCGAGGCAAAGAGAACAGCATTCCTCACCCGCCAGTGTGAATTTCATCTCAGCAGACAGGTGCTGCTGAGCATTGCTTTGTTTGTTTTCAAATAGTGATGGATCTGGCAACAGCATTTGCTGTTTCTACTTCCTGTCATATGCCATTACCAAAGCATGAGCATTGTAGATTGCAACATTTATACTTGAGACATACTAAAACATAAACTAATATCCAACATCTACTATTTAATAGGAGTCAGAGTGCAGAATAGGACCATGTTACTTGTACAATGCTGTCTGTGTAAAGCAGAAAATAATACTGCTGATACACTAACTCGTGTGTGTGTGCATGTGTGTGTGTGTGTGTGTGTGTGTGTTATACATACGTGCGTGGGTGCACATAGCCAAAAATTGTCTTCAAGAGAGAGGAATTTGAAAATCTGAAAATGGAGGACACATACATTTTTTCTGTGTGTCTCTTTCTACGCTTTAAAACAGGAAACAATCATATGGGCAGCTTTAACGTTTAAATGGCTAGCGATGCTGTTTCGTGGCTTCAGGAGCCAGCCACGTTTTTATTGAATAACAGGATTCATCCCTGCTAGAGGCTAATTCTCCATCTCCCAGCAGCCATTAGCTGCCTTTAGTCTGTCTAGAGATAGGACCCCATCAAATTATCCCACTTCCACATTAAGATGTCTACTGATATTTTCTTTGTTCTTGTCTTGTTCATGCAGCTATTTCTATAAGAGACTTTCGGGTTTCTGTTTTTTTCTTTTCTTTCTTTCTTTCTTTCTTTCTTTCTTTCTTTCTTTCTTTCTTTCTTTCTTTTTTTTTTTTTTAATTTTTTGACCTGTCTCTCAACTGTCATCAGCTACAGGCTCCATAGGACATAGGCAGAAGAAGGGGTGTGTAGTGTGTGTGCGCAAGTATGTGTGTGTGTGTGTGTGTGTGTGCGCGCGTGTGTGCGTGTGTGTGCATGTGCACGTGCGCACACACGTGCACACGTGTGAATGTGTGACAGGCAGACACTGTTTTTTTCTTTTTAAAAATTGATTAAGCTACGTAATGTGAATAAATTATAATAATTAAAAGTTTATAAAAAGTAAAATTGACTAAGTTATTTAGTTACTTTATATCCTGATCGCAGCTTCCTCTCCCTTCTCTCCTCTCAGTCCTTCCCTCTTGTCCCTCCCCTCATCAACCCCTCCTCCTCTTCCTCCTCCTCAGAAAAGGTGAGGCCTCCCAGGAATATCAACCACCCTTGGCATAGCAAGGCGCAGTAAGACTACGTGCTTCTTCTTCTATTGAGGGTAGATAAGGCAGCCCAGTTAGGGGAAAGGGATCCAAAGGCAGGCAGTGTCATCGTCATCAGAGACAGCCCTGCTCTGTTTTAGGAGTCCCACATGAGGACCCAGATGCACAACTGTTACCTATGCACAGAGAGCGTAGGTCCATTCCACGCATGCTCTCTGGTTGGCAGTGTAGTCTCTGTGACCCCCTATGGGCCCAGGTTAGTTGAGTCTTTAGGCTTCCTTGAGGTGTCCTTGACCCCTCTGCCTCCTTTAGTCCTTCCTCCCCCTTTTCCACAGGATTCCTCAAGCTCCACTTAACATTTGACTGTGGATCTTTGCATCTGTTTCCATCATTTGCTGGATGAAGCCTCTCTGCGAAAAATGATGCTAGGCTTCTGCCTGTACGTTTAGCAGAATATCATTAATAGTGTCAGAGGTGGGCTCCCTCTCATGGCATGAATCTCAAGCTGGGCCAGTCATTGCTTGGCTCTTCCCTCAAATTCCGCTCCATCTTTTACCTTGCACATCTTGTAGGCAGGGAAAGTTGTGTGTCTAATGTCCCAATCCCTCCACTGGGGATCTTGCCTGGGTACAGGAGATGGCTTGTTCAGGCTCCATATCCACCACAATGAGGTCACCCTCATAGATTCATGGGAGTTTCCATTATCTTAGGTTTTTAGCTTATCCCAGAGATGCCCACAAATCCAGTTGTCTCTCCTAGGACCCTCTCCCTCAGTCTTTGCACCACGTCTTCCCTCCTGTTCCTATCCCCACACTCTTCCTGACCTAGCCCACTCTCTTCATATGAGGATATTATTCAGACCACATAGTGCCTCATATACTTAAGATACTTGATCACACACATACATACATACATACATACACACACACACATGCATGCATGAAGTAAGACTTGCACACAACACACACATACATACAAACAAGTCCTCTACTTCTACATGGATGATTTATTTCATAAAGAAGCAATGTTGTTGGTTTGAGTATATGGTTTGTGGTTTTTAAAAACGCTGCTTTTTAATGCATTTTTTTCTTTTAATGTATCTGCTTGTTTGTGTGTTCAACGCCATGGTCTTAGAACTGTAATTTTTTAAATGTGAGTGTGTGTGTGTGTGTGTGTGTGTGTGTGTGAGAGAGAGAGAGAGAGAGAGAGAGAGAGAGAGAGAGAGAGAGAGACAGAGAGAGAGACAGAGAGAGAGACAGAAAGAGACAGAGAGACAGAGAGACAGAGACAGAGAGACAGAGAGATTCATGTATGTTAAATATATGGGGCACTATGCAATCTGAATAATATCCACATATCGGAAGCGTAATACCTAATATAGAGTGCAGAGAAAGGGGCCTTTGAAGAGATGTTTTAGATGACAAGAGGAGCTTTAGATGGATGCTACTATCCAAAGAGCTTGCAGGAGTGGATTTGGTCTGTCACCTATCTATTCTTCTGCCCCCTTGTAGGGAATAACAACAAGGTGTCATGTTGGAAATAAACAGTAAGCATTCCAGGAGATTGATCTTATACGTTACCCTTCAAAACTGTGAGAAATAAATATCTCCTCTCTCAACATTATTCAGCGTGTGGCACACTGGTATGGCAGCCCTAAGTGAACTGCCCTGCATATCTGCAGCTCTCTCATTTCAGGCTTTTGTTGTGGCTGTTGTTGTTTTAATTTGGCTCTTTCCCTGTCTTTTGCCAGCTCTGGAAACTAAGCACGTTGGGCCTTAAAAATGAGACTAATCCCCAGTAAGGAAGCCCTTGCTTCCTTGCTTCCATCTAGGCGATTAGCATCCAGGTATCTCCAGAAATAGAATCGTACTTCTGGAAGTGTTACTGTCAAGCAAGCGATACGGGGCGTGCGGTTGGCAACTCTGCAACCCCAGTGCTGAGCTAATTAGAGGCCTGACATATTTAGCATTCTCAGTAGTCACAGAGAGCATTTATCCTTGGCACAGCTAGTAGTTCACAGCTTCTAGTAGGGTGGGTTTTTTTTTTTTTTTTTTTTACCTCTGTGCTCTTCTATGCTAATTGATTTTCAATCACTCTGCTCTTGCCTACTGGAGGTCCTGAGTTCAATCCCCAGCAGCCACACAGAGGCTCATCTGTAATGGAATCTGATTCCCTCTTCTGGTGTGTATGAAAACAGGGCACTCACATACATGAAATAAATGAATAAATCTTTTAAAAAAGTAATTAAAAAAAAAAGAATTCTCTGCATTCACAGTAATCAGTGAGTCTGCACTAGTAGGAGGAAAGTTACCTTCCTTCTGCTAGTCACACTAGCTGATGTCTGTGCACGCAGCGAAACACTACATCTGTAGTATCGGAGGTTGTACAATGGAGAAGTCCCTCACCGTGTCCAGCAGTGCCCACACAACCTCCAACCTGCTTATGTTTCCTATCAGAACAAACACAGCAATCCCGCAGACACACCTGTCCCCAGATCCTATGGTAGCTGTCCCTGCACACCCGCCTAGAGTGCTGTTCTCCACCTCTGCTGAAGCCCATTTCCCCGCTGTGCCTCCTTGTTCTTTGCTTTTCAGTTTCCCCTCTTGGCTCTCGGATTTCTCATTTTTTACTCATACAGCTTCTTTTTTTACAAGCGTCCAAAGATTCACCCAACTTCTATTCTGAGTGTTTCCAACCCTCTGGGTTTCTTATTTAACGTAGAGAATTAAACTATTAAATCTGCTAGCTATTAAAGGTTTCTGTAGCTTGAAAATGCACACTTCAGCATCAGATGGAAGTCTGAACAGCACATAGAAACCAGGAATCACACCAAAAGCATCATATCTTCCCCAAACGGCTCCTCTTCCTACTGCAGGACTCCGGGTGATCCCTGCTAATCTACCGGCTCTCCTGGTTGAAGACATCAGAGCTACACTCAGTGTCCCTCCTACCTTTCTAGCGTTACCCACCTGGCACCCCATACTCACCCTGCTCCTCAACATTAAACTCAGATATATCCTTTACCTCAGCAACTGGATTAGGAATGTCTTCCGAGAGGGTAAAGGAGTATGAAAATGAAGGAAGACTTGCCAACCCCGGCGCACCACCCTGCGCCGCTAGGAAAGCTATTTGATAGTCTCCAGTCTGTGTTTTTTGTTACAATAAGTAAGAGATCCAAATTCCCGATTCATAGATTTGTACGAAGAATTCATGTATAGAACGTGCTTAGGAGAGTTCTGACTGCCAAAGACTCAATCAATGATAGCGATTTCTTTTTACTTTCTTATATACAAAGTCTTTCATTTATAAGACAATGATGTTCTCTTAAAAATTAATGCACAGACATCAGAGCTAGCTTTCCAATATACAATGGAGTACTTCCAATAGCTGAAAGCTCTCTGAAGTTGACTAGAATTAATGTTTTTGCACTTTCCATGTTTAATGAGGATTCCTTATTTTGATACAGTCTATATTTGTTTGCTTTCTGTTCCTCAGATCGATTTTAGTCATCCACTCCTATAGTGTGAGGACAATATTGATGCCTATCCTGCTTCCCCTTCAGCCTCCAGAACACTGTTGTTTACAATATGCTCCTGTAAACATTGCCCATTGAATTATGACAAAGTTCCACCTGCTAGCGCCAACACACCACATGGGTATCTAGGAAGAAAAATAAACTCAAAAAATACATATCCTTGTACCATTTGCCATTTGAGGAATCTAAAAGAAGTTAGCATCCGCTTTATTTATTTTTTTTAATTGAGAAGATCAAATTATACAACCCCAATGACAGTAATAACTGAGTCATTTTCCTCATTGCAAACCCTGGGAAAGCAGATGGCTTCTATGCTAGATTTAAGAAAAAAGAAGACGGAAAAAATTTTTCCATTACATCCGTGGAACAGGAAATCTATATGTTGTTTATTAAGTGTACTAGTTAGTGACATCACAGCTAGGAGTCTTAAAAGGAAATAATATCCCCTGCCTTGAAGAACAAAATAAAAACAGAGAAAATATGTAAAAATTCAAATTATGCATAATGAGAAGTATGCACGTAACAGTTGCATTGGATTTTGTTGTGTTTTGTTTTTAGGATCTGGTTGGGACAATGAATTAAAAAATACCACTCGTAAACTTTTTACAGTGTACTGCACATCATAATCTCATGGGAATTATTACTCCAGGCCAACACAGACTTCTCAGGGCATGCTGTCTAAGAGACTTTAGCGCTAGCTAGGCAAGTTCGTCATCTACAAAAACAATTCTTAAGTAATTCTCATATTTAACAATCTCAAATATGAGATTTTTGTATTTGAAAATAATCACAAACCAGTGTCTATAAACTGGTTATAATTACTTATAATTTATTGATAAATTATACACATGTAAAATGTGTGTCTACTGTCACATTCAACATACAAATGGTATTTCTTTGAAGTTTTAAATTGCTTTCACATGCACTATCCCAGTGGTGTCTTATGAGATGGAAGAGAATACGGAGACAAAGGAGGCAGAGTTATGCAGTAAAAGGATAACACGCTGAGGGTTCTGAAGTCCTCTAAATCAGAGAAGTACGGGGTTATAAATACGGGGGAAGTGGTGAGGCGTAAGAAGTGTTGTTTCCCTCAGATGAAAGCTTCAAGGCCATGCTTACTTCTGTCAAAAGCTCTACGCATAAAGGACAGATCCTTGAGCAGCGAGACCACTGGGATATTTGCCATGTCTGCTCCTCTTTCTTCAAAGTCGGAGGTAGCAGGAGGACCAGTACATGGTGTGCTGGTCCTTCAGCCTGGGTTTAGAAGAAAATTAATGGGCCCCAAAGGGAGCTGCCTGCAGTATTCCAGTGACCACTACTGTGCTGTAAGGACAAACAGGCTTTGAAAGAAGAAATGTGGAATACTTAAAACTCCTCACCTTATAGCAGCTGGAGAGCAGAGGAGTGAATGGCTCTGTGTTTTAATTTTAGTATTCCATTCTAGAGAAAAGGAGTTTGTATCTTTGTGTCATGACTTACAAGATGCTCTCCCCACATCAATTTTGGCTTTGTGATTTGCCAGTTCTCCTACACGCTTCGTGTGGTTTGATCCCTTATGTGATACAGGAGGATTGCTGCTCTTAATCATCATAAATGAGAAATCGGAGGCTCAGCAGGTAAGTCACTAGCCTGAAGCCAAACAGACACGGAAGCTGCAGGAAGCTTGCCATACAGACTTTAGCATGCAAGAGCAATTCCTCCAATAAATACAACATTATCAGTAACCTCTGAAAAGAAACTAAAGTGAAATCCCAAAGCTAG
This sequence comes from Acomys percivali, assembly GCA_907169655.1. Lineage (NCBI taxonomy): Eukaryota > Metazoa > Chordata > Mammalia > Rodentia > Muridae > Acomys > Acomys percivali. Next base: position 69,728,754 of record OU015756.1, read on the forward strand.
AGGGAATCCCAGACATAAAAATTCAAACACTACATCATGGAATATATTTTATTCTCAAAAAGTAAAATGACCCAAAAACGAGTTGCAGAATTGGAAACTAGAGAATGAGTGTTAATTTCCTCCTTTCATATATGAGAAATACGTGCCTAAGGAAGTTGAATTTACCCAGGGCCATACCAATAAATAAAGTCAGGCAAGTGATCATGCTTCTACATAATAATTCAAAATCTTATGCTTTACTTTTTGCAACCAATTTTCTGTCCAATAAGGCAGAGTGTAGTGAATTCCTTTGAAGTTAATTATTGAAGTATTGTCAATAACCATCCCACCCTAACTGAAGAGAACATTGAAGAATTTAAGGGAAACACTTGCCACTAACAGATCTACACTTGGTGAAATTGAAGCAAATGCAAACCACAAAAACAAGTATGGATTTCAGGTTTTGTTTGTTTTCATGTTTATTTGACCATTTGCTTATAAAACAGACTCAAGTAGCCCAGGCTGGCCTTAGTCTCACTATGAAGCTGAGGATGACCTTGAACTAATTATCTTTCTGTCCCCCTAGAATAATGGGTTTAAGTGGTGTTGAGGATACAACCCAGGACATTATCCATGCTGAGAAAGTAATATACCAACAGCACTACATCTCTGGCTTTTTTGAGGGCCCCAGAAATATTACTACTATATTATAATGACAATTGTTCTGTCAATATCAAGTATACTAACTAGTCTACAGCTTAATTTCACAATAGATTTAATAGAAGCCAAAACTAATACTATCCTTTGAACCCAGGTAATAATTTAGCTAAGAAATGGCCAGCTAACTTCTTGCTTAATAGCACTGCTGCCACTGAAGATGCATGGGTACACTGTGTTCTGAAATGAAAATGTGCATATAAGATACACATCTGCACGTGGTGCACAGCAAATATAAAAAAAAATAAGCAGGGTCCATAAGAAATGTTTGTCCTTGAGAAATAATCTTTGGTTTGGTTCTGCAGATATCACTTGGGAAAGGTAGGCAAACAATAAACAGAAAACAGAGATGAAAAAGACTATCTGCATACATTCACTATGTGATGATACACACATTTGTGCCTAACACTAAGATATCAGAGCTGCTCAGGTATCAAAGTTTTTTATGAAATATTATTTATATTTTGGTCTGATGTATATCCAAAGGCTGGTGTGGTAGGCTCAATTGCCTCCTTAGGGTTGTCATAGGAACTGATGGGAACTTTTTGGAAGTGAGGGGGGACCTGTGAACATAACTTTGGTCTTGAAGGGGAAACTGTGGCAATTACACCTTCCTCTGTCTTTGTTTCTGTGTTGTCATGTACATCTGCTGTCATGTACTGTTCTGCCACAGGCACTAAGTAATCAAACCAAGCCATTATGGGCTAGAGCCACTGAAATCATGAGCCAAAACAAATATTTTCTATTTATTTTTAGGTTGATTACCTTACATATTTTGTCACAGGGACAGAAAGATAGTTAATTAGCTACTATAACAAACATTTGCCCTCATCCAGATAATACTGGGATTAGGTCTGCTTCAATCAACATTTCATTAATAAAACAGTAGTCTGAAGAGGTTCGGATCATTTTCTTCTACTCAAGAATATGAAAATGATTGTAAGAAACTTTTTAAATTATTATACACAAAACTGAGTATTCTTAATATATTCAAATGAACTAAAAACACTAAACCTTTTCCTATAAATATGCAATATATCTGAATGTGCCATTCATGAAGTGCTTTGATGAAAATGAATGCTGAAATTATACATTTCTCATCCAGGGGAAAAAAACTATTAAGTCAATTTTTTTATATTTTCACTCACTAATTTCATTAATAACTATTTATTCAGAAATGAATGGGTATAAAGAACTACCTTTAAGGTTGAACCCTGGTGCTATGGAAAAGTCAGACGAATCGTCCCCACCTCCACCCCACTCTTGCCCCGAGTCCATGCGAGAGCAGAAAGGAGCAAGCAAACATACTAAAAGAGTCTGAAAATGGAAGGGACTGGAATGTGTGCAACAAGTGGGAATAACACAAGGTACTGGACTACTGACCAAAGGGGGTTCATCCTATCTAAGAAATCAAAGAGTGTTTTGCTGAGGAAATGTACATGGAATGAGATCTAGTATATAACCAAAAACTATTTTAGAGAAATAAGAACATATAGGCAAATTCTTGTAAGGGCAATGAACATAAGAATAACTAAAAATACAGAAGCAAGTTTTGAAAAGGAAGGTAGTAACTAAGAGGGGATGGTTGGAGCCTGGAGAGACAGCTCCACAGTTTAGAGCACTGTCCAGCTCTTGCAGAAGACCCACGGTCCAGCTCCCAGGTTCCACGTCATGCAGCTCATAGCCGTCTTTAACTATAGCTCCAAAGGACCCACTGCGCTCTCAGAGCTTTCACACACATAGAATGAAAACTACATTAAACTTCTTTTTAAACATAGGAGATGATGATCGTATCGTGAAATGATGTTGTGACCAAAGAGAGATGAGAACTGAAAATCCTCTCAAGCTTTGGGGAAATGAAGAGGAAGAGATACCGGGAAATGCTGTTGTGGCAGAGCAACGGTGCAAGAGGCGAAACTACAGGGTAAGTCTTTTTTTTTCTCTCTCTTTTATTTATTTATTTATTTATTTATTTATTTATTTATTTATTTATTTTTAATTAATTTATTCTTGTTACATCTCTATGGTTATCCCATCCCTTGTATCCTCCCATTCTCCCCTCCCTCCCATTTTCCCCTTATTCCCCTCCCCTATGACTGTTCCTGAGAGGGATTACCTCCCTCTGTATATGCTCATAGGGTATCAAGTCTCTTCTCAGTGACCTGCTGTCCTTCCTCTGAGTGCCACTAGGTCTCCCCCGCCAGGGGACATAGTCAAATGTGAGGCACCAGAGTACTTGAGAAAGTCAAATCCCTCTCTCCACTCAAGTGTGGAGACTGTTCTGTCCATGGGCTAGATCAGGGTAGGGGTTTAAATTTTACCGCCTGTATTGTCCTTGGCTAGGGCCTTAGTTTGAGCGGGACCCCATGACCCAAATCTGCCTATCATAATGTTCTACTTGTAGGTTTCTAGGACCCACTGGATCCTTCTACATTGATATTCTCCCATTGTTCTCTCATCTAGAGTCCCAATAGGATGTCCTCCCCTCGGTCCCAGTTTCCTGGTAAGGGAAGGCTTTCATGGGACCTGCCCATTGGGCTAGTATGCAGATATAAGTGAGTATATACCATTTGAGTCTTTCTGCTTCTGGGTTAACTCACTCATTATGATCATCTCTAGCTCAATCCATTTATCCACAAATTTCGGGAATTCCTTATTTTTAATAGCTGAGTAGTATTCCACAGTGTATATGTACCACAGTTTCTTTATCCATTCTTCTACTGAGGGACACTTAGGCTGTTCCATGATCTGGCTATTATGAATAAGGCTGCTATGAACATGGTTGAGCAAATTTTCTTGCTGTGTGCTGGTGCATCTTCTGGGTATATTCCAAGGAGTGGAATAGCTGGGTCTTGAGGAAGCCCTATTCCCAGTTTTCTGAGATAGCACCAGATAGATTTCCAAAGTGGTTGTACTAGTTTGCATTCCCACCAGCATTGAAGGAATGTCCTCTCTCCCCACATCCTCTCCAGCATGTGGTGTCGCTTGAGTTTTTTATCTTAGCCATTCTGATGGGTGTAAGATGGAATCTCAGAGTTGTTTTGATTTGCATTTCCCTGATGACTAAGGAGGTTGAGCATTTCTTTAAGTGTTTCTCAGCCATTTGATATTCTTCTGTTGAGGATTCTCTGTTTAGTTCCAAGCCCCATTTCTTAACTGGGTTATTTGGTTTGGTGGTGTTTAATTTCTTGAGTTCTTTATATATTTTGGATATTAGACCTTTGTCAGATGTAGGGTTGGTGAAGATCTTTTCCCAGTCTGTAGGCTGTCGCTTTGTTCTCTTGACCGTGTCTCTAGCCTTACAGAAGCTTCTCATCCTCATGAGGTCCCATTTATTAATTGTTGACATTAAGGCCTGGGCTGTTCTACAGCATGCCAATAGCCAAAATTAAAGTAAATGGTGAGATACTCAAGGAAATTCCTCTAAAATCGGGAACAAGGCAAGGCTGCCCACTCTCTCCATATCTCTTCAATATAGTACTCGAAGTTCTAGCCAGAGCAATAAGACAACAAAAGGAGATCAAGGGTATCCAAATGGGAAAGGAGGAAGTCAAACTATCCCTATTTGCAGATGATATGATAGTGTACATAAGTGACCCTCAAAATTCCACCAGAGAACTCCTACAGCTGATATACACCTTCAGCAAATTGGGTGGATATAAAATTAACTCAAAAAAGCCTATAGCCTTCCTATACACAAATGACAAGCTTGCAGAGGAAGAAATTAGGAAAGCCACACCCTTCACATTAGGCACAAGCAATATAAAATATCTAGGAGTTACTTTAACTAAGCAAGTGAAGGACTTGTTTGAAAAAAATTTCAAAACTCTGAAGAAGGAGATTGAAGATGACATCAGAAGATGGAAGGATCTTCCTTGCTCATGGATAGGGAGAATTAACATAGTAAAAATGGCCATCCTACCAAAAGCAATCTACAGAATCAATGCAATCCCTATCAAAATACCTACACAATTTTTTAAAGACATTGAAAGTTCAATTCTGAACTTCATATGGAAAAACAAAAAACCCAGAATAGCAAAAACGATCTTGTACAATAAAAGGTGCTGTGGAGGAATCTCCATACCTGATTTCAAATTGTACTATAAAGCAATTGTAATTAAAACAGCATGGTACTAGCACAGCAACAGGCTGGTTGATCAGTGGAATCGAATTGAAGACCCAGATATGAATCCACACACATATGGTCACTTGATTTTTGACAAAGAAGCCAAATCCATTCAATGGAAAAAGGATAGCATCTTCAACAAATGGTGCTGGTCTAACTGGATGTCTATGTGTAAAAAAATGCAACTGGACCCATATTTGTCACCTTGCACAAAACTCAAATCCAAGTGGATTAAAGACCTCAACATAAAACCAGAGACAGTAAGTCACTTAGAAGAAAAAGTGGGGAAGAGCCTGGAACATATTGGCACAGCAGGGTAAGTCTTAAGTTATAAAGAAGAGATAGTGAGTGAGGGCAAACACTGAGAGATGAACACAGAGCAGAAAACAGTAGTGCCCATTGCTACTCACAGTGCTGTAGTGGAAATTTAGATAAGGGTTTTTATTTGCTCTTTTTAATGAGGGACATATTAATGTATTTTGAATGTGGAAGTCATCTGGAAGCTGAAATGTTCAGTTATGTCTTCACCCTGCACCTATCGACTGACATATCCACTTACAGGATAAAAAAAATCTTATTAAATGTCTATTGTATTCATCAGTGTTGAAACACTTTTTTTCAAGTTTGTTTTTATATTTCGTATCTAAAAGTTAAACATCCAAGGTAGTTTTAACCATTTACTGAAATTCTAATTAAATTTTATAGCATATTAAATTATTTTTATTGAAATGAAAGCTCATTGGTTATTCGTTCATAAAATGGCATGTGCTCTTTGCATTAGAAAAGAGGTTCTGTTGGTGAACTGAGTCCTGAAAGTCCAGACGCTTTGCCACATAATGAAATGCAAATCTCCTAGAGCGTTGGAGCATCAGTTTTGTTAAATCAGGATTCATCACTAAGGAAGAACAACATACTAAGACACCAATTCACCCGAACATTATGCCTTTCAAATATCATGATTCACTAAGCATAAAAATGAAACTTCGATCAAGCTAAGTTATAGATATATATTTTTTAGAAAGGTTAGCACTCTGAAAACTATGCCATTAATCTGATAAATTACTTTTCTATGTAAAGATTGTAGTTTTAGTGTTTAAACATGGGCATGTAGCTTCCTAAGTAAAATATTTTTTACAATACTAACTTAAACTAACACTAAACATCGTTATCTCTTTCTATCCATTGATTCTGGAACTGTGAATTCAAATAACCGTGGATGTTAAAATATTGGGGAAAATCCATACTGTAAGAAATTATTTCTTCTTCTCATCATTGTTTAATACATTAACAACTATTTATATAGCAATTAAATTGTATTATTTATTGTATAAAATGGAATTGTGACTTGAAGTGTATGAAAAGATGTGATACTTTCCATGTATAATTCACCATTACAGAGAGAAATGTGAGAAGCTGTAAGTGTTACTATATGGGAGGGACGCTGCAAGTATTTATAGGCAGCACAAAGATAATGCCATAAAGTAGGCAATTAGAATAAAAGAGTGGCAAAAGTTGGACAATTCTTTTTGTTTTAAATTGTTGTCCTAAAGAGACATGAAGATTCATTTTAACTTAATAATGTGAGTTTAAAAATTAATAGCTTAGCTAAAACTATCCCTGTAGTTTACACGTCAACGAAGCCAGTAAACCCTCTTTAAAATGTTTTATTTCATCTACCTCCCAGAAGGCACTGTACCAGGCAGAAATGACAAATGTTCCTTGCCACAGAGTTTATAGAATGACAGCACTGTATTTGCAAAGTTGAAGCGATCTGGGTGATTTAGTGGAAGACTGAAGGAAAAAAGAGGCCCACTTCAGTCAGCCTGAGGAAAGCAAAAATTGAAATATCAGAGCAGATGTGATACTTATAAGCTGTGGCATTTAATGCATAATATTTAAGAGCCAGTCCCTCGAGAAAAAGACTATTATGCTATCCAATCACAATAAATGTGGAGCTTTAACAGAGGGAAACATTTAACCATGGGCAGATCTCTGCCCCATTTAAGTCACAGTTTTATGTGGTGTTAAATGACAAAAATAGGACCCCAGGAGCCATAGGAAAGGGTGATTGGTCATTTATGTTATGTAAATGACGTTATGTTCGTAAAAGGCTTGGGACTCATTGAAGCTGTGCTTTTTTATTTTTAAACTTTTATGTCAATTTTTTTTTTTTAAGAAAGGATTTCTCTGTATAGATTTGGCTATCCTAGGCTTTCTTTGTAGACCATGCTGGTCTGGAATTCACAGAGGCAGGCCTGCCTCTGATTCCTGCGAATTACAGACATACACCACTGTGCCCAGCTTTCATATCAACTATTAAAAAACAAAACAAAACAGCAGAGTTTGTAGCACTATAGGAAATAATACAGAAATAAACAAGGGACTTTTTTCCATTTTTTTCTTGTGGTTAGGTTCTAGAAAAACTACATTACTGCATCTAATCTGGATGTTGTGAAGATAAAGAGCCATCTTCACAGGGCCCTGTATTGTCCCCTTTTAGCCACAAGTACTCATTGCCAATATGTAGCAACTCAACAGATACTTGAGTGTTTACTTGTTTCCCAGGATTGGGTTGAATTCAACAGCTGGGGGATTTTTTTATTCAGGCTGCAACTTTTCACTTATATAACCATACCATCTGTAAATACATCCCTATTTGATACTGATGCCCTGTATTTCCCCATATTGTTATATTCAACTAGCCATAAATTCAATAATTATGTCAACTAGAGTCCTGGAAGCTGACATCATGCTTTGTCCTAAACCAGGGGAGAAATCTTCCAACCTCTTTTCATCAAGTACAATGATTACCGTGCAGTTTTGCAGTTTTAAATGAACCTTTTCAGGTTGTGGGTGCTACTGTTATCCTTCGGGGTTCTCAATTACAAACAGATGTTGCGTTTATCAAGTGATTTCTATATTAATAAGCATGAGTGTATGACCCTTATTTTTTAGCTTGTGATTCTTATAGATAATATGAGATTAGTCACATTAGGGTGATTTTCAAAAATTGGAAGGGATTTCATTCTTGGGACAAATTAAACTTAGTCATCTAGTGCTTTCTTTCACCTATCCTACTTCCTGGATAGGATTTTACAGAATTATGACTTCTTTAAACATTGCTTAAAATTTCCAGGAAAGTTGTCTATGACTGGAGATTTCTTACAAGAAGTACTGTCCATCACATATTTGATTTTCTTAATAATGATGATGTTTAAAGGATCTATTTCATATTTGGAAGGCAAACTGTTTCTGCTGGAGAAAAACTGATCCATTTCATTAGTCCTGACATGGTGTTTATGATCCTTTTATAACATCGGCAGCATTCGTGACATCTTCTGTCCCTTTTGTACTGGTAATCCATATCTTATTTTTCTCTTTTGAACCTCTATAGGTTCACTTTGATTTCAGAAAGCCACTCTGTGATCCAGAGTTTTCCTGCCAGCCTTCCTGTTTCAATTTCATTATAGTCTGCTCTTATCTCTACTATTTATTTTCTCCTAGTTCTTTGGGTTTATTTTGATCATATTTTACTAGTTTCTTGAGATGGGCTCTTAGATTCTTTATTTGATATTTCTCATATTTTCCACTGTATCTTATTAGTATGATGAATTTCCTCTCAGCATTGCTTTCATTGTGCCCTACAAATTTTGACATGATATAGATCTATCTTGTTGGTCATTTGTACATTTATTTCATTTCTCTTGAGTATTTATTTAATCTATAGATTATTTAAAAGAACACTTATTAGATTGCAATGATTTTATTTTCATTATAGTTCTTTGGTGATTTTGTATGATCCAACATGGTCGTATAAAAAAATATAGTTTCAATCATTTTAAATTAGCTAAAGTATAGTGAGGAAACATACATATGTAAATGTGTGTGTTTATTTGTCACAAGACAATAAACATCTTGAAGTATGTTCTACTGAAAACTTTTAAGACATGTAAAATGTGTTTGGGGTAGGTAGTTAGTAAATGTTGATTATATCTTACTTGAAAATAATCACTGTACACTGTTGCTTATTCAATTTCTGTTGCCCTATATATTATTGGTAAAAGGTTTATGAAAGAGGGAATAGGAGGAAAGCATGGTAGAGATAGCCTAGAATGGAGTAACATGATGGGCAGAATAATCTTTCTGAAAGATCCCCAGACTTGTGATTATCTGGAATAAGCCATGAGACTCCCAGTTACACATCATAATGGAATTCCAAACAGTATGAATATCAGCTGAGATAATATACTTGTTCACCATAGCTGAGAAGATGTTTTACCCATGACAAGAGACATGAGTAAGAAAAAAACTCTTCTCATAAATAAAAAGCACAAACAGCAGATTCAAATAAGTGTAATAGTCAACAGAATATGAGAAGAAAGAACAATGCATAGACAGAGGCAACCTTAACAGAATTATTGAGTATATGAATGGCGATATGTTTTTTCAGGAATCATGGAATTTGAGAGAGTTCAGATAATAATTAATGTCATTCAAGCATAAGGTACCTACGGATCATCTACAGATGTCTGACAAAAGTTGAAAATATAAAGGTTCCCCCCTCAGTCTTAGATCTAAGGGAGGGGAATAGAGGGAAAGGGGGTGGGAGGGAGGAACAGGAGGATGCAAGTGATAGGATAAAAATTGAGTTGTAATCTGAATAAATTAATTAAATAATAAAAATTTAAAAAATAAAAAAAAGGTTGTTCTGATAGAGTGTAATAATTTGGAATATCTGTATGGAGATTATCAAGAAGAAAATGAGAATGAATGAGCTAATAAAATTATCCTAATAGTCCCAATTTTATGTCAAAGGAAGAGAAATCAAGACTTGAAAATAACAATTTTGACAAAAGAAAGATTCAAATGAGAAAGAGAATTCAATTTAATTCCAAAGTATAAATGCAGTGCTTAACATGCATTATATACTGTACTGGAGGACTAGCTTTTGATTGCCTTATACCTTTCTAATGTCATGAGATCGTCGCAGTACAGTGTGGTCAGTGCTGCATACATGCAGTTCAATGGTCAGTTACACCACATAAAAGGCACAGGTGGAGACAGAGACATTGTTCAAGAGGCGACACCATTCAACCTGAGGTCTCACAAATAAGAATAAATTGCTAGGTAACTCTTGGGCACATGCCTAAAGGACTATATCCTACTGCAGAGACATCTGCTCAAACATGTTCACCATAGCTCTCTTCATTATGGCCAAGAATTAGAAATGACCTAGATGCCCATCAACTGATGAATAGGTAAGGAAAATGTTGTACATTTACACAACAGAATATCACTCAGCTGTTAAAAAAAAGAAGGAAAGGAAAATCATGAAATTTACAGCCAAATGGATGCAGATAGAAAATTCCATGCTGAGTGAAGTAACCCAGACCCAAAAAGACAGATAGGCTATGTATATGTATTCATGTGGACATTAGCTATTAAGTCTTCAATGATCAGGCTACAATCTGTATAACCACAGAGATTAGGTAAGGAGTGGGGAGATGGAGGATGAATCTGCATAGGGAGAAGAAATAAAAGAGATGGTTGGTGATGGCTGGGTTGGGGGGGTTTGACCAATATGATTGAACAGGGGCAGAGATGCATGAGATCTAGAGTGGAGAAAATAAAAAGAGGGACATTTAACCCTATGGTCCCATACGCAACTGTGCAAAATGAACTCCGTGGTAAGTTTTGGAAAAATTGTGTCTCATAATGCTTTGTCTGGATTTCTTTTTCCCTTGAGGTCATTGGCTTATATATGATGCTTCTAGTTTTGTGTTCTTACAGGATTTCTATGTGTGCTAATATATGCGTTTCTGCATATTATTTGTTTCCTGTGCTTTTTCTTTGGCTATATTTTTTCTGTTTGTTTTTTCCTATTCTGTATTATTATTGTTGTTGTTGTTGTTGTTGCTGCTGCCATTGTTGTTGTTATTTAATAGTAGTGGTAGTAGCAGTAGTAGCAGTAGTATTTAGATGGCTATGTATTTTCTAACGAGAAAGAAGGGGTGTGTATTTGTTTGGGTAGCAAAGTGGCGAGGGTCTCAGAGGAGCTGGAAGGAGGGGGGAATCTATTTTAAATGAGCACACACACACACACACACACACACAGAGAGAGAGAGAGAGAGAGAGAGAGAGAGAGAGAGAGAGAGAGAGAGAGAGAGAGAGAGAAAAGTAAAGAAAAACAGTAAAGACCTACTGATGTAAGAGATTTTTTTTTCTGGTCAGCTAACTTGCATGAAAGTCATGCAAGGAGTTCCAGAGCTATAGTTTTGTAACTTGTCACTCATGGCAGGATGTGCACTTTTGTGATGCAGCTGCCTTTATGTCACCTATGATTCTGCTATTAACTTCTCACACATGATACTTTTCGTAGCTTTAATCAGTCCATCAATTCATGAGCACACATATCCCCATGCCCCCACAATCAAAACAATTCCATGGAAGAGCAGACAAAGGAACTGTATACCAGGAAAAAAAATTGCATAGATAGTGAAGGGGAAAAATAATAAGAAAGAAGAAAGATATCAGTCATGATGGCTGACGACTCCTGAGAAAGACGGCAAAGGTCTTGGACTCTAGCACTTACAAAGTCTATAGTGATGTCTGGGAACAGACGCTTCCATGAAGTGATACAGACTGAAGCCAGATTACAGTGAGATGTAGCACAGGTGGAGGATTAGGGAGCAGAGGTGAGGTGGAGAGGGCCGTTTTCCAGAGTCTAGCTTGTACAGGGGAAGAACATGAAGATGCGAAAGTTAGAAGTGGTAACAATCAAGAGGTTTTGTTTTGAGGCCGGGAAAAATAGCATATTTCCATTGTATGTAAGGAGGTGGAAAGTTCAGAATGTACAGAAAGTATTTAATGTTTAAGACATATGACAGATGTTTATAGATCCTCTACACTGTTTGAGAACACCATTCCAAGATAAACAGCAAGCTTTCTTGATAGTGTTAGTATGTATATTAAACAAGCAAGAACAATAATGGAAAGCCAATGGAAAATCAGATACCCTTACTCTAAGGAAGTATTTCAATTCTGAGGTCAGCTTAGGAGCCATGAACATTTATTACTAACAAATTCTGCCTTGTCAAAATTGAACAGGCAATATCACATTTCCAAGTAAGCTTTCAGTGTTAGGATTTATTTTCTTTTCTTCAAGAGGGCTGACTTATCTTTTTTAAAAAATCTTATGTGTTGCAAAAACCTTAGCATGGAGCAGATGTGTCAAGATTGTTTCGTGTGTTATATTGCAAAACATCTGAATGTCTATCAAGTCGGCAGGATTTGAAAACACTGTGTAAGAAAAGCAGAATAGTGTGAGATGGTTTAACACTTGCTTCAAAGTCTAATGCATTTTTCAGGGACAGAAAGCGAGAAAACTGAAAATGATGGGAGTCGTAAAACGGTACAGTGCTGTTCAGGAATGAACAGAATGAATTTCCTCACGTGCTATTGTGTTGTTGTTGTTGCATTTACAATTGCTGATTTGACAATTCTTAATATAAGAGAATATGTAAATAATCAGGGTACCTTTCTACACACACCCCACTTGTCAATCTGCTCAGTCTGATAGTCCTTGTCACATAGTGAGAGACTGCTGATACGGAAGACAGCCTGACTGAGAAGCTGCCTTCCTGTTGGCTTTTTAAACTTACGTCAGATTATTACTGAAATATGCCCCATAATTGTTTTATGAGGACCTAGTAAAGTGCTATCAAATAAAATAGCTATTCACACATCAAACGGTACTTTAAAATAATGCACAGGAAGCATGTTGTTTGAACCAAAAGACTTCCAATTCCTCCATCTCTTTCTAGGACCTTAAGAAATTACTTTCTCTCTCACTTACATGAACTGAAAACAAATTGTCAAGTGTAAAAATGCAAGATTACACCGCTGCATAGGGTGACTATTTCAAAGCAATATATCAATAGCCTGCTTGAGTGACAGATGCTCATGTGGAAATTTTTGAAGCAAAAAGTTTCGACAACCGAAGGTCTTCCTATTTCTTTCCTATGATGAGATTTGAAAAACATTTCCTATTAATTTTTATTTTTTACGTGTGTGTGTGTGTGTGTGTGTGTGTGTGTGTGTGTGTGTGTGTGAGAGAGAGAGAGAG
>OU015756.1:69748883-69766493 GCA_907169655.1 Acomys percivali
ACACACACACACACACACACACACACACACACACACACACACACACAAACACACACACACACAAAACACATGAACTAGGAAATCCATATTGTATTTAAAAGAAATACATCTTCAAATAGTGAAGGGAGTTAAAGAATTAATAACCAAAGATATAGCTCTGATTAACTTTAGAAAATTCTCTATACCATCACAATTTTATCTATTAATGAATCTTGAAAGTCGCAATAACAACAATCCTGGCAAGATATATCCACTGATGCAATGGCATGAATGTTTCGGGGTAACCAGCCAAGTTCTGATTGGACTTAAAGTCACCACATAGGATCAAACTTGTGCCTAGAACTTTAAACTTTAATCCTAGTCAAGAAACCATGGCTGGCGCAGTCATACTCTCAAGGGGTGACTCTACTTCTATTAGTTTGCTAAATGAACAACATATAAAACTGCCTTCTAAGTACTTATTGTTTTACCAATAGATTAATGTCTTTCAATTCTCAACAGAGTAGCCTCTTTTTTTCCAGTGGGCATCAATGAGTAAGAGACAACAGTTCAAAGTGGAGAATATAAGTGATAGTGTTGTGCTTTTCCCTCCATGTGGCGTCTATATCAGCTCTCATGCCCTGAAGGCTTAAGACACATAGAGGGAGATCGAGGAATTTGATAAGAGTCAAATTTTCAGAAGGACCGATATGAAACAGTGCCTTTCGGCCTTTGCTGTCATGAGCTCACAGCAGCTGTGGTTGCCTGAGAAAGACTTACACAAATCAAGCTGCTCAACATTCTAGAGTACGTGGAGGCTCAGGAGGCCCCACCACAACCAGAGGAGATATTGGCAATTGATGGTTGCTGGAAGAGAAAGCGTTCATTTCCCTCAGGGTGAGGCATGGACATAGTGCACTGTGTAGGCTGTAGAATAGACATTTGGCCCATGTTCTGACTAAGTAAAAAAATCAACAGTAAAGTGAGTAAAGGGGAAGGAGGTCTCCCTCAGGCACAGTCATAGGGGAGGGGAGTAAGGGGGAAATGGGAGGGAGGGAGGAATGGGAAGATACAAGGGATGGGATAATCACTGAGATGTAACAAGAAGAAATTAATAATAAAAACAAGTTTATTTTTTTAAAAAAGTGAGTAAGCACCTGTATCAAGATCATAGTCTGAGAAAAAAAAAATCTTTTTTTTTTTTTTTCCTTTTCAGGAGAAATCCTTCCAAGTGGTAGAACTTAGTGAAGCATCATAGACGACATAGAATGTTTCCATTTGAGATATTTCACCAAATACAAAATTTCTTGCTACAGCTTCTTACAAACTCTGAGACTGCCCCTACAGAAGATTCTTTAGCAGCTATGTAATTTCTTATCGATCTGCAACTCCGAGATAAGGGGCTAAGATGTAGCAAGTTCAGCACTTTACCAGCAAGAATTGTACAAGAGATGGAAAAATTGTTCTCTTATTTTATTACTCTTGCTCTCACTTTCTCTCTCTCAGCTGTTCCCCTAGGGCAGGGAAGAGGAATATGTCTACATAGTAGGAATGAAAGTTACAAGACTGCTTGCTGCAAATGCACGAAAGCCTTATCTACAGCCTTTCTTTGCTGCCTCTGTTTCAGCCCCATCCTTCTGCTTGTGTTTCCCTCCTATTCTTCTATTTTTAGTTATTGGCACTGGATCTTTTTTTTTTTAACCCCTTCCTGATTACTAGAGTCCTTCCAAGGTAAAAAAATTTGAGTGGAGATAAAGGTGGGCAGCCATTATTAAACCCTGTGGAATGCAGCCATGAACTGCAGACAGACTATGAAACCCACATCAAAACTAATACGCAGGGGAAGCGGTTCAGACATAGAGGCTTGAATAGCGGCAGCAGCGAGCAGATTACCCCTTCGTGCCACTCCCAGTAAATCCAGGGTTAGTAAACGCAGATGAAAGTACCCCTCTACATACATCAGCTAATTCATGCAAAACATAAGACTATTTAATGTAGACCATATATATGCATATAAGAAGCAGGGTCTTAGAAGAGGGTGTAATGTGTGTGTCCGTGCATGTCAGTATAAACACACATGAGTTATATAGCACATGGGTAGACGTCAGAGGAGAAACTCTGATGTTGACCTTTGTCTTCTCCCTGATTTGAGACAAAGTCTCTATTGTTGCTCACTGACGCATTTCCCAGACTCACGGATGTGTGAGCTTCCAGTACTTCTCCTCCTGTCTGCCTCCCTCCTCTAGGAACAGACACCCCAGGACGACAGAACCTTGTGTTCTCCTTGGTGCAGCTTGTTATGTGGAATCTGCAGATCTAAAATCAAGTCATTAGATTTACATGGCAGGCAACTTACTCACTGAGCCATTCCCCCAGCTCAAGAGTGTTTTAAAACACTTTCAGTACTTTAAAATACCATTTTTCTAAGAAATAATGCTGCATAGTGACATATAACATATACGTCAATGTTTTATTCCTGAAAATACACTGATCTTTTTGTGTTCAAAGTTTTAAAACCACTATTAATTTTTATTATGCCTTCAAAATGAAAAAAAGATTATAGGAATAAAAACCTATACCAACTACAGAAAAAGAAGTTCACCAAATACTCTGAAGACCTACCTTGGTCATGATTAATGCTAGAGCGGAATAAAAGAAGTTGGGATATATTCAAAGACATGCCCTAGTAAGTATATAAAGTATATTAAAGTAAGTGGCATGAAAGTATGATATCAATGTGCCTCCCTAATGGAAGAAAATATGTTTGAGGGGCTGCGAGAGATCTTGCCATTTATTGTGTACTAATTCTCTCCTAATTAAGACAATTCCGGCAGTAAAGGGGAGGGTCATAACCTTAGGGAAACTAATTAAACTTAAAGGGCCCAAGAGCGTAGACATTTACAAGAGTCACAAGGCTCGCCCCAAACTGATAAGCAGAAAGCAGTTGCCAGAGAAAAAGGACACTATCTAGTAAAGCTGTCTGCCAGTTATGCAGTGAGCTGCAGTGATTCAGTGAACTTTTGGTGGTGTAGCTAGCTGCCTTTGCATCACTTATGGTCTAATAAGCAACCTCAAACAAACTCTTTAGTTCAACCACATAGACTTGGCAGTGTGCAGACAGACATGGTGCTGGAGATAGAGCTGAGAGTTCCACATCTTGATACATGGGCAACAGGCTTGAGTTTCTGAAACCTCAAAGCCCACCCCCTTGTGTCACACTTCTTGCAGCAAAGCCACACCTACTCCAACAAGGCCACATCTCCCAACAATGCCACTCCCTATGGACCAAGTATTCAAACACATGCCTCTTTGGTGGCCATTCCTATTCAGAGCACTACATTACTTTCATCTAAATTATAAGGGATGCTGTACCTTCTTGCTGTCCTAAAATTTGTTTGCTCTCTGATGCAACTGATAAGTTCTACAGCCAAAGGCAACTTTTCTTCAGTTCTTCAAATGGAGCATCAGTGAGGGGAATCCCATGGTGGCCAAAGTCCTCTCTATGTTACAGACTAACATGCCTCCATGGTGAATGAAGTCCACCTCAGGAGCATGAAGATGGCTTTCCACAAAAGTACCTTGCATCGACCTACAGTAAGCTTATATGCCTGTTCTGTGTCCTTTGCTGTGAGCAATAAAAAATACAACTGAGACTGACCTGTCTCCATAGGGAGGGAAATGCCTATATAAAGGGAGAAATGCACTGGAAATAGTACTCTTCCACATGAGCCTCTTATGTGGGAGGGGCTGGAATATAAAGGAGAATGAGATGGAAATGTTGGCTTGCCGTTCCTTACCACTGACAGGATGCAAGAGAAAGACAATACAAATTCGGTATGTGCAGAGAACTCCCTCCTAACATTCAAATGCTTGGGACCCACATGAAGAATTGGAGAATGAATATAGAAGGGGATAAGGTAGAAATGAGAAAAGATACCCTTTTGGTCTGACCTTTAATACAAAGGAAGTAAAGAATCCATCATTCAGTATGTAGATGAGGGCTCTGATAATGGTCCAGCACAGGAAACTATCAAATTCAGGGGATAGTCGGCCTTTGAAACATTCTGAATTTGTAAAGAATTTCAACGAAAGAATGAAAGCACCTCTTATAGCCTGGTTTCTAAGGCTGTGTCACATGTGGGTTAATAGGATCAGTGGGGGTGCTGTGGAGCTGGAGAAATGGAGTAACTGACTTTTCTTCACTCCTCGAGAAAAAAAGAATTCATAACCTGAGGCAAGATAAGGGAAATCTGTCTCTGATGAACTGGCTCATTTGGACTGAGCCATTAGAGACCCTTGGTTATCACTGACTGATCACTCCATAAATATCAGAGGCTAGAAGACCATAGAGGAAGACAGGCATTACTAATGGAACTAATTAAGAGAGGGGTGATATTTGATCTTGAGTTCACTGGCCTAGATAGGACTGTGTTCATTAGGAGATTTAAGCAAAGTGTTGATTCATCGGGTACCAGATGACTGGCATGGACTTTGTGATGGTTAACATTGATTGACAACTTGTCTGCATTCTTGATTTTCTAAGACACAGACTTCTGGGTAGGCCTGTGAAGAATTTTCCTAATTAGTTTAATTGAAATAGGAAGAGCCACCATAAATAATGTGTTTTTATCATCCCATGGACTTAGGTCCTAGACTGCATAATAAAGAGAGAATAAGCTCAGTGCAGCCTTGAACTGTGAGGAAAATACAAAAGGCAACATTGGTTTCTAAACTTATTTGTAGGGCGTTTTGTCACAGAAACATGGGAGAATTGGAGCTGCTGCTGTGGGGGGGCTTGACCCTGTGGTTCTTAGGTGTTAGGAACTGACTTTTCAGGAGAAATGTCCAGGAGTCTGAAACACTGGCTAGAAATGCTCTTGAATGCCACAAGCATAAATTAATAAGCTGGTGGGCATTTGGAAGGACAGAATGCTATGCTAAACTCACATGGTGGTAGCCTTATTTATGAGGTTACAACAGCCATCAGAAACTGGGCTAGAGATCACCCCTATTGTGTTCTGACAAATAATCTTGTTGCATTCTGCCTGTGCAATAAGAACTTTAGCAAGGCTAAATTCAAAAGTAAAATTAGTATTTGGCAGAAGACATCTCATTTGGGATGAGTCATATTTACTAATGATTGCTCATACCCACGTTGAGAGAGAGAGGAGACAGACAGAGAGAGAGAGAGAGAGAGAGAGAGAGAGAGAGAGAGAGAGAGAGAGAGAGAGAGAGAGAGAGAGAGAGAGAGAGAGAGAGGACAGAGACAGAGAGACAGAGAGAAAGGGAGATACAGAGGAAGGAAGGGATTAAAGAAGGGAGGGAGGGAGGGAGGGAGAGGAGGAGGAAAGGAACCCCCATCACACACACACACACACACACACACACACACACACACACACACACACACACACACACACACAGGATACAATGTAACCAGTTGCTTCAAGATTCTACTTCCAGGACTTCTCTTTCCTGATGAACTGTGCAGAAAGACATTTTCAAATGTGTAGTTGGTCAAGGAAAAGAGTTTTAATGAATTCACACATACAAAGGAGGCATGCTCATGTTCTAAAGCACCTGGATTTGTTTAGTGTCATTAAAGAGAAATCTGCTGTTCTGCCCTGGTGCAACAGAATAAGTTTCCCGGGGACAAATGCCACCTTGAAAGGCTCTATCTATGGAAAGTGGGAATGAATTTTAAAAGAGAGAGCCTAGACTGAGGACACCATAGGAGGGGCTTCCTGCTTAAACCAACTCCCCCCAAAAAAAATGTTACCCTAGGTCAGGTGACTGTTAATGCAATCTTGGCTCAAGGCAGACAGACTGAGCCCCAAAATGACACCAAATCTTGACAATGCTACCTATATAGTACTTGCTTTCATGCCTAAAAGATGCAAGAGTGAGGGCACCATGAACTCATGGGGCATAGGCCAATGTTCTATAAGGTCAGTGAAACCGCACATTGTGATCCAGGGCTGTATTCTGTGCACATTCCTGAGGTCCCTGGGTAAAGCAATGATGATAAAGTCCAAGTTGCAATGGAGATAGCAGACTGTTTGAGATGCCAAGACCATGGAGAGTCTGCCAAGAAAAGCTGGTTAAACAGAGTAGAGCAGGCCCAAGGGAGGGTATTTATGTGCTTCAGGTAACGGAGGTGCAGGAGGAAAGCTAGCCAAGGTCTCTCAGGTGATTACACCACAATTTCTAGGTGCCTGATGTGGAGGTGCAGGATTTGAAATCGGCCTCACTGCGTTTCAGTCTTTTTGTTTCCCTTTTCCTTGCTCTGTCCCTATTCTTTGTACTGGAATGGGACTATTTATTCTGTGATGTTGTATATAGGAACAATGGAACATGTTTTGTTTTTAATCTTATAGCAACTCATAATCATGCAATTGTTCTGATTCCCAGAAAAGCTGTAGACTTTAGACTCTTAAACAGTGTTAGTATTGCTAAACACTATAAGGCCTTTTGATGTTGGATTTTTTAAAATTCATTTTACACCATGACATGACTAGAAGCCCAAGGGGACAAGGAGTGAAGGTTCATGGGTTAAAGGTTATCTATTAGGGAGCTGGGGTAATGGTTCAATGGGTGAGGTATTTGCCATGCAAGCATGAAGACCTGATTTTAGATAAGCAAGAGACCTATGTCAAAAAGGTGGAGAGCAAAAACTGATACCTTCAGTTGCCCTCTGACCATGCATGCCCAGGGGCATGTGCATACCCGCATCACGCACACACACATACTCCATGCGTACAACATAACCAACTGCCTCAGGATTCGGCTTCTATGGCTTCTCCATCAATGATGCATGCTAGTCTTGAACTGTGCATCAAAATCAAACTCTTCTTTAAGTTTTAAATTTTATTTGTTATTTGTTATTTGTTTTGTTTCTGGTGGTGGGGGAGGGTCATAAATCTTGTGGCAGCAATAAGGGGACCAACTAAGTGGGACTTTTGTGGCTTTTGCTGAGTCATGTGTTGAGAAATGAGCTTTGTGAAATAATAAGGTACAAACAGATCTAAACGATTTGGATGGGTGAGTAAACCAGATACCCAATGTGCTGAAGCAACTGGGAAAGAGAAGAATGATCAAAGGGCAAAACAAACAAGAGAGGTTGGCCTAGCTAAGTATGGAAAAAACATGTGGCAAGATCTGTTTCCAGCCAGAGTCCCAGGGATGACAACAAAGAGCCATGTGCTATGCTAGTGGACATCTGGATGGCTTCAGATCTTAGGCATCGATCAATAAGAGACCTAAGCAATAAAACTGCCTAAGTTAAAAAAAAAAAGATTGTAAAAGATTCAGCCTGTTCTACCTAGGGGTGGGTGATTACAGTGTCTGGTGTACATTTCTCTCGGGTAAACACAGTACACTGGGGGTAGAGATTTTCCGCTCTGTCCGGGGATAGTTCAGTAGCCAGCTAATTGAAAGGCAAGGGATATGGAGATTCCCCAGCATTTACTGACAAGAGCTTGGAAGCCACCTCCATTGGCTGTCAACTCAGAACATGAACCTACTCCCTCTTTGATATGACCCAGACCCAAAGATACAATCTGACCCCATCAAGGGCATCTGGTTTGGGGATATGTGCGGTGGCAGCACTACAGCACTAACCAAAGATCTGAATGCCGGATGGCTAATGGAAATTATGGTGGATTATGGAGAGCCAAATGGCTTGGTGTCTCTCATCACTGCCAAGGGTCACTCTTTGGATGAAACAAATGATGCAAATGATGAGAACATCTCTATATGAATTGAACAGTGCTGATATTTTTTTTGTGTGTGTGTCCCCTTCGCTATCTAAGACCAGTGGACAATGGCATAAAAGAGAATGTGCTTGGGCCTTCAGAAAATCCAACCAACATATTAAAAAAAAAAAAAAAAGGTCTCAGGATATTATTCTAATTCTTGCATGTTTGAGAACATTTGTAACAACAGTAGAAACAATAGCCAAGGAGTTTGAAAGAGAGTTTTCTGTATAGGTGGTGAAGGTGGATCTATCCAAAATCAACAAGTATCCTTTCTTCCTTCTTTCCTTCCTTTCTTTCTCCTTTCTCTCACTTTTTTTCTTTTCTTTTCTTTATTCTTCTTTATTTTATTTATGTTTAATCCCTTGCTAGAGAGAAATGTTATATCACTATGGATTTCTATCTAAGGAAGCCCAACAAACTGTCAAGGCTTTTGACTGATGTAATTTTATTTTAGAATTAGAAAGTAGGTTCCTAGTGCTAAAAAAACATGACATGTTTTGGTTACAGGACTTGGAGAAATCAAGATAAGATTACAGTATCAGTTCTTTCTCCATTGGGTGGCTTTTGTGGTATTATGGTGACCACTATAGGTAAATTGTCACCTATTACTCTGCTTGGTATGGACCATGCATGGTACAAACTACCAATATGCCAGGCCAGTGCATGTCCACTGGCATGACTGTTATAAGTTCAATCAATTGTTTTCTAATTCAGTTTTCGGATCCTAATATTGACTCATTTATTGTTAATATTGTAGCATAAGACAAGGACCTATGTCTGAGAAGATCAGGTCCTAAAAGGGAAGAAATCACTACTTCTTTTTTTTTTGACAAATGGATATGAGGTGTCTGTTAATTACATTTTAAATATTCAGTTTTTACACACATTGGTTGTGAAGGAAAAATTCTTTATTTCCCTAGTAGATGTTACCACAATTTCATAACAAGTCATGCTCCTAAGAATAAATGAATGTTGCCGTGGCATAGTTGCCAAATGATCAAGAATAAGTCAAATAAAATAAACAGACCTTCCAAGGCTCAGGTCATGTGATGGAAAAATACATGGAGAAAAATTCAAGAGTATCAGTAAGGGACATGGAGCTCTGTAGCTATTTCCTCCTGGTTGAAATATCCCCTATTATAGAAAAAAAGAGGCTCATAAAATGCAAGAAACTAACGAAACTTACAAAGCATGGAAATATCAGAATGTTATAGGATTTGCAAGGCCCACCATGCTTAAGGTAGAAGGAATACAGTAATAAATTGCTAGAGCATTGGAAAGTCTCTGGCGGAGTTCCTATGAAGTGGGTGGGTGTAGAGCTGCAGAGATACAGCTTTTGTCTCATGCTGAGATGAGCAGTTTGAGGATGCAGCTACCTTTGAGTCACCATGCTCCCCTGCATCACCACCCACCTATGCTCCTGTAAGTAATAGCAGTACAACCTCTAGACTGGCTGGAATAAATGCCTTTGGTTTGTCACAGTGATTTTCTGGTGTAAATAGATGTTTATTCACCTCTATCCAGGAAAGAAAAATCACACAATAGCATACCACATGTCATAGTTTGCAAAATCCACCCACTCTGTGATTTGAAAGCCAGACCTCCACACTAATAAGCACTGGAGCCTATATTCAGCTCTCAGTGTAGCTCTTGGAATCAGGCTTATTTCCAATGGCTGACTGTACTAATATTAATATCCCAAAGTCACATCATACACAGTATGTTCAACACCTGCCCCCTTTCCCAGATCAAGGCCATCTACTTTTGTATGTATTCAAAGTCATGGTTTCTTCTCCGTCTCATTCCTAATCCTGAACTAGACCTGATTCATGCCAATTAATTGGGCTGCTCTAAGTGAAACTCTAAGCCATATGGCCTGAAAAACAGTCTCCTTGTCTTTGATGTGTATCTCCTCCACAAGCTGATTACTGTCTGTATTGCATTACTCACATCCATGTAGTGTTCCACCTTCTTAGATTAGAACAACTAAGAATTACTCATAGTCTATCTGTTTTGCATAGACTCAGCACAAGTATATTCAATTGACTGAATTTCTATTTTTTTAACTTTTTAAATATATTTTATTAATTGATCCATATTACATCTCAATTGTTATCCCATCCCTTGTATCCTCCTATTCCTCCCTCCCTCCTGCTTTCCCCCTATACTCCTCTCCTATGACTGTGACTGAGGGGGACCTCTTCCCCCTGTATACGCTCATAGAGTATCAAGTCTCTTCTTGGTAGCCTGCTCTCCTTCCTCTGAGTGCCACCAGGCCTCCCCATCCAGGGGACGTTTGACCAAATTTCTAAACAATTGTAGCTTTCTCCAATATATTGAAATACGCTGTCTTCAGGATAATTCATTAGGTGGAAACAAATAAAATATGGAAGAAACATCAGAAGATTATTTTCAGTTCAGGCATGAGAGGAATCTAGAAGGGATGTTCCTAACTCAGAGAAAACATCAGGCAGTTACGAACCATGCTTTCCAATCTGAGTGCTTTCTGGATTAATTTCACTGTATTTCATCTGTACTGGATGAATCAGCATTTTGCTGGAAAAAAAAAAAAGCCTATCTTCCTCTGAAAAGGAGCATAATGCAGGTAATAGTGAATTTGGTGGGAGTGATTTGAAGCGTAAATATGACATGAATATGTTTTAAAAAATATTTTCTTTTTTTTTACATATACATTTATATTATTGCACATATATAAAATAAACTACATGTAGCAAGAAGAACCACAAAACAATCAGGAATTATATAAATGTTACATTTATAGTGCTTTTGCTATTTGTATTTGGCAACCTTGAAGAAAACATCTTTCCTATCTTGGTGTGTCTAAAATTCTGAATGTAAATCGATATCTATTATATCTCATCTTTATCAACTTAAGACATCTATCTAGACCTAAAAACATCTTAATCCCCAAACAATTAAGCTTAGTTGTAAAATTTCAACCCCATCAGAAATTTGTTAAGGCATAAAATTAATTACTTGAGTAGACAGGAATGGCAGGTTAGCAGCTTCCAGAATGAGAATATGACAGAGAGAGTTTGCTGCCTGAACAGTCACACAAAACTCTCTATAACTTTGGAGCCAGTATATCTGACAGACATATTTGTGAGGCAGGAAATACTGAGGATGTGCTTACTCTGTCTTGGCCGACTTTGGCCATCTACTCTGCCTGGATCCAAGCTCGCCCATTTTTAGGCAGAATTCTGTCTATGGCAGAAATGAGGATATTTGTCCAGTGGCTGACTTGCCAAGTTTGAAGCCATCTCCATTAGGAGGTTCACTGATGCTCATCATCTTCTTTGAGGTAGGTTGGGTGTTGCCAGGGATTAACCTGTCTTGTTGTCAAAGAATCTTTAAAATAATAAAACATATTTAAATGCCATATTCTGTAGGTCCCTGAGGTTTTGAAGACTTTATCTAATTTACCTTATCTATCGATAGAATCATATCTATCTGTTAAACCTAGGGTGTATATTCTTGTGATCAAAATAGACTACTAATTGATATGACCATGATTTGAAACACTAACAAATAACTTATATTACTTAATTATCCTAAGGAGCCTGCAATAGCACCTTCAAAGTACTGGAAGTAAATGCTGTATTATAGTTGAGTTGTAACACATTTTTAAAATAAAATTCTTCAGGCTTTTAACAAACTAAAGTGGAATGTTTGTTAACATTAGTCCCTCAAGTTTTATGAGGTTATATCATTTTTAGTGCTAAGGTTTTCCTTTCATATTAAGATTTTATATGAAATTATAGCTTTGCCAAACTCAGTGTAGTTTTACGGAGAAATGTCCAGTTGAACTAGATGGGACTTGTTTATAACAAAAACGAAATGAGAATAAATCACTTGGACTGCTTTGAACAAACAAATCTTCATCTTCAGTGATGATGAAATATTTATTTTTCAAGTGAGTAGTATTGTAGAAAAAAAATTCCTAGATTGTAATTCAATAGAAACAATTATCATTTTGTATATGCATATTATCCTTATTTAGACAACCAATGAAACAAATAGTATTGGGCATCATACTTATTCAGCACATAATCAAAGAAAACAATGCAATCAAATATGTCACCTCGGAGGGTATGTTGGACTACCAGGTGTTTTCCTTTTTCCCATGTAACTTTCTCATGGACTACCTTAGATTTCCTTTCTAAAGCAAATCGAATAGAGTCCTTATCTTAATATGCTTGAGATTATGTTTTCCAAACTCTGTTGCTCCAAACAACCCCCAGATAATGAAGAAATACTATTCAGTGATGTAGGAGATTTTGAAAGGTTGGTTTCCCTGTAAACATCTGATGGAACCATCTAATGAAGATAACAAGGAAAATATGAAGTTGTATGAAGGACCTGCCACTTGAGGTTATTGTACTAATACTCTACTTGTTGACACCAAATACATTCATGAGTATTGATGCCTTTAGTTATTTTCCTTTGCAAAAACAACTTTCATGATAGATGGATGAAAGAATGTCAAGTATATCATTATAAATCAAACAGTTGAATACTTCAGATATCTTGCCTCTGACTCAAACTCTCTAGACTTCAACTTCATATTTATAATGAAGTACCAAATGATCCTTGGTCAAAAGTCTATTTCAAGGTTGGCAAGAGGGCTCAGAAGGTGAAAGTACCTGCCACTCAGTATGATGTCCTGAATTTAACCACTAAAACCCACATAACAAAGTGAAAGAACCAACTCTCTTGTCTTATCCTCTATCTTTCACATGCATGCTATGGCATACAGTGTCACCCCTTACACACACACACACACACACACACACACACACAGAGAGAGAGAGTGAAGAAATGTAAAAAAATTTGATTTTATATTGCATAGAAAATATACATTCATTAAAAAATAAAATTACTTCTTTTAAATATATCATTTACTTTGGGTTAGAGCATAGTGCCACAAAATTTAGAATGTCAATAAGATATATATATATATATATATATATATATGTGTGTGTGTGTGTGTGTGTGTGTGTGTGTGTGTGTGTGTGTGTGTGTGTGTATGTGTGTGTATCCCAATCAATACTCAATTAACAGCATACTGATTTTATCAGTTTACCAAAGCAAGTATTTATTGTTGACAGCCAAGAATTTTGAAAAAAGATGAAAGTGTTTCCCTTTAATAGGATTTGTAGAAAATTCACTTAAGAAATAAAAGACCTGCATCGAAGCATCAAGCTACAATTAGAAAATATTTTCATTTCATAGTCAGACAGATCCCCTACAATGGAAATATGCCACTGTGGATCTCCCAAAGGAAGCAAATACCTTAGGCATCCCAGTTGTTCCGGATGTATAGAGAATGTACAGTGGATGCTCTGAGAGAACAGGCACGCAGTCATGTGACCTGGCTTTTGCTATTTCTTCTTCCCAATCAAGATCACGACCTGACATCAAAGGAACCTTCTCCTACAAAGCAAAAATGTAGAAGTGCACACAATAAATACAAGGTGAGTTACAGGAGGACCGAGGAGTGGCTCAATCTTGAAGTCTGATCATTCAATTAGAAAGCTGCACCTTCAGGACACTAAGCATTGAATTTAGGAATAAAGCTCAAAATTAAAAGATAAGGTGTATTTTTTAATATTAATTTATTCTTGTTACATCTCAATGGTTATCCCATCCCTTGTATCCTCCCATTCTTCCCTCCCTCCCATTTTCCCCTTATTCCCCTCTCCTATGACTGTTCCTGAGGGGGATTACCTCCCCCTGTATATGCTCATAGGGTATCAAGTCTCTTCTCGGTAACCTGCTGTGATAAGGTGTATTCTTTGTAAATGGTCTTTAGACACAATCCAGTCCTTTGATGTTAGTTTCTCTCTCACATGTTTTAATGCACTCTATGGCTATCCTAAGCAATCCAATGTAATGTTGTCATGTTTTTATGAATTCTCCGATTTAATTAACTCATAGATATGTTTCCAAACACAAATGTGCACAAGCAACTTTAAAAGCTAAGTTACAGCTTGACTTTTTTTATTTGGAAGCTCTGTCCTCACCAGGAAATATAACCTACCTAATACACTGAAATAGTTTTATCTATAGACATTCAGAAATAACACTACAGGTACCATGGGGCAAGTTAAGATACCTTCAGGGATAAGAAAGAGTTCCACTTATGTTTTCTCAATAGAGATACAGTTTATAAAATTAAGCAGAGTATATGACACAGCCAAAATATTTTACTCCTTCTCAGTCATTAATGTGCTAGAAATCAAATCAAAACAAAACAAGCAAAACAAAAAGTAATTTTTCCTTCCTCAAGAACAAAGCTTCATTGTTGTTTTCTTTTTAATTTTGTGGTAGCAGCCATGTCATAAGTGGATGTGACCTTAATTAAATTAAACAGAAAATTAAAGAATAAGGAGTAGGCTTGCAGAAAAGTCACTCTAATGAGAAACTACAGGTATCTAAGGTAAGAGAACAGGCTGGCTATTTCTTGAATTAGCCAGATTCCTTAACATGAAGGGCTTTGTTTTGTTTTGATTTGTGACAGGGTCTAACTCTACTCTTTAGCTCCCTTGGAACTCCTTATGTAAATTTGACTGGCCTTGAAATCAGATTTGCCTGCCACTGCCTCCAGAGTTCTGGGATTAAAAACACACACCTGGCATATCAGAATGTTTATAGGTAAGAAATACATATTCACAGGTGGAACCCAATTACACAAAGTTCAGTAGAGTAATGAACAACACAGCCAGACATGTGTGTAACTATTGGCTTCATTAAGATGACATCCAGGTTAAGCTAACAGGCTCCATGCCACTCACAAAAGAAAATAACTTCCATTTTTCAGGATCCCTACTATTAACCAGGGCTATACCAATATGTCATACACTTAGATATGCACACATTCAAACTATGCATCAAGGAAATATCACAAATACAACACGTCTAAATAAATCCACTTCAAGATAAAAAATCTGAACTCAACACTATTTGTCAAATTTATATTTCAAGCATATCTGAGTTCTTGTGCCTCCCTTGGATAGGTATTGGCTATTATTTAAATAAACAGAACCACTAACTGTGAGCAAATCATGTTTCCATTTTGTCTTATGCATGAGATAAAAATAACCAATTTCAAATTAGCAGAGCTTTAGCATCATAATTGTAGAGCTGTAAAATTCATCATACTACAAAATGAATACTGAATTATGATTACAAATATCTTCAGCTTTCTTTTTTACAAGTCTCTAATGAAATGGGTGCTAGAATAAATGGTAATTTTTAGGTTAAAAAATATAAGTGTGAGTATAAAAAGATCTGAGGAAGTAAATAGAGAAGTGGCAACATTAGCATTTATTATATAAAATGTGTGTGTGCTTGTTTGTATTTCTGTCAATAGGCAACTCTTCCTAGATTTTGGTATTCCTAACAGCCCATATTGGGAGAGCACCACAGTTGTCACCTTTAGTTCTGTCACAGTTTGCCTGGGGCTTAGGTGTAGAGTCAATCTCGTACCTCATTTGGCAAAAGTGAATGCTAATTAATACGATGCAACATCCAGCCTCATCATTTGTTTCTCTTAAATCCAAAGCAAACCCAGTACATTGGGTTTAGTTAGTGCCTAAACAGGAGGTCTCATATAAAGACTACAAAGGCACATTAGAGAAAGAGCAAGGGGAGGGGGATGAAACAGTTATGTGGGGGTAAGGAGTTAAACCAATTCTATCGAGAGAAGAGAATCATATTAAAATGCGAACAAAAGAGACTGAGTATCTAAACATGATGTGCTTATGGAGCAGAAGAAATAGCGTACACCTTGTTTAAAAGTTATCCGACCCAAGTTGGAACCTTGCTATGTCACTTAGCTAGACTTTGGGTATTTGCTGATTCCTCACGCTGTTTCTTCAGCAGTAAAATGGAACCAGTTATAGGGCCCAACTTATTGATCTCCAAGAACTAATAAGCAAAGGCCCTTGAAAACACTTCACATTGCATAAGTCCTTCACAAAGCCCAAGGGAATTCATACCTGTGTGTAAATACTAGACACTATAATGACCGCTTTAGTGAGCATGTTTCTGACATTGCTCCATCCTTCCCTTCCCTAGACTCTGCTGAGTGGCTGACTTTGTGTTCTTTGATTTAAATGGCAACAAACCCCTTTAAAAAATATGTGCTTGAAAGAAGCTTAGCATTCTTCCCAGAGACAGTAAGAACATTAAATTCACCGAGTGCAGCAGTTCATGAACCGCAGCCCTGAGTCTCCATGAGAGAATTTAATGTGGCAATCACTCCTGTTATGTGCTCTTCAAAATAGCACAGTCTTAACACTCTAGTCGCCAAACGTGTCAGTTAAGTATGCTCTGCTGAAAACCTCTCAAGAGGTCTACAAAATGGCACAGGGATATTCAGGATTTTGTCATTTATCTTTTGCAAAAGAACAATAATCTGCTGGTGAACTCATTATAGAAACAAGGCAACCATCAAAGTCAAGGTTACAACGAAAGGTATAAAATGTGTCATTACTATAATCTACCATCTTCCATGGATCATGGAATAATTTATCTGTATAGAATAGTCAAAATTTATTTCTCTGAACACAGTCTGTCTCTGGCTAAAAAAAAAACAAAACTTAAATATTAATGATAATTTACATAGAAACTAATCAGCCCTTTCCAACAGGTCATGCATGGGTGGTTGTAGGACACACTCACAGTTCAAGTGTTCGAGGCCACGTCGGGACTGCTTTACTTCCTCTCAGTGCACAGTGATATGATTCTGCTTCCTCGATTAGGAGGAACAGCACTCTCTAACTCACGCACTTCCTGGAATTCTTTTTGTTTTTAAATTCTAATAGAATCTTAAAAAAAGATATCTCCAGTATCTTGAAAACCAAATAGTAGATAATCAGCATTTGCTAGTACTATCATCATAAAATGGAAAGTAATAAATGACAGGCCAGGAGAACTGTACTCAAACCCAAAGTATTAATACCATCTGCCTGTGCCTTGTTATTTGTCACTTTCACTGAGTGTTCAATAGGCACTCTCATCCATATGCCTCCCCACCACTGTTGCAATTATCTCTCGGATATTTAATAGTTTAAGAAGTAACTGTAGTTCTCAAATGACCAAAGCTACAATTATGTTTGGTACAATACTGTCAGAAAGAAAAAAGTTAAAATTCCAAATTACCATGTTTGGACGATTATAAATGAGGATCCTGTTGGGTCTGTGTTTTCCTATCTTTAATGCTTCTTCTAGAAGTGGAATGTATTCCACCTTCCTTCCAGGTTCAATGCCAAATGATGCTGTAACAACCACCTTAGGCTAAAGTGAGAAGAAAAAAAAAAATAAAAGAAAGGAAACATTTTAACAATCACAGTGAAGGTAATCCCAATATTTCAGCATAGACTGTCAGTATAACATTTTGAAAGAAATCTTTGGTTTCTGTTTGCCATTAAAAAAAAATGGCCTAAAAACTCAATAAATCCTTTCTGTAAATGTTTATAAGCCTAAACACTTAGACATAAATCCTACTTACCTGTTTAAAATTACACATTCAATGATACTTAGGGATTATAAATATGAACCATATAAAATGACTTCCAAGGAATTCATTAAGCCAAATAAATCTCCCATGATTCAGGGAAATGCTCTGTTAAATGTGCACGCACACACACATACATACACACACACACACACACACACACAGAGCAGGAACAAACCAAGTTGTGAGCAGGAACAAACCAAGTTGTAATCAGAAAGCTTTTTTTAGGTTTTCTGGATAAGTATTGCCTCCTAAATAAGCAGAAAGAAGGCAATCCAAAACTTAGATATTGCTGATTTTTTTCTTATTCTTGATACATAATTATGTTAGTCC
>OU015756.1:69768356-69838820 GCA_907169655.1 Acomys percivali
TCCTTCCTTCCTTCCTTCCTTCCTTCCTTCCTTCCTTCCTTCCTTCCTCCATCTTCCCACTGCCATTTCCCCCACAAATTCACAACTCCTCTGCAAACAGACTACCAACTAAAGATTCTTGCTCAAGCTCCCAGAATCTCTCTCACCACAAGGATATCTTTAACACTACTTAAAACAATTGCCTGCTCGAAATTTTTCATTGTTATTTCTGCAGGTTCAGTAGAATGCAATTTAGCAAGTTCTCTCCCTGTCTTTTGTCACACTAACCCGCAGGTTCTCTCCCAAATTGCTCTTCTTCCTTTTTGCCTCTAATTCTTGATTTGTATTGTTTGTGGATCTCATCACCTCATTCTAGTTAGCTAAAAAGTTTTAGCCAAGATTCCACTTAGATATTTCCATTTTCCAGGAATCCCTCTTTAGTTGCCAATGAACAGAAAATGTCCCTACCTTCAAATTAGAAGCCTATGCTATTTTTGTCATGTTTTACTGTGTCACAGATATCCTCATCTCTATATGTCTTGTCTGTGTCTGCTTCACTGCTGTACTCTCAGCTGAGTGTCCACATCAAAAACAAGGTAGCATACAAATTCTAAAATATTAGATGTGTGACCCTTTACATACAAAATATGTGGTAACTTCTGCTAAATTCATGAAATGATGATGGCTGTAATTTTAAATGAGTCATATAAGCCAGAAATCATGTACTAGAGGATTTACAGTGAATCAACAAGAATCTTTCACAATGTATTTATGGAATTTGTTATTTTAGTATCCAATTTAATCATATGACACCAATCTTCCAAACATTCCCTCTGAGCCATGTCACTATACGTCAATCTCTGTTTTTTATTATTTTTAAATGTTTTTTATTAATTTATTCATATTACATCTCCATTGTTAGCCCTTCCCTTGTTTCCTCCTATTCCTCCCTCCCTCCCACCTCCCCCCTTCTCCCCTCCCCTATGTCTGTGATTGAGGGAGACCTCCTCCCCCTATATATGCTCCTAGAATATCAAGTCTCTTCTTGGTAACTTGCTATCATTCCTCTGGGTGCCGCCAGGCCTCCCCGTCCAGGGGACGTGGTCAGAAAAGGGGCACC
This sequence comes from Acomys percivali, assembly GCA_907169655.1. Taxonomy (NCBI): domain Eukaryota; kingdom Metazoa; phylum Chordata; class Mammalia; order Rodentia; family Muridae; genus Acomys; species Acomys percivali. Next base: position 69,769,456 of record OU015756.1, read on the forward strand.
AGAGTTAGTGTGAGTCAGATCTCATTCTCCACTCAACAGTGGAGAATATCCTGTTCATCGGCTAGGTCTTGGTAGGGGTTGGAAGTTTACTGCCTATATTCTCCTTGGCTGGTGCCTTAGTTTGAGGAGGACCCCAGGACCCAGGTCTGCCTGTCATAAAGTTCTTTTTGTAGGTTTCCAGGACCCTGTGGGTCCTACTATTTCCCCATTCTTCCATGCTACTCTTACCTAAAGTCTCAATAGGATGTCCTCTCCTCTGACCCACTTTCCTGGTAAGTAAAGTTTTTCATGAGATGTATCGCTTGGACTAGTGTTTTGATATAAGTGAGTATATACCGTTTGTCTCTTTTTGCTTCTGTGTGAACTCACTCATTATGATAATTTCTAGATCAATCCATTTGTCCACAAATTTCAGGAATTCCTTGTTTTAAATACCTTAGTAGTATTCCATAGTGTAAATGTACCACAGTTTCTTAGTCCATTCTTCTATTGAGGGACACTTAGTCTGTTTCCATGTTCTGGCTATTATGTATAAAGCAGCTATGAACATGGTTGAGCATATGCCTCTGTTGTGTGGTAGGGCATTTTCTGGGTATATTCCAAGGAGTGGGATAGCTCGGTCTTGAGGAAGCCCTATTCCCAGTTTTCTGAAAAAGCGCCAGATAGCTTTCCAAAGTGGTTGTACTAGTTTGCATTCCCACCAGCAATGCAGGAGTGTTCCTCTCTCTCCACATCCTCGCCAACATGTGGTGTCATGAGTTTTTGATCTTAGCTATTCTGATGGGTGTAAGATGGAATCTCAGTGTCGTTTTGATTTGCACTTCTCTGATGACTAACGAGGACAAGCATTTCTTTAAGTGTGTCTCAGCCATTTGATATACCTCTGTTGAGAATTCTCTGTTAAGTTCCAAGCCCCATTTCGCAATTGGGTTGTTTGGCTTTGTGGTGTTTAATTTTTTGAGTTCTTTATATATTTTGGATATTAGACCTTTGTCAGATGAAGGGTTGGTGAAGATCTTTTCCCAGTCTGTAGGCTGTCGCTTTGTTCTACTGACAGTGTCTCCTGCCTTACAGAAGCTTCTCAGCCTCATGAGGTCCCATTTATTAATTGTTGACATTAAGGCCTGGGCCGTTGGTGTACTGTTCAGGAAGTTGTCTCTTGTGCCTATGTGTCCCAGGCTCTTCCCCACTTTTTCCTCTAACTGAATTAATGTCTCTGGTTTTAAGTTGAGGTCTTTAATCCACTTGAACTTGAGTTTTGTGCATGGTGACAAATAGGGGTCTAATTGCATTTTTCTACATGTAGTCATCCAGTTAGACCAGCACCATTTGTTGAAGATGCTATCCTTTTTCCATTGAATAGATTTAGCTTCTTTGTCAAAAATCAAGTGAGCAAATGTGTGTGGATTCATCTCTGGGTCTTCAATTCGATTCCATTGATCCACCAGCCTCTTGCTTTGCCAGTACCATCCTGTTTTAATTACTGTTGCTCTGTAGTACAGCTTGAGATCAGGTATGGAGATTCCTCCGGAGGATCTTTTATTGTATAGGATTGTTTTTGCTATTCTGGGCTTTTTATTTCTCCATATGAATTTGAGAATTGATCTTTCAATATCTTCAAAATATTTTGTAGGTATTTTGATAGGGATTGCATTGAATCTGTAAATTGCTTTTGGTAAGATGGCCATTTTTACTATGTTGATTCTCCCGATCCACGAACAAGGTAAATCCCTCCATCTTCTGATGTCATCTTCAATCTCTTTCTTCAGAGGTTTAAATTTTTTTTCATATAAGTCCTTCACTTGCTTGATTAGAGTTACTCCTAGATATTTTATATTGTTTGTGGCTATCATGAAGGGAGTAGTTTTCCTAATTTCTTCCTCTGCCTGTTTGCCATTTGTGTACAGGAAAGCTACTGACATTTTTAAGTTTATTTTGTATCCTGCTAATTTGCTGAAGGTGTTTATCAGCTGTAGGAGTTCTCTGGTGGAATTTTGGGGGTCACTTATATACACTATCATATCATCTGCAAATAGGGATAATTTGACTTCTTCCTTTCCCATTTGGATCTCCTTGATCTCCTTTTGATGTCTTATTGCTCTGGCTAGAACTTCAAGAACTATACTGAAGAGATATGAAGAGAGTGGGCAGCCTTGTCTGGTCCCCGATTTTAGAGGGATTTCCTTGAGTATCTCTCCATTTAATTTAATGTTGGCTATTGGTTTGCTGTATATAGCTTTTATTATGTTTATATAAGTGCCTTGTATTCCCGATCTCTCCAGAACTTTAAATATAAATGGGTGTTGGATTTTGTCAAATGCTTTTTCTGCATCTAAAGAGATGATCATGTGGTTTTTCTCTTTCAGTTTCTTTATATGGTGGATTACATTGATGGATTTCCGTATGTTAAACCATCTCTGCATGCCTGGAATGAAGCCTACCTGGTCATAGTGAATGATGTCTTTGATATGCTGTTGTATTCGCTTTGCGAGTATTTTGTTGAGTATTTTTGCATCAATGTTCAGAAGAGAAATTGGTCTGAAATTCTCTTTTTTGTTGGGTCTTTGTGGGGTTTGAGTATCAATGTGACTGGGGCCTCATAGAAGGAATTTGGAACTATTCCGTCCATTTCTATCTTTCGGAATAGCTTGAATAGTATCGGTATTAGCTCCTCTTTGAAGGACTGGTAGAATTCTGCACTGAAACCATCTGGCCCTGGTCTTTTTTTGGTTGGGAGACTATCAATGGTTGCTTCTATTTCTATAGGAGAAATAGGCCTATTTAATTGGCTTATCTGGTCTTGATTCAATTTTGGCATATGGAATCGGTCGAGAAAATTGTCCATTTTCCTTAGATTTTCAAATTTTGTGGCATAAATGCTTTTAAAGTAGGTTCTTATGATTCTTTGTGTTTCTTTGGTATCCGTTGTTATGTCTCCCTTTTCATTTCTGATTTTGTTAATTTGGATAGTGTTTCTCTGTCTTTTAGTTAGATTGGTTAATGGTTTGTCTATCTTGTTAATTTTCTCAAAGAACCAGCTCTTGGTTTTGTTGATTCCTTGGATTGTTCTCTTTGTTTCTAATTTATTAATTTCAGCCCTGAGTTTGATTATTTCTAGGCGTCTACTCCTCTTAGGTGTTTCTGCTTCTTTTTTTTCTAGAGCTTCCAGATGTGTTGTTAAGTTTATGTGGGATATTTCCATTTTCTTTTTAAAGGCACTTAGTGCTATGAATTTTCCTCTTAGCACTGCTTTCAATGTGTCCCACAAGTTTGGATATGTTGTTCCATCATTTTCATTGAATTTCAGGAAGTCTTTTATTTCTTCCCTTATTTCTTCCATGACCCATGTGTCATTAAGTAGAAAGTTGTTTAGTTTCCACGTGTTAGCATGCTTTTTGTTATTTCCGTTGTTGTTGAAGTCCAGCCTTAGACCATGGTGATCTGATAAGATATAAAGTGTTATTTCAATCTTCTTGTATCTGTTGAGGTTTGCTTCATGACCAACTATGGGATCAATTTTAGAGAATGTTCCATGGGGTGCTGAGAAAAAGGTATAATCCTTTGCATTTGGGTGGAAAGTTCTGTAGATATCTGTTAGATCCATTTGATTCATGACACTGGTTAATGAAGTTATTTCCCAGCTTAGTTTTTGATTCAAAGACCTATCCTTGAGTGAAAGTGGGGTGTTGAAGTCTCCCACTATTAATGTATGGGTATTGATGTGTGGTTCAAGCTTTGTAAATAACTCTTTTACAAATGTGGGAGCCCTTGTATTAGGAGCATAGATGTTCAAAATAGTGATATCTTCTTGGTTGACTTTACCTTTGACGAGTACAAAGTGTCCATCCTCATCCCTTTTGATTAATTTTGGTGGAAAGTCTATTTTATTAGCTATTAGAATGGCTACCCCAGCTTGTTTCTTGTGACCATTTGCTTGGAATATTTTTCCCCAACCTTTCACTCTAAGGCAATATCTGTGCTTGTGGTTGAGATGTGTTTCTTGAATGCAGAAGAATGTTGGGTCATGTTTATGCATCCATTCACTTAGTCTGTGTCTTTTTATTGGAGAATTGAGACCATTGACATTAAGAGATATTAATGACCAATGATTGCTAAGCCCCTTCATTTTTGGTATTTGTAACAGTCGAGATTTTGTGAGGTTGTGATTTAGCGATGGTATAGTTACCTATTTCCTATGTAGTTTTGTTTGTAGTTTGACCTGTTGGGATGGAGTTTTCCTGTCAATCTCTGTAATACTCATGTAATATTCATTCCAAGAATAGTATCAGGGATTTAGAGAGGTCTAGGGAGGAAGTTACCTATCATTTATTTTTCCCAGAATTCTTATACATGTCAGCACATAACAAGATAACATGGAAGGCACACACTTCATTTCCTATTTTTTATTCCTCTAAACACCAAGCAGGATTTGTTTGATGTGACACTAACTCCAAAACTAATGTATGATGAACCAATACATGAAAAGGAAGAAAGAAAGGAAGGAAGGAGAAAGAAAGGAAGAAAGAAAAAATGACAGATTAAATTAGCGTATTCCACTTGAAAGAAAAGCCAAATAGTAAAATAGTGCTTGAAGAAACCTTCCACAGTTAAGGTTATGCTCTAGGCAACTGGATGGCTTTATGCTAAAGAAAGCACATACCTTTGCATGATCAATGCGGGTACTTAATTCTTTGGATGCAAATCCTCCAAATATGAGACTGTGGATTGCTCCGATCCGTGCGCATGCCAGCATGGCATATATTGCTTGCGGGATCATGGGCATATAGATGACCACGGTGTCACCTTTCTTGACACCTTGCTTGACCAAGACACCAGCCAGCTTAGAGACCTGTTATGAAAATCATCAGAACTGTATTATTTCACTAAATTTGAAATTAAGGGAGTAAATCTAGAAAGTTGTTATTTACATTGTGGCAAATTAAAGGAATGTGGGAAATGTACTTAATAATTAAAGATAATGGTTTAGACATGGTGACAATAGTTTCTTTTCAATTTAAGTGGCTTATATTTGCTTACTCATTCATATTTACTAAGCAACTTATTATTTCTGACTTAATATTTATAGTTAGTGATGCATATTGAAAAAAAGTAGGTTTTTCCCTTCTAGAAATTATATTGTGAACAGTCTGTTAAGCAAATGGAAAAATAAAAGTGTTATAAATTCATATGCATGGTGGGTTAACTGTGAAAATAAACACATAAAGGGTGAAAACATAGCTATATACAGAAAATCAAATTAAGCAGATTTTGCTATATAGTTTTTTTCCATATATAGGCTAGACAATTTAAGTTCAGAGGTAACAAATAACCAGATGTCAAACCACTAGTAAATAAAATAGTGAGGAAAACTATCAGGTTTACTGACCTCCTATTCCTTGCTTTTTTAATACCTCAAGCCAAATTTTTCTTTGTACTTTTATATTAAATATCTATACAAAATAATTACAGAGTGATTTCCTTTGGAAGTAGTACACAGTCCTCTTTTCACAGTTATCGTGTGTTTTGGGAACAATTATAAACATATCTTTCCTTTTTGAAAGTGTTTTTGTAATTTCTAGTAAAATTATAGCAAAACAGATCATAAGCACATACAGAATTTACTGCAAGAAACCTTTCCACACGCAATTACAGCAGGCTGTGTGCCCAGACTTCATTATAAGTTCAATATTCTATCACTTAACAACTGTTCTTTCTCCTTAAAATATTTCTCCCGAAATAGGAACAGTGTCTGGCCTTTCTCCCCCACCTCTTCCTCCCTCTTCTTTCCCCCTCCTCTTCCCTCTCTCTCTCCTTCCCTCTGCATTTCATGATAGATCAGATCCATAAATAAAATAAGACAAATAAGGCAGACATATCTACCCTCTCAGTATTTAATTTTAGCAGAATAAATACTCGTAATTAAATATAAGTGCAGGTGTTTTGTTCAAAGTTGGTCAGACCTGTGCGAGAATTAGGTATAAATGCCAATGGGACAATCAGGAGTGACATCCCAAAGGAACTCACATTTTAGCAAAGATCTGTAGAAGGTTGAGAAAAGTAGATATCTATGAATATGCTATTTAAGAGAAAGTGAGCCGGAGAGCCACAGTAGAGGCACCTGTATGGCCCAGTGGGCAAGCACAAGGAATATGGCTGGTTTTAAAAGAAAATGATCGTTCAAGAAAATGAACAGAAGAGGAAAGGGAAGAAATTGGGCCACATAGCTCTTAATGGTTCTCTTCACTTATTTCTACCTCTCTTTTCTGACAAGTTCAAACAACTCTGAATTCTGACCATGTTTCTCTAATGTTAAGGGCTCTGACAAAAGAGAAATGGAAAAAAAAAACATGAAAAGTGTTTTATTTTTCCCAGAACTCCAAACCTAATAGTGGAGCACTACCAGCAAAAAGTTATAAGAACAATACACAGAGGAAATATATATCACAAACGTAAATTCCACGCAAAGGTCAGAAATGGAAATAAACACGAGAGAGTTGTAGCCTAACTTTTCAGCATGTAGTCACTTCAGAAACCACTAGGACATGGTATGGCATTGCCCAGTAAAGCCTTTAGAGTAGAGTTATGAATAAAAATGGCTTGTTTGCAAGTTTGACATTAGCATTTTGAATCATTTCTGTTATTGAACTAAAACATTCTTCAAGTAAAAGCTCACCTAGGAAGGATGTTCTGAACTGGAGATGTTAGTCTCACTCATAAATGGCTGGAAGACACCCACAATGTTTTTGTGGAATCATAGTGGATATTCACAAGTAAGAAGCATATTAAATTTGTTAAGCTTCAGATTTATTCTTGTCTGAGTGAGAACTGGGGAGCCTGTAAAGGGAATTTGTTCCCCATGTTGGTGATGCTGAGAAGCAGCCAACGTTTATTATTTTAATTTTATTTTTATTTTAAATTTTCATATAAGATATTTTGATCAGATTCTCCCCTCCCTTCAACTCCACTTCTTCCCCGCATTCATTGCCAATGCAGCTTTATTTCTTTCTCTTTCTTAAAAGTCAAAACCAAGCAAGGATACAAAAAACATGGAGTATCACTTTGTCCTGGCCAACTGCTTCTGAGAAATAAGGCTGACCCTGGAGAGTGGTTAATATCACCCAGTCTCACTCCGTTGAAGATTAATCACACACACACACACACACACACACACACACACACACGTCTTTACCATAGACTCGTGACATATCTAGTCTCATATTTTTGGACTCTCTAATAGTGTCAGATGTGGTTTTCATCTCATGGAACCATTTTATATCAAGACTTTACAAAGTGGTTGGTTACTCTCATAACATTTGTGCCACTATTGTACCTGTGGGTGTATCTAATAGGCAGGTCAGGGTTACAGTTTGTATAGTATTTCTTCTGGTAGCATGTATCTTACCTTCGAACACCAAATGCTAGTCAGTAGCGATGGAGCTTATTGTTGAACACCAAATCAATTTTTCTATATTTGATTAAATAAATATGTGGTGTATTCAGCAGTAGGATCTTACTATCAGATTGGGGATAGTAACCAATAATATTACAATTAGCCTTCAATGTGGAAGGCAGTGATTCATATGAATAGCTTTATGTAAAAGAGTGATTTAAACATACATATGTTACCCTGCAGAAAACTAAACTCCAAAGGAGCAAACACCTCAAAATAAGGCAAGATACCTGAATAAAATAGAAGAGAAAGTATGGAATAGGATTGAACTCATTGATACATAAAATTACTTTTTGAATAGGACCCTAATAATGTAGGTATTATACATTATATATAATATATGCACATTATATATATATGTATATATATATATATATATAAAACAATAAAGGGACCCTCATAAAGATACAGATGTAAAATTTACAAACAGCAAAGAACACCATCCTTCAAGCAGAAGCAACCTACTTAATAGGGGGAAATTTTCATATCTGACAGAGGGCTAATATCTAGAAAATACTAAGAACTCAAAAACTGACTATCGATAAACCAATAACCCAATTAAAAATAATATATAGAACTAAACAATGAGTTCTAAGAATAGGAAACACAGATGCTAAGAAACACTCAAAAACATGTTCAACACCCTTAGCCATCAGGGAAATGAAAATCAAAACTACCGATATTTTGAGACTTCATCTTATACCAGCCAGCATAGTCAAAATCAATAAAGCAAACGACAATATAGCAACACTTACTCACTGAAGGTGAGAGTGCAAAAGAGTATGAAAATCAGCGTGAAAGGTCTTAAAAAACCTGAAAACTGATCTACCACAAGATCCACTATTGGACATATACCCAAAGGTATATTACTATAGAGACACTTGCTCATCTATGTTTATTACTGCTCTATTTATAATAGCCAGAAAATGGAAAAAGCCAGAATGTCTATCAGCTGATAAATGGATAATGCAAATATGGAACATTTACAAAATGAAATGTTATTCAGCTGTTAAGAAAAATGAGATTTGCAGGTAAATGGAGCTAGTAAAAAACATCCTACAGAGGGAGGTAATCCCTCTGAGGAACAGTCATAGGGGAGGGGAATAAGAGGAAAATGGGAGGGAGGGGAGAATAGGAGGATACAAGGGATGGGATAACCATAGAGATGTAACAAGAATAAATTTAAAAAATAAAAAATTAAAAAAATTAAAAAATTTAAAAAATTAAAAAAAAAATCCTAAATGAGGTAATCCAGACTCAGAAAGACACTTTGTTTATTTCCCCTTGTATGAGGATATTTTCTTTTAAGCCTTAGGTATGTGATTCATTTAGAATATCTGCAGAAGCTAGGTAGATCATAAGTGGGGGCAGGATAATACAATATAGTATTTATTATAAAGGGGTAAAGTAAAAACCAGAGTAGGAGGAGTAAATTCGTACACGACGAGAGGGCAGGATGAAGGAATGCTAAATAATACAAAAGACCTGTCCCCCTGGCTTATAAAAACATTATTTTCTTCTCTGTCTTTTCCTTTACTCAAGAGTCCTCAGAGAAGCTCAGGACCACCCACTGGTGGTTTCAACCCACGGAGCGCCCTGTGCAGTGGGAGCTGCCAACCAGTCCTCCTCAGTCACTGGCAAGGCACTCCAGTATTCTGCAGTGAACTGTTGGTTGGGCTGGAGGGCATGTGCCCATATGCGAACCAGTTTGTCACTGAACACAGATGCTAACACAGTCCATTTGGTCTGACATTTCTCCTTGGACATAGCCTTCTCAGCAGCAGCTTGCTTTCCTTCTCAGTCTCTTCCAGATCTCTGCGATAGTAGAAATGAGGCATAACATCCCATGGGTACACACAGAAGATGCCATACATCAGGAGAACTACACTGACCAACACCCACCACATCGGACCCACTGAGTGAGCCCCCTCGTTGTCCCATGGAATGGCAATTTCCGCATAGTACAAAGAAGAATCTGATACACAGGGCAATGGTGGGCAAGTTGACTCAAGAGCCCTCTGGGACAGGCTGCTGGTCAATCCTGGGATCAGTCACCACTAGTAACCATGGCTCTTTTAAGGCCGCTTGAATTTGTTTAGTGAAGACCCCAGGTGTGAAGCTGCCAGCAACTAAAGCGGCTCAAGTAGCAGCAGCAAACTTCAGCATGGCTCATTGGCCAGTGGTCCTGGAGGAGATGGAAGCTGACTTCAGCAGGGTCTCAACGGCAAGAACGGCTTGAGCTGGGAACAATGACATCTTCCATGTTCTCTCCAGATTTGTGCCATAGACTCCATCACTTTTCATTTTGTAGATTTACTGCTCCACCTGGGAGCCAAGGTTGGTGCCATGGAAATGGGGTTCTTTGGCAAGGAATTTGGAGACATCCTCTTCCTTCATCTGCACGGAAACAAGGGCTCAAGACATGTTTGAGCTTCCCTTTGAGTCATGATGGTAACAAACAACAGTGCCCTATCATGCTGTCCCTGGTCAGTGCAGAAGGGCAAAAGTGGAGGAAACCTATTAATGTAGAAGCTTCCTAAATATATTAGAAAGAAATGTAAATTTTATTTAAAAATAGTATCACATAATATTGGGTGAGCAAATGGCCAAACTAGAAATCATGCTATCAAATAAGCCTTCCAGTATTTTTTTTTTTTTTTTGAGTATTGGCCGATCTTTTGAGAGTTGAGGTCTAAGAGGAGAAAGTGAAGTCACAATAGGCATCACCATCTGCAGAGATCAAGGTAGTTCTTTTGGAAATAAGTTGGCCTTTGTGAGAGCAGGTTGATATAAAAAAGAAATCATGTATACTATGAATCTCTCTTTTCTCCTGTCAGCTATGTGTTCTTTTCCTCTCACATGTTATTCAGTACAAACTACTCAGATTCAAATATTTTGTGATAGTACAAAATAGACAAAGACAATGTGCTGTTTGACTTTGGAAGAAAAGTTATAAAATATCATCCGACATTTAAATCAGTTACCTTACTGTTGGAAACATTTACTGTAAGGTTTATTCTTGCAAAATAATTTTCTCCAGTGAAGAAGTAAATATCATTACCGATTTTTTCTCATTTCACTTTCTTCACATGAGAGTTTCTATCAATATTTAGCCATTTTAATACTATGCATTTGTAAGCAAAGTGTAATTAATAATTATTCAATTCATTTCATTCAACTTGAAATGACTACAATTTCAATAATCTGTGTGCTTTCAACACTAATGTGAATTCCATACTATATTTCACAGAAAATTGGTTCAATCTCATATTTCTATAAGAGTATGTGCTCACAATCTTGAGAAGTGATACATTTTTCCATTTTAATATCATATCTTGAAACCTACACAGAAAGCATTAGAAGTTATTACACTTTGGAAATAAGACTTTGTTACTTTTATTTTAGTATTTATTTTTTATTTTTTACATGTACATTTGTATTATTACACAAATATACATTCAACTATATACAGCAAGAAGAACCACAAAACAATCAAGAATTATATAAATGTTACATTCATAGTGTTTTGGCTATTTGTATTTGGCAGCCTTTCCTATCTTGGTGTATCTAAAATTCTGAATGTAAATCAATATCTATCATAGCTCATTATTATCAACTTAAAACATCTATCTAGACCTAAAAACAATTTAACACCTAAACAACTAAGCTTAATTATAAAACTAAACTATCTGGTCTTCAACCTCATCAGAGACTTGAGAAGGAATATACTTAATTACCTGAGTATACAGGGAGTGCAGGTTAGCAGAGACAGCTTGCTGCCTGAACAGTTATCCAAAACTCTTTATAATGGTGGAGCATCATCTTAGTTTTAAAACAGTACTTATGTAGGTACTTATGTAACAGGCTATTATTGATAGAGAAAAATAATTCAACACCAAAGAGTAATCCATGGTCTAAAGAATGGAATAGGTAATTGATGCATATCATACAACAGCGTAGAAGGAAATATACGGACAAAAAAATAAGTCCTCGATATCCTGTTTTTTAAACCATTTTGATGTGTCTAAACACTAGGTGTTAAAAATTTGGGAATTAAAACTTTCTCCCACTTTTAATCACATTACAGGGTCCAACAAACCACTAGCTGAGAAAGTCATAGCAGTTCTGACTGGGTATGACAACACTTCATCATGAGGATATGAGACGGTGAGAAAGGTCAGAAAGCGATGCCAAAGATGCAAACTTGCTAAGGACCATTGAGTTTAGACTTAGATTAGGAATAATACTGCATTAGTCAGCTTCAAATTCTAAAACAAAGTAACTGGAAAAGTAAACATGCAAACAGAAAAACTATGTCAACTCAGGGTTCAATGATGGTGAGCCCAAGAACATGCTGACCCAAGCCTTTGCTTCTCTAGCCAGGATAACACATCATGTTGGGAAGATGAGGCGAAGAAAGCTACAGGGAAACAGAAGGATATTAGGGTTCAATGACCCTTTGAAAGGTACATTTCCAATGATCCAATGATGATCTCCCATTAGGCCTTATCACCTAAAGATTCATAGTATCTTCCAATATGCCATTCTGGGATCCAAGCCTTTAACACAAGGACCTATAAAATATTGTAGGCTCAAGCCACATGAAAGGAAAAATAATTGCAAGACGCTAGGTAGAAATAAGAATGTTACAGATTCTTAAAATATACTGGTTATTTCATGAATTATTCTGTGAGACTTGTGGATAAAAATAAGAGAATTACTAAGAAATGTTCATTGTAGGGTATAGAAAAGGGTAACTGATGGATTCTAGGGAGTGGAAGGAAAGGAAGTTTAAGAAGTTTAGGAATAGTACTTGGTTTTCATCTTTAGTAGCCAGGCCCACTGCTGGAAGGCATGAGGCTTAGCCAGTGTGGGCACGTGCACTGCACGTGAAGAACACACTCAGGGAACTGGTTTGGTTTGGGGGAGGGTGTTTATGGAAAGGCGACCCAAAACCAAGCAACAGAGTCAGGGACAGCCCCTATTCCCATTGTTAGGAGCCCTACCTGTTGCTAAGATTCATTTTTGTGAGGGGGTTGAGGCAGGGGGCTGGGCGGTGGGAGTGGGAGGACCAGAAGAGAGAACAGAAATCTGTGGGGGAGCATCTCTAGGACAGGAGAGGCACCAGGGAATCTATGGGGCTGATTGTAGCTGAGATCCCTAGGAGGGGTAGGATACGCAGCCTGAAGTGGCCATCCTCTCACTGTACCAGGTGGAACTTTTAGTAGAGGGAGTGGGACACCAAACCATATACACAACATTCAATCCAAAATTTGTCTTGCCTATAAGAAGTGTAGGGATAAAGATGGAGCAGAAATTGAGGAAATGGCAAACTAATGCCTAGCCTAAGGTGAGACCCAGCCCCATGGGAGAGAGCCAACCTCTGACACTATTAATGATACTCTGCTGTGCTTACAGACAGGAGCCTAGCATAACTGTCTTCTGAGAGACGTTATCCAGCAGCTGGTGGAAACATGTAGAGACCCTCAGTTAAACAATAGGTGGAGCTCAGGGAGTTTTATAGAAGAGTGGGAGGATTGAGGGAGCCAGAGGGGTCAAGGACACCACAAGAAGACCTACAGAGTAAACTAATCTGGGCCTATGGGAGCTCACAGAGAGTGGGAGGATTAAGGGAGCCAGAGGGGTCAAGGACACCATAAGAAGACCTACAGAGTAAACTCATCTGGGCCTATGGGGGTTCACAGAGACTGAACCACCAACAAAAATGCTGTCATGGGCCAGATCTGGACCCCCCTACACATGTGGCAGATGCGCAGCTTGGCCATCATGTGGCTCCCCTAACAATGGGATTACAGACTATCACTGATTCTGTTGCCTGCCTTTGGATCCCTTTCCCCTAGCTTGGCTGCCTTGTCTGGCCTCAGTTGGAGAAGAACGCCATCTGTGAGCTGAGGTGCCAGAGTGGGCTGGTATCCTAAAGGGGCCTCCCATTTTTTGGTAAAAATGAAAGGAGGAAGGATCAGAGAGTGAGGATGAGGGAGGGACTGGGAGGGAATAAGGGAGGGGGCAGGATTAGGCTGTAAAGTGATTAAATAAAATTAATTTTAAAAAATTTGGGATATAACAAAAGTGAATCAAGTCTAAAGTCATGCCATACAACCAAAATGAAATGTTTAATTCAGGGTTTCTCTTTGATCTGTAGTGTTCTCAAAGTTCCGTTTTCTGTAAGAAATCTTAAATGTTTGTATTTTCATTAACATTATAGTTTTAAAATTAATATAAAATTATATTTTGGATTATCTTGGAAATCATTTAAATTGACTGTGCTACTCTGTATAATCACATGTATATTAAGACATCATGGAACATTGACTAATCAACAATTTTACTGAACTCAAATCACCAATACGTGACTCAAGAGTTGAGATATTGAAGAGAACATGTTACCAAAGTTAAAGCTCACTTCATTGTTCTAGTTTTTCAGTTGTAGAAAGACATTATTCACTATATTAAATTAATATATTAATATAATAAGTAGTTCAATGGTTTATAGGTTTATTTCTATCCCATTTATCAGTCTGATGTGTGTGTGTGTGTGTGTGTGTGTGTGTGTGTGTGTGTAAAAAGAGAAAGAAAGAGACTAAAAGGCTTAATTGCATATTAAAACGAGCCAATCAGCACCAAAAGCATGTACAACTTTTTAAAAATGTGTGTCCCGCAATTTTGAAGAAAATTAATGCTAATTTAATTTTCTTTATTTTTTTTCTCTTCTCCTCTAAAGAAAGGTAGTGGCACATGCTTTTAATCCCAATACTTGGGAGGAAGAGGCAGGCAGGGTCTCTATGAGTTCACAGCCAGCCTGCTCTGCAGGGGGAGTTCCAGGATAGCAAGAGCTACACAGAGAAAGCCTGTCTTGAAAGTGGGGGTGGGGGAGTGGGAGAAAGGAAGGTTGATGTAAAACAAACAAAAGAAATCAACAGAAACCATGCTTGTTTGGGCCAATTCTGTGCTGGATATTTAACTAAATAGACACCATTATCACCTATACAACATGGCAGTTTCTCTGGGCACATAAAGCACATTTTACAGCACTGGCCTATGCTCCTATTAACTGTTTTGGTTTTGTTGTTTGGTCCATCCTGAAAATCAACCAATACATGTGGAGTGTTCATAGAAAAACAGCAGAGTGCCACTAGGTCTTCCCCGCCAGGGGACATAGTCAAATGTGAGGCACCAGAGTACATGAGAAAGTCAAATCCCTCTCTCCACTCAAGTGTGGAGACTGTCTTGTCCATGGGCTAGATCAGGGTAGGGGTTTAAATTATTCGGCCTGTATTGTCCTTGGCTAGGGCCTTAGTTTGAGCGGGACCCCATGACCCAAATCTGCCTATCATAATGTTCTACTTGTATGTTTCTAGGACCCACTGGATCCTTCTACTCAGAGGAAGGACAGCAGGTCACCGAGAAGAGACTTGATACCCTATGAGCATATACAGGGGGAGGTAATCCCTCTGAGGAACAGTCATAGAGGAGGGGAATAAGGGGAAAATGGGAGGGAGGGGAGAATGGGAGGATACAAGGGATGGGATAACCATAGAGATGTAACAAGAATAAATTAATAAAAAAAAAAAGAAAGAAAAAAGAAAAACAGCAGAACAAGGAATAAGGACATAGGATCACTTCAGTGGTCAAATGTTTTCCAATAACATTTTTATCAATCAACCAAATACTCAAGATAGAATTAAAAGAAGTACAGATACAAACAAGTACAATGCACACAATAATAAACCAATAAACAAAGCAGATGGTTACATATACAAAATTTCACAAGCAAACTTCATATGATAAAAATTGCATAGCTTCGTAATATCATTTATAACATGATAAAACAACATCAATTTCCCCTGATCGATAATGCTGATAATAATTCAACTGACTGTAACTTTCCTTTGCCTTATTCAAATTTATTTTACTTTATGATACTTCCCTAGAAAGTGCGTAAATGTGAACATAAGACTGACAAATTAGTCCAATGGAGTTAATTTAAATAATTCTAATAACTCCATCTCCATAGTGTTATTATTTTATCTAATTGAAAAATGCTCATGAAAAAATGTTTCATATATTTCATATATTCATATTCAAAAGGCAACTTTATGCCCCTATTTTGTTTCCATCCCCGCTAGCCATTCAATGTTGTTCAATATATGTTAGTGAGCTTTGTCCTCTACTTCTTATAACATTTATGTCAAGTAAGATGGTTTTTATAATTTCCCATGTTAATTACCAAAGGTCAGAAACTGAGCTGTTGCGGTGTTCTTCTGTGCTGTTGCTGAGTTATGGAGCTGATGTGTGTGCTAATCAACAGACAAAAGCATAATTATGTACAACACTCTCTAGTTCTACTTATAAATATATTTTTCATATTTTGCTCTTTTTTTAATATTAGCAGTGGCCTATCTTACTCCTTTATTCTGTAACAATAACACATCTTCTGCCCCCATTAAATTCATCATGAGCCTAGATCTAAAACCACTGCCAGCAAGGAGAGTTTCAGGTTCAGAGTATGTACCATCATCGTTAAACTTGGCAATGGCAAGTCTTGGTAAGATCTTCACAAGCTCTAGAGGAGCCACATCATTCCATCTACCTTTCATGACCTAAATAATATATACAACATTGGTGTAGGGGTGCTAAACCTGAGTTTGTTCCTCTTTATAATATAGATTTATTAATGCTTTACTACATAAGACTTAAGTACAACAGTATCACAATATATTTAATTGTTTTTGCATTTTATGACCAGGAAAAATCAAATACTTGGGTTAAAGAATTATACCTTATTCATCTTTATAACCTCTTTGCCTAATACAAGTAATGGTATACAGTCAACATGCCCTATATCTTAGAAGAACATTGCACAAAAGAATGCATTTCTTATTTCTAACAAGCCATCAAACGATGCTCTGTATTCAGCTCCCAGTCACTTTAGATGCATTATTTATTAATGTTAATAGGGTATAATTATTTAAATGTAATATCTTTAGTTTTTGTAACTCCCCATCCAACCTATCTGATTACACTATCTTACTCGGCTTTCCTTATAGGTACTGGTCACACGGAAGCTCTAGGAAGTCCATATGAGTCTGTCTATATCTTTCCCCACCTTCTCTAGAACTGAGGCACATAGTTTTTCACTACAACTTGAGTGATAGAAATGACAGCCATGAAGAACAGGATGAGTGTACAATATGATCTCCTGATATTTGATTGGTCAAATTAAAAGTAACTAAACCAGTCTTCTAGAGTATTTTTTGAGGGAGGGAAGATTTATTCAGCCTCATTGTTTGAGAGCATGATTGGGAAGTCATGGCAACATGAATGCCTTCCCACTGTGGTAAAAGGACATTGGCCTAAGACCAAAAACAAAGCGAAAGTGTATATAAAAATTTTAGAGCTTGGCCTTCAGACAACTACATTTAAGTAAATATTTTCAAAGAATTGCATACATTCTTAGAAAACACTTATATTATGAAAACCATGCATATTTTGTCTATCATGTTGTATCATAAATATAGATACATATGGAAAAAGAACAAAATAACTCATACGTCATATGACCAATAGGTCTACATGAAATACAAAGAAACAATCAATTCTTTATAGTGGAAAAATAAGACCTGCAATATGGGAGCAAAGGGGGCGCATGCAAGCAACTGATAAATCAGAGAGTTTTGAAAATGCAATAGGCATAGCCAGAAATGCAAGATGACTTAAAAGTGTTGCACAGCCACCAGAAAACCATGACAGAGGCTGACTCTGCATTTTCCTCCCAGAAGGTCAAGACACAGACTATCTCTGCCCTATCGCTCCATTATTCATATGTCAATGAAAGCTGCTGTTCTGGGATCATTTAAGATAAGTTGTGCCTGTTTATTTCTCTTCTGAGCCACTGACATTTCCTTCCATCCTTTTGTTTTTCTCCCATGCCTTTAAAGAGAACACAAAATAACTCCTTTGGTATTATGAAATCTTCCATTATACTGGGAGTCAAATACAGCTTTGATCTCAGTCTGTAAGTTTCTACAAGGTGAGACTTCCTACCATGACCTTCTATACACAATGCTCTAGATTTCCCAATGGGCCCGGTCTACTTTTGTTTCACAGTCTCTGCGTGATAAAGATTTTCATTCAAATATATAAATGTTATTTGCTACGTTTTATTCATGACTTGGCTCAGACTTTACCTGGTCAATGACAAGCCTCTACTTTTGAAATATCTATCTAAAGGAGCAGCCAAAGATCCTCTATTACCTTTTATTTTTCCTTTACTTTCATGATAGTGTACTACCTTTTATCTTTATAATATTTTTCCCCAACAAAAATGTGTTTACGCTGTGCACACAGTCAAGATATTTCACTATCAGAACTCATAATGTACCCAAAGTATCAATATATGGGAAGCCTCACTTCTGTTTTCCATAAATAAATACATTTGAACTCATTAATTTAGTCCAGAATAATTAATCCAAAGAAAAGAGCCTTGTGGTTTTGTTGAATTGCCTTGTTGAAAACTAGGGGGTTAACCATTCTGCAGACAAGTCATTTGGTAAGGTCAACCAATGAATTAGATACATTCCCTATGAAAATACAAGAATGAAAACTAGGTTTCCAGGTTTTAAGGATGACGACACAAGAAAAAATGTCATAAGCAGAGCTTTCAATAGACCAGGATATAGATCTTCAAAGTTAGGAAATATATTACGTCAGGGACTATGTTCCCCCATTAAAAATAAAAATCCTCATGTGGAAATTAAAATGTGGGAGGACAGTGATATTTTTAGAAATGATTATTCTCTCTTAGTCACAGACTAGATATTCCTTTACTTTTTAATGAGTGTTATTGAATGTTCTATTCCTGACCTCTATCAGTGTGTGATAGGATCTTTCTCTGTGGGAGGCCTGTTCTAGCTACTCTGTAGGTTAAAGGATGAATAAAATACTGCTCCTACCTACAGGAGTCATTCCTCTATTCAAGAGAACACATTAAGACATTAACAAGTAGAGTAAAAAGGGAGAATTTAAATCAGTCCTTTGGAAAAAAATATGAGAAAGGTGCACTGGGTCTCATAGTGGCAAAATAGCATCTGGAACAGCAGGAAATGCAAAGAAGTCAGGTTTTGACTTCAAACAGTAATCTTGATGTCATGGACAATATCATCTACGAAATTCAAGCTCTGAAAATTGAAGGGGATTGGTTGTATTGCTGCAATTTTAGATTGACGTAAAATAACAGCGAGTTTTTGTTTGAAATTAGTGATTCTAAATAGTGAAACTGGGATGCTACCAAGTATTAAACCACTGTTTCTTCCTTTTTATGTCTATTAAATGTCTCCAAATCTAACAAAATTTCTAAATTGTATGGATTTTTGAAGCAACTCATAAAGTCACACAAATTCTAAAATTTGTGTTGTAAAAATCTTCGTCATTTTTTTCCCTAAAGGCTTAAAAATATTAAGTCTAAAAGAAGGCTTGCAAACATAAACACTACTACCATCAACTGCAAAATAACAAGAATTAACAAACAATGGTCATTAATATGTCTCAATATCAATGGACTTAATTCCTTAATAAAAAGAAACAGACTAGCAAAATGGATGCAAAAGAGGATCTGCCATTCTGCACCATACAAGAAACAATCCTCAGCAACAAAGATAAACATTATCACACATTAAAGATCTGGAAAAAGGTTTTCCAAGCAAACAGACCCAAGAAGCAATCTCAAGTAGCCATTATAATATCTAATTAAATAGCCTTTCAATCAAAATCAATCAAAAGAGATAGGGAAGGACACTTCATATTTACCAAAGGAAAGTCCACCAATATGATGTGTCAATTCTAAACATTTATGCCCCACATGCAATGGAATCCACATTTGTAGAAGAAACATTACTAAACCTTAAATCACACATTAAGAGTGGGATACTTGAATACCCCACTCTCATCCGTAACAGGTCATCAAGAAGGAAACTAAATAGAGAAATAAGGAACTAACAGATGTTAAGAATCAAATGGAACTAGTGGATATCTACAGAACATTTCACCCAAACAGAAAGATTATACCTTCTTCCTCAGCACCTCATGAAACCTTCTCCAAAACTGACCACATAGTTGTCACAAAACAAGCCTCAACAGATATAAGAAAATGAAATAACTCCTTGTATTTTAACAGAGCGCCAAGGATTAAAGCTAGACTTCAACAACAGAAAACCCACAGACTCATAGAAACTGAACAAGTCCCTATCCAATGACCACTGAATCAGAGGAGAAATAAAGAAAGAAATTAAAATCTTTCTAGAATTCAGTGGAAATGAAGGCACAGCATACCCAAATTTATGGGACACAACGAAAGCAGTATTAAGAGGAGAGCTCATATCACTATATGCCTTCATCAAGAAATTGGAGAGATCTCATGCTAGCAACTTAACAGCACATCTGAAATCTCTATCTAGAACAAAAAGAAGCAAACACACCCAAGAGGAGTATATGGCAGAAAGTAAAATAAGGGCTGAAATCAATAAATTAGAAACAAAGAGAACAATACAAAGAATCAACAAAACCAAAAGCTGATTCTTTGAGAAAATGAACAAGATAGACAAAGCCTTAGCCAAACAAACTAAAAGCCAAAGAGACAGCATCCAAATTAATGAATTCAGAAGTAAAAAGGGAAACATGACAAAAGATACCAAGGAAATTCAAATAATCCAAACACCCCTGATCTCAAGCTGTACTATAGAACAGTAGCAACAAATATCTCATGGTATTAGAATAAAAGCAGACAGGTTGATTAGTGGAATTAAACAGAAAACTCAGAAGTAAACCCACATACCAAGGACACTTGACTTTTGACAAAAAAAGCCAAAACCATACAATGGAAAGAAGAAAGCATCTTTTACAAATGTTAATGTTGCTGGTCTAACTGGATGTCTGCATGTAGAATGATGCTAATATATCCATATTTATCACCTGCATCAAGCCCAAGTCCAAGTGGATCAAAGACCTCAACAGAAAACCAGATTCACTAAATCTAATAGAAGAGAAAGTGGAGAATATCCTTGAACACAATTGTACAGGAGACAACTTCTTGAACAGAATAGAAACCGCTCAGGCTCTAAAATCAACAATTAATAAATGGGACCTTAGGAAACTGAAAAGCTTCTTCAAGGCAAAGGATATCATCAATAGGACAAATTGACAGCCTACAGAATGGGAAAAAATTCTTCACCAACTCTACATCTGACAGGGCTAATATCCAAAATATATAAAGAACACAAGAAATTAAGTACTACCAAACCAAATAACCCAATTAAAAAAAAATGGAGTAGAGAGCAAAACACGCTATTCTCAACAAAGGAATCTCTAATGTTTGAGAAGTACTTAAAGAAATGTTCAATGTTCTTTGTTTTCAGAGAAGTAAAAATCAAAACAACTCTGAAATTCCATCTTACACCCTGCAGAATGGCTAAGATAAAAAACTCAACTGACAGCACATGCTGGTGAGGATGTGGAGAAAGGAGAATACTCCTCCATTTCTGGTGGGAGTGCACAATTGTACAACCACTTTGGAAATCACTCTGGAGGTTTCTCAGAAAACTGGGAATAAATCTACCTCAAGACCCAGCTATACCACCCCTGAGCATATACCAAAAAGATGTTCCACCATATAACAAGGATACTTTTTCGACTATGTTCATAGTAGCCTTGTTTGTAATAGCCAGAAACTGGAAACGACCTACATGTCCCTCAACAGAAAAATGAATAAAGCAAATGTGGTACATTTTCACACTGGAATACTACTCAGCTATTAAAATAAAGACAACATATAATTTGCAGGCAAATGGATGGAACTAGAAAATATCCTGACTGAGGGACTCCAGACATAAAGAGACACACGTGGTATGTACCCACGTATAAGTGGATAATGGATATTGGCCATAAAGTACAGAATAACCATGCTACGATCCACAGACCCACAGAAGCTAAGTAACAAGGGAGGATGCTGAATCTCACTCAGAATGGAAAATACAATAAACAATGTATGTAGATGGAGGGAGAAAACTAGGTAGGAGAGGGAGTAGGAAGGAAGGATTAAGTGTAGAGAGGATTAAGTGAAAGAAAACTGAAATTGGTTGTGGGGGAAGAGGGCAGCTCTGGGACAAGCCAGACCTAGGACAAGGGAAACTCCCAGGAAACTATGAGGGTGACCCTTGCTAAGACTCCTAGCAACAGGGGATATAAAACCTTAAGTGGCCACCTCCCTGGAACCAGGCAAGACTTCCAATGGAGAGATTGGGACAACAAGCGACCCGCAAAATCTTTGAGTCAAAATTTTTCCTGCTTACAAAATATATAAGAATAAAGATGGAGCAGAAATTCAGAGAATGACCAACAACTGGCCCCACTTTAGATTCATCTTTTTTTTTTTACTATAACATATAATATTTATTATTGCCAAATAGTTCAGTGACAACCTAGAATCCTGGATGCTACATGATATTTTTATAATTTGGTATGTATCATCTCTCTGAAAATCATGTTTTGTGTCTTATGTCTATCATTTAAAATATTGTTAAAAGGCAGGATTTGGTTTGGAAATAGATTAATCTGGTATAACGAAAATAATATAGGAACATGATTAGGAAATATTCATTTTTAGACACAATTTTGTCATTATACACTAAGCATAACACTAAAAGGATATCTATTTTGAAGTCATGACTTTATTTAGTTAGTTAGTTGTTTATTTATTTATTTGTTTATTTTTAGACTCTTTTTAGTATCATTTATTCACATTACATCTCTATCGTAATCCCCTCACTCTTATCTCTGTTACCCCCATCCCTCCCTTTTCCTCCCTCTTCCCCTCCACTAGACCTCTGACAGGAGGGGTCCTCCTCCCCCACCATCTGACCACAGCCTTTAAGATCTCATCTGAATAGCCTGTATCCCATTCATCTGTGTTGCAACAGTACCTCTCCACCAAGGGGCAGTGATCAAATCTCTGGCACCAGAGTTCCTGTCAGAGGTAGTCCCCCACTCACCTCCTTCCCTATGCGGAGAATGAGGTGTCCATAGGCTACATCTGAACAGAGGGTCTAGGTTCTCTGCTTATAATGTCCTTAGTTGGTGCATCAGTTTGTGCAGGTCCCCCTGGTAGACCCATCTTATGTGAGAGAGCCAACCTCTGACACTGTTAATGATACTCTGTTTTGCTTGCAGACAGGAGCCTAGCCTAACTGTCATAGAAGAGGGTTGACCCAGAAGCTGATGAAAATAGATGCAGACACCTACTGCCAAACATTAGGTGAAGCTAGAGGAATCTTGTGGGAGAGGAGGGGTGAAGAACTGAAGGAGCCAGAGAGGTCAAGGACACCACAAGAAAATCTGCAGAATCAGATACCTTGGGACCAGAGGGGGTCACAGAGGCTGAACCACCAACCATTGTGTAAGCATGGAATGGACCTAGGCCCCCTACCCTGTAACAGATACACGGCGCGGTTTTTATGCAGGTTCCCTAACAACTAGAGAGGAAGCCTCTGATTACATTGCCTGTCTTTAGATCCCTTTTCCCTAACTGGACTACCTTGTCTAGTCTCAACAGAAGATGTTCCTAGTCCTCCTGGAATTGATAAGCCAAGGTGTGTTGCTATCCATGGGAAGCCTACCTTTTTCTGGGGGGAAAGGGAAGGTGGAATGGAGGGAGGGTCTGGGAGGAAAGGAAGGAGGGGAATTGAAGTGTGATTATGATGTAAATTGAGTAAATTGGTTAATGAAAAAAATACTGATGAAAAAGCAATTCAGCCTAGTTGTTTAGGGTTAGGGTGTTTTTAGGTCTAGATAGATGCTTTAAGTTGATAGAGATGAGATGTGATAGATAATTGATTTGCATTTAGAATTTTAGATGCACCAAAAGAGGAAAGATTGTTTTCTTCAAGGCTGCCAAATACAAATAGCCAAAACCACTATGAATGTAACATTTATATAATTCCTGATAGTTTCGTGGTTCTTCTTGCTGTAGGTAATGTATTGTATGTATGTGTAATAACATAAATGTATAAGTAACCAAGGAAAAATAATTTAAAAAATTTCTGGCTAGAAAAAAATATTGACAAAGCTGCATCTTCATTGTGAAAATGGCTGTTCCCAAAACCCGAGAACATGACAGATAGTGAATGGGTAGGAACTGAGAGTGATGACTTCTGAAAAGAGGATGGTAAATTATCAGTAATCCAAGGTGAGAAAGCTCAACGTCAGCACCTACTGGGGAAAATGAACTAAAACCATAATGCACCATTACTACACATACACACATACACACACACACACACACACTCACACACACACACACACACACACACACACACACACACACACACACACATACCACACACCTGCATGGGCAGACACTCACTGCAAAGGCTAAAATTAAATAGTCATGTTTTTATCAACAGTGTTGGAAAATTATGCCCACAGCAGGGAGGAACAGAAATTGCTACTATCACCATGAAACAACAAATCTCTCTACTTGAGCCAAATTTTTAACTAAACACCTCATTCCTAAATGTATCCTAATCCAAATGCCTGCATATCATCACTAACATTGCCAATGCTCTCAGCCAGGCACATCCCCAATAACCAACCAGCAGCCTCTTGGGATGAAATGAATGTCATAACAGAAAGTTGGGAGAGAACCATCCATACACATAAAACAATAATGCATTATTCATCTCGTATGAAGTTCAAACACAGGCACATCCCATGAACAGTGTGCACATGTCAGAGTTGCACTCAAACAGGGACTGGGTGAAAACAAGTAAAGAAGCAATAATTAAGGCTTCTGCTATCTTTGAACAATTTTGCTTCTGACCTAGTTACATATAAATATTATTTGTAAAAATATAATTATGTATATGGATATCATCTTAATATTTGAAGATGTATTATCTTTATAAAAAGCTGAACACATTGCACCCTGGGAGGGAAAATACATGAATGATTACAATTTCTACATATACTAGCATCACCCGTCTATTTACCAAGCATCAAGACAATAATTTTTCTTATAGACGCATTTTTTCATGGGGTTGGCTATAACATTAATGAGGCTTTTAGTATTTATTTGGGTAACCTGAGATAGAAAATGAATGAAATATTGCTTCCTTTTCCCTCAACAAGTCCATCACTAGAAGGATAGAACTGAGTATATAATACTGTGCCTTAGCCTTTGGATATCTGCTTAAAAAACATTAGTGTCAATGCTAAAGGCGTACCAGACTGCTTTCCCATGACCTACTTGTGAGAAGAGGGATTTTATACTTTGAAGAGAGCATTCTCAAGAGCAGTGTTTGGAAGTGGACTTTTCATGAAACACAGCCCATGATTTCAGAGTAATTTCCTCTGATAGATTATTAAGCCGTCATAATTAGAACCACAGCTATAATTACATTGCAAAAATTACCTTTAATAAAGATAATAGGCACTTTGAGGTGGATTAGATCTGGAAATTTTAACACACACTATGTTTTATCAATTTCCCTCATATACCTTTATTCATGAACAATTCTCAGATGCCCTTCATGGAAGGTCACCTTTTAACTTAGTGAATAAACATGAGAATTCATAATTGCTGGGATAACAAAAACTAAAATCCATGAAAGAGATAAACTCAACATTAAGTTAGTGACATTCTGCATAGTATATGAGTGTGGTCATCCAAGCACACATGCCTTTCATTTCACTGAGGTTTAATCTAATTATCTGATAACTTGAAAATAGATAAAATGAAAATAGTAAAATAAACATATGCATGCTTCCTGCCATTCAGAGTTTTCAGGTGCTCATTGTGAAGAGCAAAAGGAGAATCTATATGTCATGGAGAATCAAGCCAAATAAAAGTAAGTTAGGAAAGGTGACCAAGTTCTATTTGTTGTGGCTTATTTACCAGTATGGCCTAACAGTGTTTATTAATAGGCCTATGATTATTATTACAGCAGTATTTTCTAACCCTCTAGTAATCAATTAAGATACAGACACCTGTTACATTTTAAAATAGCCTCAGTTAACCTGAGGCAGAGCAGATATTAATCCCTTAAACTACTTCCCACAGTGGGGCAGGTACGGAATCACTGTCCCAACCCCATGCCATCTGCTTCTAAAAATTTCTATCAAGCTACCTCCCATCCCATAATCCCAAATACTTGCTAATGTTCTTCATCTGGGCCAAACCCTCCATCATCCACGCCAGCCATGTGCTTCCCTTCCACCTAACCCATGACACAGCCTCCTTCTTCTCCCCTCTCCTCTGGCCTCCCTTCCTCCCAAGATTTTCTCTCTCTCCCCAAGCCCTGGAACCTTAGCCATGCCTATCCCATACTCCCTGCCCAGGTGTGATGGTCTTTTATTGGTCAAACAGGTTAGGCTTTTAGGCAAGGTACAAGTAAGGCAGAGACAGCAAGCATCAAAATACATCAGACCAACCTCCAACAATGTACACTGGAGAATTCCATTCAAGTAAATATGGTAAACATTAAAATATCAAAGGATAGTGCATTCATTCATTCATTTATTCATTCATAAATTAATAAATATCCACCATGTGCCTGACAACATTCTACAGATAAAACAAACACCACTGACCTTATAAGCCTTAGAGACTAGAAGCAGGAGCAGCACTCAAGAGCATATAAATAAAGCCCAAGGCACAACATTAAGTAATAAATAAGAACACAAAAGAGGGCTGTTAAGTGGTATGACAAGAACACTTATAGTTAACATAATCAGGGAAGAGC
Organism: Acomys percivali; assembly: GCA_907169655.1. Classification (NCBI taxonomy): domain Eukaryota; kingdom Metazoa; phylum Chordata; class Mammalia; order Rodentia; family Muridae; genus Acomys; species Acomys percivali. The sequence continues at coordinate 69,795,715 of OU015756.1, forward strand.
TCTTTGATGAAATAGAAATACATGTGCTATAGAGATAGCTGGAGAGGGTAAAACCTCTTTCAAGTAGAAAAGAAGCAGCTGTACTAAATCTACGTGTCAACCACAAGCTTTACTAGATCTTATTTAATTCTTGACTCCATCATCTAATACTGTGGCTTGGAAAAGTGTCTGTCAAACTGTTCTGAATCAGTGTTCAGCCTCCAGATTAGTGATGATTACAAAGAAGTCATGAAGCCGGTAGGAGGTGGGGCCTCCTTGGGTGACTGAAGTGTGTGTCTACAGAGAAGTTTATGGCTCTTTGGTTTCTCCCTTTTCTTCTGATTCCCACCCATAAGGAATTGGCTTCACCACAAATTCTCCACCAGTGTCATCCTCCACGCATCACAAACCCAATGAAATAGGTCCATGTAATATTGAATGGTTGCCTTTAAGTTACTCCAGGCAATTTTTACCGTTGAGAAATAAATACGAAACACTGGTGCCTTTCCATGTTTTTCCCACAGAGTTAATCTCTAACTCCTACATTGACTCTTCTATTACACTTGAATTTACACAGTTACTTATTCAATTTATATAAATTCTCAGCACTAGGTAGTAAGAAAATTGTCCAGTTGTAAGTCATCCTTTGTTCCAAAGGATATTTGGCAATAAAAAGGTAAGCATTTCTGCAATGGAAGGAAGACATTAAACAGGGCTTTGATCCCTGACAACTGTCTTAGCAAACAGCAAACATATGTTTACAAGATCTGCAGAGAACAAGGCAGTTTTGAACAGCTCCGACTCCTCCTTTAAAACTGTTAGATCTTTCCTATCACTTACGTGAGCTAGCCTAAAATTTGCAGTTTATTAACTGAATAAGAAACATTAAAGAATTTAAATCAAGTTTTTCCTATGGAGAAACTGCAGGTAAAAATGAACCAAGGTAGATTAAATGAGCCCTAGTACAAAGATTGTTCTTTCTGTTTGTTCTCAATGACAGTGCTCCTTAAATCTTTCTCTGTCTCCTTTGCTTAATAAAATAAAGACCTCGAGGAGCTGGGAGCAGGGTATCAAAGCAACAGAACAATGCCTGTCTCTCCATGGAAAGGTTCTTTCTTTAATATTTTGGAGAAGAAAGACTGTGGAATCAGAGGTTCTCAGCAGCTGAGAGAAACAGTCCTCTTAAGTACTTTCATGTCAGGCTAAACTGAAACCAGTGAACTAGCACAGAAGTCAAAGAGTCTAAGAGTCGAGATTCAGTATGGGAAAAAAAGATGAGTTAGCAGAAAAAGAGTCTGAGAACAACATGTGCATGTGATGATCTTAGACCATTACGTAATTTAAAGAGAAAGCAACAGAAGAAGGCACCACTCTTATTATTTAAGAGTTCCCTACAGATTTTTTTCTTTCACTCCAGTGTTTGTATAGTATCGAATGCAACATGCTAATAGAGATAACAGTTGTACAATGCACGGGTAAACATCATATTCTGTTCAATCTAGCACCAATTAAAATGTACAATTATCTTAAGCTTTCAAATTCTCAAAATGAGATTGTGGCAGTATGCCAGAACCTCAGGAGTGTTCTTTCGATCACAGGAAAAGTCTCTTTCGAAATGTTAAAATGCAAACCAATACTAAAGCATGTGGCACTTCTGACAGTTTCTATTTCCTCTTATATTAGCACTGTGACTCTCATACATTTCGAACACATTTGGTAATAGAGTACCTTCCTTGCTTGACTCCAGTGTCACCTCTGTGTGTATTTCCTTTCACAAATGCAGATTTTATACTTTCAGAACAACGAATACACCAAGCAATAAAGTGCAGCACTCCTTTTTTATTTTATTTTTTGCTGTGTTTTGGATTACTCAGCATGACTAGACGGAAATGCCTTTGTTTAAGCTATAGGGCAGTGGCTCTCCAATCACGACCCCTTCAAGGCCGAAGGATCTTTTCACAGGGGTTGCTTATCCGATATCCTGTATTTCAGATATTTACATTGCAATTTGTAACAATAGCAGAATTACAGTTATGAAGTAGCAATGAATATAATTTTATAGTAGGAGGTCACAACAAGATGAGGAAACTTATTAAAGGGTAGCAGTATTAGGAAGGGCTGAGAACTGTTGGTCTAGAGTGAGGCACGATCCTGACTGATAGCATAAAACCAAGAGAAAGATCCTCCTACTTCCTAGTAGTCTACTCATGTGACCTAAATTTGACCAAAAAGGCTGTTCAGCAAAGGCAGCACAATCTGGAGAAATTTTGCCAACTCAGGATTACTAGCAATGGTTGGCCTGCATGTTTACGCATCACAACCCTGGTATCATTGCTACTGGCAATTTGTAAGTAGAGTTCCATATGTTCCTAAATATATTTCAGTGTAGATAATAATCCCCCATTAGAAAATGTTCTGATGCAAAATGTCAATAGTGAGATAAGAAATAATGTCCTACAATTTAATTTCCCCTTAAAAATCATACACAGCGATACGCCCACAAAGCTAGAATAATTCTCCAATGATTCAAATATTCAAACACTTTTATAATTACTTCTAGAACTTTATGTATACTTTAATGATAAGAGAACAGATATTATCATCTACTTGTCAACAACATGATATACCTAAGAACCACACATACAAGTCATACATGAAAAGAGTGTGTAAGACAAAGGAATGAAGATTTGCAAAGAGCTTCAAAGGCACAAATGTTAAGGAATGGATGACAGTACGTTCACAGTGTTGGCTCAGTATATAAAATGTTTTCTGCATAAGGGTGACGATCTGAGCTCGGGTTCCCAGCAAAGCTGGAGACAGGCAGATGCTAGGAACTCAGTAACCAGAAAATCCAGCCGAAACTGTGATCTCCAGGATCAGAAGAAGTCCATGTCTCAAGAAATAAGGTGGAGAATAGTAAAGACACCAAAATCAACCTCATGCCTCTGGAGATGCATGTGCAGCTACCAACTCACACATACGCATCCTTATACCACAGACAAGAAGAAAGAGGAAGGCAAGAGGAAGAGGAGGAAAAGTGGTATAAATAACTAATACTATTAGATAATGAAGGTGGGAAATCATGCTGTGGTTAGATTTAACACTGGCTTGTGCACCACAGGAGTCTGGATTTTACTCTCCACATGGCAGGATTCTAAAGATACATTGTAATTAAGATATAATTAAAATGCTTCTTCCCTTTTGATTCTTCCTTTCTGTCTCTCCAATCAATCCACTGAAGAAGAAACTCAGAGAGTGAGAATCAATGCCAGCTACACATCCCATAGAAGATTAATATCTATCATATACAAAGAACTCAAAAACAAAGAGGCAGGAAAACAAACAACCCAGTTAAAAAAATAATGGGCCAGTGAATTCAATAAAGAGTTTTCAAAAGAAGAAATAAAATATGGCTAAGAAGTGTTAGCATCCTTAATAATTAGAGAAATGAAAGTTAAAATCACCTTGAAATGTTAACACAAATGAGAAAGAAGAACATTTATGTGAGAATATAACACAGGCAGTGCTCGATGAGAGCGAGAGAGGGCAGCACAGATGATCAGTCATGCAAAAAGGAGGAGTAGCCTCTATTAATTACAGAAGGGGCAAAGAGGGTGGAGAGTGAGCGCCAGAACATTTCAAATTTCTGTGCTCATTTGCCTTCCTTGCCCTGCAAAATGATTACCTTTCAAGACTATAAACTCTAAGACAAGGGGTTAAGAAAAATCTAGAACATTCTCAACAGTTGAGTGAAGAGTGGGGTCTGACTTTCTCATGTACTCTGGTGCCCATATTTGATCATGTCCCCTGGAGGGGGCGACCTGGTGGCACTCAGAGGAAGGATAGCAGGTTACCAAGAAGAGACTTGATACCCTATGAGCATATACAGGGGGAGGAGGTCCCCCTCAGTCACAGTCATAGGGGAGGGGAATAAGGGGAAAATGGGAGGGAGGGAAGAATGGGAGGATACCAGGGATAGGATAACCATTGAGATGTAACAATAATAAATTAATAAAATAAATTTTAAAATGTTACTATAAATATATATAATATTTATGTATTTATAAATAAAAAGAGTTGCAGCTCCCCCCAAAAAATCTAAGTTGGTTCACATACAAATCAGCGGTAACTTCAAAGGTTAATAAAGAAGTCAACGTATTCATTTCACATGGCTATATATTGAGAGCCTATGTTGTCTAGTTGATTTCTATATAATAACCAATATGGAAGGAAAGGTTGTGAGATTACCTGCTCCAAGACTTCCTTGTAGGTAATGGTTGCTTTAGTGTTCGTAACCGGACTGTCATAGATGATAGCAATCTTATCCCCATGGCCGTTTTCAATGTGCCGGTCAACAGCATTGTAGCAGATATTAAGCATCCCTTCCACAAACCTGAAATACATGGGGAAGAAAAATGAATGATTTTCTTCATAATATATTTTGTTTAACTGCTTTGCCACACATCTAGCTGCCTGAGATTTCCTTAGGACAGTGTTTTCTACAGCACCTCGTGCCAGGGAACGACGGTTGTAAAGCATATATCTTAAAATGATGCCATGAGAACATTTTCACTTCAATAAATATGGATTTGGATTCATGTATAACAGAAAAAATACACTTTGCACTTCCAATTGACAGCTTTGTGGATATTATTGCTTAGGATGGAAGTGGAGTCTGCCGTCCTCAGTAATGTACCTTATAGAGGGAAAGTGAATCTATGGAAGTGTGGTACAGAAGCATTAAAGATTATGAAAAGGGAAAGGAAGATGAACGGTGCAAGGTCTGCTGCCTGTTAAAGACAGACAAACACTAAAAAAATCAGTTCTTGGAGGTACAGTGTCACGATTAGCTTCAGTTGTCAACCTCAAACTTAGGAAGAAAGAGCCTTCATTGAAGGATGGCTCCCACTGGAATGTCTTGTGTACATGTCTGCAGAGCCATTTTATTAGCTGTTAATTAACAGTAGCATTTCCAACCCAGTGTGAACTATACCATTCCTGATCAGGTGGACCTGAACTGTACAGGATAACAAGCACAGCAAGCGAAGGGAAACAGGCTAATAAACAGAATTCCTCCACATCGCTGCTGCAGTTCTTGGCTGCAACTTCCTACCATGAGTCACTGCAATATACACGGTAACCTGTACCAAATAAATCGTTTTCTCAGGCCAGTGAGGCAGGTCAGTGGTTTTCACATCCTTGTCTCCTACAAATCCAATTCTCCAGGCTCTACCCCAGCTCTGTAGCAGACAACCACTGTGGCCTCTCCTTCCTCTCTGCCCCTATTCCCAGAGGACTAGGCAGACCCTGCTGTCAACACTCTGCTTTCTTCCCACCTGTTGACTCCCTTAGAAAGCACATTCTAGGCCATCTTAATCCCTAAGGGTATGCTTCCACTACCAAGAAATGTTCTAACCAAAACCCCAATGATCACATCTGTCAAGAACTCAGAAGCATTCCCTACCAGGCAACCCACAGCCAACACAATCTCTTAAGAACCAGGAAGAGCAGCAGTACCCAAGGAATAGAATACTAATCTAACAAAAACAAGACTAGATAAAAGCAACTAGTTTTCAACCAACACAAACTAAGGTTCTAGAAGCCAGCATAAAAAATATATCAGGTAGAGCACAATATCTTCACTAAAGCCCTGAAATCCTAGTAGGCACTGAGAAATGCTATATAGATGAATCACCAGACAAGGACTTCAGAATATCTGTTTTGAATACTATAGAGGCCATTAAAGAAGAAATGAGTAAAACCCTTCAGGAAATCTATGAAAGCACAGACAAACAGAAGAATGAAATAAAAAAATAAATAAATAAATAAATAAAACCAGTGACATTCAAGTGGAAATAGAGCCAATAAAGAAAATTAAAAGTGAGGGAAAACCAGAAATGAAAAAAAAAAAGGTTAGGAATTCCCATAGGAAACTGAGGTTAGTCTCACCAATAGATGCTTACAAGAAATGGAAGAAAGAAGTTCAGGTATTAAGGAGGTAAGAGAAATTAACAAGAAACATGTGAGATTTAAAAAGAAAAAAAAAGCAAACGAACAAAAAATCCAGGCAAAAGCCATCCCCAAATATTGGGACACTATAAAAAGATTAAACCTGTGAAGAACAGGAATAGTGGAAGGAGAAGAAACCCAGGTTAAAGGTTAAAAAGAAAAACGTTTTCAACAAAATCATATAAGAAAAGTTTCCCAATCTAAACAAAGAGTTGCTTATGAAGGTACAGAAAGAATACAGAATAGCAAATAGACTGGACCAGAAAAGAAATTTCCCTTGGCACATAATAATCATAACACTGAATGTACAGTAAAGATGCATGTGGTAAAGACCAAATAACACAAAAATGCAGATCTGTTAGGATAACACTTGGCTTCATAATAAAGAGTCTAAAAGCCAGAGGTCCTGGACAGATACGCTGCAGACTCTAACAGAGCACAGGTGTTCCCCTATACTACTATACACTACAAGAACTTCAACCCGAAGAGGTTAACCATAACCACAATTATGAGGAATAAATACCAGATCAGCAAATCAAATGAGAGAGAAAAAGACGTATCACAACAAAATAACAGAAAGAACAAAGACTGCTCATTGAAATCTCTCAACATCAATGGTTTTAATACACCAGTAAAAAGATATAAACTAACTAAATGAATTTGAAAATATTCTACTACCTCCATGAAACATACGTTAACATCTCAGATATCACCTCAGGATAAAAGAATAGAAAAGATATCCCAAGAAAATGATATTAAGAAACAAGCCAGAACAGTCATTTTAATACCTGACAAAATAGACATTAAACCAAATTAATACGAATAGATAGGGAGGAATACTAAATACTCTTCAAAGAAAATATCCTCAAAGAAAGTACTGTGATTCTTGACACCTATGCATCAAGAACAAAGGCAAGCAAGCCCACATAAGAAACACTACTGCTTACTACAGCTTAAATCACCTATTGGCCCTCTCACACTGATAGTGGGAGACTTCAGTACCTTACTTTTGCCAACAGATAGGTTATCTAGATGAAAACTAAAGAGAGAAATGCTGGAGACAACTGATGTCATAAGCCAACTGTACCAAACATATATTTACAGAACATTATAGCCCAAAACAAAAGAATATACCTCCTTCTCTGCATGTCATGACCTTCTCCAAACTTTCTCCAACTTTCTCCAAAATTAACCACATACTCATATAAAACCCAAGTCTCAACAGACACAAGAAAACTTTAACAACACCCTGCATCCTATGCTAACACCACGGATTAATGCTATCAACAACAGAAACAACAGAAAACCTACAAATTCATGAAAACTGAAAAACTCATCACTGAATCAAAAATGAGTCAGGAGAGAAATTAAGAAAGAAATGAAAGACTTTCTAGAATTGAATGAAAATGAATTTACAACATGCCCAAACTTATGGACCATAAGGAAGGCGATTATAAATCTGCTAGAGGGGAACTTTAGCTGAAAGGAAAAGTGGGTACATGCCTGTTCCCTAATCCATAAGCTATCTCCAAATTGATAGCCACTTGCAAATGAAAATTTAGTTTTCTCCAATGGAGTGTCACTCCAGAAACAAACTACTCTTAATGGTAGGCTATTAGTGGAGGCTATTACTGATTCTCATTCATCTAGTCTTGAGTTAGCCTAATACAATGTCAGCATATACATTGCAGGAGCTTTAATGTACTTGTGAGCAAAATGCGGATTTAGCAAATGGGATCTAGAAACGCTGAACAATGGAGATGCTGCATATGACAAGTTTGGTATTTTAAAAGTGGAAAATATACAGCAGGCATTAAGAGCATTCTTGAACTGGTCAATCCACCCTCAGTTGTATGTGAAGTGACATTTAAAACAATTCAATATTATTCCTTAAGTTTTTAAATAAAATTATGTATTTTAGATTATATAGATAATTGACTAATTTGCCCTGATTCGTTTTTCTTCAACTGACTTTACACAATCAGATTATGTTGATTTTAAAAATGGGTATTTGGGAGGCTAGATAGATGGCTCAGTGGCTAAGAGCACTGTCTCCTCTTCCAGAGGTCCTGAGTTCAATTCCCATCAACCACATGGTAGCTCACAACCATCTGTCCTGGGATCTGATGCCCTCTTCTGGCACGCAGGTGTACATGAAGATAGAGCACTTGGACATAAAAATTTTAATGGGTATTTTCTTGAATTCGGTCAGCAAACACTTCCATGTCTATGCTTAACTTTAGTACAAATTAACCTCAAGAATTTCCAAAGCTCTACATCTGTATTCCTACAACAGCACTTGTCACATTTTATTAACAAGTGGTCTGCCACCTACATGTTTTCTTTCTTATCCTATAAACTACCTGAGTGCTAAGACCATGTAGTCCTAGTGATCCAATGATGTCCTGTGTACACTCCATACATTATACACTCTTGAGTAGCTGGCAAAGAAGTGTGCACTGTGGGGAGAGTGAAGACTGCCTCTGACATGAACTCTAGTGCCCACAAGTTGATCACTTCCCCTTGGCCCCTTGACAAGGAGGCCATGTAGGCACACAGAGGAAGGGGATGCAAGCTATGTGGATGAGACCTGATAGGCTGTGGTCATATAGTCGGGGAGGGGGTCCCCTTCTGTTAGAGGTCTATGGGAGGGGAATAGAGTGGAAGAGAAGGGAGGGTGGGAATGGGAAGATACAATTAAAGGGATAACAATCAGGATGTAAGATGAATACATTCTAATAAATAAATAATAAAAGGTATTAGTAACTGTTCTAGGAAAAATGAAAATGAGGATCCAGGTAAATGTACTGTTCCTTTTTAAAAAACCAAGACAACAGTGACTTAGGAACACCAAGGGCATTTAGTTAGGAATGAAAGAAAGCCATATTTGAAATCAAAATATTTAGCCATCTCCACTGGTGTCAATGTCCTGACATCAAGTTTATTCATGATTTACAAAGAATCCTGTTCTCCTGGTCTCCAGGTCACAGATGAACTTACTTACCATCTCCTTTCAGCTCTGCTATATTCAGCCCAGTCAGCATCAGTTTTTTTAACTTGCTTTTCCATATTTCTAAGTTCCAAATTTCTACTCATTATCTTTTTTCTCTTTAATGCATTTGCCGCAGGTTTCTATCCAAGTGTGTTGATAATTACTTGAAGCATTTTAAAGGATGGCTGCTTTAAAACCCTTGTGAGGTAACTCCAATATAGATGCCATCTAAGTGTCATATATATTTGATCATCTTTGTCAGCCATGATGACATTTCCCTTGTCCTCGGTATAACAGCATCTTTTGACTGTACCTTGGACAACATGGGTTTGGCATTATAGCTCTCTGTATGCAACTTAATCATAGGGGAGGGGAATAAGGGGAAAATGGGAGGGAGGGGAGAATGGGAGGATACAAGGGATGGGATAACCATAGAGATGTAACAAGAATAAATTAATTAAAAATAAATAAATATAAAAAAAATTTCAATCTTCTGTTTTCTTCTGGCACAATAGAATGGGAGACACTTCATCCCCATCCTGGGTCTAAGTTCTAGTTATTTCTAAGATTTCTTGATAGCCTGGGAGATGAGCTGGGGTGAAATTTCAACTTTCAGCTAGGTTCTCATCCTCCATCCTCATAAACTTACCAGACATCAGCAGAGAAGGCAGCAATGTTGGGTTATTTTCTTACAGCCTGGCCAAAATAAAAAGGGATGCTCTAGACACTCGGGTCTGCTTTTCCTGGTCAGATCTATGTTAGAACCAACGTTTTCTGTGCTATTGGTATGGATTGGGACACTGGTCATGTAGTGTCTTCTGTACAGGTAGGCTTTCCATTTCCTGCTTCTTTTCCCAAGAGAGAATGGGATGTAACTTTTTTTTTTTTTAAGTGTGTGTACTGTAGACCTTGAAGGTTTGTCAGCTCCTGTAGCAATCAATCAGATTGTGCTACGAAGACATGGAGATCTGATTTCCATGCCGCCTCTCATTGCCCTTGAAATCTTAGTTAGTTGCCCTCATCTGCCAGGAGTTTTACTATCTGGGCTTGAAATATAAAATTGGAGGTTTTTTCACTGTATTCAACATAAAGAAGATGAAGTGTGTGTTACATCTGGAACTAAAACCATAAGCCTCCTAGTTTTTTTAATCTTTATTGTTAAGCCAACTCTGCACAGACAATCACCCATTAAAACAACAACAACAACAACAACAACAACAACAACAACAACAACAACAACAACAAAAGGCAGGTGACATGGCTCAGAGGGTAAGAGCCTAAAAACTTTTAGACCTCAGCACTCATGGGAAAACTGTGTTCTATCTGTAACCATAGGACTCCTAAGGGGAACTTCAAACATGGGAACCATAGGATTGTCTAGATGCTTGTGGGCCCGCAAGCCTGGAGCAAGCAGAAATAAACCAGACGCTGCCTCATGAGCAAGGCCAGGGGACTAGTGATGTTGCTTCGTTGGTATAGCTGGTCTTACATGTACAAGGCTTTTGGCTTGATCCCCAACACTATACGGTGACATACGCATGTCATTCCAGCACTTGGGAGGTAGATACAGAAGGATTATTAGAAGGTTGAGTTCATCTTTGGTTGTATATTGAGTTCAAACCATCCTGGCCTACATGAGATCCTGTCTTATAAACATAAATAATGTGGAAAAGAGAAGAAGCTCCTAAAGGCTGTCTTCTAACTTCCACATGTGTGCTATTACATGCACTAACTTAAACACACACGTGCGCGCACACACACACACACACACACACACACACACACACATACACACACACCAAATTCAGATTTTTGCCTGTTTACTAATTTTGAATAGCTTAATATTTACATTATTATTTATAACATTATAGTATTCTTTTTTAAAGAATATGCCTAAAGAAATTTGGTAAAGGAATATGTCCTTTGGGGGACACAGGAAGGAAATCCAGAGGAAGGGCTTGTAACAATGTGCTGCTGAACTGTGTTGCAGGGGTGAACCAAGCACCATGGCTCTTAAGAACAGCACAAATTGGCCTAACCCGGAGATGGATGCACTGTGGATGACTGTATCAAGCGAGTTGCAAGGGACTTCTCAGCTCAAAGATTTGATTATTCTACTATGACAAGCTGTTCATTTCTCTTTAAATCAAATCATTTCAGTAAAGGTCAATTGAAAACCTACGTGCTGTCTCTCTACTGCCATTTCTAAATCCATGGGTAGATTTTAAATGAGTGTATCTCCAGTTTATTAAAATAACTAATGCTCCAAATATTACATTTTACACTCTTTAGTTTCTCTTTCCATATGTAAATATGGCTCATTGTAAAGATAATGTGTTACACTGATGCTGTATTTAGCGTTGTATCTTGAGCTCGCCCAAAGGTCTGACAATTTGTTTAAAGCTTGTTAAATGATGACATAATATTCTATTCAATCACTACTCAATGATAAAGCTAAAACTGTGTGGCTGAAAATTGCATTTCATGAAATTGTCATTACTGTAAATTATCCTAGGATGAAGTATCCTGCAGAGAAATATTAACCATGCTGTTCCTTTTCAAATTACTGTTTCTGGTTGTAGTTCTACAATTCAGCACGTGTATACATACATTAAAGTCAGATCATTAAATTGCTTTCTGGAGATGCTGAATAGTTTACAGTCCCATCAATACTACCTACATGCTCACTTCATCACACTCCTCAAAATACAGATTATTCTGCATTTCTTTTCATTTGAAATTTAAAAATAATTTTGATTTTGTCTTGTTTACTAGCTCTAAGGAGAGCAATATCCTGATTCAGTATTGAACTTAAACTTGACACTTCTCATCGTAATATTTTTTGGCATAGTCACTATTTCATTTTGTGATGTTTTCTAACACAAAAGCATTTTAAATTTTTGTATAGTAAATAAGTTCACCACTTTTCTGTGACTTCTCACTAAGATAATTCATACAGTATCATTTTGACTTTATGTATTACATAAACCCAAATGCCTCAATAATTATTCATATGGAAAAGATGCAAATTGTACAGACTATCCATTATATGCTCCATGCCACGTACACATTATACTATTTATTGTATACATGTGCACAAATTGTATAGCCTTATATACATGTGGAAACACTTCTTTTACATAGTAATAACTAGTTTTTCAAGCATCACTTTTTAAATAATCCTTAAGCACCTCATTCATCCTTGATCTTCTTTTCTTCCTATGCATTAGCATTTAAAAAACAGCAAAGTCTCCTTAGTAAATAGAAAATCTCTAACCCCACCACTAGAAAGTTCTGTCAGTAGAGACTTATGTATTGCTCTCTCTTTCACATTGACTCAGCTTTCAATTCTGCTGAAGAAATAAAGAAACTTTTGATATCTGTTATTATATATAATTACTGCCCCAAATTTCTTTTTTTGAAATATTGATAGAATTTGGGTGTACTCCATAGTAAAACTGAATAATCAACAGAAGTATGAAACTGAAACTAAATTAATATTGATTAGAAACTATGGTTCAGTATTACACTGTTTACGTAACGTGCATAAGGTCCTAGGTTTTTCTGTATCAAAAACAAACAAACAAACAAACTTTATTAGTAACAGTGACAAAAGAGGTGATGGTGACACCTCTAGTTCAGTCGAATGGTAATTTTTTTGTATATTTAAAGGAAGAGGAAGAGGATGCAGGCAATCCTGATAAAACTTGTTAATCTGGGGTCAGTTGGTAGGGAAGAAGAGTGCCCTCTCCCTGAGGAATAGGGGAGAGGAATGGTGGGGGGTGAGTGGTGGGAAGGAAAGGGAAGGGGAGACCAAGAGGAAGTCATGGAGAGCGCTGCAATAGGGATTTACAGAGAATAAATTTTGAAAAATAAATTTAAAATTTAAAAAGTGAATGGGAGAAAAAAATCTCAAATCCAAAACTAATTATGGGTGTGAGAGAACTACTTCAATGGAAATGTATATATTACTATTGCTTTAAAACAGAAAAATGTCCAAATGCTACAAATAAAGGAGCTAAAGAAAAGAAAGATGAGTCATAAGTTTTTGGATAAATGGTTAAGGACAACTCACCCCTTCTCCAACATGTACACACACACACACACACACACACACACACACACACACACACACACACAGGAACACACACATCATATTATATAAATATAAAAATACTTACTGGTATAAAACAAGACTTTATGGATTACAGAAGTTTTTTAACTGGTAAAGCTGTAGAATACTTAACATATATAGAATAGTAATAGAGTAGCACAAATATTACATTGCCATCAGATATTTTCTCTCTTCTCTCAAATGATCACAGGAAGAGTTTAGTCATTAAGACTCACATTCAATGATAAGGGACGATGAGTTTTATTCAGATTCTGAAACATACCACCCTACTCTGCATTATGATACTCATATGAATATATGCAAAATGTGCATAGGCAATTAAAGATGGGAAATAGATAAATTAGACATATAGATAATAAATAAATTGATGATAGATATAAATGATAGATAGATGAAAAAATAAATGCAGGTTTTGGGAAAAGCAGATTTTCAAAATAAACTCCATGAGGAAAGATATATTTGCCACTTCACTAGTTTTACAGCATCTGTATAAAATAATTTTTTAAGAATTAGGAAGTCAAAGAATATTTACTGAGAAAAGCACTAAGTGGTAATGAGTACAGAATATGATTTTCCTGGTTTAGCTACAATCAGGAAAATGAACATTAAAATAATGAGATGTCATTCTCTTACTGGATTGATTTAAAGATCTAAAGTGTTGGAAGAGTAAAGAGAAACCAGCGGCATCACCCAGTTTGTAAGTGAGAATGGATGATGGGCACAAATCTCTCCACAACCAGAGATAAGCTTGCAGGCTAAATGACCCATTCCTTAGTGATTCTAAACAAGGAAGAGTTGGACTACAGAAATCTTTTTCTTTTCTTTTCTTTTTTAAAATTTTTTATTAATTTATTCTTGTTACATCTCAATGGTTATCCCATCCCTTATATCCTCCCATTCTTCCCTCCCTCCCATTTTCACCTTATTCCCCTCCCCTATGACTGTGACTGAGGGGGACCTCCTCCCCCTATATATGCTCATAGGGTATCAAGTCTCTTCTTGGTAACCTGCTATCCTTCCTCTGAGTGCCACCAAGTCTCCCCCTCCAGGGGACATGGTCAAATATGGGGCACCAGAGTTCGTGTGAAAGTCATACTGTCTGTCCATTGGCTAGATCTGGGTACAGGAATCTTAAAGCGCATCAGTTTGGCCAAATATAAAGAAGCTTTCAATTGCCATAGTTGATACTTTAAGAGGAATACATTTCATACTAAATGAAATAAAGGGCATCTCAGGTAGTGCAAACCTGTGGTCACTGCAGAAAGGTGTGATGCCCTGTGTCCTCATGATCTGTAAAGAAAAACACTCTCGAAATTCTTTCTGTATTTTTCTTTCTTTTTAATGACTTATGAAAATCATTTTTGCTTGCCTATATGCAGGTTCTGATTCAATAGGCCCCGGGGTGGAGCTTGGATGCTTTCATTTATAACAGCTACCTGAGGTCCACATAGATGTACCTCCTACCCAGATTTAAAAAAAAAAAAAAAAAGGTGGCCTTGTGTAGCCTCAGTGGAAGTGGATGTACTTAGTCCTGCTGAAACTTGATGTGCAAGGGCAAGGTGGTACCCATGGAGGAGGTCCTCTCCTTGCAGAGAAGGGCAGGGGGAGTGGGAGCGGGGGTGGGGTGGGGTGTAAGGGCGGGACTAGGAAGAGAGGAAGACGGGGCTACGATCAGGCTGCAATGTGATTAAATAAATAAATTAATGAAAAATACAAAAACAAGAAAAGACGAAAAAAAAAAAAAAAAGAAAAGAAAATCATTTTTGCATATAGGGACGCTTGGCCCGCAGGTGTGTATGAACATCACAGGTGTGCCTGTTACCTGTGGATGTCAGAAGCAACCATATGCCTAGACCTGAGTACCTGAGTTATAGGCTCTTATGAACAACCATATGGGTCCTGGGAATGAACCCATGCACTTTTTATTTTTTTTATAATTTTTAATTAAATATTTTACATATATATTTATATTATTAGACATATACACAATAAACTACCTATGGCAAAAAGAACCATGAAACAATCAGGAATTTTATAAATATTTCATTCATAGTGTTTTGGCTATTTGTATTTGGCAGCCTTGAAGAAAACATCTTTCCTGTCTTGGTGAGTCTAAAATTCTGAATATAAATCAATAGCTATCATACCTCATCTCCATCAACTTGAAACAACTATCTAGACCTAAAAACATCTTAACCCTAAAACAACTAAGCTTAATTGTAAAACTAAATTATCTGGTCTTCAACCCCATCAGAGACTTAAAAAGGAATAAAATTAACTATCCGAGTACACAGGAGGTGCAGGTTAGCAGCTTCCCAAATGAGAAGATGACAGAGACAGTTTGCTGCCTGAACAGTCACCCAAAATTCTCTATAATGTTGGAGCATAATCATCTTCAGCTTTCTGGCCCAATATATCTGACAGACATATTTGTGAGGCAGGAACTTGAGGACATGCTTACCCTGTCTTGGCAGAGTTTGGCTGTCGACTCTGCCTGCATCTAAGCTTGCCCATTTTTAGGCAGAATTCTGTCTGTTATAGAAACAAGGATATTTTTCCCAGTGGTTGGCTGGCCACATTTGACTCCATCTCCATAAGGAAGTTCTTTGATTGCTCATCATCCTCTTTGAGGTAGGCTGGGTGTTGCAGGAGTTAACCCATGCTCTTAATAAAGGAGCCACTCTTCCAGCACCTTCTTCTTGACTTCTAATGGAATAGCTTTGTAGCATTCCTTTGTCTTTATGGCCTACTGCTTTGTACTTACATCTAGCACAAAGGCTGGAACTCAGCCTTTTGACAGGAATCATGATTGGAAATGACTCATCTGCTCTTCACCCTGGCTAACCTCAATCTGATATCTCCTAATAATGGCTTTAGTTCATCCTGTGTTTGACTTTGTCCTTGTTCTTAAAAATAAGCAGATAGTAGTGTGTATTGTTCCACATACTGCACTAAGTCAGTGCAGATGAATTGGTATTTGAAGAGATTTTGAAGAGATGGCATGCCTGATAAGCTACATGATTTTGATCTTTGGGTTCAAGAGTAAGCTACAATAAGAGCAGTCACATGGCTCTATGTCCCCACTGATCTCCCAGCATCACTAATTTCCAAATGTTCAAGATATTTTGTTATTTAAATATCCATTTATTACTCAAGTATTTTAAAACATTATATAATTCTAGCTCTAAAAGCATTGCCTTTTGTATAAATGGGCAATAGCATTTAACTTGTGGCATCACTTATCCTGCTACAGAAAGCTAAACTGAATGAATATAACTCTGTGTCTCAATTCCAAAACACCATCTTACTTTATAAGAACAAGCCTTGGTACAACTATATCATGTAGCCTGCTGCATTCTAGTCAGTAATGGCTGCTTTACTTCACTCTCCTATATACTCACTGAAGGCCCAGGTAGATGCAGGCTAACCTACTGTATCAGAGGGGTTCAGCATCACAGACAGGTTTCCTCAACCACCCTAGCTACTTACCGAGTGCAGAATATAACAACTTTGCTTAGGTAACAGGACACAAGGGTGGTGCTAAATTTTTATTTAATATTTACGAGACAAGTCCTACAGAACATCACAGGTATAGGAAATTTCAAGAAAGAAGGAACTGTTGGGTTCTTAAGAGACATCATAGAAATCAATCACAGAATTTAATAACAGATACAAATTAATGACTTTTGGGTGAGTACCCTAGATAGAGGATGGAGTATGTTGCCCTAGGGCCATAGATAGAATGGTACAGGATGGGAACCAGGGTGGAAACTGAGGCCCCAGCAGTTAGGATGTTTAAGAAAATTGACTGGTCTAGCATCTCTCCATGGTAAACAAGTCTTTTATGTTGCTTCCCGTAAAAAGAAATTGAAAGTTGGAATACTAAGGAGAGAGGGACTGAAAATTAATGAGGTGGGTTGTTTTTAGTGGCAAAGCCAAGTGAGGTGAGAATATAAACTGGGCAAAGATGAGGTTCTGCTTGGGAAGGTCAAGCGCTTTAGCACTTTAGTACTTTAGCGCTGCTGAAGCAAAGGAGCTTGCTTGAAACTGAAGTACTCGGGCTGGGGCAGGAATGGCAAGGGTCAGCCTCCTCTGCAAAGCCTGAGCCCTCTGTTTATAAACAGAAAGCCCAGAAAGGGTTTTCAGCAGGGAAAAAACAGCTCAAAAATGGATTAGAGGAAGAACTCATGGAGAGCAGTGTAAATATAAGACGTGCAAGATACACAAGGAAATGAGATCTGGAAGGGTCTATTGGCTAGCATAGAAAGTCATACTAAAATAAAAACATGGGTGTGTAGAAGGCAAATCAAAAGGAATTCCAAGAGTAAGGAAGGCTGCTTTCAAAGAGAGAGAGAGAATTTATGATCTGCAAATGTCAAGTTGATATGCCCTTTCCACACCGGGGATAAGTAGAGGAAATACAAACATTCTAGGCATGCTATTTACGTGTTAAGTTCTGCATTTTACAATTTACATGCACATTAAATGATCTAATGTACATAATATCCCTTTAGGTGGGCAATGGTTTCCTCATTTTGCAGAGAGGAAGGAAGCTCAAATAGGTCAAATAATTTTCTAGAATCAGAAACACATATGTTTTCGAGCTTGAATGCAAATGCTACGAACATGTTTTCAGATTCCAGGAGCCGGGTCTTGGGTAATCCCTAGCTTCCTAGAAGCAGAAGCTTGTGATAGCCCATTTGTGACACATGGTCAGTACTCAGCACTTATTTTTTTAAGTAAACCCTACAAGTGTGAATGAACAGAAATCAAGCAGTACCCTTCTGACACATCCGCACCGTCACATGAGGTAAAGTTTGATGCTCAATGGAAACAATCTCTAGCTCAAAAGGCTACTATCACAAACAAGCAGGGAGTGCATTAAGCACTTGGAAGAGAGCATCATGTTGCTCTAGTCACACAGTGACATCCGTCTAAATTGCAGGCACTTGGCATTGGGCAGTATCAACGGGCTGTTCCAGGAAACCCTCCAAATTGGGTAATTGCTTACTTGCAGCAGGGTAATAACCTTATGTTAATTTAACCACTAGGGATATTGTTTCTGTGGAATTGTTTGGAAAGTGCTTTTCTGTGAAGGATAGATAATTCTTTTAACAAAGAAACCCAGTGCAAAGAGAAAGAGATTCTTTATCCACCATCCCAGCCCTGACCCTTTTCACATGAGTATCTATCCTCAGAACCTTTCACATAAGTTCTGAGCATGGACCAAACCACTTGGCACGAAAGGGTATCCCGCATATCCGCACCCCAGCCAGATCGTATCAGACTAAAACTGAATGGATTGCCAATGGTAAGAAATGCATCCGAAAAGAAAAACAATAGAAAGAAAGGCTTTCGGGAAATCAATACCTGTTATCTGAACTGAATCCACAGTCAATGAGGAGAAAAGGCATGAATGGATGATCTCAAGATTCTCAGGTTTTGAGTCATGCCTGAGAGTAAATTTAGAGAAGGTGAGGACACAGATTCGTCATGTTTCGTTTGCATTCTACAAGGAAACACGGGAACGTCAGAGAGTTGAAGTGAAAAAGGAAGATTTCCTTGAATATGGAAAAGGCAAATTATAGTTAACTTGATATTAAGGGTCAGAAGTAAATAAGATGAAATACAACTAAGTTTTAAACTAGATATTTATGAAAATAAATTATACGCTAAATGAACATGTAGTTTTCTTAAGGGTAAGCAAACTTTTTCCTTCCGTCAGACTTTCCATGAAAACAAGTGTGATACATTAGGAACAGTAGTTCCCTGCCCCCACTAACTCAGAAAAAAATAAGTCATGGGGTCATGGAGGGTCAGATTGCAAGCTAGGACAAGTTATTTTTTAAAAGACCTACAACTCGTGATGCCACAGATGTTCCTAGATGGCACTTTGTAAGAAATTGCACAATAATCCAGACAAATAGAAATCGGTCAGATGGTAAGATCTGTTCATCAATAACGACCCGTTTTGTTAGAGGAGGAAAGTGACTTCCGGCATTTAATCCCAGCGAGAGTAAGAATTGTAAGGCAGAAGAAGGGAATGAAGAAAAGGAAGAACAAGAAAAACAGGGGTTAGGGATTTAGTTCAGTGGTAGAGTGCTAGCCTAGCAAGCACAAGGCCCTGGGTTTGGTCTTCGGCTCTGAAAAACAAACGAACAAACAAAAAAATAACAGCAGCAGCAAAGAGTAGTCCAACTCAAATATTACACGTTGTGTTGTTGTGATATTCTGCCTGAGAAGTGTGGTGAAGGAGGGGGCAGATTATGGAGATGGAAATAAATGTTCTATTAACTAATGTGCTGTCTTTCTTTCTTCCTTGCTATCTCAGGTCTTGCTGTCCACTCATGAGGAAATTGGAGTAGAGCTGTTAGGGTCAGGCAGAGCCCTGGAAATCAAAACCAGTCAGGCAGAGGAGTAGCAGAAACAAATGGAAACAAGGGTCTGATTCACTACGTCCACTGGGAGAGCGACAGAGAGGTCCAGGGACACTTCCGGTCATTCCACCTTTCGG
This sequence comes from Acomys percivali, assembly GCA_907169655.1. Classification (NCBI taxonomy): domain Eukaryota; kingdom Metazoa; phylum Chordata; class Mammalia; order Rodentia; family Muridae; genus Acomys; species Acomys percivali. The sequence goes on from OU015756.1 coordinate 69,815,344, forward strand.
GTCATGATATAAAGTTGAGTTTTAATATGAAGCAACCACAGTCAGGGTATGGTCTTTCTCATGGCTGACCCATCATGGAATCGTCTCCGACCACTTGTGAAATGGATCTCACACGTACTCAGAACTCCAAAATCTTTTTTTTTGGGGGGGGTAGGGGGGAAACAGATTCCTACTATAACTGAACCAAGTCTTCAGGGTTTCCCTGCTCCCAGGATGGTTCACAGAGAAATTCTAATTTGGATGATGCATTGTTTCCACAATATTCAAAGGGAGGCAACAAATGCCTCTTTAGATATCATCATCCCATGCAGGAAGGTTATAAAACACTGCCGTATTCTGAGGATGGTTTCTTCCACACACAGGGCTCCCAGAGGCAACACTCATTCATTAACTCTTCCGGTCCACTACTTAGAGAAGTCCAGAGAGACACTGAGTGCAAGCTATTATTAAAGAGGAAGCATGATATTCATCAATTTCAAATGCCCAAGGATGTTTCTTTCCCTTGAGCCTTATATAATATTCTGTGATTGTTCCTAAAAAGATTGTGGAATTGGAAAATATTCACAAGAAGCTTTGCTGCCATCCTCTTTCATTGTCCACAGTAGAGAAAGCCAGATAAGCATGGCAGAATGTTCAGATGTTCTAAGCCCAGTAAAAGCTGTTCTTTCAGCGTTTCCTGTTTTTGTAATGGTTAAATACTTTGTAAAAGACTTTGAGAATTGACCTTGAATAATAATTTTGGGGGAATAATTCACTATTAATAAGCAACTTATAGTTACCTTTAACTCAGATATCTTCTAAGAACTAATCACAATGAAGTAAAGAAAAAGGGAAAGGGAACAGAAGAAAACTATTCCATATAGTGATGCCTTAGCTAGCGCAGTAAAATAACTGGGGTAGATCAAAAGGATCCAAACAGGAGATGAAAACAAAAACAAAGAAAAAACTCCTCCAGACATTTCTACAGCCAATAAACACTTTCAGCAAAGTAGTAGCATTTAAAAAAATAACACAAAAATCACTGACATGGCTATATACAAATGACAAATACACTGAGAAAGAAATCAGGAAAACACTATCTTTAACAATCACATAAAAAAATTTTCAGATAATTGTAACCAAGGAACTGAAAACATTTTATAATAAAAACTTAAGGATGGGATAGGGGGAAGAGGGTGGGAGGGGGAACCAGGGGAAGAGGAGGAAGGGGGCTACAACCAGAACCTAAAGTAAACATATAAATTAAAAATAAATTTTAAAAAACTTAAGGCATTGAAGAATAAAATTAAAGACACCAGAAAATGAAACAATCTCCCATGCTCATGGATGACCAGGACTAATATTATGAAAACAGTCATCCTACCAAAGGCAATCTACAGACTCAGTGCAAATTTCATTAATATTCCTAAACATTTCTTCATGACTTTCAACTTCACATGGACACACACACACACACACACATACACACACACACAAACACAAACACACACACACACACCAATAAACAACAAAAACAAGGTAGCTAAAACAATTCTTAATAATAAATGAACTGCTAGAGGTATCACCATCACTGACTACATATCTATAGCAATATAAACAGCAAGATGTTAGCTTTAAAAAAAAAAAAAGACACATTGATTAATGGAATCTAACTACAAACAGACCAAGACATGGTCTCCATACCTCCTGGCCTGATTTTTCAAACAAAGAAGCCCAAAAAATACACTGGAGAAAAAGCAGTATCTTCAACAAATGGCACTGGTCAAACTCTCTGTCTATCTCTCTGTACAAATGCAACTCCAAATGTATTTATGACCTCAAAATAAGAACAAATACCATGGATCTGATGGAAGAGGAAATGGGGACTAATCTTTAACTCACTGACACGGGAAAAACTCTGGACAAACCACCAACATGACTGACATGACAATTAGCAGTTAATAAGTGGGACCTCACAAACTGAAAAGCTTCATATGCCAAAGGACATATCATCCAGGCAAAGTGGCAGGCTAAGGAATAGAGAAATATCTTTACCAAATATACAATTGATAGAGGATTAGTACCTACAATTTACAAAGAATAACAACAAAAACACTGAAAATCAAGAAGACAAACAACCCAATTGAAAACGGGGTACAGAACTATGCAGACCTATCTAAACCACTCTTAACCATATTCACAACTGACTGACTCTACATCCTATTACAAAGATACCTGAACATCCATATTCACTGCTGCTAGTATTCATAATATCCTGAAATTAGAAGCAGCCTAGATATTCATAAACCAATGAATCTGTAATGAAAATGTGGAACATTTACACAGTGGAATATTATTTAGCTGTTATGGAAAATGATATATTCAGATAAGTAGATGGAGCTAGAAAAAAAGAATCAATTTGAGTGAGGTAACCTAGACTTCCCCCAAAAGATATTGTATATTTTCTCTTACATGTTGATGTTAGATTTTAAGGTTTTGATATGTATGCTGCAATCTTAATACCAGTAAGGGTTAGATACCTAGTAAGGTTTCAGGGGGAGAGGATTTCTCAAGGAAGGCAAAATAGAACAGTGTGTGTAGAGGGAAAGGAAAAATTAGAATAAGGGGTAGGAATGTGCATGAGAGGAATGGGTATGGCGGGAAATATGGGGAGAGGCAATTAACACCAAAGGCCTTTTGTAAAACCATATGGAAACCTACTACTGTAGAAGCCTCCAAAATATATACATATATTCAAGGGATTTAAATAGCCACCAAGTAAAAGGGAAGACAATATCCCAACTAGACATCTTAAATCACAACGTAAAAACCACCATCATCAGGAATGGGTTACAACTTGTTGAGATATTGGTCAATGGAATCCCCTAAGTATCACAGGCTACTGACAAAGCCACTGGTTTCTCTCGACAGCCTGATGGTAAGGCCCTATTGCAGAAGACAACACTTACCTACCCCAACCAACACAGAGAAATCAAGCTGGTGCCTAACTGGAAACTTCACTCCTAGTGACTCACATTCATGGTACTAGAAGGCAAGCTGTACGCACAATATCAGAAGGAGAAAGATAGTCATCAGTATCTTAAGCTACAAAGCTAACAGTGATGTTCCTACAAGATATACTGTTGCAATAGTTGCACGAAGGCTATAGGAATAACCAACTTTTTTTTTACATACCTGACATGCAAAGGTGCTCAAGAACCTGAGACTAGATCGGTCTTGGCCTAAGGGAAAAGCTATTATTGTTGTAAAAGAACATAACAACAAAAACAATAAAGACTCTTAAGGACACACTGCTCTAACCTTAGATCAGTGCCTTACTCCACTCACATCAGAGAAATATATTCCTACATTAGATGGGAATTAACAAAAAGGCCCATAACTTAACAATGTATAGAGAGTGACCTTCCAGCACTCAGTCCTAACTGAGATATCTTCATCAAACCCTTCCCTTCAGAGCTCAGAAGACTACGCGGATTATAAGAGCCAGAGGTTATGAGCAGAAATGATTTATAGGTCATATCACTAGAGGAAAATCTAATACTCCTTTTCTGTTAAAGAAACATAACAAAAAAAAAAAAAAAAGGACTTTTAATGACATACAGCTATACTCATAGATCAGTACCTTATAAAACCCATGGAATAGAAACTTACTCAACTCATGACATAGAAAAAATTAATTGGAAGCGGAAAACTTAGCTGTCAGATAATAAGAACTGCATAATTCCCATAACTCTTGAATCAACAGAGAGAGGCAAACATACTGCAGTCACACATAAAACCTACATCTTAAAACAAGCACATACATGTGAAATATGAGTGAATGCAAGAACAGGTGAGTCTACAGAAAGTTTCTAAGTGTATAAAACTAAGTGATTTCATCCCCAAAATTTTTGGGCTTTAACAATTCACTATAGTTACCAAAAAGTTACCAATGAAGGAAGTTGGGTGGTGGTCCAATCATCCTATTTGTAATATTTTTTAAATTTCTTATGAATCTAAAGCTTCTTCAAGATAAAAACGTAAAAGGCAAAAGCAAAAGGATGATTAGAATGATAATAAACATATACAAATACACTACTTATAAAGATGATGATGATAGATAGGTAGATAGATAGATAGATAATGATAGATTAGATAGATAGATAGATAGATGATAGAGAGCAATTATTTTTTTATATTGAAGCAATGAAGCATGGGTTTTTCCACCATTTCATATTTCTTGTGTTTTTCTGCTTAAAATTTAAAATAATATTTACATTATAGTTAAAGAAAAAGGCAAGAATATAAATTTGGACCAGGATTACTTCTAAGTAAAGCAATGTCAATATAAATAAAGTCAAACCTAAGCAGTAACAACTAAGACTTATGTTTATAAAACCTCTCCTCTCGTAATTAAACCTCATGACATTTCCATTCTCCCTCCACTTCTCAGAGAGAGATCCTCTTAGATAGACATAAACATTACACAGGAAGTTACAAAGGTAACTGGATTAATTATTGGTTATAACATAAGCTGCTAAGCGAAATAGACAAGTTCTGCCCTTTCCTCCTAATTTCATCCTCAGATCATCAGAGGTTAATGTAATTTATTCAGATTACATCTCAATTGTTATGCCCTCACTTATATCTTCCCCGTTTCCACCTCCCTCCCTCTTTCACTCTATTTCCTTCCCCTAGGTCTGTGACAGAAGGGGACCTCCTCCCCCACCATATGGTCACAGCCTATCAAGTCTCATCCTGGTGGCCTGCTTACCCTTCCTCTGAGTGCCACCTGGCCTCCCCTCCAAGGGGAAGTGGATTCTCCACAGCTGTGTAGAGAGCAGGGACTGACTCTGACATGAACTCTAGTGCCCCCTATTAGACAGGAATCTTTGCTACATCTTCGATAAGTCTCCACACACCACATTCATAAAGGAAACACTCTCCATTAGCATGTCAGTCATTTGAAGCTTGAATACAGTGCAGCCCTCTTAATTATCCAAGAGGTCGTTATCCAGCTGGTGCTAAGCAAGGCCATTATGTCCCTTTATTCTCTTTTTCTGCTGCTTGCCTTTTCTCACCTCCCTACTTGCTAGCACCTCTGCCTAAAAAGGAGAGACTCCCAAAAAGGGTAAAATTAAAATGACTTGAAGACTAATGAAAGACCCATTAGTCTGGACAGAGCCACCGGTCACCCAAATGGAATCTGTGTACATTATTCACACTTCAACAGTCAAAAGTAATTCATAGAAGAGTTGGTTATAAAACAAAATGGACTTAATTACCCATAATTTCACAAACTAGTAGCTAGATAGGCCCTATCACCCGTGATACGGTTCTTGTATTAAATAGCTCATATGTGAAGCAGTCTTGTTATAAACAAAATTCTTTTTCCTTGATGTATTAGATTGTTTATTCAATTTATACGCTATTTGTCTTTTAATCCAGCATCTGGGATAATACGTGGCTCATGAAAGTGCTTGGTAAATATTTAATGAATGACTAACTTAGCAAAGGAGAGTACAAATGAAGGAGGAAATGAATTAAGGAATAAGTAAATTACAAAACCATGAAAAATACCCTCATAAATATTTCAAGCCCACAAATATAAATGCGTATGTGTGTTTGTATACATATATATATATATATATATATATATGTGCACATGACTCATTTTAAAATTAACACACTGTTATTATAAGGATAAAATAGGATCACCCAAGTTCAAGTATGACACAAAGTGAACCTGATACACCTTGCAATGTAACAAGAGATAAGTTTGCAGTCTAGATCTGCTGTCTGTATGGTAAGACCATTAGCCAGTTAAATAAATTGCCTGAGTCATTTTTAACATTGCACCATCTTAAGAAATTAAACAATAGGATATATTGTTGTTTTCATAGCATATGCTATAGCATAGCATAGCAAGTACTCCTATAGCACTTTAATACACACTCACAAACACACATACTGTCCTTCACAGCACACACCCAGGTACATAAAGGCATGGGAAATTCAACTCCTATACTATAATGCAGTGTTTCTCATCCTGTGGGTCACGATCCCTTTGGGAGTGAACGCCCATATATAGAGGTCGGCTAAGAACATCAAAAAACACGCAGAGATTTACATTATCATTAATTAAAGTAGCAAAATTCCAGTCAAGAAGTACTAATAAAAATGATTTTATAGTTGGGGGGTCACAACAACATGAGGAACTATATTAAATGGTCAAACCATTAGGAAGGTTGAGAAACAGTTTTTTGTTTGTTTTTAAGCATATAACCACACCTGGCTGGCTTGTTTTACTGAGGAGGGACACGGGACAACAAGTGAAGACAGCTGGGACCCTCAATTAGGAAGAGTGTTGTCCCCTCCTCATATGTACCACTGCTCCAAATAAAAAATTAACCAATTATAGGGGAGCAGCCGAGACAGTGACTGGCCTTGTGGGGATGAGCAGAGATGGACATTCGCAATTGAGGGCAGCAGTGAAGAGACCATGCGTGTGCTGGGAGGGCCCGTGGTGACGCTGGATGGGTCTATCGTCCTTGCAGGCATGTATAAATACAAAGATGAGCCTTTCTTCCCCTGCTCCTGCCCAGTGCTGCTTGCCCCCGTCCCAGATCGCCTTCCTCATTAGGGAAGGAAAGAGGGGAAAAGCAAGTCATCACCGAATTGCGATCAGTCCCACATCCATCAGTTTCTGGATCCTCTGTGCCATTACAGGGTTCTTTGAGTGTTCGCTCAGAGCCTGGGGGTCCTTTTACATCTGCTCAGAAAGAGCCTTGTGGCTGGGTCCCTCATTATCCACTGCATCTCAGGGTCAGCCACGGCCCGCCGCGTCACATCCTCAGGGCTGTCATATGTGTTGCACCGTGCCGTCATACAGCGTTGGTAACCACCCCTCTGCCTCCTTACAGCTGGAATCCAGGTCTAGCGCCTTCTGGTACACATCCACGGTTTTTGTGTAGTCCTTCATGGCTTCCAGGGCAGCTGCTCTCCATGTGAGACCCTTGATAAAGGTTGGCTCCAGTTGGATGCGCTCCTCGCAGTCAGTCCTTCAGCGCTAGCTGAAACTCCCAAGAGCTTAGTGTAGCAGGCAGCTTGGTTGCCTTGCAGTTTGGCATCTCTTGGGTTCCGTTTAATGGCGTCCGTATAATGCCTCATGGCTTGGGGGCAGTCTCCTTTCTGGAAGCATTCATTGCCCTTCTTCTCCTCCAAAGCCAAATCTAGGTTGATAAAGGTAAGCCGCTCTTGCTTCCTCAGGACTATCTCTGTCTGCTGACACTTCTTGAGCACGCACATCTGTGGTTCCATGCGCTGCCAGAGATTTGTTGTTGAGAAAATAGCATCCTTGTGCCCATCTCTTTTCCAATAGGAATTGCCAATGCGGGCATAAGCTCCGGCGATCTGTCGGTAGTCCTCTCGATTCTCTCTGCCCACTTCAATGGCCTTCCCACAAGGCTCCCGGCATTTGCTGCAGTCCCTCTTCTCAAAGTGCGCAGCTGCTTGACTAGTTACGTCAGTCATATTTGTGCGGTCCAGTTCCTTGGCAGAATCGTTCTACTCGTGGGCATCATTTCCCAACTCCTTTTCTTTCAGTGCCTGTTTCTCATTCTCTGGAAGATCTTCCTCCATTGGTTCTGTCTTGGCTTCCTTTTTGGGAGGGGTGGGGGTGAGGGTGTTGCTGCCTTTTCTTCTTCATCCATACTGCCCACATCAACCCAGAGGAGCCATGACCCGGGGATCTCTGGAGTTCCGTGCCCAGGTCTGAAGGCTTGTTCTGTAGCCACTCTATGCGTCCCCGCTAGGTGGGGTCACTGAGCAGTGTCCTTGGCCTGAGATCATTCTCCAGCTTCTGGTAGAGCTTAGGCAAGCTGGAAGGATTCATGGATTCCCTCTCTGACAACCTGGCCTCCGGGTTCTGTGAGCCCTCTTTAAGCAAGAGGCTTTTGGCTTCCTGTTTTAAACCCTCTTCATAGGTTCGTTTGGCTTCTTGAAATCGGTTTGGAAACTCAAGGGCTGCTGCTTTTCTTGACTGACCCTTGCCCCAGTCAGGTTCTGGATCAACAGTCTTTAAGCCATCCTCGCAGGCCTTCTGGCAGTCCTCTTTCTTGGTGTAGGCTGCAGTGCTATTGCAGTAGAGTACATGGTTCTGGGGATCTAGTTTAATTGCTTCAGAGTAGCCCTGTAAGGCATCGTCAATGTTCCCAGCACTCAGGGCCTTAAAGCTTTTCTCCTTTAGCTCATTTACCTGCTCCATAACCTGGCCCGGAACCCCGCTGAATCGAACTCGTGGGCTCCGCGTTCCTAATTGCACGCACTGCCTTCTGGAACCTCCTAGAAGCTTGAGAACCAGTTTTAAGAGATCTCCATTAAAGAATGCTATTATTTCCAGAAACTATTGTCCTTGTAATAATTTAGATACTTAATAAGAATATATAACATTCATAATTAAATTTTTTCATTAATTAGAAATTTTAAATTAATCATTTTATAAGCCAAGTAAACTAAGGTAAAGAAAGCCTTATCAGATTATATCTAATAAGTCTATAATTACAAATTTTGAAATCTGATCTATAATTATAGCATTATTATTTGTATTACACATATTTAGAGATAATGAAATATTTACTATATACACATGAAGATATTAGAGCTTAGAAATTTAAAATAATAATAATACAAAAATAAAAACAATTTGAGGGGCTGGAGAGATGGCTTAGCTGTTAAGAGCACTGGCTGATCTTCCAGACAACCAGAGTTCGAGTCCCAGCACCAACATTGCAGCCAGAGGAGCCAACATCCTCCTTCAGGCACACATGCAGGCAAAACACCAATGCACATAAAATACAAAATAAACTAATTAAGATATGTGTTATAAAGAAAAGAAAATTAAAATGGGGAACTCGAGAGATGGCTTAGTGTCTGCTCTTCTAGAGATCCTGAGTTCAATTCCCAGGAACCACATGCTGGCTTATAACTATCTATACTGGGATCTGATTCCCTCTTCTGGCATGTAAGTGTACATGCAGACAGAGCACTCCTATATGTAAAATAACTTTTTAAAAATTGATATCTCTTAAAATCAAGTTTTTATACATTAATGTAGGTTTTCCTCTAAGCAACTGTAAGACAATCCACAACGTACAGTAATTTCAAATATGTTCTATAAGAATATAAAAAGAATTATTATTTTTTCTCTTTTGGTGTTTGGTTTTTGAGGCAGTGTCTTGTCCTGCAGCCCTGAGTAATCTTAAATTTGTTGCAATCCTCCTGCCTCAGTGTCTGTAGCGCAAACTTTACAGGTGTGAGCCATGAGATAGTCTTTAGTCACTTAATATCTTTTCTATATTAAAGAGACATAATAACATAACACCAGGCCAGATCTGCATTCTGCAATTCTTGCACTCTATTATACTACAGCAGCTGTTCTCAGCCTTCCTAAGGCTGCCACCCTTGGATACACTTATTTCCTCACTCTGTGGTGACCCCCAACCACTAAATTATTTTGTTGCTACTTCATAACTGAGATTCGGCTCCTGTTTTGAATTGTAATCTGATATACAGGCTATCTGCTATGCATGCCCAAAGGGGTCACGACCCACAGGTAGAGAACACTATACTCATGCCTACTTTTTTACTGTATACTCAGTTCTTAGTCTGTGTAACACACAGGAGAAACTGTCTCAGATAAATACATATTGATTGTAAAAAATATCCTTACCTTAAAACTCAGCTCAGTAATGAGTAACAAGTGAGCCAACTGACTCAGAGTAAAGCTTAAGCCCATGAAGAAGACATAGCTTTCATACTTGACTGCTTTAGAGAGGGGGATATAGGCCATTTGAAAATCAAGTTGAGTGGAAGTTTCAAATACTATCAGCATGTAATTTATACTGATCTCAGATGTCTGAGACAATAAAGGAGGTAGATATGCATATATGACATCTTCAAATCATTTTAACTGAGCCTGAGGTATGGATTTACACACACACATATGTGGTGTGTGTGTGTGTGTGTGTGTGTGTGTGTGTGTGTGTAATGTCCCCAACTTGGGCATTGGGTATGTTGAGCTCAGTCAAATACAATTTGTTTTATCAAAGTACATATATTGTTGTACAACTGATGTAATACTACAAAAGCGTGTGTGTGTGTGTGTGTGTGTGTGTGTGTGTATGTGTGTGTACATATATATGATTAGACCTAAATCTGAATCTGCTATTCTATTACCTGGCAGCACTTTTTAAAGCATTTGTATGAGAAGAGCATCAATGGGCATGAACTTACAAAACAGATGTCTACTGATAAAATAAAGATGGGTATAATAAGCTTTATTGCCTAACTAGAACAAAGGGTAACAAGCTAGGTATGGTTTTTAGGAAATACATGCTTAAAGGTTTTGGGTTAAAAATCATCAGGCACACTAGAAGGAGGTAGAACGAACAGAACCCGTGAGTCAGCTCTAACAAATGGACAGGCTTAGCACGGAGCCCGATCCAAACATGTGCTGGATAATTACTGCTTATGCTATTGTTTGTTGTCGTAATTACAGTGTGATGACTGTCATGATTGAGAGATAACACAGCAGCACCGAGGAAAGGAGTGACTCAGCCACAACACAGAGAATAATTGCATGTGGGTTTCCTTTTCAATGTGTTATGAACTGCCCTTGCCTACTTCTCATTTTGGTACATCTCTTACACACTGAAATAAAACATTTAACCTTCTTTAGATCATTCACTTCCCCTAAACTGCCTCAACTTTGACTGAATAACATAGAAAAGTGATAGAGGCTACAGCTTGTCCTGAGAGATAGATTAGATAGATAGATAGATAGATAGATAGATAGATAGATAGATAGATGGATGGATAGATAGATAGATAGATGGATAGTTAGATGGATAGATAGATAGATAGATAGATAGATAGATAGATAGATAGATAGATAGATATTCATGAAGCTAAAATAATTAATGTAAAGAGACTCCTAAGAAACGTATCTCTGTAGTCTGCTAAGCATGCCATTTACTAAGGTCTGCCTTGCCTGTATCCTTCCCTCTTGCATGGGTAAAAGAAAGCTTGAATCAAAACAAATAGTTCTAGGGGTGGGGGGGGCACAACAAGAAGAACTGCTACATACAAATGTACTCAGATGTAAACCAAAACAACAGCATTCATAACTACAAACATTCTACCAGTCCTCGCACTTTAATGAGAGCTTAGAAGAAAGATTTTTTTCAACTATTCATAATTAGATGAATTAATTAAACTATTTATCACCATCCTCTCATAAAAATAACATTAAAGCATACTGCACATGATGAATAATGTGGTCATTATGGATTTTCCTTAAGCCAGAAACTAATGGGGAATTCTTAGGAAGAAGATTAATACTGCTTTCTCCTGCTCAGGAAACAGTAATTGTCAGCTGATTTAAAGCTCCCTCTCTACCTTTAGGTATGTTGTGCACAGCAAAATAGAATTTGTTTTATCAGAGTGCATATATTGGTGCACAACTAATATGATATTTATTAAGTATTTCTGAGATACAAATCCAGATTTATTTGTCCTATACCATTCATGTTTATATACATAAATAAATCAGTATTATTTTTTTTTTAGTAAAGAAATGGTACAAAAAGAAAGAAACCCTAAAACTAATTGACATTATTACAGAAGCAATATAGTGCATTTAGAACAAAAACAGTCTAGATTAAAATCTTAGGTTTGTCATTTACTTGGGAGTTTTGTACATTCGGTCAGACTTCTGGCAATCTCTGTACCTCCATTTCTACACCCATATAAAAGAACAAAAGCTGTTCTTACACCATACGGTTGTAATATTAAACAGCTTAAATCACTCAGTATCGTGCCTAACCCACGTGTGGCTACAACAAAGGTTGGCTGTTTTAATGTACATGTAACAACACCGCCTGTGTTGGTTCAGATGCTTAATAATGGCAACTGTCAGATAAATAATTCATTTCCTCTCAACCATCAAGAATAAGGTGGGTTATATCATAATATCACAATTGCAGAATCTCAGTAGCTAACAAAAATAAGCTACCACACTGTGGTTCTGGGTGGGGTCTCCCAAATCACTGCATTCTATTCAGTTTTGCTAAGCAACCCACATTTATTCACTCCTACATGCCTGGTTGGGCACAAGGCTTGGAGTTGTAGCAATGAAATGCTAACCACTACAGTGACAAGTCTTATTCCACTTAATACATTATCCAGAGCTTATCATACAATCATACTTGTCCGGAGAAGCCCAGCCTTTCCCCTACATTCTATGTAGTGCAGGGTAAAGAAGAGGAAGACACCAAACATTGAGATGCATCACATACACAATTTGCAATTTTTCCATTTCATAATTACTTGGGATAAGGCTATGTTGATAGAACAGATCCAGGATTCTACACCACAAATCCTAAACCACTTTCATTAAGTGCTGTCCACCTAAATCAGGTTATCTGAGAAATACTCTTCAATATTATTACCTAGTTCCAACTCACTTTGATTAAAAGAAGAGAGTCAGGAAATTTAGGTTTTAGATAGTACTTAGCTCTCAATTGAGAGTCAAAATAGATAGAAAAGAGATCATAAAGTGACACTAGATAAGATGTTGACTTAGTCTTTAGTGTCCATCACAAAGCTACTTAACAAATGATCAATAATACAAACTTTTATGTGTCTTCAACAATTAAAAGTGACATCATTCCATCCTAGTAAATTTTTACAAGTGTCTATAGTGAATTACAAAGAGACTGAGAATCCCATTTTTTCACTTCTCAATATTCCTTTTAAATATTATCATATATACATATATACATATTATTTCACTGAAGTATATGTACTTATAAGATACATTTTAAAAAATTATAGTTGGGAAATGTTATTATCCTAAAAGCCAAACCTCAAACAAAAGCATTTCTATTGTTCAAAACTTACAGTTTTAGTTGTTTTTGTACCCACTTTGGTCATTCACTATTTTAAATCAGCACAGCTTGGTTACTTACCTAAAAGTCATACAATTAAACTCTATCCCTCTTTAGCTTACTGATTGAAAGTCCTTATGCTTCTGCCTTTTTTGTTGTTATTGTTTATTTGTTTGTTTTGTTTTCTTTTCTTCATCTGCACTCGTCCACAGCTAGACTTCTTGTACTTTAGTTTTCTTGTCCATTATCAAAATAGTAACTTCTTTTTATATACTGTCACTTACTTTATTCAGCCAACAATACCAGAAAAAGCAACTATAATTAGTACTTTTGATGTAACAATCTCTTGCTATGCAGTTTAGATAAAGGATATGAGTTCTACACTTGTATGCTCTTCTTACCCCTGTAATTTACAGTTTATTGTACTCATAATATATTTATTGAAAAGATTCATTAACCTCCCACACAGTCTCCTGCAATGACTCATCACAGTGGAAAGCAATGATCTCTTCTATCAAATGGCTCTTCAGTGTTTATTGAAAGTGGACTTTAAAAAAAAAAAATGAAGCAAGTAACTCCAACCACTGCACTTTTTTTCTCTCGACTAACAATGCAAAGCTGGAACAAAGGAAAAGTAAGCTGCCTTGCAGGAGGCGCCAAAGGGTCAGATTTTCTCCCAACACCTGGGAGTTGATCAGTCTCAGCTGATTGAATTTCCATTGTTCATTGATTGTGCCATTTGCCAGGCAATCCATCCTTGCTTATGTAATTGCAGCATTCCTGTAGTTCACCCTGTTCTGTCCTGGAGGTTCAGGAGTGTGACAGGCTGAGAAAATTAGATACTGCACAGCTCCAAGCTGCTGACCTTCAGAATACAAAATAAGGCCCATCTTTTAAAATTGCTCTTTCTTGATGAGGTTATTTTGAGGGACATTATTTCTAACAGGTGATATTTCATTCTGACCATGTGCCTTCTTAAAATATATTAATATCTTTAAAGATGGGTTATAAATAAATCTGCTTAATTTAAAGGTTGTCAAAAGGGGAGACGTGTCTCATCTTCAGATAAAACTCTCACTTCAAATCAGAATTGAAGATGACTTTGACAACATCTGAATGTACTATTTTCTTGAGAAATGCTGAAAATGGATGTCACGTAGTCCTACAAAGAAGAGACCCATGTGAAGAAGTGTTTAGGTTAATTAACTTTAATCATTCTGCAATCTGTATATAATTCAGATTATTCTGCACATGATAAAGACATATATTGTTGTGAAAGGGAAAATAGAACTTGATAAATAGGAGGGACATTTTACATAATCCTAAATTTACAACGTACAATAAATGACTGTCTCAAATACTTTGATGGTAATCAGAATTGTTTTGACAAACGCCCAAAGTTCATTAGAGAAAACATCTCTTTCCAGCATCACATCACATTCTTCTTGGCTTTTCTGAAACTCACAGAAAAGCTGCAAGCACAAGAGAGCTTGCTTCACAACAGCTTCTTGACACAGTGCCAAATGACTCCAGAGTAATGTAGCTCCTAATTGCTACAGCAAGGACAATCCTCGGGAGAGCCACAATATAACCATCAAACTTAGGGAACTCTTGCTGACATAGGACAACCACACAATCCTCAAATCCCACTAAGGTTCTTTAATTGTCCTAAAAAAATGTCAAGTAAAACAACTTATATGCAGTTCTGAATTGCCTATTACAAGTAGCTCACGTCTCTTTACTCTCCTTTAATTTAGAGTAATTTCTGTGCCCAAAGTCTCCTTGAAACGATTCAAGATTTGGCACGGGGCTTCTGCAGCAGTTGCCTAAGTATTTGTAGGGGAAGATTCTGGGCTTTGATCCAGGACCACCAGTAGTTATTATTACTAACCATCTCTGCCCTCCACTAACTGGCACTATAGCCTCCTAGGAAGACTGGCGTCCTCCCCTCAGGCGTAGAGAGCACCTGAGCATTACTAACCCTCCTGCACTTAGGGAAGCAATTAACGAAAACTATCTTGGATAGTTCATGGCTTAGAGAGCATGTAAAAAATTAATTTTCTTTACTGCTTTTTTTTTAAACTATTCCTTTATTTTCTGTGCCAGGATCATAATAGAATGTTGAGCTCATTAGAATCATGACAAGATATAGTAAAAAACCTAAGGATCTTCGAAGGGGCTCTCGATGTCATCATTTTTATTTTTCTATCCTGTTTCTTCCATGAATTTTTAGCACCAAAAAGAACAAAAACAAACCACAAAAAGTTCAGCTTGCAAAATCAGTGAGTTCTGAAGCAATGGGTTTCAAAATAAACAAAATTCCCTTCATTCCTGGTTTCTTCACTTCAGCCTTGAAACACACACTTCTCCTAAAGGGGGGAGCGAGGATAGCGGGCTACTGTAGAACCTAACTTTGATTTGAGACAGGAACTTCTATGAGCTTTGATTCTGACTCTCCTTCTTGTCACTGTCAGAGAAGTCCGTAGAATTTTTTCTGCCTGCTAGCACATCACTAATGCACTAATGCACTATTCTAACCTTGGCACTGCTCTCTCCCTAGGCATCACCTGAATAAAAGCGATCAAGTGTTTCTGTATTATTTTTTAATATAGTTTATTAATTCATTCATATTACATCTCAAATGTTATCCCATCCCTTGTATCCTCCCATTCCTTCCTCCCTCCCATTTTCCCCTTACTCCCCTCCCCTATGACTGTGTCTTAACCTATTTTTAAATTTTCTTCCCTTTTTTATATATCATAAAACTGGAATACACTTCTCTTCTTTCTAACATTTCTTGAACAGGTTTCACCTGCTCCCATAGACAGACATTTTTTCTTGTAATTTTCCACAAAGTTTAATTGTGATGTGTCACTCCTCCCTCCTCCCTCCTCCCTCCTTTCTTCCATCCTGCTGTCCTCCTTAACTTCTGTCTCTGTACCTCCCTCCCTACCCTTTGCTCCCTTTCCTCTCCTTGCCTCTCTCAATGGTTCAAATATCACATCTTTTCAATTTATACTCAAAGCTAAATTTTTAGATTGAATTATTTCGTTGTTTTCAGGCAATTATCTTTCATTCTCCAATGCATTCTTAAACTTCGGTACTTGACTCACTTCCCCATGTTACCATAACTTGTTCCCTTCCCTGACTTGTTCTCTTCCAGGCAGCCATTTTCTCATTGAATCTTCCTGAGACTCCTATTCTCATTTCTTCTATTTTTGCCTGGGATCACAAGGTATACCATTTCATGTTAAGCTTCCTCTGATGGCCCCAATCTCTGTATTCACAACCCACAGAGAAATATAAAGTCAAACTGGGCCCATGATGATTTTATCCCTCTAGTCTCTAAACATAACACTGGCATAGACCATCTCTACCTTATTAGACAGAGTAAAAATGCTCACCATAATCAGTTAATGACCAGGACGGGCAGAACACCATGCAACAATGGTGGGGACAACAGACAAAGGAATTAGTCAAACGTTGCCATGCAGGAATCTTTCTCTCTCTCCCTCCCTTTCACCCACCTCTTTCCATTCTCTCTTTCCTTCCCCCTTTCCATGCTCCTCCTCCTGTTCCCTCTCCCTCCCTTTCTGTTTCTTTGGGGCAGGGTTTTGGGGTGTTTAATAAGAAAAAAACCCAAACACTAAGCTATTTCCAAAAACGTCAATTTAGGTAAAGCAGCAAAATACTTCATTGATGTACGCTAATCTTAAACACACATGGCACCATGACGTGCAACCTCTTCAATGCTCTGGACACATAATGGAAGAGGAAGAAGTAAGATAGGGAAGCATGCAGTGAAAGGCTATCTATGAGTATGGCCTGGCCACAGCACTCCTGAATATGCCACTCTCCTGTTGGCATGCACTGTGTCTGTAGGAGCCTGAGCAGGTAAACACACACACCCTCATAGAGGGGGGAGGGGCTGGTCCATGGGCCTCTCTGTTCCAGCTGTGGGAACTAAGGGTATTGAGGCTGAAGGAAGAAGGGAAGTCATCATCTTCAGCGAGGTAGCTGCTTGAGTCGCCTATGGTCCAGCTTCATGCCCATGGCCTTGGTTGAATACAGTGGGTCACAAGGCAAGATTTATATTACAAAAATAAAAACACTAAAACTGCGAAAGTCGGAGGGAGCCTGGGACAAAATGGGAATTGACAGAATTGACCAGAGTAGTAAAAGGATACAAGACGGTAGAGGCAAGATTATGATCATAACATACATGTATAAAATCCCTAAAGGATGAATTAATAAACACACGCACACACACACACACACACACACACACACACACACACACAAGAAAGAAACCATCATCACCTCAGTCAGTCACAGTTATCTCCAGACTTCTCCATGATTATGACACAGTCTATGAAGCTAAAAAAAAAAAAAAAAGTCTTGTCTTCTGGCTACTTGAGACCATCTGAAACCACCATGCAACTGCCTTCAATAATCAGGCTCTGCTGGCTCAGAAAAGCCTCCAAGGGCCACTGGTGTATACTGTTACCTATCGTCCAAGGCCCTAGGGGCCTTCTTATCTCCATGGATTTACCATGTCATTTGCTACACAAAAAAGGTCTTGCTACCTTTCCACGTTCCACTTAAATATCTAGAGTCCCAGGGCTAACATTTTCCTTAAAGCCTTCTTGGCACACACTAGTGCACACCAAAATCTCCAGTGCCCTCTACATGGCAGACACACAGAGTCCTCCCCATTACAATTTCTAAGGATGTCCTTCATGTAGTATCTTGAATCCGTTTACTATCTGTACTGTCGTTCTCTCTATAGTGTAGATGTAGCGAGTGAGGGATTGGTATACTTTAATTCTTCTGAGCCAGTTTAAGGTTTAGCAGGATTAAAACTATTGTAAATTAAAAGCAAGCAGGAAATGGAGAGCTGGCACCTTTTCAAAACACACTGTTTCCAGTACAGGAATGAATGATAATATACATTTTTAAAAATGTGTAGGAATCTAAATTTAATCTTTTCCTTTTCAGTTTACAATCATACGACGTATTTGATTCAGATTCCAATCCATTTTATTTATTTATTATTTATTTGAGTGTGGAACACACCAAAGTGTACCTGTAGAGATCAGAGGGCAACACTGCAGAATTGACTCTTTCCTCCCACCAAATGGGTTACAGGAATTGAACTCAGGTTGCCATATTTAGTGACAGATGCCAATACCCACTGAGCCATCACAACCAGCCCCCAGATCCTGAGCATCTTAATACTGAATGTTGTTTAAATAAGACAGAGATTAAACTGAATTGTGGTGCTTCTACAGAAATGAACCAATTGATAGCCCAGAAAATAAACTACAATCTGAAATGAAAAATTGAATTGCCTAAAGTTAAAAGAGAGACAGTTATATTTCAATTTCAGGCTAGGCGAAAGAATGTCTCCTCATCAGAAATAAAATAACTCAGAACACCTACTGTTGTGCTCCAAGAATAGAGAAATTACTAGAATTTCTAGTTGTGACTACAGTTCTCCAGAGAGTCTCTGAAATAGAGACTTTACTACCTAGGAAGCATGTATCAATAATAGAAAAAATGACTAAGCTATGAGAAGACCTGTTTGTTTGTTTGTTGTTTGTTGCAAGTATAAAGCACCTGTTTAACATCGACCTTTACTGTTCAGAGATCTCTGCATATAGGGCTGGAGATCTGCGTCAGTCCCTCACTTATGTTGACAAGTCTGCGTGTTACTCTTAAAATTTCTATTCCATCTTTATACTCTTGTTCATATAAGATCGAGGAGACATTATGACATTTCAAAAGTTAGTCTGCAATGCCCGATGTGTTAAGAGTTTTGATAAGGCTGCACATTTTGAAAAAAAGTTTTATGATTAGTAAAATGAAGAGATGGCCTTTTACTAAAAAAGAATGCACGTGGCTTGTAGAAAGTCCACGGGGATCAGAGACTGTGCCACCATCTGTCACCTACAAGTGGAACCTGCAGTTCCCTATAGCTCCCCTTGCCTACGGATGCTGCTATTTGACTCTCATCTCTAAAAACATTTGCTAGCTCTGCCCTAGCCACAGGGATATATAGAAGGGCAGAGAACATTCACCATTCTTTGTGTTTTGGCCTTGTCGGGCATCCCTAACCAAACAGGAATATCTACAAATTACATAACACTCTGGTATTATAATAATAGTAACCCAAACTGCAACTGTCTACTGAATGACACTGTACTTTGGTGTCCAGCCTCTGCCCCTTTCCTCAACTCTGCTATGCCCACCACATGACTTAGTAAGACCGAATCAAAGCTCTCAGGCTATTCAGGCTTAAATTTTTAGTATTCATTTTTATCTTCTAGGATGCCATAAAAGAGGTGGGAAAGTGTGACTCTAAGAGTACAAAGAAGAATACTTCAGGTGCAAAAGTGTAGATAATCCACAATGAATTGAAATTATTTACATATAAGGACTTTTTGCAAAAATTCTCGTTTAAAGCACTATTTTATGTGCACACTTTTTAGAAATGTTAGGCTGAAAACTGGAGCTTAAGGAAGAAAACTAATTTTTCTAAAGGCGATCCCACACCTTAAGTGACCTTTTGCCACTCACACACACTTGTTCCTTCTTAGCAATTTCTTGTGCCTTCACTGACCATTCTAGGCAGCTATAGTCACACCAGGCTCTTCCAGCGTAACTATGGCCCAAGACTTATTTGGCTATCTTCCATTTGTACAGTATCCTAGTAGCCTCTTTGTAAAATTGTTTTAATTTCATTTATTTATTGTAAGGTGTGTGTGTGTGTGTGTGTGTGTGTGTGTGTGTGTGTGTGTGTGTGTTTACCATAGCATGGGTACAGGTATCACAAAAAAAAAAAAAAAAGTTTTGGAAGTCTGTTCTTCCTTTCTACCATGAAGGTCTCCAGGACTGAACTTAAGCCATCAATATTGACACCAGGAACCTTTACCCACTAAGCCAGCCACCTCACCAGCCCCCAGTGACCTCTTATCTGACATCTCTGCATATTGGTTTTGGGATAAAGTTGGCCACACAGGATTATTAGAGAACAGTATCTTATGGCAGATATATGAAACACTGAGAAGGAGGACAACCTCACCTGATCATCTCTGTTGTGATCTGAAGGACACTAGGAGAGCTGCCTGTTCCTACAAGGACTGTAATATGAAATCTAAAAGATGGCTTTTGCTCTAATAACAATTAGAGTCTAGTCCACAGAGCCCCTCAGTCTTCATAACCAGCTAATCCACAAACTAATGATTTGATCTTGGGGGGGGGGGAAATGAAGCGAAGGGGTTAAGTCACTTGATTGCTGGGCCCACTAGCTGAGAAAGGAAGAACTCAAAAGCAGGCAGTGTGCTTCTGAGAGCAAGCACTGGCATTCCCCCATAGCTGTAGAGTTACTGCCTGGTTCACTGTCAGCACACAAGAATGAATCAATCAAATACTACTGGAAAAATAAGTTGAATTGTGGGTGTCAGGAGGGCAAGGTACTCACATTTGAAAGATATATCACGTAAACATTCCCCCAAATAGAAACACGAGGGGACAAGGCAGGGTGAGGACACGTAACCAGGCTCAGTCTCCTCCAGGTTTCATTACAGAGTCTCTGCTCTGACAAGAAAGTCATCATCAGCCACCAAACTGCCAGCCTCTCCAATGCATTGCCCTAATCTGCCCCGTAGAGCTTCTTCAACTTGTAGAGATAATATCCTTTCCTAATCAATAGCAGATGGGAGCAACCAATATCCTTAAAGGGCTAGGCACCTAGAAATTCCGCTTAGTTTTCCACAAACTGTGGGCCCCACTCTCAAAGCCTAAAGATCTCATTTACTGTCCTTATTGTCATATACAATCTTTGAAAGCATTTAGGATTGTAACTTCAGAAGGAAAGCTTTCTTCTTCCTTCCACGACCCCCTTAAGATCCCCTGTCCTCTACCAGCCTCCAGGCAATCCTTGCTTGAGTGTCATATCCACAACAAGGCTGTGGGTCTGGGCACACTCCAGCCTCCTTCTCCCGTTTTTTTCTCCAGGCAACACAATTACCATGTCAGTTACTTCCAGCTGTTCTCCACTCCCTGAACTTGATAATAAGATCATCTCGGCTTGTGAGAAGATAACGCTTAATCCTGTCAAACCCTGCTCAGTTACATTTTACTAAAGATTTTCTGCAACCTTCTTCCTCCCCACAATAGGCAGGTGCATAATTCCCTAGCCTATTACACGCTCTATTTGTTTACACGGTGTCTCCTCTGCCAACTCCTGCGCAGCAAGCCTTTGTTTTGGTCACTCAATATCCCCCACTGCCAAGTAGGGCCACTGCCAGTAAATCTGTGTGAAACAGGGATCACTCTAGATACCCAAGAAGTTCAAAAAGGAGAATGTAGGACAGCGATGAGAGTGAAACCAACCAACAATAAAAATAGCTGAAGGCATCTTAATTTTTGAGTTTCTTTCCCCGGTAAAACTTTTAGATTCCTGGTCCCATACTGTCTAGCCTAAGGCTTCTAAGAAGTTACGAGATACTGGAATTGACCAAGACATCACTCACCAACTAGTGGATGGAGGGTATCTGCTCTCTAGCGTTTTGGTCCAGGGCTTGTACCAACTGATCTGCTCAGCAGCTTTACCCCAGAACCTCTCTGGGTCTGCTACAGAAGCTGTGAAGTGGGTCTTGTACTCGCCACCAGTGCTGGTGGTCAGAGCCCTGCAGCTCCGGCCCCCAAGACCCGCCACCAAAGCCCTTCGGGCCGCACCGGCTCCTCTTGCTGAAGGGGAGCCTGGAATGGGCGCCCCAAGTGTCCCTGCGCCTGTTACTTTGCGACATTGCAGCCAGGAAGGCTTCATCCTTTCTCTCCGCTCCCAGCTGCAGGCCCAGCAGCCTGCTGTCCAAACAGCCTAGGCAGTGCCCTAGAGGGCAGCCTACAGGAGGCGGGGACTAACAGCGAGGTGAGCCCCAAGCCCAGAAGTTTGGAAGTCAAACTGAAGTCCCAGATAAAAACCGACCTGGAGTCATTAGGAAAGCAACAGGCTGGAGCGGAGACTTAGGGAAAAGAAGGCAGGAGTCTACAGAAGTTGAATTGTATCACCCTGTAAATTCAACTCCTACAGGCATTTTCCAGCCTATGACAGTCACTTGTCATTTGACACAGAGTCCCTCTTACTTAGATACACAAAAGGACGCCTAGAACAAGACCAAAGGGCCCAATGACTTCTTTTAAATAAAATGTGTGTCCCTGTCCTACAGCCAAATCGGGTAACTCTGGACACTACAATGAGGCCCTGGGACATTATTTTCCTTCACTCGTTTATTTCTTCGTTTAAAATTCAACTCAATCCCAAACCACAAGCAGTTCCAGGACGCCGTTTGTTCCAGGATTTCCTGGCAGCCAGAGGAGGCCTGGAAGGAGGGTTCCAGGGCAGGGCTGGGAAGTGCTTCTAGGAGTGATTGACAGGTTTGGCCCCTGGGGAAGAGTGCCCTGCTGGGATCAGGAGGCACCTGCCGGTCCACTCTGTGGGATTAAGAGGCAGGATCACAAAGGACTTGGAATAGTTCTTCCTTTCTAATTTGCCCCTTTGGAGTTTTCCTGGCTCTGAGAGGGCACTCTGGTGAAATTTCCTTTGGAACAATGAAAATGTTTTCAGCTGTAATGTGATAAGCACTGAAGAAACTAGAAACCGCTGTGTCTTCCTCCAGTGGGTGAATTGTTTAACGTGTGGGTTACGTCTAGTCTCAAGAAGCTATTCTAGAGCAAATCAGACTATGAAATGAATCAGAAGAAAGATGAAGTTGAGTAAATTCAAAACACAGGTTGATAAGAATTCCTGCCTGGCTTTAGCGTTCTTCAGGCTCTGCCTCCTTTCACACTTCAATGAAACTCACAATCTTCAGCTTTAATATTGTGCCAAACACATTCTGTCTTAGTGTCACAATACCTGGACCTTTAAATGTAAAGATAATGTATTCCCAAGACTTAGGTGAGAAATGGTGGGATGCCCTTGACCCAGTAAAGGATCATAAATTAAGAAGTCAGAAACAAATGATCGTGCAAGGAGAAATAAATGATGTGGAGATAAAGGCTAAACAGAACAGGCATAAATCTAATACAAGACAGAAAAAAAAAATGGCTTTAAGTAATCACTTCAGCCATTCTCTTTAACTGAGAAGCAAGACAGCACCCCTTTCCCACCTACCCACAGGATCTCCCCAAAGTTCTTAGAGCAAGTGGCATCTGGCAGCCTGAGACGATCACCACATACTCAAAATATTTGCCCCTTTCCTTCCTTCTACTCAGTGTTGCCCTCCAATGCATGAATTGTGTGGAAGCCAAATGACTATCATGTTATAATCATTTAAAGATATGTGAATGCCTCCAGTAGGGTATGGATGATTTGGTGGAAGTGGTATGAAGAAAGGAAGTCCGTGTGTGTACGTTGTGCTTGGCATTTTTTATAACCGTAAGGTGTTGAGATTGTTCAGGACTATACCTTAAACAAAGATACACTGATCCAAAGATTATCTGAAAGAAACAACATAATGTAGAAATAGAAAAAAAAAAAAAAAA
>OU015756.1:69842276-69856514 GCA_907169655.1 Acomys percivali
TCTCTCTCTCTCTCTCTCTCTCTCTCTCTCTCTCTCTCTCTCTCTCCCTCCCTCCCTCCCTCCTACCCTCCCTCTTTTTATCTATTGAAGTCCAAATTTATCTTCTGTTATCGTGTGAATATGGTCATCCCTTCCAAAACTCATTGAAATTTAATTTCTACAATGAGATATTAAAAGATAATGATTAGACTTAAAAGATTAGAACTATGTGCTCAAAATTTTATTCATCCAACCATATGATTAACAGTTTGTAATGAATTCTCTCGAGAGTAGTTCTTGAACATTAGGCAAAGTCAAGTTGGGGAAAGTTCTGAACTTCTAAAAAATTAAAACATTGAGTTAAAAACAGTACTGCAAGCAAATCCAAGTCATTGTCAGATTGAATATATAAGTCATAGATGTCAGAATTAGTAGCAAAGGTTTATGATGAGGGCCAGAATAAGAGTTGTCACATCCCAAAACTGTACAAACATAAATAAAGCACTGTGTAACAGCTGTGCTGAAGTGCACACACTCAATTACATGTAGTGTAAAAGGTAAAATATTTTCTATTACTCACGACCTTTCATGATTCATCTGCTCCTATTTCTTGAATTACTCTTTTTATCATACAACATGTTTCATTTTTAATCTGTTTTAATTTAACTGAAGCTCAAACTTGGTGCCCCACTTGACTCTGACAAAAGAACAGGAAGCCCTTTTTTCTACACCCTGATCTGTAGTTTGACCCACTAGCTAGACAAGCACTCAACACTTCAAACGTTCTTAATCTTTGATAATTTTCTTTTCAAGCCTAAGATGTGGAGCTAAAAGGAACCTATCACCCACAGAAAAACTTTCAATACCTCAGACCCCATTTTGGGCCTTTTGAAGTTCCAAGATTAATGGCATGGGCTTTGGTACAAACCAAAACAGTGGTCAAACTGTGCTCAGTACCTCGAGTTTATTGTCTCATTGTCCATTGCTTTGAAATCTGGAGTACCCTCAATGGATAGTCTAGGTTTAGTGCGTCTTATCTACTAATGAAAATCTTAATATTAGATAAAATTATCAGGGACTTTAAAGATATTCTTTTCCCTGATTTCCACTCTAATGTAAATTTTCCCTACTATTATCAAGACAATCAATTTTTCCATTTGAATCTTCTGTAATGGTATAATATTGAGTACAAACAAGAAGCCATAACTAACAGAGGCAGAAACTTGGCTAAATGGTCATTTTCTTTACATCTTAGCGTCTTACAACTAGATGTATAGGAGCTGGAGGAAGCCAATAACTCTGTTCTGAGAAAAAAAATGAGGATCTGAATGCCATATAGACATAAACAATAACAGAATAAAATATTAATATTAAAAGAACATTTCATTAATGTAAAATATTACTCTTGAAGTCTGTGTGAGGGAGTAGAGTATAAACTAAAACTTACCGCATAATTGTTTACAGTCTATGTTACAGGAACTCCCCACTGTTTTTATTAGTGCTGTATATAGTCACAGCCCATGATTCTATATAAGAAAAATAAATAGGTATTTTGATAGGGATTGCATTGAATCTGTAAATTGCTTTTGGAAAGATGGCCATTTTCACTGTATTAATTCTCCCAATCCATGAACAAGGGAGATCTTTCCATCTTCTGATGTCATCTTAAATCTCCTTCAGAGATTTGAAGTTTTTTTCAAACAAGTCTTTCAGTTGCTTGGTTAGAGTTACTTCTAGATATTTTATATTGCTTGTGGTCATTGTGAAGGGTGTAGTTCCACTAATTTCTTCCTCTGTACAATTGTCCTTTGTATATAAGAAGGCTACTGATTTTTTAAAGTTAATTTTGTATCCAGACATTTTGCTGAATGTGTTTATCAGCTATAGGAGTTCTCTGGTGGAATTTTGGGTGTCACTTATGTACACTATCATATCATCTGTGAATAGGGATAATTTTACTTCTTTCTTTCCCATTTGGATCCTCTTGATCTCCTTTTGTTGTCTTATTGCTCTAGCTAGAACTTCCAGTACTGTATTAAAGAGATATGGAGAAAGTGGACAGCCTTGTCTGGTCCCTGATTTTAGAGAAATTTCCTTGAGTATCTCCCCATTTAATTTGATGTTGGCCATTGGCTTGCTGTATATAGCTTTTATTATATGCCTTGTGTCCCTGATCACTCCAAAACTTTAAGCATGAATGGGTGCTGGATTTTGTCAAATGCTTTTTAAAAATATTAAGGATCAATTCTCAACTTCATATGAAAAAACAAAAAACCCAGAGTAGCTAAAACAATCCTGTACAGTAAAAAATCCTCTGGAGGAATCTCCGTACTTGATCTCAAGCTGTACTATAGAGCAATAGTAATTAGAACAGCCTGGTACTGGCATAGCAATAGGATGGTTGATCGATGGAATCAAATCAAAGACACAGAAATAAATCCCCACACATATGGACACTTGATTTTTGACAAAGAAGCCAATTCTATTCAATGGAAAAAGGATAGCATCTTCACCAAATGGTGCTGGTATAACTGGATGTCTACATGTAGAAAAATACAACTAGACCAATATTTATCATCATGTAAAAAACTCAAGCCCAAGTGGATTAAAGACCTCAACATAAAACCAGAGACACTAAATCTGTTAAAAGAAAAAGTAGGGAAGAGCCTGGAACTCATTGGCACAGGAGACAATTTCCTGAATAGAAATCCAACAGCAGGCCTTAAGGTCAACAATTAATAAATGGTACCTCGTGAGGCTGAGAAGCTTCTGTAAGGCAGAAGACACTGTCAACAGAACAAAACTACAGCCTACAGACTGGGAAAAGGTCTTTACTAACCCTACATCTGACTAAGGTCTAATATCCAAAATATATAAAGAGCTCGAGCAATTAAACACCACCAAACCAAATAACCCAATTAAGAAATGGGGCTCAGAATTAAACAGAATTCTCAACAGAGGAATAACAAATGGCTGAGAAACACTTAAAGAAATGCTCAACATCCTTAGCCATCAGAGAAATGAAAATCAAAACTACTCTGAGATTCTATCTTACACCCATCAGAATTACTAAGATCAAAAACTCAAGTGACAGCACAGGCTGGAGAGGATGTGGAGAAAGGGGAACACTCCTTCACTGCTGGTGGGAGTGCAAACTTGTACAACCACTTTGAAAATCAATCTGGCACTTTCTCAGAAAACTGGCAATAGGGCTACCTCAAAACCCAGCTATTTTACCCCTCGGATTATACCCAAAAGATGCTCCACCACACAATAAGGACATATGTTCAACCATGTTTATAGCAGCCTTATTCATAATAGCTAGAACCTGGAAACAAATTAAATGTCCCTCAGTCCAAGAATGGATAAAGAAACTGTGGTACATTTACACTATTTACTCGGCTATTAAAAACAAGGAAATCCTGAAATTTGCGGGCAAATGGATGGAACTAGAAATCATACTGAGTGAGTTAACCCAGACCCAGAAAGACTCACATGGTATATACACACTTATAATTGAACACTAGTCCAAAAGGGAAGTCCCATGAAAGACTTCACTTACCAGGAGATTGGGATAGATGCGAGGACTTCCTATTGGGACTCTAGGTAAGAGAAGTATGGGATAATGAGGAAATAGAAAGATCCAGAGGGTCCTAGAAATCTACAAGAA
The DNA here is from genome assembly GCA_907169655.1 of Acomys percivali. NCBI lineage: Eukaryota > Metazoa > Chordata > Mammalia > Rodentia > Muridae > Acomys > Acomys percivali. Next base: position 69,845,926 of record OU015756.1, read on the forward strand.
GAGCATCATGATGGGCAGATCTGGACCCAGTGGGTCTGCTGAAACTACTGCACAAACCAAGGAAAAAACATGCAGTAAACATTGAACCTCTATTCAGATCTAGCCAATGGACAGGACATTCTCCACAGTTGTGTGGAGAGCAGGGACTGACTCTGACATGAACTCTGGTGCCCCATAGTTGACCACTTAGGCCTGGTGGCACTCAGAGAAAGGATAAACAGGCTACCAGGATGAGATTTCATGGGCTGAGACAATATGGTGGGGGAGAAGGTCTCCTCTCACAGACTTAGAGGAGGGGAATAGGTTGAAAGAGCCCCACACAAGAACCATCCCTCCAAACTTACCTGTGCCTTCCTTCTCACCTGCAAGTTGGTAGCCTCTCTTTCTTTGATCATTATTATTATATACATATATATGCATGTAAATATATGCACAAATATATAAACACAACCTGCTATATTCATTTTTGTTATTTGTTTGAATATGAACCTGCTTATTGGTTGACCAATGCAAAGGGGTCAAGCACTTGACCACTTCTTGAAAACATTTCTTCAGTCAGTTTCCTTGAGATATATAAAGTAAGGAAAATAACAATTATTATTCATAGCCTTATTGGATATCTTGGTAGGACAGTGTATATAGTCAGTACAGTGCTTAGTTTAAAAGTAGTTTCAACTTGATAGAGATTTCCACTCAAGTATCCAACAGATTTGTACAAGAATGACTAATACAAATGTAACAGCATCTAGATTTTCACCATGAGTTTTGCAATTTAGAAAGAAGATAAAGACTGTGGGAATGCATGTCCATTCCAGAAGAACGAGGGGGAATTGAGGTAGACAACAGAATGCTGCTTACTTAAAAACAAGGCTTCAGGAATAGATAAGGCCCAAGGAGTGGTCAGGAAACAAGGGTAAGAACTACTCTAGACAGAGAAAACAGCACTTGGAAATCACTTCAATTTTTTTTTATAGCTTCAGCTGGCTATATGTTTTCATAAGCTACTCCCATTCTTGTTGTTTGCTGTAACATCTCTCAGGAGCATTCTTCTTTGTTCTCTGCTTGCCCCAACTCACCTCACACATAAACAGTGACTCTGTGAAGTGAAGAACTCATCACAACTAATAAGGTAAGATTGCTACTCTCCAGACCACAGAGACTATGACAGAACCCATCAGGGACTGGGGCCCACTGAAGGTTTTGAAATGGAATGTATGTGTGTTCTTACATCAATACAATTTTCTTGTAGACATTATTTTCTGCTTGTTTGCATGTCCAGGGGTTGTTTGGACTTGTGTGCCTGTGTGAGTGTTATTTCTTGGGGGCTGGCATCCTCCCCAGCTGAAATCTATCTAGATAGTATCAACCTATAAGTGAGGGTAAAAAGAGCAAAAATGGGTTCTTACAAGCTGCTGAAAAAAAAAAAGACACATAGATGGAATGCTCAGCACTGAACAATACCATTTTAAGTTGCAGGCAGCCCAGTCATCTGTATGTAAACAGTATCACCTAGATGTTCAACATATACAGAAAGAAGCCAGTCTAAACCCAACATAGGGTGGTTCAAGATTAAACAAGAGGTAGTTATTAAAGAAATCTCAAATGGACCCCAAATATTTACACTTCACTGATAATGCCCTTTATAAAACAGCCCATGTTAGCACATCTTCCTCATCTCTTTATGTCCCAGCTTTGCCTCCAGTTCCGAGTTCTCTTATCCAGTTTCCTACCACATCTGAGAGAATGAATTATGAGTGAGTGTCACAAAAATCTCGATACTTTAACGCAGAACCACGGAAAAGGAATTAGAGGTTGAAAGTAGAAGCTTGAATAAGTAGAATCTCTGTTTCTATTTCTTTATTGTGGGGTGTGTGTGTGTGTGTGTGTGTGTGTGTGTGTGTGTGTGTGTGTGTGTATGTGATGCATGTACACATGTGTGGAGGCCAGCAGTTGATGTGAAGTATTGCTCTCCACCTTATTTTTTGACACGTTTCTGTCCAAGCCTGGAGGTAACAGATTTGGCTATGGTGCACAAGCTCTAGGATCATCTTTCCTCTCCAGCCTCCCCATAGCACTGGCATTACAGATATGCACCTCCCCCTGGCACCAGCATTACATCTCCTCCTAGCACCAGCATTACAGATATACATCTCCCCATAGCACTGGCGTTACAGATATGCACCTCTACACTCAGCATTTACATTTGTGCAAGGCTCTGAACTTGGGTCCTTATGCTTCTAGAACAAGCATTTTACCAATTGAACCATTTCTACAGTATATTTAATATTCTGAGAGTATGTGAAACATCAAGTTATTGATATGTTTTTGAAAATAAACAACCATCTGTACACTTTTATCTTGCTATGTATCAGGAGAGAAGGCTTAAAAATGATTACAAATCAGATATAATACCAAAGAGATTTGAGTGAAGCTTTTTCTTGTTGTATTTGTTACTGTAGGATTGGTTTCTTACAAATTACATATAATAAATGTGTACAAGAAAATCTCATATAGGTCTGTGTTGAATTAAAACTGTTTATTGCTATTTCACTATTATTTGGATTGAGATGCTTATTTCAAGGTTATGGAAAGCGATACTTTACCTTTGAGAATTCTTTTTTCTTTTTCTTCAGAAACTGTATGTATACAGTGCTCTGCCTGCATGTACATCTGCATGCCAGAAGAGGGTATCAGGTCATATTATAGTTGGTTGTGAGCCACCATGTGATTGGTGAGAATTGAACTCAGGACCTCAGGAAGAACAATCAGTGCTCATCGCCTCTGAGCTCTCTCTCCAGCCCCAGAAACTGGGTTTAAATACAACTACACTGAATCTCCTGTCAATTAATTTATTTATATTTACTAAAATTAAATCAATTTCTTTATTACAATAGGATTAAGTCAATACGTATATAAGGTTCTTGTACATTTAACAATAAATAATTTCATAACAATTATGATTAAAAATACAGAGTAAATACATCTGAAACATCCATAAAAGATACTACTTTATTATAATCATATCAGGAAAAAAAATAAGAACTTGAACAAAGTCTCTTGAATTTCTATACAGATGAGGCAAGGCCTAAAAAAAAAAGCTAATGTCCCCTCCCCCCACTCTCTCTCTAATACATGTTGTCTTCTTTGTTATGTTTGCCACTAAAGTAGTTTTCTAACTATGCAGAATCCTGATTCATAAAGTTGCAACAAATACGATGTGTGCGCTGGTTGAATGCCACCTCTGAGACTGGTTCCCAAAGCTTGAATAAAATTTGGGGACTATATAAAACACACACACACACACACACACACACACACACATATCTTCTGTCCTCCAGCTGCAGAGAATCTAATGGGAAACTTCTATGCAAGAGCTAGGTGGGCAATTGCATGCTAATGGAGAGCAGAGTATAACAGCCACCATGCCCCATGCGATGTGAATGAGAAACAGTGTCTACTGTTAAGGCATTGAGATTTGGGTGTAGTTTCATGAAAGGTATGACACAAGCTAGGATAAGAGGAAAACTCCACACTCATCTCTTGTCCTCTTTTATCTCCTAATCTTCAAACTCAACCTTGCTTTCAACTGTGGGGTTAAAGGTTACTAAATGCATACCAGCCAGTGTACTGAGTCTTAGAGCTAATGTTTTTCTATTTATGAAAGCAAGAGGGTGGGTATCTATCCTTGTAGGATTTTTTTGTTTGTTTAACATGGAAACCATTAAACTAAAATATCTGATATGTACATAAATAATTTGTTGTATATGAAATTCTCTTATTGGAAGCAATGCTTTTAACAGTAGCAGGTACAGGACGCTAATGGCAAGAGTTTCCTTGTGTCATTAGAATCCTTTAGACTCTTATCTTATAAAATGATCATCTTCAAAGGCTAGCACAGCAATTTTAACATCTAAGATTCCCCGTGGGTATATTATTCCTCAGAAAGTGGGCAGTATATAATGGGATACAGCTTGATCCCCTGAGAAAACCTGGAGACTGTCTTCAGTTGGTTATTTCTATCAGATACAGGAAAGGCACCGAGAAGCTTTGAAAATGTAATGATCTCTATCTTTTTTAGAGACTTAAGTAAGTAGATTGAAATGAAGTACTATGTTTGACTTCAAAATGGGACATTCTGAAGTGTCTACATATCTCAATATAGACAGTTATTCAGAACAACAATCCAGCATTGTGCATGTTAAATCATCCATGTAGGCTGATGAGTTCCTAAGTTCAAGGGTTTCACAAAGTATTGCTATAGGTGAGGCAACATTTGAATTCAGACTGAAGCTATAGCCCTGAGGTACAGAGCAGAATATATTTTCCACTCTGTGCTACATATGCACTACTATGTTTTGAACTCATGTGAAGTATGAAAGTTCCAGCAATTAATACAAAGAGTTCACTCCCTCTCACCTAATTGTGCATTCAGTTTGGGTAAAATTCCTAAGAGGCAGTCTACCGTGTGATCTCTTACAGATGTTCAATCTCCGTTATTTACTCTATTCAATATTTTAACCATCAGCTCTTATCAGAGCTAATTAATGGCAAGCCATCTATAACTGATGTCTGATATTTTTTAAACATGAAGTTGACAAATTATTTTTGAGGAAAGTTTTCATATTCCTATGCTTGACTGACTTCTGACTCTTCTTAAGAATTATACCATTGATTCAATAGTCCTTCCTCCTCATTTTTATTTCTATAAATGTGTTCCACTCACTGTTCTTAACCCTCCATTATATGTAATTAGACTTATGTGTGCAAGTTAAATTAAAATAAAAATTTCACTGGATGTTTGATTCACTGATTTGTAGAACAATTCAACCAGTTGAAAACTTGTCATCTGTTCAACATATTGAAAATGCACCTGTGTTTTTAGCCTGGTCTTTGGTAGCATAAATTTCAAAGGAAAAATGTGTATCATCATTTTTAGAACAATTCTCCAAAACTGTTGGAGTATGAGAAACTATAAGAGTGTGTGCTGCTTGGTATATGTCTCATTTCAATTCATTCATTCCTTACCTTGTGTTGTGACTATGTTCTGGCTTTCTGGTGTTTTAGCCTCTTTTCTTAAATACAAAACAAACAAACAAAAATGTAAAAAGGAAAGTATGGTTTCTGGGACATAGTATATAAATACTCAGAAGAAGGAAAGATACATTAACAACTGATAAAAAGAGAACTTTTTTTGTCATAAAGTAAAAATTACCAGATGGCATCTCTTCATCTCTATAGAAAACTTCTGTTTTCTTGGTAGACAAAACATAAAAGAACAAAAAACATCTTGCTATACCAAAAAGAGTATGTTTCCAAGTACTGAGGCTATTTTTTGTATTGTGCTGCTCTTTATTCATTTGAGTTGGGCTCTTGCTTCATTTTTCTACAGATGCCAAGAAAAACAACTATTTTATTATTCATATAAGACTGTAAGGCTTATGGCTAAGGAAAGGTCTAACATTCCTTATTCAAATATCTATCCAGAGACATAAAGGCACAGAGTGTGTGTCCACTGTCAACTAGGGTTCATAATATGATAATAAGACTGCAGAGCAACCACTGCAGAGCATTGCCAAGAAGCAGCCCAGCTCCAAAGGCAAAATAGCACATGATGCCCGAAGAGAGCATGCTGATCGTCTCTGTGCTCCTCTGAGAGCCTCACGCTGTGGTTTACAAACAGTTTTCTTTGCAGAATGTGCTGTGAAATTGCAGACTGATTTAAACTCAGCTGCTACCTTGGGGCTTTGTGTACTTGCCCAAATGGAGAAACAGTAAGATGTAAAAAGAAGGTTCTCAGAAAAGCTCACTGTGTAACAGTTTCCCAAGTCTCCTCCTAAAGAAAAATATTGCAGTGGACAAATTGTCCAGTGTTGTAGATGTATCTGATTAAACAATGATAAATTCTTTTGTTATCTGCCTTTTGAGATGGTGCAGGGCTTTTCCTTCACTAATGCTGTTAGTGAATATGTCTAAAGGAAATGTGAGGACAAAGCTTAATCATTCTATGTATATACAGACATCCAATATTACAGAATACTTCATGCAGTTCTTACTTGTCAACTTTTAGCACATGGTATAAGCATTCTTTTATCACACTTATGCACATTTTGTTTGCTTCCATTTAAGATGTGAATTTAAAGTACATTTTTGGAAATGTTAACTCCATGAAAGCTAATGTCAATCGCCTGTTTTAAAGTTTCTATATTATTATTAGAAATTTGCTTTTGGATATTAAGTGTGACATTCAATGACTAGAACAGGAATATTTTTGCTACTTCAGTTTCTATTGAGATATATTCCAAATTTTTAATTAATAATAATAATTTTAAAAGAATATATTCCATTTTAAGTTTGATCAACATCATACTTTCTCACATAGAAATAACTTTTAAATGTACTTGAGTAAGTGTCTGCATTATCATATTTTACATAAGGTTTTTCTTTTATAGCAACATGCATGATACAATTATTCAAACACATTTCTAATCATTTTTCTGCTGAATGATACAGTTCAAAGGCATCCTTTAGATAGTATGTATTCGTGCCTTCATTTCTCTAGTGGGAAAAAATTAGATAAAGTAACCTATTCAGGATTGAAATAGAGGCAAATAATTATCAGAGTAGCTGAGGCAGAAGCAATTGGCAACAGCCCTCCCATTCATGAGATAGCAGCCTTCTGCTCCAAGATCTCTAGCTTTGTTGTGATGCTGTTGGGTACCCAGGACAACGGTGTATCCATCACCCCTCTATAAGCGCTGAAGTTCCAGACTTTATTGCCCATTCTACCCAACAACTACCAAGGCTGAAAGGGCTCTATGCCATGGAAGTTGAGCACCTTGTTCTTACATTTATTAGTAGTAGCCAGAATTCCATCACGTGGTCGAATGTAAAGTTAATAAATAGCCATATATCTAGCTAAAATTGAAAGCGGTTTGAATGGTGATTGAGAAATAATTAGCAGCCTATAGCCACAGGGACCTAGTTAGGGAAGAACTTAAAAGTTAGTGTAGCTTTCAGAATCTGTGCCTACCCTCTCCTTAACTACATTTTCACTTATTGTGTGAACATCCTTGTTCTTTCTCTACTCATTTAAATAAACCTTGTGTTTATGTATTTTTACGATATTGTATGTGTGTATACTGTGTTTCCATCATATTCACCCCATTACTTTCTCTATCCTCCACCTTCTCCTGCAGAACCCTTTCTTTTTCTCAACTAGACTTCCTCTACTTTCATGTCATTTATTTATTATTATGATCTGAGTCTAATTAGGTTTGCTTTCATGACCTCGAGGTGAAGGGTTGTTTTCTGGAGCATGTCAAGTTATCATTGCCAATACTGCTGGATAAAATGTCTTCCTCGTAATCAGCAACCATGAGCTACATGTTAGTATATGTAGCTAACCTAGGGGTGGGGTCTTGTGAACCCCATCCCCATCCAAAATAAAACGTTGACAAGCACATCTGCGGGGAAGCTTTCTGGTGATAACCATAGCTGTGGCAAGTTAACATTTTCAACAACCATATCACACCTGGAAGACAGTTTTCTGCAACATTCCTTGTCACCTATTTGCTCTTACCTGCTTTCAAATCTTTCTTCCGTAGTCTTCCCTGAGCCTTAGATGGGGAGGTATAGATGTTCTGTTTTGGGTTAAAAACTTAACAGTCATTTATTCTTTGCACTATGACTATCTACAAGGCTCAACAAGCACTACCTCCACTGCAAAAATGAAGCTATGGGCATAAAGAGAAATATTTATAAGGCAGTTTCCTGAGCACAATAACTAGCATAGCATAGTTTTTCTTTGTGTGTCCTCTTGTCTTCAACAGTATGTCTCTTATCTAGTGCTAAGCAGTGGTAATAGGCTTTATATGTGCTTCAGGGGCTTTGCTGACCAACAACTCATAGGACAATAGGATTTTTAATTGATAACCTGTAGCTTCTGTGATGAACATTATTCACTATGCAGGTTACCTACCTTTAAAATCTCTTGAATACTTCATTTTAAAATTGTGGGGGGGGGGGGACAGATAGGTGCCCTCAGAGGCCAGTGCATTGGATAGCCTGGAGCTGGAGTTACAGGTGCTTGTGATCCTCCTAAAATGAGTGCTGCCAGCTGAACTCGGGTCCTATGGAAGAGCAGTAGGCATCCATAACCACTGAACCATTTCCTGCTTTTTGTAGTAAGTTTTTTTAATTAGATTAAAAAGTAGTGTACTTCCATATGGCTTTTTCATACCTTCTTAGCTTTAGTTAACCCTCCTCTCATTGCTCTCTATTCCCCATGGGTTTTGCTCTTACCTGCTTTCCCAGTTAATGATCTTCACTCCAATATCCATCCTTTTCGCCTTCATTTCCCATTTGCTCTACTATGGCCCCCATGTAACGGCTCTTCCCACCCTTATGGTTCATTCATTGTGTTAATACTGTTCGTATATTGCGTAATAACTAAACATTCATTTTATTAAATTAATTATTGAAAAACAAATAAAACATTTATTTATTAAATTATTAAAGAATTTTGGGGGATTGATTGTTATTTCAGTTAACATTACCAGACAGCTGTCAGCATTGTGACTGATTTATCTCACAGGCATCTATGAACACTTAAGATTGTTTATTCTGCTTCAAGTCCTCTGTGTATGTGTTATGAATTTTAGCTTAGTGTTTCTGTGGGACTTCTAACAGCAGAAGACATTGTGTTTCTTAGTCTTTTGTCTGCTTTGGGGACTCCTTTTTTTCCTATTGGGTTGCCTAGTCCAACTATCCAAAATATACAAAAAACTCAAGAAATTACACACTATCAAACCAAATAATCCAATTAAAAATGAGGTAAAGAACTAAACAGATAATTCTCAAGAGAGGAATAACGAATGGCTGAGAAACACTTAAAGAAATGCTCAATGTCCCTAGTCATCAGGAAAATGCAAATAAATAGGACTCTGAGATTCCATCTTACACCTATCCGAATGGCTAAGAAAAGAACTCAGGTGATAACACATGCTGGCGATGGGAATGCAAACTTGTATAATCACTTGGAAATCAATCTGGCACTTTCTAAGAAAATTGGGAATAGTTCTACCTCAAGATCTAGCTATATTACTCCTGTGCATATACCCAAAAGACGTTCCACCACACAACAAGGATATTTGCTCAACTATATTCATAATAGCCTTATTCATAAGAGGCAGAAACTGGAAACAATCTAGATGTCCCTCAGCTGAAGAATGGATAAAGAAACTGGTGGCACATTTACAGAATGGAATACTATTCAACTATTAAAAACAAGGAAATCTTTAAATTTGCAGGCAAATGGATGGAACTAGAAATGATCATCCTGAGTGAGTTAACCCAGACCCAGGAGGACACACATAGTATATACTCACTTATAAGCAAATATTAGCCACATAATACAGGATAACAATACTGCACTATGCATTGTGTGGACCTAGACCCTCTTCTCATATGGAGTAGGGAGGCAGCATGGTCTCCTTGTGAGTCCTATAATATGAGGAGTACGGACTACTTCTGACATGGAGTCTGGCCCCCACACATTGATCACTGGCCCCTCATGAGGTGGTCATACCAGACCACAGAGGAAGAGGATACAGAAAGTCCAAATTAGACCTGATAGGCTGAGGTCAGGTGTTAGAGCAGGAGGTCTCCCCTTTCCAAGGACTAAGGTGAAGGGGGAAGCAGAGTATAAAGGAGAGAGGGTGGGCCTGGGAGGCAGCGAGGAAGGGGGACACAATCGGGATGTAAAGTGAACAAATTAAAAATAAAAACAAGACACACAAAAAAAAGAAGATAATATAAAGTGTCCAAAATGCTCCAAGAACTGCTGCAAAAGGAACTGAATTCATTGTGCATAGTTCTGGAGGGCATAATTAGAATCAACTGGGGAGAAATGGGAGCTAGAAAAATATCCTTCAGCAATGTTATACACACTACAATTTGGTGTTAGTACATTGCACAGGAAAGCCACTGAAATTAAGCAGAATTTCACCAGTTGGTGAAAGTGAACCTGTATGTGTGCTGTTAGCTCTTTTATGTTTGAAAATTACAATTATTGCTCACTTTGCCTTCCTCTCTAATAAGCTTGTAGTGTTTTATTTTCACCAAGTAAACTTCAATTATATTTCAAATTGATTTGCTTATTATGAACATGAAATGTTGACTGCCTTGTCAGTGTAATTTGTAACCAATAGGTCCTAATGATGCTAACATTTTTCACTCTCAAAGTTGCCAAAACTGAAGACCTCTGCATGAGCTTCTGTGTTTCTTTGTATGAATTGAATCGTCTTAATTAAGTCAATGACGTTAGGTTATTGGACACTTTAAATTTTGTATAAATTTTTAAATAAACACATTAATGTTAAAATTATTGAATCTTGCTATGTTTAAATCAGGTTGGCAAGATGACTTGACGCTTAAAGAACCTTGCCACTAAGCCTGACAACTTGATCTACATAGTGGGCTCTACATAGTGAGGGAAAGAAGTTGTCTTCTGATCTTCACACATGGAAATCATGGGAGGGAAGCCACACACACACACACACACACACACACACACACACACACACACACAC
>OU015756.1:69856524-69875615 GCA_907169655.1 Acomys percivali
CACACACACACACACACACACACACACACACACACACACACACACACGACCAAATAAATTTACTTACAATATTTTCACTTATCTACCCATCTGACCCGATTTGAAGTAAAAATTGTAAAATGACAGAATCAAAGCCATCTGGGCTCTCCTCCAATCTCATTAACCTTTGCTCTTTCTTATTTGCATACTGGTAAAGGCATATGTATCATACATTTGTTTTTGTTTTTCTTTTTCTTTCTCAAAGTATGATTTTGTGTAGTCTTGTATTTGTTTAAATCTACTTTACTTAGGATTCTCTAATGCATATATCTCCCTTCCAACCCACCTACCCTGGATAGGAGAGAAAGAATGTTAGTAGGGACAGTGGAGGTAGACCCTTTTAGACTCAGTTTCTTGAGGTGATTCTACTCTTCTTTGTCAGAATTTCAACAGCAAACACAGCAGCACCAACAAGCAGCAGCGGGAGCAACAGCGTAGACCAAAAGCAGCCTTTTTAAAGTTTTCTCCAGAGCATGTCTCTCTAGAAGCCTCTTGAAGAGGAGTGATATGCCTCCAATCAATGTGAAGTGATGCTAAATCAATCTCCCTTTGTTTGGGGGGCTATTTATACCCCCCCCATAATCTGTACAGGATGTTTCTCAACTGGCAAAGACCACGCCCCCACACTCGGCAGTTCCTTTTCTAGCAGAAAAACATCACATGCCCTCTCAAGAGGCATTTCCACATCCTCTAGTTTTGTTTTCTGAAACAATAAATGCCTTTCAGGTATTGCTTTCCTTACATAGGCATTAAAATGGTTCATGGAATAGATAAGCCATTTATATCATTGGGAGGTCACCAAGAAAGAAATATTAGAGACAGAAGTCCGCCTACTACCATATTTTAACTACCTACTTCCACGCACTTCAATCCCCCACAATAATTACCCTGGTTTACTAGTGTCTTGTATGTTCTTCTAGAGACATTTCAACATATAAACAAACTGCAGCATGGCATGTATCCTGTACTGTACACTGATTTTAATAATACTTTTTTACTTTTGGTTTCTCAAGACAGAGATTTTCTGTGTAGCTTTGGCTGTCCTGGACTCACTTTGTAGACCAGGATGGCCTGGAACTCAAAAGATCCACCTGCCTCTGCCTCCCTGAGTGCTGGGATTAAAGGCGTGCACTTGACACTTTTAACATTTATATGTTATCTTTCCATTTCAGAAGACAAATTATATCACTTTTCTTTGTTGTATAAAATCTTTTTTAATGAATAAGTCATACCATATTTAAATCATTTTTTATTGATTGAATTTTTGGTTGTTTCTACTTTCTTAACAAATAAATATAATGGATTAAGATACATATGGTATAGATACATACTTTTGTACATTTTTGATATAAATAACCTTCTGTGGTGTAATAATTCTGCTAGCCCATAATCTAGGAGATTATAGCTAAATTATTTCTATCTTAGTAAAACCAATCATGCAATAATTTGAAGTTGGCTAGCCCTGTATTCTTTTTTTTAATTTTTTTATTAATTTATTCATATTACATCTCAATTGTTAGCCCATCCCTTGTATCCTCCCTTTCTTTCCTCCCTCCCGCTTCCCCCTCTACTCCCTTCCCCTATGTCTGTGATTGAGGGGGACCTCCTCCCCCTGTATATGCTCCTAGGATATCAAGTCTCTTCTTGGTGACTTATTATCTTTCCTCTGAGTGCCACCAGGCCTCCCCATCCAAGGGACATGGTCCAATATGGGGCACCAGAGTTTGTGTGAAAGTCAGATCCCCTTCTCCACTTAACGGTGGAGAATGTCCTGTCCATCGGCTAGACTGGGTAGGGGTTCAAAGTTTACTGCCTATATTTTCCTTGGCTGGTGCCATAGTTTGAGGAGGACCCCAGGGTCCAGACCCGCCTGTAGTTTTTCAGGACCCTCTGGATCCTTCTATGTCCTCATTCTCCCAGGCTTCTCACCCCTAAAGTCTCAATAGGATGTCCTCCCCTCTGACCCACTTTCCTGGTAGGTAAAGTTTTTCATGGGGGCGTACCCCTTGGACTAGTGTCTAGATATAAGTGAGTATATACCATTTGACTCTTTTTGCTTCTGGGTGAACTCACTCATTATGATCATTTCTAGTTCAATCCATTTGTCCACAAATTTCGGAAATTCCTTGTTTTTAATAGCTGAGTAGTATTCCATAGTGTAAATATACCACAGTTTCTTTATCCATTCTTCTACTGAGGGACATGTGGGCTGTTTCCATGTTCTGGCTATTATGAATAAGGCTGCTATGAACATGGTTGAGCATATGTCCCTGTTGTGTGGTAGTGCATCTTCTGGGTATATTCCAAGGAGTAGAATAGCTGGGTCTTGAGGAAGCCCTATTCCCATTTTTCTGAGAAAGCGCCAGATAGATTTCCAAAGTGGTTGTACTAGTTTGCATTCCCACCAGCAATGAAGGAGTGTTCCTCTCTCTCCACATCCTCGCCAGCATGTGGTGTCAGTTGAGTTATTGATATTAGCCATTCTGATGGGTGTAAGATGGAATCTGTATTCTAAGATAAAGGTTTAAGCAAGACAATATCTGTTCTCAAATCATGATTGTTGAAAGTATTTAGAGAAATAAGAAATAAGTAGAATAGAGAGAGCATAAATAGATGATAGATACATAAATGATAGATAGATAGATAGATAGATACATAGATAGATAGATAGATAGATAGATAGATAGGTAGGTAGGTAGATAGGTAGATAGTTAAAGATAGGTCAGGGCAGGAGGAACAGGGAAGGGAGAGAGGGAGGTACACACACACACACACACACACACACACACACACACACACACACACACGGGGCATTTTGAGATAACTTTATCTTTGAAATCTTATGTCATCACTTTCTTCCCCTTTAGGATTTATGAGAGGTCAGTGAATCTATTTACTCAGGGTGCTGTGATTACCCAGGGCCTCTCCAGATTAGAATCCCTGGAACCTTTTTAGTTGTAGCATAGTTGTATCTGCAGGGTAAAAGTACTTAGACAGGTAGTTGTTCAAATCAATTCTGCATACGAAATTACAGCTGACATTACTAAATTGCCCAGCCCAGAGTGTAACAAATTACAATCTCAAAAAGATTGTGAGGAGGTGCCCAATTCTACAAATACTTCTAAGACATTATTGAACTCCAGCTATTTTCCCTATTGAACTTTTAATACAACCATGGCTGGGCATTTTTATATTTTTAAAATTCATTTGTATTTTTCTATCAACATTGTCTTGTATTTTTTGGGGGACCATCACATTTTAGCATAACAAATTACAGGCCTCTTGTCACTATTGTGAGAGCTGCAATTTTTTTTCTCCTTATCATTTGCCTTTCAGCTTCATTTGCTTATTTTCCTACTTCAGTGACTTTATTATTATTTTGAGTATTTTTTGAACATCAACATTTTTTGTTATGATTCAGGAAATTTCACCTATGAAAATCATCTCCTACTTTTTATTATGGCCTTTTATGGCCTTTCATCTTTGATTTACTTGGCATTTACTGCGACAAAAATTGAAAGAGTGCATTCAACACTAGTTGCGAGTCATGTCAACAGTAGTTGCTGAATAAAACATAGTTTTTCGTGGATTTCATATGCCGCCTATAAAAATAAATACTTTATCGCATTTTGATTGACCTCTGGACTTCTTTCTGGGTGTCGTTGCTCCCAGCTTGTACTAGCACTCTCCTCCTTAGGCTACTGAAATTTTATAATGTTTGCATCTTCACACCTTACACTTGGAATATAAGTGCAGAATACAATCTTACATGTTAATCTAATACAATAGCAAATGGCTCTCATATATGTATGTATATTGTGTATATTGAGTACTGTATATTGAAGACACAAAATGTAATTTTTAAGTATATATATATATATATATATATATACACACACACAACATACAGAAGCATCCAATTTGTGTTATGTGTAACGAATATTTCCAATTACAAATATGATACTCAACATTATCTGAGTGCAACACAATTAGCAATTAATACCAGAATGTGAGGGCTGACAAGATGGCACAGTGGGTTAAAGTGCTTGCTATACAAACATGAGTGCAAACCCCTAGCCTCCATGTTAAAACCTTGGCACAGCAATGTTATATCTGTCACCCAACACTGGAGATGGGGATATGAAGGCAGGAAGATTATTGACATTGCTAACCACACAGTCTAGCTGTTTAAAGTTCAGTGGAGACTTTGTGTTAAGGAAATAAGGAAGGGAGCATCAGAAGAGGACAATCTACAACCTTCCTGGAACCTGCACATTAATTGTAAGTGTGTACACAGAACCCAACACACACACATATACATACACCCCAACACACACACACATACTCACACACACACATCAACACATACACACTCACATACCCCAGCGCATACAGACACACACATTTTAGGAAGGTAAAGTTAACTACCACATATATTTTTTTAATCTATAAAATACTCAGTCCAAAGGGGAAAATATACCCAAGTCACAAAAGGCCCGAATAGTGTCAATTTAAATGTCATCGTCTACAAAATGACTGTCAATGAAATTATGACCTCTGGGCATGACATATTGCCTGTCCTCTTGGCTTGTGTGCTGCAATGATTACCTGAAGGAGACCTACACAAAATGGGCTCATTAACTTTCTCTGATGAAAGTATGAGGCCTCTGGATACACTGCCCCTCACCACGGATTTGGAAAGGGTTAAATGTTACCTAGGGAGAGGGCTCCTGTGTCCCCAAGCTTCCTCAACATTCACAGATAATCAAAAGTTACAAGGAAGGAAGGTTTCTGAAGCTATACTGCTTCCCAAGAATTAAAAAAACTTTATTGTTGAGTAAAGGAATGAAAGGATTTTTTTTCTTCAACAGTGAAGCAACCTACACTTTCTCTCTCTTTCATCACTACACCTAGTAGTACATAGAAAATTTCTTCGTTTCTGTTCTTGGTGCACAATTTGAGGTGACCACGTGTTTGTTCATACCTCTTCTATAGGAGAAAAAAATCCAACAACATGTCTATCAAATCAGCAAAGTTTTAAGGAAAGTATATAGTTAGAAGTTCGTGAAATTAATAGAACTAGCTAAAATGTTGAACTAATATTTCTTTCTAGTGTGCATTTTAATTAGTACTTATTAGTTCTTATATTGTATGATTAAGAATCCAACTTGTTACCTATGTACATATAATATCATCATAAAAGGCACTATTGTTTGGATATTTATAAATAGTGGAAAATATTAAATAGTAGCTTATAGAATGTATTTTGTTTCACTATTTTTTTTTTTGTTTTAATGAGGTCTGGTTTTATTTTTCTTTTGGTTTACACACACTAATTGCTTCATATGTTTTTCTCAAATGAAGTAATCTTGTTCTTTTTTTATGGTTCAATGATACTTCACTGAATTTTACATTGTTATATTTGTTCTAGCTATTGTTTTGATATTGATTGTTTTATTCATTTTTCCTACTTTGATTTTCTTTTTTAAATTTTTTTTATTATTAATTTGTTCTTGTTACATCTCAATGTTTATCCCATCCCTTGTAACCTCCCATTCCTCCCTCCCTCCCATTTTCCCTTACTCCCCTCCTGTGCCTGTGCCTGAGGGGGACTTCCTCCCCCTGTATATGCTCATAGGGTATCAAGTCTCTTCTTGGTAGCCTGCTATCCTTCCTCTGAGTGCCACTAGGTCTCTCCCTCCAGGGGACATGGTCAAATATGAGGCACCAGAGTACTTGAGAAAGTCATACCCCACTCTCCACTCAATTGTGGAGAATGTCCTGTCCATTGGCTAGATCTGGGTAGGGGTTTGAAGTTTATGGCCTGTATTGTCCTTGGCTGGTGCCATAGTTTGAGTGGGACCCCTGGGCCCAAATCTGCCTATCATAATGTTCTTCTAGTAGGTTTCTAGGACCCTCTGGATCCTTGTACTTTGCTATTCTCCCATGCTTCTCTCATCTAGAGTCCCAATAGGATGTCCTCCCCTCTGTCCCAGTTTCCTGGTAAGTGAAGACGTTCATGATTTTCAGTTATGCAATTCCATTTGTCTCTTCTATATTTAACTATTAAGTGTTTCTCAATGTGTATTTTTTGTGAATTCTTAACAAAAGACATTATTCTTTAATATAGAATGCACTGCAAGCTCATGGCTTCAGGTAATTTGTAATTACATTCTTGTAGTAAACTTTCATCTTTTGTTAAAATGTTTACCACTCTTTAGAGTTGTAGAGTCTCTAGTGCCCACAGTGGCAGGATGTTTCACTCCTGTTGCTACAGAGACGACACACTTCCTGCAGTTCTATGTACTCTCTATAATTCATCTCTAAGTTCATCTCAACTTCTTAAGATTACATGAGTCCTTAGAGACATCTGTTTTCACATATGGCAAGATAAAGGATTGGTCTATTAAGGTTGTGAATTAAGCCTCATTTTTAGGTTATTCTCTCTCTCTCTCTCTCTCTCTCTCTCTCTCTCTCTCTCTCTCTCTGAAATCTAGTGACATAAGACCTACTACTATTCCTCAATATTGCTTTTTTATCCAATTCATTCCATGATGCTACTATTTAAGCCCAGTTGCTGAGTGAAGATTTATAGGAAATGCCAAATAAATGGGTTATTTTTATATCACAGATTTACCAAAAATAGAGTATGTGTCTTTGATATATTTTGTATTTGGTCTTACTTATTCTCTTCTCCCTACATTCACCCTCTTATTAATATTGGCACCACTGACCTGGAGCACGGCTATGAAATTTGATTTCATTAACTGCGTAAGAACAAAAGACCTGGTCTGCTAGTTCCAAGCTGAGATCTTAACAATCTTTGCGTCCCCAACAGTATTATTTCGGCCAGTCACTGCTACATCCTGGCCTAATAGCCATTTAAGAATCATAAAAATGAAAAAAAAAAAAAGGATGATACAGGTCAGATGAAACCGAACATTCTCGTGTGCCACACAGACCTGCAGGATGAAACACAGCTGCCACAGCCGCAGAGCAGGAAGCAGGGCTTGCACAGATGAGCCCAGCCAGCAGGCAGGTGTGGGAGCAATAATAACTGACGGCCACTTTAAGCCACTGAGTTCTATGTTGTCATGTACCTAGTGTATGCACATGTTAGTTCAAATTTCTTTTTCTTTCTTTCTTTTTTTTTTTTGATTTTAAATCATTCCCAGAAGAAACAAAAAGAATGATGATCCATTGAGTCATGCTGATAGTAAAAACTAACATCTTAAAATGATGTTTCTGGATTCATTAAGTGGGTTTTGCTTGGTGTGTTTTAAAAAACTGTAGCAGTATTCACTGCATGTTGTAACCTGTTTACTCAGCTGAACATCTCCGTTGTTTTAAAAATTCCATTATTTAAAACATCTATGAGGAGTTAGCAGTTGTCATACTGGCTTTGTTCATCAGTCTTCCCAAGTTATTACATAAAAATAGGGCATGTATGGTGGCAACTTATAGGCAACTTTTTTTTTAAATAAACTCTAAAGAGGTATATTAAGTACTTCCAACACAAATGAATAGGAGGTGAACCAGATGAAGCTGCAAGATCTGTGCGTACGGGTTTTTTTGTTTTTGTTTTTGTTTTTGTTTTTTGTTTTTACCGGTTAAAGTTGATATGCAAAGTAATGGGTTCCAAGGTGACAATTTCATATCTTTAATTCACCCCTCTGCTCTTCTTCTCCACCCCCCCCATATCTTTTCTCTTTGATGTTTCTCCTTCTCCTGCTTTCATGCCGCTTATATTCAAATATCCTTTCTTGTTTACCCTTCATCCTTGTATTAAACCCCTTGCTTCCCTCTCATCCTCCCATTTCTAATTTCATGGTATATATGAAATGTATGCACACACATACATTTAAATCGATATTCTGCGTGTATCTATGAGAAGTAGAAAATATGCAATATTTGTCTTTCCAAATATGACTTACTTATGTTGCTTTCCAAAAGGATATGCATTTTTACTCATTTGCCTACATGTGTCATAATTTCATTCTGCTTTCAAACTGCATAAAATTTCATTATGTACATATAGCATGTTTTCTGTAATTATTGATGGACCTTTAGGCTGGCTCCATATCTTACTTATTATGAATGATGAAGCAATAAACATGGATATGCAAATCTTTCTGTAGTATACTGACTTATAGTATTTACCTGGGAATGTTATAGCTGGGTGCATAGAATTTGAGTGTATCTAGGTTTTCAGGTAGCACGAAAAGAGAAACACTGAGGGCCAGGGGGGAGGGGAGAAAGAGAGCAAAGCTCTCAGTGCACAGAGGGGACCAAGGTAAGAAAAACATCCTCATAGCCAATACTGAAGAGAGAAACAATCATCAGAAATGAATCTGAAAGGAGTTTGGTATGCTGAATACAGCAGCGTTCAGAAAGAAAGCCCAAAGAGGCATGAGGAGTTCTTTGTGCCAGAAGTTGATAATGATCTGATGTAATTCCAGGACAGGGGCCAGGAAATCATGACTTAGTTCAAAGAAGAGAAGGAAGGAGGATGTCCAGTTAGAATTCGGGAAGTCTTAGCGGCAGAAATCTCAGGAAGCAAGATATTACAGAAAACAGCAGAGGGAGCTCTGAGAAATGAGAAAAACATACATTGCAAACTAACAAGATTTCAAGAAAGGTGATTTCACAAAAAATATAAATGTCAACTATGAGGAAGGATATAGCATCTATGCAGTCGAGAGACCCAGGGAACATACGTGCTCACATTTATACACACGTTCATAAAGAACAAATCCCAATACTGTGCCCAGTACTTTAGAACAAGTTATCATCAAGCGATAAAGGAAGCAATACATATGATTACAACATGACATTTGATTTAGAAAAATCAGATGTAAGGTAAAAACACCCCAAAATTAATGAAATTCCATTTCTAAGCAGTGTCGGTTTTGTTCCTTTATCTACAATTGACATCCTTATATACACAAGCCAGAATTTTCTGTGTTTACACACACCTAGGAAAGGACCTATTGAAATAAGGATCGAACTTCATTTTGAATCCATTACCTACTGACCAGTAGCTCTGAAGAAAATCTCCAATTGATATTTTTACCTGGAGACTCTGAATTCTACTTACCTACAAATGTTATCAAACGTTGAATTGTCAGAACGAGTGGTGCATGTTCTGTGCACATATGAATTTGTGAACTCAAGACTATTTCTTCCTTGATAGTATCCAAGAATTATGTCAGACAATAATCAAGGAAATGAAACTTACATCTAATTGTTTGGATCGTCTCAGTCCCCTGTTGTCAATATTCACAATATTAATACCTGACACCTCTATGATGACGACAGTTTATGAGTCCCAGCATGCAATTCGACAAGCATTTAAGCCTCCAAATATAGTTTCTCATAACTACACATAATAGTAGCACAAAGTTCTTTTTGTGTCTCTCGCTTTCATTTTCAAAGCTACCTATTATATTGTGTTTCATCAGAAACACTTGAATATTTATATCAACATTCTGCTTACCCCTTTGATTATTCATGCCTGAGTGGAGTGTCAGCTGCAGAGATAGACGATTTAATGAGTTTCATGGGGATACCTCATTCCAAGAGCAAAACCTGGAAAAAAAGAATAAAACACAAGGGTTTGCATTCTAATATGGCCCCTTGTTAGAACTGATCTTGGGAGTGCCAGATGACAGATAGTCCCCACACAATAACCCCTCTGTTTTCCAGGCGCCTTTACCTCCAGCTTGGTTATTTTTAAGTCACCCTTAAACAGACACTGCACCAGTACTAAATATGTAAAACGCAAATGCCCAAAGGGAAAGCTTGCCATTACTCTGCCCTGAATACTGTGGCACTCGGCACCGGCCCACATGTTCTTTTCACTTACTGCTTTGTTCTGTCTTTTTTTTTTTTTTTAAGAATCAGTGTTATTTGTAATAGAAATGCAAAGCTAAATACAAACCAAACTTTTAATGTCTTAGCATTCCGCACATATCTTCCATTTCTTTAAGAGGGTTTTAATTTACTGTGATGAAGATAATGCATTATAGACCATCATTTTTTTAGAGTTAATATATGCTACACACTAATCCACTGGGAGAGCCAATGCAGACACACACACACACACACACACACACACACACACATATATGAAAAGATATTTCAGATCCATGTGTTTTACCTTTGCAATAATATGGAACATCTCTGTGTGTGAGTCTGTGCAAACATAAATGTGCAGCAAAATTGCATGAAATAACCATTTGTGCCTTTTGCTGATCAAAACATTGGGTTTTAAATGTTCAGGAAAGGAAAACCTGCAAAGGCTTCCAAACCACTCTAAACTTCTGGGTTAGGTGAAGTTTTGAACCAACATTTTCTGGTAATATTCAGTTCATTAGAGTACCAGAAGCAAAAGTGACACTGTTCGTGCTTTAATTTTAAGCCTCTCTTTGAACTATATTTGGTATTTCCAGATGGATGTTCTGTATTTCCTGATTTCTCTCAAATTTCAAAGAAAATAAGTTTTAGTCACTAAGAAGTGCTGATTTTCTACAGATAAAAGGATGTTCTGATGTGGAGCCACAGTGGTGGTAGTTAGAGTGACACAGACAAGAGGGGCAAATTGAGTGAACAGCAAAGCAATTGCTAACTTACACAACACTCTTTGCCTGTGTTCCTTATGGCACTGTTGCAGTTCACGGTTCTAATCCAGGCCTTTATTCCATAAAAATATACTTCCTGGTTTTGGTAAATGACGTGAGAGAAAACAGCAGCCAGCCCAATTTGTACAGTCTGTAGTCTTCAGAATTTAGAGTAGAATTCTGTAGATTCTCTGTCGACACAGAGAAAATCCTTTCCAATACACCATTCAACAGAAAAATAGACAAAAATGTGCAAATATTTTCAACAAGAGTTTGATCTGAGTATTCCTCTATTTTATTGAGAAACCGTAAATATACTGTCAGCAATATTTATCTGAGAACATAATAGCCCAATGATTTAAAAATACTGCATTCTCAGTAGGGCCTGTATTATATAGAATTCATAAAATGTTTTATAATTAAGATTAGCTGTTGAGGTATTATTTTCAGCTACCCAGACTTGTATTATCATGTTTCAGTGGTTCAACATACAAGTGAATATTATTAACTAATTATAATAGAAAATTTCTGAACTTCAAAGCATAGTAGACATCACAGAGCTTTTCAGGAACTGATCTTTCTTTCATTTAGAGGTTTTCAAACTTGGAAAAACCTGAGCTCACTCCTTCCAGCTCTCCTCATTTTTAATTAATTAATTGATTTATTCACTTTACATCCCAATCGTAGCGCCCCCTCCCCTCCCTCTCCCACCCTTTGTCCAAGCTGCATCAGGACTGAGCACGTCCTCTACCACAGTGGCCTGGTAAGGGAGCCTTGCTGGGATGAAGTTATGGAAAAGCATGCAAGAAAGTCCTTGTCAGAGACAGACCCCTCTCTCCTTACTAGGAGACCCACCCAAAGCTGCCTGTCAGGTACATATGTGTATGAGGCCTAGGTCCAGTCCATATATGGTCCTTTTTGGTTCTGTCTCCACAAGGCCTCCTGGTCCCAGATTAGTTGAGTCTGTTGGTCTTCTTGTGGAACTTGTGTTTCCTCCGAGTCTTTCTATCCTTCCTCCCACTCTTCCACAAGGCTCTCTGAGCTCAGCCCAATGTTTGGCTTTGAGTCTCACCATCTGTTTGGATGCATTGCTGGGGTGGGGCCTCCCAGCTTTCTTTAAGCAGACTGAAGTACATATTAAAGGTGGAGGACACTCACAGCACAACAGAGAATTCCAGTTAGAGAAGACTAAATGTTATTGTGATTATTCATATTCCGCATGAACTTTCTTTTTAAAAACAGAGTCACCTATGTGTTTGCATTTCAAAAGATCCAGTATGTTATCTGAACAATTACTTTCACGTTTCAACAAATTAAAATTTGCCTCACCAACAAACTGGTAAATGTGAACAGTAGAATTTAGTTCAGTCACACACACACACACACACACACACACACAAACAAATTATATCATTTACAGGAGAATTAATAGAACTGGGGATCATAATGTTAAGCAAAATAAGCCATATTCAGGATCAACAAACATTACATTTCTTTTCATATGCAAAGTCTAAATTATATATGTCTTTCCTCATATGCAGAATTTAGAATGCACAAAAATGCACACAAATACACACACACACACACACACACACACACACACACACACACACACACCACAAATACAGAAGGAGTACTATTTGGAAACTAGTAGTTGAAAGATACTAACAGGGAGGAAATAGTTGGGACTGGGGTAAAAAAAATGTATATCACATGTAATCTCATTTGCAGACTCTAGGTTAACACACACACTCACATACATAACACACACACACACACACACACACACACATACACACATACCGTACAAAAATAGAAGTACACTGATATCCATGTATGGAAATTTCATAAGGGAATCTATTATTTTGTATGTTGCCTTACAAAACTAATAAAATGTAATTAAACTAGATTGAAAAGTAACAAACAGTTCTCTAGATATGTTGATAGCAAATGGTACAGTGTGCCCTGTGGATTAGGAGGGTCATCTTTCTAATCATTCATACACCATGGCTCTGCAGATATCCAGAATGCAAATATTAACTCTAGGGATTATGAGAACTTTTTTGAATGATCCTTGAACATCTTTGAAATTCCCCTCTTCTGTTTGCATATTTGAGGAAAATATATGATTTGAAATACTCATGTCACAAAATTCAACTCAAATCAGCCTTAGCAAAAATACATTGGACCATGTAAATAAAATGTTCAGAACTTTCAAGGATGTTTGCAATCTCAGATCTGGACCCATTTTCTTAGCTTTCCATGCCTTGGTAGTCAAAGGGCAGCAATACTGTTGAGTCTGTCATCTCATGGTGTCCCCTGTAGAATATGAAAAATTAACCTTTTGCTCAACTCTCAAAAGCATATGGATAGACTTGTCTAGAGGCAGCTTTTCTTAAAAAACAATTCAATGACTGAAAGAAAATGAGAGAACATTCTTATCAGTTGGCATGGTTCGTCACGAGATTGGCTCAACTTTGAACTACATAGTGCCTTAATACTGGTGGAAGAGACAGGAATGTCACGATGCATGCAGAAATCAATGTCCTCTGCAAGACATCTCAGAGGTGATTACAGTGAAACTAACAATGTGTCAGACACTTAACAGAGACTCTGTGATACAATAAAAATGCATAAATATTAACAAGGCTTCTAACACTCTACTTTGCTGGATTTCATTTTATTAATGACAATATAAAGTCCCAATATGTGGCTTACATGAAGAGATAAGTTATGAGTATCAGTTCAAGTGAGTTTTACTGCATGATCAACTCATTTTCCAGGGCGTTTGCCTTGTCTTATTCTATCTTGTCTTGTCCTGTTTGGCTGCCATGACTTGGCGCCCAGCACTTCCCAGAAGGAAATGGAAGCAGAGTGTATATGGGGGAGAAGGAGGTAATGGCCAGCTGGGAGGAGCAGAGGAGAGAGCAACTGTGGTCAGGATGTATTGGCTAAAAGAAGAATCTATCTTCAATAAACATTTACAAATAAAAGAAAATTGATCATTCAGCAGCAGTTGGTTTGTCAGTGTCTAGTACAGGTAACACCTAAGCACGTGCGTGCTTTGTTCTTGTTCTCAAGTACTGTGTATTCACTTCACGGCGGTCTTCACTGCAGCCACTTTGAGTTGCACGTTTCAGAGCCCTGAAAGGAAGAAAACTCTTATTTGACTGTTACTCAGCGATCCACTTTAGAACTCTCCTCTGTGGTTCTGTATTTTCTCCTCTTTTGCTATTTCCCGCCTTTCCTTTTTCACTGCAAGAGGGTCTGTTTCTGGCTACCCAACTCCACCTTCTTTAGAATCTGTTATTTGTCAAAGACTGTCTGAAGCCTTTCATGTGCATTAGCTCTTTTCTTCCCGATGGTGACATTTATTGTGGAAGATTTTAATGATCTTTTATGTTCATGATGATGTGCACACATCGTTATGAAACATTCAACATTTCCATCTTTTGCACCAAGTTAAGTTTCATAGTCAGTTTAGATAATTTGCCACAAGAAAGAATGCATGAGCACACACATCTCTGTTATATTCTACATGTGGAGATCTGGAGCTCTTCAATGGCATGACTATATTACCCATACACAGGAACCCCACAACTCCAGGCCTTAGAATTTCAGACTCACTTACACAGAGACTGCCAATCTCTGTGAATCATAGTTTCACATTTCTGGCAAAGAAAATTTGATTATTACAGATGAGGTTAAGTGTTCATGAGTAATCCACTCATCTATGTTCAAGAGGATGAATCTTATACTTTAAAAATCAAGAGTAAAGCATCTTACAGGATAGTTAGTTTTGCTGTTACAAGGTCTGTGATGAAAAGAAGCAATATCTCTGGGGCTGGAGAGATGGCTCAGTGGTTAAGAGCACTGCCTGCTCTTCCAAAGGACCTGGGTTCAGTTCCCAGCACCCACATGGCAGCTCACAACTGTCCGTAAAGCCAAGATCTGACACCCCTACACCAATGCACATAAATTAAAATTAAATAAAATATTTTTTAAAAAGTAAAGAAACAATATCTCATCAGAGCTTAGGGAGGACTGGAGGAAAAGGAGACATGCCAATACCAGCAGATGTGGGACACAAAGAAAGAAAACTATTTTACAGACAGTTTCTCAGCTAATGTCTGGGGCCCCAGCAAATGATCCAGTAATGAGCATGGGAATCAATGAATAACTTATAGTTCATTAGTTAATTTTACTGTGGCACCAACTGAATCCTTCTCATTCAGCTTCTTATCCTTTGACTCAAAGGAATCTTTCTAATGTTATTATTACATTCTATGAATAGGGACTTTCACAGGAAGGAGGAGTTCAGATTCTTGTGCTCATTTATGAAGCACGTGTAAGTAGCCACGTTCACACACAACCACAGTGAGAGCGCATACCGTGGACATATGGACCTATTGCCTTCTCTGCACTAGTTTACAACACATAGACACATGGGAGAGAGTAGAAATAAACAGAAACCATAAAACAATGACTTTTACTCAGATGTACAACACTCAGTTCCTAGGACAAAAGGCCCATAAAAGCTTGTGCTTATCCTTTCATAAAGGCTAAGTTAAACAGTGAGTGGAATTTTGTGACCAGGGCCTTCCCAGAAGGATCTGCATTTCTTAGCTATTATTTACTCCACTGAACAGTACCCCAGTGTCTCTTGTTAAGATGAATAATGACACATTTTTTTTAGGGAGTCAACTAGTTAATAACTGCACTGTCTGTTTGTGAATATTAAACCTTAATTCCCAACTCAAGTGCGATCTAAAATCAAGGATCTAAATCATACCTACTACACAGGCTCTTTTAAAGGGATGTATATGGGCTAGGACAACAGATCAGTGGATAAAGTGCTTGACACTGGAGAATAAGGACCTGAGTTTGAGCCCTAAAACCCATGTAAAGATGCAGGCATAAGGTACCCCTCCAGTTTAGCCTAATCGGTGAGATCCAGGTAAAAGAAAGACCCTGTCTGGAAATGGTGGATGGTGTTTCTCAGCATAACACAACACTTGTAGTTGTCCTCTGGCTTGTGAACAAGTAAAAACACACACACACACACACACACACACACACACACACACACACACACACACACACACACACACCTGAAAACATCTTTTTAATGGAGCTAGAGATGATCATCTTGAGTGAGGTAACCCAGACCCAGAAAGATGCTCATGGTATATACTCACTTATAAGTGGATATTAGCCCAACATGGATGTCCTCTGAGAGACTCTACCCAGCATGGGATTGAGAGACACTGCAACTCTCACAACTGGACTCTGGGTTAAGAGCTGTGTGTTGTATGAAGATTTGGAGGCAGGGGGCTTGTCAGGAGATCCACTGGGCAAAATGTCCATGTTTCTACCACAAACAGTATTCTGCCTAAAAATGGGGAAAGCCTGGATGCAGGCAGAGTTGACAACCAACTCTGACAAGACAGGGTAAGCAAGTCCTCAATAGTTCCTGCTTCACAAATATTTCTGTCACATATACTGGGCCAGAAGGCTGCAGAAGATGCTCCAACATTATAGAGAGTTTTGGGTGACTGCTCCAGTACCAAATTGTCCCTGTCATCTTCTCATTTGGGAAGCTGCTAACCTGCACCCCCTGTATGCGCAGGTAATTAATTTTATTCCTTGTCAAGTCTCTGATGGGATTGAAGACCAGATAGTTTAGTTTTACAATTAAGCTTAGTTGTCTAGGGATTAAGATGCTTTTAGGTCTAGATAGATGTTTTAAGTTGACAGAGATGAGATATGATAGATATTGATTTACATTCAGAATTTTAGATGCACCAAGATAGAAATGATGTTTTCTTCAAGGCTGCCAAATATAAATAGTCAAAACACTATGGATGTAACATTTATATAATTCCTGATTTTTCATGGTTCTTTTTGCTGTAGGTAGTTTATTGTATATATGTATAATAATATAAATGTATGTGTAAGAAATAAAAAATATTTAATTAAAAATATTTTCCAACAAAAGAAAGAAAGAAAAATTACCTAGGATATTGCTCAGGCTAGGCAAATGCTTCACCACTGAGCTCTCTCCAATGCCTTTGAGGGTTTTGTTTTGGTATAAATAAATATGCTATATAATTCTTTGGTAACTTCCTTTCATTGCTGAGTTTGGAAAGCTGTATTTTATCATCAATGAGTCAAGTGGAGATTATATTTTTATTCATTAGTCTCTTCATATATATGATACATAATATATATAACATATAACCATAATATTAAATGTTCTGATATTAAATAAAACCTCTTTTATTTAAAATACTTTCTTATTATGCAATACATTGCATATTTCATATATTATATTATTGATGTGCTACTATTTTTATTTTGTGTCAAGGGAAATAGTGGCCTATAATTTTCCTTTCTTTTATGGTTTTTGTCAAGCTTTAGTACCAGATTTATTTCAACTTCATAAAATGCATTGCAAAGTTACTCCTTCCTTTAAAATGCCCTGGCAATTTGTTTGTTCATAACTTGGCATTATTTTTCTTATACATTTAAATGAGTTTACCAATAAAGTAAAAAGTTTATTTTTTGTAAAGACTGTATTTTTTAAAGAGTTTAATTGAGCTAAATTTGACATGTAATAAACTATGCATATATTCTGTATGCAAATTCTTTAGTCTAGATATAGGTCTATACTGTGAAATCATCCCATATTCAAGGTTATAGATATAGCTGCCACTCCCACAAGTCATTTCAGACTCCTATATGTGTGCACTTATTCTCTCTCTCTCCCTCTCTAGCTCTCTCTTCCTCTCCCTCTCTCATTTGTTTAGAGCACTTAGAATAAGAATTATTCTCTTAACATTGAGGTCTCAACATAAAAATTCTAATAAATGAAGGACTTTTAGACAGTATTTGTGTTGCTTTTGTCAAGTTTGCTTTCTTTTTTTTTTTTTTTTTGCTTTCGTAGTGAATTTTTCTACTTACTTTCCTGTCTTCACTAGTTGCAAATATATTAATGCAATCAAATCAAATTAATAAAGACTTCTCAATAGGCTTTCTGCATCTTCATAATGTGAAAGTGTTCTAATCTAATGCAACAAAATTAAAATCTAAGTATCCATTTGAATTTCAGTACCACATATCTTAAAAGTAAGTTTTTTTAAAATTTTTTCACTTTAAAATTGTATGTTTTGCAAAATTGTTAAGGCACTTCAAACATAAATGTACTGAGATATTACCAAATCCATCTGAGTTCCAGGAGCATATGGAATTTGTTACAATGTAGTTAAAAGTTTAAAGAGTATCCATCTTAAGTTTTAAATAATACTAAGAATGGTCCATGACTTGGTCAAATTATAGTACTAGACTGCATATCAGACGACTTAGCATACTGTTGTAGGGATAAGTAATTTATGACAGATAAGCCTCAATTTTCCTTAGCTGCATTGTGGAATTATAAAATTAGATTAAATGAACTCTAATATGCAAGAGTTATGAGTTTGTATGAGTACATAACTTGTACCTTTAGAATGTGTTTATGAATATAAATAATAATACCAATCCCATAACTGGATAATCAAAAACCTAAAATGATAACTGATGATTGAGAATCATGCAAATTTTCAATTGTTAATATAAGTGGTAATGAAAAGGTACAGAATTATTCAAATGAATTTCTCTGAGGAATAAACAAAAAACAAGAAATTTTAATATCATATGATCAGTGTGAACAGTTATATGTTATCTAATATGCACATTCAACGTTTCAAATATAACCATATTATCAATATGAATGATGCATTAACCTTGAATGTGCACCATTCAGACCTCATTGCTTCCTATTGTATGTAGCTAATTATTGGGTATAGCAATTCATCACGTGAAAGTTGGCACCTTGCTTCTTCTTACTGGTAGCTTTGCCTTTAGGATAAGTACTTTCTAAACTTGAACAAACCCTTGTTGAAATTGTGCTGCAATTTGGAGCTCTTTTATCCATATCCTCTTTCCTTTTCTCCTTCTTTTGTAGGTATTTAGACTTGGTTTTGTGGGAGTGGAGGTGTGTTAGTTACTCTTCTATTGCTGGGATAAAATACCATGACCAAGGCAAGTCTCAAAAGCAAGCATTTAATCTGGGTCTTATGCTTGCAGAGGATTGATGTCCATGACAATCATGGCAAGCAGGCGTGGTGTTGGAGCAGTAGCTGAGAATTCATGGTCTTTAATCTGAATAGGAGGCAGAGAGAGAGAGAGAGAGAGGAAGAGAGAGAGAGAGAGAGAGAGAGAGAGAGAGAGAGAGAGAAAGAGGAAGAGAGAGAGAGGAAGAGAGAGAGAGGAAGAGAGAGAGAGAAAGAGAGGGAGAGAGAGGGAGAGAGAGAGAGAAAGGGAGAGAGAGGGAGAGAGAGAGAGAAAGAGAGGGAGAGAGAGAGAGAGAGGGAGAGAGAGAGAGAGAGAGAG
>OU015756.1:69875715-69898798 GCA_907169655.1 Acomys percivali
AGAGAGAGGGGGGGAGAGAGAGAGAGTTGAGGATATTGCTAGTCTTCTGAAACCTCAAAGCCTGCCTCAAGTGACATGCCTCCTCCCACAGAGCAAAACCTCTTAATCCTTCCCAAAAAAATTCCTCCAACTATGAAGCCATTCAAACATACGAGCCTATGGGGACCATTCTCATTTAAACCACCACATGTTTGAAGGCTCTGTTAATCTTCTCTAACTTCGCTCTCCAATAATCTCTTTCAGAACGATTCCAACCTTGATGTCTACTTCTGTAAAATACCTTATGTTATAATTAGTGTTAATTGGCAATTTGACAGGATCTAAGAATCACAGGCAAAAACAACCCTCTGGGCACACCTGTGAAAGTTTATCCTGATTAAAGTGAGCCTTTCAAAATGTCTGGAGGCGTTATCTTTATTACAGTTAGTTAATGTTGGAAGGCAGGTCTTGATGGGAGGCTGGAACATCCCCTAAACATGAGATCTAAAATGTATCAAAGAGTAAAGATAAGATAGGCGAGCATCCCTTCATTGTTATCTGATTCTTGGCTATGGATGCAATGCTGAAAGGTGTTTCTGACTCTTTCAGTTATCACTTGCCCATCATTACAAACTGTACCTTCGATTCTGAAGCCCCCAAACTCGATCCCTTAATTTTTGCTTGGATATTTTTATTTGTTTATTTTTGATAGTTTCATGCATATATAAAACATATTTGGATTATACTCACCTCTCTTTTCATGTGGGATCCCCCTTCTTTTCCCTCTGAACCCTTCCCTCACCTCATTTAGTACTCCAATTAGAAAAATGGGCACCCCATCCTCCAAAAGCCATCAATAATCATTTGCTTCTCAGGAAGAGACAAGGCCTCTTCTGTTTATCAATCATGGGAAGTTGAAAGGCCTAATCTTGTTATAGACACACAGCTGATTGGTGTTCATAATTGTAATGGAAAATTCTTAAGAGTTTTTCTTATGTGGTATTGCCTGGGCTTGATTGAGGCAAGGCATGATATAGGCGGGATTGGTGTCCATCGATTACATATTTTTTAGCACTTTGACCAAATATGAGTCTCTGCCTTAACAGTCATCCTCTACAAAACAGCAAATTCTCTGTGAGTACATACACACATGGCTTGAACTCACATAACATCAGGCTTAACAGCAAGGAATTAAATCGGGAAATGGGAGGGGGAGGTGTCTTTTGAAATCTATGGGGGAAATCCTATCTGAGGCTCCAAGACTCTAGCAGCTGGGAATATGGAGCTTGAGGTAATCACCTCCTGTATCCAGGTGGGACTTCCAGTGGATAGAGGGGGACACTGACCCACCCACAAAACCTTCAATCCAAAATTTGTCCTGTCTGCAAGAAGTGTAAAGATAAAGATGGATCAGAGATTGAGGGAATGGCAAATCAGTGACTAGCCCAACTTGAGACCCATCCCATGGGTCAGAGCCAACCCCTGACATTATTAATGATACTCTACTATGCTTGCAGACAGGAGCCTAGCCTAACAGTCTTCTGAAAGGCTTTATCCAGCAACTGATGGAAACAGATATAGAGACGAACAGTCAAACACTAGCCTGAGGTTTTGTGGAAGAGTGGAAGGAAGAATAAAGGGAGCCAGAAGGGTTAAGAATGTCATAAGAAGACCCACTTAACTAAGCTGGGCTCATGGAGGCTGACAGAGACTGAACTGCCAATCAAAACACATGCATGGTCTGGACACACATATGTAGTAGATGTGAATCTTGGTCAACATATGGGTCTCTTAACAATGGAGTAGAGACTGTTTCTCACTCTATTGCCTGCCTTTGGATCTCTTTCTCCTAGCTGGGTTTCCTTCCCAAGCCTCAGTGGGAGATGATACGTTTAGTCCTGCTGCAGCTAAAGATACCAGGGTGGGTTGAGAAAGAGGTGTGATTGAGGATGGGGTTGTGAATGTGGGACTGGGGGAAGAGAAGGGATGGGCTGGGATGTGACTGTAAAGTGATTACATAAAATATTATATGTTAAAATACTCTAACAATGTTTTCTTTTTAAATAATTTTTTTATTTTTTAAGATTATCATAATTATATCATTTTGCCTTTCCTATTACTGCCTCTAAACCCTCCCATATGGCCCTCCTGGCCCTCTTACAATTCACTGACTCCTTTTTCATCAGTTGTTATATACATATATGTATATGCATATACATATTCCTAAGCACATAAATATTATCTGCTCCATCTGTATAATGGTACTTGTATGCTTTCAGGGTTCACCATTTGCTGTTGGATAACTAATTGTGTGCTCCTTCCCAAGGGAGACTATTTCTCTCTCTCTTTCTCAGCATTCTTGAGTTGCCTGTAGTTCGTCTAGTGCTGAGGCCTCCTTAGCTTCCCTCTGTTCATCAAAGCATGTTTATTCTGTTTATGCTTAGGCCATTGTGTCTGTGAATTTTTTTTATTAATTTATTCTTGTTACATCTCAATGGTTATCCCATCCCTTGTATCCTCCCATTCTCCCCTCCCTCCCATTTTCCCCTTATTCCCCTCCCCTATGACTGTTCCTCAGAGGGATTACCTCCCCCTGTATATGCTCATAGGGTATCAAGTCTCTTCTCAGTGACCTGCTGTCCTTCCTCTGAGTGCCACCAGGTCTCCCCCTCCAGGGGACATGGTCAAATGTGAGGCACCAGAGTACGAGAGAAAGTCATATCCCACTCTCCACTCAAGTGTGGAGACTGTTCTGACCATGAGAGAATCATGGGAGAATAGCAATGTAGAAGGATCCAGAGGGTCCTAGAAACCTACAAGTAGAACATTATGATAGGCAGATTTGGGCCCAGGGGTCCCGCTCAAACTAAGGCACCAGCCAAGGACAATACAGGCGGTAAACTTTAATCCCCTCCCCAGATCTAGCCAATGGTGTCTGTGAAATTTTATGGGTGTAGCTTCTGACATTCTTAGGAAATGCAACCTCAAAGGAAAATCCATAAGCCTCTGGATTCTACAATCTTTCTACCTCAATGATCCCTGACTCTTAATGTTCAAGAGATGCATTTCAGATGTGCTCAGAGGGACTGAGCTCGACAACTTTGCATTTTGCTTGGTGGTGATTTACTGTGATGCTCTCCATCTGCTGCCAAGAGATATTTCCTTGATGAGGGTTGGGGACTACATTTGTATGTGGATGTAAGTACCAATGTTTAGAAATTGTAGTTAGGGACTATGTTGATTTAGTAAAGTGTAGTTTGTAGATTCTTCTCCAAGATCCACGACTTCACTAAGCCAGAGTTGTTAGCTAATTTTCCAGTGTCAGGCATGATTTCCTCAGGTTGAGTAGGAGTAAAATCAAATTAGAGTTCTGTTTTCACTGTCTACATATGCATGCCACTATTGCACCGTTCGTGTTGTTATTCTATGCTGTTCTTTGGCATGGCTCATAAGCATCATAGTTGTGTAGAATTGTCATTTTGTTCCCTCTTTTAGAAATGTGTATGGTGCCTTCTGTTACCATAAAAGTTAATCCTCAAGGAGAAGGCTTTCAAATAAATTCTAGCTCAGGGGCTTCTGGCCCTGTGTCTGAAGTACATAGCGTCTTCAGCAAAACAGATTGATTTTCCACTTATCTGGGGACAACCAAGATCAATAGCATTAGTCTGCAATGTTTAGGGAATATCTTAGTCTACCTGACCAACAATTCAAGGATAGGCTTCTCATGCCTGGTGATGGGTATTTTTAGGTGGTCTGTGACTATTGGAGGGAGAATCATCAAACCAAATGGGAATTTTTCATTTAAACTACATATGTGTATTTATACACAGACTTATGTGTATTGCGGATTTTGTGCTAAAGAGTTAATAGTATGATGCCTTGTAACTTTTTCAGACATCCTTGCTTATCTTACCCTCTTCTTTGCTCCTTTCCTCCATTAGTTTAATTTCTCCCATCAGATAACTTGCACCAGGCGGTTCCCCTCGCTGTTGCTCTTCCACCACACCCCCCTCACGCGGTCAGTGGTCCTTCTTTACATTTCTGATTTCTAAAGTTACTGAGGTAACTATTTTCATAACTCATAAATATGATGATTTGTAAAATGTATCACCCATCTCAACCTCCCATCCATGTGTTACTTTCTTAATTGGTTGCACAGTTGAATAGGTCAACAATATGCAAACTCATGAAAGTATTTTGCAATTATATGGCTTCCACCCAAGCATAAAAAACTTTACATTATGAAATTATTGTTCTGCAAAACTTAGATCAACACTGAGAAATATAAAAGTAAGTGTGATTAGCCTGTGTGTTCTTCAGTCCAAGGTTCAGTTTCAAATATTTAAAATCCTGTTTTTAAAGCACACAATATAGTGTCTTTCATTGTGGCATTTTCATAAACACTCTCTTTTGTACTTTATTATCTGTCCTCTTCCTCTTGTACCCTCCTCTTGCTGGTCTCCTTCTGCTCCCAAAGTAGCTCTCTCTTCTGTTTATGTCACATGTATGTCACATGTATGTCACAACTCTCCAATTTCCCCTTCCTCTCAAATTGTATCCTTTGCTCTCATAGAACCCCTTTAACTTTCATCACACACACACACACACACACACACACACACACACACACACACACTCAAAGATATTTGTATCTAATTCTGTATGGGTCATTTATCTTTCTGAGTGTGCCTAAGTTCACTTGATATAATAATGTCTAATTCCATCCATTTACTTGAGAATGGTGCCACTTTTATCCTTCTTTACAGGTATACAAAGTCCCATTGTATATTGACACCATACTCCCTTCGTCTATCAGATATCCTCCTAGGCTTGCTTCAATGTGTAGCTATTGGTAATAGTGTGCCAATAAATATGGATGCACAAATTTACATGTGATTTGTACATTTTTAAAGAAAACATCAAAGTCCTTATTTTGCTTGGTTTTTTTTTTGTTTTTTTCCGTGTGTGTGTGTGTGTGTGTGTGTGTGTGTGTGTGTGTGTGTAGGAAAGTTTATTTTTTCATTTTCATTTTTTATTTTTTACTTATACATTTACATTATTATACATATATAAAATAAACTACATACAGCAAGAAGAACCACAAAACAATCAGGAATTATATAAATGTTACATTCATGGTGCTTTGGCTATTTGTATTTGGCAACCTTGAAGGAAACATATTTCCTATCTTGGTGAGTCTAAAATTCTGAATGTAAATCAATATCTATCATGTCTCATCTTTATCAACTGAAAATATCTGTCTAGACCTAAAAACATCTTAACCTCTAAACTACTAAGCTTAATTGTAAAACTAAACTATCTGGTCTCCAACCCCGTCAGAGACTTGACGAGGAATAAAATTAATTGCCTGAGTAGATAGGAAGTGCAGGTTAGCAGCTTCGAAAATGAGAAAATCACAGAGACAGTTTGCTGCCTGAACAGTCACCCAAAACTCTCTATAATGTTGTAGCATCATCTTCAGCCTTCTGGCACAATATATCTGACAGACATGTTTGTGAGGCAAGAACTATTGAGGGCTTTCTTACCCTGTCTTGTCAAAGATAGCAGCACCCAGTTTGTTTTGTTTTTTATTTTTTGTTTTTTTTTTCCCCTTCAAGTGGCAGAACTAAATGTCTGTATCAAAATAAAATGCAATGAAGACTATAGTTTAATAGCTTGAAAATCCACAGACTGATGTTTAAGGTTTTGTTGTTGTTCTGAAAACATATAGTTTCTCACACACATTATACTGTCCTGAAATTATAAATGTATAACTTATTCATGATGCACAGAACAATTGAGGCTGGTTCTCTGCTCTTTGTATGAGCAGAAAAAAAAAAGGCAACCATAAATCTTTATTCATGCTACAGGAAGAATGGTATCTAATAATAATTCATAGGGATTTTTGTAGCCAACAAGAAACATTGTCTATGCCTATACATTCATGTCTCAGCCAGTCTCAGCGCTATGCCCATATGGTGTGATTAGCAATATAAGTTATCTGCTTGTTCTGCAGTTTAAATTCCTCACATCCTGATTGTATCCCCTTCCATCATTCCCTCTGGATCCTCCCTCCCTCCCTCATCCCCTCTCCTGTTTAAGGGTTTGGTTTTGGTTTTGGTTTTTCAAATACCAAGTCTTTTCTGGCTCTTGTTATATGCTTCCATCTAAGTAACAAAACCAAGTGGCATATTTAACCGAGGAATTCTTGGAAATATAAACTTCATTTTGTGAAAGATTAGCAATTAGCAATTAGCAATTAGCAATATTTCCTAGCATCTTGCATACTCTTTGTGTCTCTGCTACATTTGCATATTATTTATCTATTAAATTCATCTTGGTTTTGTAGTACTAACTTTACTTTTTTTCAGTGTATTCCTTCAGATTTTTCTTTTTTTATATTTGTCTTTTCTCCCAACAATTTTTTTCTTATATACTAATGTGTAGATAAAAGAGTGCCTGGTGGAACTGTGGTCTCCAGAAAGTGTGTCAGTTATAGACAGAAACAGAGATAGAAAGGTTGAATTCGTTCATGTTCTAGTCCAGATTACATTGTGTGGAGACTGTCTGATACATGAAGCTATATGTAGGTTCATGTGCTGATGCCTGTGCCCATATTTAAGTGCAGAGGACAGAAGAGGGACATTGGGAAACTGTTCGGTTGCTCTTTGTTTTATCCCCTTGAGACACAATCTCTAATCTGGTGTTTCTCATTAAACATGGGTTCAAGTTCCTGAACTTAGGTCCATATGCTGGCAGCAAGCACTGTTACCCTCAGATCCAATATACCAATCCAGGTATTTCATGCCTTTTCCAAAACTTACCATTGATGTTTCTATTTCTACTAACATCTTGATGTATTTGAAACTAACTTTGTAAATACCGTATTCTCATCTTATATAATCAAGAAAAAAATTATTCTAAAGTAAAAAATGATTTTTCCACTTTAATTCATACAGTGATTAAAAACAGGCAAGTAAAAATAATGCAATTTTTTCATTTATTTTGAATATTCGTGAAGGATATGGGAAGTTATTAGTGGAATTAGTGAGTGTTCAAACAGAGGGTGTGCCTGCTCACACAAGGCTGATCTTCCACCACTATGAGCTAAATGTTCTCTGCTATGCGTTAACCACCAGTTCACCCACCTATGTAAATCATCTTGAATCTTTCTTTTTCCTGTTAGATAAATACTTGTCAATGCTTAAGGTGGTAGGAATAATGTTAATTCTTTATACTACCAAATAGCCCACTTCATACCCTTTAAGCTTTTTTTTAACATATGTTTTACACCTGTAAAACTTTTACTTTTAATGTCTATGTGAGTATGGATTTGTGTCCAAAATCCAAGAGAGAAGATTTGCATACATTTAACACAAAGCTACAAACACTTGAGCAGATTTCCCTGTAGCTGTCTTCTTGCTTGTCTGATGACAGAAAGCCTTACTAAAATGCACTATAATATTGAAAATTGTCACCTTGCTATCCAATTGTTTGAGTTCCCAGAATAGGATCCAGGCATCCACCACTGGTTAAGTAGACCTTAAACTGCTGTCTATGGCTCAGCAGAAAGGGGTCAGCTGAGATATTGTTTCAGGGGTAGCTGGCGAAGATCCCAAGTCCCTTAGTGAAAGAAGCTGTAGGACAGTGGACAGATGTGCTTAGAGTAAACATCTGTCTCACAAAGGTGCCTCCTGTAGATTCCTGACAAACTCACTTATAACTCATTCTGTGCATACACAAATGCTTTATAAGTGAGATCCACTGAGAAAATAGCTACAATGTTCAAACTAATAAAGGGCTTTTTAATCCTATCTTGTGACTTGGTCAAATGCAGAAAAAAATCGTCATTTCTACTATGTTCTTAAAAGATTTTCCGTTAAGCAGATATCGTTTTTATTACGAATGATAAAGACTTCTACAAATACAGGTCATCTGTGCAAAGTAAGGCTGAACTAGGAAAGTAAAAGAGACAGGACAGAACACAGCTTATTTTCTGGCAAAGACAGACTTTTTATTCTCTACTCAGTATTGCTATATAGCTCAGAATTCTCTGTGAATCTATTATTATAGCACAAAACTTTAAACCCTCTAAACGTGGGCTTAGCTAAGTGCCTCATTTTCAGGGGTGATCAAGGGTTTCTAAATCCCAGATCAGGGGTGATCTCATGATATTCAAATGCTACTGCATCTCCAGTTAGTTCTGAAGTAGCTAGTGGGCAACACTCACTCATTTTTCTTCTTTGTTTTTTTTGTTTTGTTCATTTTATTTTTAATTTATATATACACATTACCTCCCAATCCTAGCCCCCTCCCTCCTCTCTCACAGGTCCTTCTCTCCCACTCTCTTCCCCTTCTCCTTCCTCCCTTTGTCCTCAGAAAAGGTGATCTCCCCAATCCACCCCAGCACATCAGGTTATAACAGGACTGAGCTCATCCTCATCCACTGAGGCCAGACAAGGCAGCCTGGTTAGGGCAAAGTCATCGAAAGCAGGCAACAGAGTCCATGACATAAGCAGCACCTGCTTATCTTACTAGGAGACCCACAAGAAGATCTTTTTTTTTTTTTAATTTTCCTGTAGATGTCTTCAGAAATAGCACTGAAATACCAAAGGGCACAATGCACTGGTCAGTCAGAGAAATTACCTTGACAGTTTATGAATCTGTGCATGATTTTAATAGTCACATGGCATTTTGTCCAAAAAACCTAGATAGCTATATCCACGTCATGTGGAGATATGAGAATAGCAATAATAGTATTGACAGATAGAAATTATTATGAAATATAATCAAAATATTCTCACACCTAAGTAGGGTTATCCCAACACACACACACACACACACACACACACACACACACACACACACACACACACACACACACAATTTCCACTTGAGAAAATCATAAATTCAGGCCTAATGTGCAAAACACCAACAGTCTATGTTTAATCAGAGTTCAAATTGCTTGCACTTTAAAACGTGACATTTCAGAGAAAATGCTGTTAAACTCAGTGTTTTTAATTCCATGTAACACTTACCTATGGAGTGCCCTGCTGCTCTACCTTCTTCCTATTCGTTAAATAAATTATTTGGGTAAAAAAAGCTGACCCCTTGGAAGACATGTAGCTGCACTGCAGTAAACAAGTGTCTAAGTGAACCAAGGAAGTATATTTTCTTCTTTCTTGACTGAGTAGAGGAAATTTTAGTGTTATACCATTTTTAAAACTTAAAAAAAAAATGTACCTTACTTACTTGAGCTTTGGCATTTAGATTATGTCAAAAATGCCAAAAGGAAATCCTATCAACTTAGAACACACTGTTCAGCGTTTGAAAATCACTATCATGGCTGTGAAGTTTTACCAGTTGCCTCAAGATTACTTTCTTATTGTGGAACTTTCAGTGTTCAGCTCTTGTGTCCCTTGTACCACACTCCTCTTTGACAGTTTGTTTTAACCTCCACAGCTTCAGGGAGTTTGATACCATAAGAAATTAAATCAATGGCACAAAGTCACTATTTTTATAAACACACTAAGAATGGCCTCCATACAATCTGTT
Organism: Acomys percivali; assembly: GCA_907169655.1. Lineage (NCBI taxonomy): Eukaryota > Metazoa > Chordata > Mammalia > Rodentia > Muridae > Acomys > Acomys percivali. Next base: position 69,885,250 of record OU015756.1, read on the forward strand.
CTCTGATCACTACCTGCTCTCTTCACACCATACTGTGGGACCACACCTGGAATGGTTTTCTGCCCTTTCACCTTTGCTTCTGATTTACCCTGTTATCACCCATGTAATATTTTTATTATCTGCTATTGTCTTAGTCCGTGTGAAATTTTCAGGTGAGTAGGCAAAAAAATCATTAAAGAAATAGCCAACCCCTGACACTATTAATGATGTTTTGCTGTGCTTGCAGACAGGAGCCTAGCTTAACTGTCTTCTGAGAGGCTTCATTTAGCAGTTGATGGAAACAGGTGCAGAAACCCACAGTCAAACAATACGGCAAGTTTGGCGAGTCTTGTGGAAGAGTGGGAAGAAAAATTGAGGGAGCCAGAAGGGTCAAGGACAGCACAGAAAGCCCTACAGAGTAAACTAAGCTGAGCCCATGGGGCCTCACAGAGACTGACCAACCAAAGAGCATGCATGGCTCACCTAGGCCCCCTACACATATGTAGCAGATGTGCAGCTTGGTCATCATGTGGGTCTCCTAACAATGAGAGCAGGGGCTGACTCTGACTCTGTTGCCTGGCTTTAGCTCCCTTTCCCCTAGCTGGGCTGCCTTGTCAGGCCTCAGTGAGAGAAGATCCATTTAGTCCTGCTGGAACGTGAGATGCCAGGGTGGGTTGTTACCTCCTGGGGGCCTCCCCTTCTCTGAGAAGAAGGGAGAATGGGAAAAGGGAATGTGAGAGTGGGACTGGGAGGAGAGAGAAGAGGGGGCTGAGATCAGGCTGTAAAATGATTAAATTTTAAAAAATAAATACAGTGTTTGAAATTTCATATAATTAAAACTAAAAGATGCTTAAGTACTTTGTGTGTGATTTTGGCTGTGTGATTATTTGACTCCGCCTTGGTCTTTTCATACTCTCAGTTTTGTCATATACACTTAAACACATACCAATTGCTCTTACATTTTATAAACTCTTGATAAGAATACTGCCACATTGTTTTGTTTATAAAGAAGATAAACACACACACACAGAGTATTTAGAGAATTGATGAGTAAATAAACTTGGCAGTAAAGGGGGTTAATGCGGTTATTACTTAAATGAAATCAATACAGTCATTGTGTGTTTGTAGTATTTTCTAAACAGAGTTTTTTTTTAATGTAAAATGTAGTTAGACAAGAGCTAAACAACATAAACATTTGCAGTCTAGAAGCATGAATATCCATCCACTCACTCACTGACTGTACTCATCATATTTTAGACACCATAGGAGAGACAAAGAGTAACCCTTTAAAAGTGTCTTGTTCTTATGTGTCAGGAACTATTAAAATGCTTACCGTGCTTTAAATAATGTAGACAATTTTATGCTTGTAAACGGTGCCGTCTGATTGTATCCCCCTTCTAGCGCTCACTCCTTCCCTCTCCAGTCCTGCTTCTTCACCATATCTCCTCCTATGCTTATTGCGTCACTCCTGCGGCGTGCCTGTGTTCATGCATATGTGTGTGTGTGTATGTGTGTGTGTGTGTATGTGTGTGTGTGTATGTGTGTGTGTATGTGTGTATGTGTGTGTATGTGTGTGTGTGTATGTGTGTGTATGTGTGTGTGCATGTGTGTGTGTATGTGTGTGTGTGCGTGTGTGTGTATGTGTGTGTGTGTATGTGTGTGTGTATGTGTGTGTATGTGTGTGTATGTGTGTGTATGTGTGTGTATGTGTGTGTGTGTATGTGTGTGTGTATGTGTGTGTGTCTGTGTGTATGTGTGTGTGTGCGTGTGTGTATGTGTGTATGTGTATGTGTGTGTGTGCATGTGTGTGTGTATGTGTGTGTGTATGTGTGTGTATGTGTGTGTGTATGTGTGTGTGTATGTGTGTGTGTATGTGTGTGTGTGTATGTGTGTGTGTATGTGTGTGTGTGTGTGTGTATGTGTGTGTGTGTGTGTGTGTGTGTGTGTGTATGGGCTGGTGGTCATAGCCATCTTTTGTTCATGCTTATCTTGGCCATGTCATACCCCGAAGACAGCTCTTCACTTTACTCTTCCCCATTCTCTGGTTCCGGCTCTCCTTTCACTTTCTCTTTCTAGATGTTCCTTGGCACACTGAGGGGGTGACATACATTTCCTATTTACGACTGAGAACTCACATCCACAGAAAATTTAAGTTCCTCAAGCGTGCACCCACACACACACACACACACACACACACACACACACACACACACAGCTCAATAAACAGAGATGAGCTCTAAACCTAGTTCTAGGTCCATTTCCTGAGTTCTCAACTCACACTGCATGCAATGTCCACACAACTGTGTAGTGAGAAAATGCAAACCTTCATCCTTACATCCAGAACAAGGCCTTATGCATTACATCTGCAGAGTGTGTAACAAATCAGAAGAAATGAAGTAGAAGCCCTTCTCTAAATATAAATGTAAATATGCTACATTCATAGTGTTTGTCTATTTGTATTTGGCAACCTTGAAGAAAACATCTTTCCTATCTTCTTGCTGTAGGCAGTTTATTGTATATATGGGTAATAATATAACTGTATGTGCATGAAAGAAATATAACTATAAAAAGAAAAATGAAAAAAAAAACCAAATGAACAAACAAAAAAGGACATTATATGTTGAGCAAGACCAGTAATAGACACTTTTCTAAAGTACTGTGGGAAATCTCAGGGTGAAGGATTTAACTTTGTCTGAAAGAATCAGGCCAGGTTTTTGAAGCACTCACTTGTGACTGGCATTAAAAGATATTAGCTGCAGGAGGATCCCTGCTGTGGTAAACGGCACTTGCAAGAGCTCAGAACCTTGACATGAATGAGATTCCGCTGCTAGATGCTAGGAGAATAAAGCAGGAATGAGAAAAATATACAGACCGTCTTGGTAGGGCAATGGAGGTGGTGTATGTCAATCTGAAGAGATTGCATCAAATGCTGCAGGAAGTGGAAGAGCTTTGATTTCTTCACTTCTCTCCCTGTCTGAATGGACAAGAGGCTCTCCTTTCCCACAGGAGACAACTCAAAACCCTCCCCTAAGGAACTAAGCCTTTAATAGTAACACATCCTATTTATAGTACATTATTCCTTGCACATGAATACCTATTTTTCTGTTTAATTTATAAACAAGATACAGTAAGAGATTAAAATTATTATTATTTTTAATAATATATTGTAATAAACATTGAAATGTATGCGCATGTTTTGCTTTCAGAATTTTTCCAAGCATGCATCTAAACCAAGGAAGCTCAAACTCTAGAAAGAGAAAGCAAAGCTCAGGGGAGGTCATGGAAGAGTTTTTGAGCATATCAGTTCATGAGTAGTGCACATTTATTCTTATAGATTCTCCCAAGTATCTCTCAGCTTGTCTTAGCATTCTGTCATTGTAGTGGCTGGTTTTATGTCACCTTGACATAAGCCAGAGTGATAAAAGAGAGACCGTCAGTTGAGAAAAATGCCCTCATAAGATCTGGCTATAAGGCATTTTCTTAGTGATCAATGGGGAAACCCCAGCTCATGGTGGGTTATTCCATCCCTAAGCAGTGATCCTGGGTTCTATAAGAAAGCAAGATGAGCAAACCAGGTGAAGCAAGCCAGTAAGCAACACATCTCCATGGCCTCTGCACAGCAATGTGAAAGTGTAAGCTGAATAAACCCTTTCCTCCCCAAGTTACTTACTTATAAAGTTTTGTTGCAGCAATAGAAACTCACACTAAGACAGGCATTAAACCTCTACATTTCAGATGTTAAAACACTGGAAGAAAATATTAATCAAATCTCCACACAGCCAAGAAAGTGACCACAAATTTAACTGTTTATCAGAAAAAAACAATAATACTTTCAGAGGACAATATGAGGCAATTCTGTACCTTTCTGCATGGGACTGGGATCCTAGAGAAGCAGGTGAAAGCAGTAACACACACAAGACTGGGAAGCCATGTGATAACATTGGTGCAAAAAGCAGGAGTAATGCAACAGAAAAATTATATAAAGACGATATATTCAATAACATAATTAAATCACTAATGACCGTGAAAGGCAAGTGCAGTGTCTTAGAAGGGAGAAGGGGATAGACTACATTCAAAATAATAGCAACATGAGTTGTGTGTACTGCCTTCCCTTCAAATCGGAATATGAAGAAAAAGTAGAATAATATTGTTAATGCATAAACGTATAAAAATATTGTGTCTAGAAAAACCCACAATATACAAAAAAAAAAATGAAGAACTAAAAAAATTAACCACTAAAGGAACAAATAAATCAGTAACATCACAAAATAACAATTTCCAAATTATTCATTTATTTGGTTTTTTGAGACAGAATTTCTCTGTGTCGCCTTAGCTGTTTTGCACTTGCTTTGTAGACCAGGCTGACCTTGAACTCACAGAGATCTGCCAGCCTGTGCCTCCCTGAGTGCTGGGATAACAGGCGAGCACCGCCGCTTTTCTTTCTTCTTTTAAAATAAAGTCATTCATTTATTTTCTCCTTCTACTTCTTTTCACTCTATAGGCCACGATGGCCTCAAAGAAATAATGATCAAAATAGCAGTAAATACATAAAAAAACGTTCAACAATTTTAAACTACTGAGAAAACGCAAATCAAAAATATATTGTGTTGTAGTTACATCCCTGGGACAATGGTAATCATCAAGAATAACACACGGTGACAAGGGTGACAAGGAAAAGGGGCGCAGGGCATTACTAGTTTGTTACATTTTTGTTTGTTTGTTTGGTAACTTAGGACAGCCATTATGGAAATAGGCATTTAGTTTCTTCCAAGTACTCTGGTGCCTCACATTTGACCATGTCCCCTGGCGGGGGAGACCTAGTGGCACTCAGAGGAAGGACAGCAGGTTACCAAGAAGAGACTTGATACCCTATGAGCATATACAGGGGGAGGTAATCCCTCTCAGGAACAGTCATAGGGGAGGGGAATAAGGGGAAAATGGGAGGGAGGGGAGAATGGGAGGATACAAGGGATGGGATAACCATAAAGATGTAACAAGAATAAATTAATAAATAATAAAAATTAAAATAAAATAAAATAAAATAAATAAAATATTTCTTTAAAAAAAAAGAAAGCTAAAATATTAGTATTATATGATTCCCCCATGCAAGTATGAGGGATCATACGCTTAAAGAAACCAAAGTTAGCATATAATAGAGATCCCGGAACTCCCACCTTTACTGTGATACTATTTACAATACACAAGCCAGGAAACCAGCCTGGATGTCTACCAACAAATGAAAGGACAAATAAAACGCAACATATATACAGAATGAAGTACTATTCAACCACTAAAAGAAAGCAATCATGTAATTTAGAGTGTATTAAACGGAAGATCATTGTGTTAAGTGAAATACATCAGGCATAGCAAGACAAGTATGAAGTATGGAAGGGTAAATATAACCACAGTTCCTTATGAAGACCCCCTTTTTTTTTTCTAGAGTTAATATACATTCATGAAAAGTGGGAAGACTACAAGATTGCTAAGCAATTCATAGACCGAAAGGCTCTCCTGCCGTCATGTTGGGAAAACCATGGTGGAACAGTTCAGTTCATGGCAACAGGAACATGTGGTGAAGGCTGTACTTACCACAGCCTGCCAACCAGCCAGGAGCTAGCTAGGCAGGATCCATAGGCCCTCCTGAGTCCAGAATCACATCCAGAGAAGTGCAAAACACCAACTGGGTCTCACAAATAGTTTCATGCTGGTGAACAAGTATTCAAAAGTCTTTTCCATCAGAATAGTTTAATGTACTAGAGCTATGAAAAGTACTGTGTTTTATGTCTATTTCTAGTTTAAATTTTTTGTTATTTTACTTGTCAGTTTATATTCGGTTTCACTGTAATTTCTGTTAATCCTTGTCATCATCCAAACTCATGTAAAAACCAAGACCATAAATTTTTTCCTTAAAAAAATATTTAGAAATGAGCAACCTGTTTGATCCTTCCAATATCTTAGTTTTTGTAAGCAATCTTATCCTGTTTTATTTTCTTGAAAATAACTTATAAAGTTATTATTTTATGATCTTTGAGATTATCTTCTGAGTCATTAGCTTTGACTGATGATTTGCTTGTAGCATGTGCTTATCACTTTTCTTTATGGTATGTAAGAATTCTATGACTGGAAGTTTTTGTTGTTGTTGTTTTCTCCCTTTCTGAACAATTATTTACACTGGGATTGTTTAAGATTAACAAGTTGTCATACATTATAGTTTGTCGTTCCACAACACACTGCACTAGACTTGTCCTTCGGGTCATGAGAATCCTGTGCTTCTTTTTACACATGTAGTTCTCATGATCCTCTTGTTTTCTGGAAACATGCTATGGAAAGGAAATCTAGAATACCCATGCCCTTAGCATACTCTTCTTGATCATATTTTTACTGATTTTTTTAGGAAATTCTTGGGAAGAGAAGCCATTGCTAGTGCTTTTGGGAGACTTAGCTTGCAGAATACTTATAAGATGAAAGATATTTTCTCCCTGCTGAATTTTCGACTCGTTAAAATCTATTAATATACTTTTTATGGAATCTTCTTGCTTTTAAAATTAATGCCAAATTGAACTTTCTCATCAAATATTCTATTTTAAGTTAATTAATGTTTAGGTACCCTGAGCCTATTTAATGTGTGATTAAAAGTTAAATAAAGTTCATGCCTAGGGAATTGCATTGACAGTGGTAGTTGGATTGCATGACATTTTATAGAATAATGATAAAAATAAAAGTGAATCTTTTTTTTTTTTAAAGCCACAATGGGTTATTTCAAGGTTTTCAATTTTTAGAGTACTAAGGAAATCACTATAGTAGCCTGATGTTTCTACTAGTTTTTAGTCTTTCATTCATATGACATCCAGAACTACCATGGAGTTCTTTTATTATTTTGAGAAATTTAATTTATATGCATGTGGCCAAATCAAAATTTTTATCTCGGACTCTATTAAGCCTCAAATCAAAAAGAAAAGTCCTCTAAACAACAAAAATCAAGCAAAGAAATGAATGCCTTTTAGACTCTCTCTTCTTTAAACAGAGAAATTTTAAAGTATGCTTGGTCTCCTAAGTGCTAAGATTACAGACAGGCATCTGAAATCCCTGTATATTTTAATGAAGAGATACATGATCAAAGTTGAGGTTTTTAAAATTTTGGCAACAAGCTTTAAATGAATTATATATAAATAATAAATAATATGTCTATGTATATATAATAATATATAATAAATATATGTATTTCTTATCCAATCTATGGCCTTTTGTATGTGAAATATTGACTCATCACTGTTGTATAGTCTCTGTCTCAGCAAAGCTTTTGTTAAGTTCTAGAAAATTCTAGGAGATGAATTTACATGAATAAAGATTTTCTTGTCATGCACATTTTAAATTATCATATACCATTACCTTGAAAAGTTATTTTCTTGTTTTGTTTTCAGATGTTCATATTCATTGCATTTTTTGCCATACTATATTTTGTATTCTTTTGCATTTTTATTTAGAGGTTTTCATCTTAACATCTTATTGCTATTTGCTTAACAGTTTACAAGCAAGCATCATGTGAAACTTAATTATGAAAACTAATAATATTTTGACAAAGGGTTAAAATAATACAATTATCATGCTAATATTTGTATGATGTTAATAGTGCTTTGTTTTTATGTAATTCAACTGCAGACACACAGCATCGCTTATTTCCTTAATAATAGCTAGTAATGAATTGTGATCGTTTTCTTTTCTTCTAGACTTTGTCGTATGCTGGCTTCTTAGAAATTCTATTGCTACCATCCTGCTTTAAAGCACATACGCAGCTGATCTAGCCTCAGTTATTTTGCTATGTTGCAGCTATTGCCCTTACATATCTTACTGTTGTATGTGCTTATTGTCGGCCTTGTATCTTGGGAGTAGAAAGCAGAAGCTCCATGAAGCTTCCTGACCACATGGATGCCGTCTTTCTTTGCTGGTGCTCTAGCCACTGATATTAGGAGATTTTTCTTGACTAGATTAGATTCTCATTAAACTTTTTGGAATAAACGGGAAACGAATCCTAGCCTGAGATGAACATTATGGAATAAAATATTCATAAAGTATCAATGGGATCAAAATGTAATGAAGAATGTTCGTAATAAAATAGCTTATTATGTTAAGTAACATAGTATTCAAATAAATTTACCAACAGAAGCAGGCTTTTGGGAGATTTGCTTTGGTTTTTTTTTTTGTTTGTTTGTTTTTATTGCAAATTTCTATAGTCCCCCTTAATATATACAGCTTTGATTCATGTGTATAATGGAGGCATTTAATTATTAGGATAATTACGAGGAGAGCACTAGCTATTAAGTATAAGAGTTTGAAGAAGTTAGAAGGGTGAATTAGTTGTGCTAGCAATAAGCCGCTACTTTCTCTCAGATGGCCTGCCCCATTCAGTCATTCTCCCTGTGACTCATTGCCCAGCACCATATGTATTCTACAAAGAAAATGACACTTTTGCTTCTATTGATTTTCGGAATGACTGATACACACAGTAATAGAGAAATAAAGGCAGCTAGTACAGCTGGGGTTCTTCTAGTTAAGGTCCATCTTGGTATCTAATGAAGCAAAGCACCCTATAACACAATAGGTGGGGGGCATCAGAAGCAAAGCAGCTGGTGTCATATCTCATTTTGGCACTTATGACGGATACAGGATAAAGAAAGTAGCTATGTGCCAAGTGCAGATAAGTCACTTAGCCAGCTGATTACATCAAATTGCTTGCAATAGAATCATCTGGGACACATTTACCAAATTGGCATTTTAAATCATTGGACAGAAGTTGAATTAATCACCCAGGTACATGACTTAATATTATGTGTTCAGAATGTGCTCATAGAAGGCACTTAATAAAAGTTCGTTATAATATATAGAAAGTACAGCTAACTAACAAAATTGCAGGTGACTTTTCTAATGTTAGACTTATTTTTATCTTATGAATTGAGCTTTGCTTCAATCAAATATGATTTTACTTACCAGTGAACTCATAAATAGGTTAAAATGTATACTGATAATCAGATGAGAAGAATAGAAAAGTCAACTAGAATATAGAGCATTTCACACCTGATTTTCTTTGTACCATGTTCCACTGTGAGTCAATCAGACTTAGATTAAAACGCATTTTAAAATGGTCCCAGTCCTCTATGACTATGTGTTTGCCAGCCCCTGGGTCAGGTTTCAGCTGTGTGTGGTCACACATACATTCTTCTTGATTAAGAGACAGTTGGTTGAGCTGATGAGGTTTTACATAGGCCCTTGATCCTGCAGAGTTCATTTAAAGTAGCTCGCTGTTTTCACATTTCAGTACATAAAGACGATGAAACACAAGTAGCAGCATAGTGTACATGATTTTTCCCAATCTCTGAAGCAGAGGACATGACAAACGGCTATAAACTGTGCTTTATATCTTAGCATCGTGGTACAGAAATGAACATAAATGGTGGAGTTCTGTAACTGTCTTCTTCTTCTACTACAAAAACAAAAAAGACAAGTGTTGAATACTCTTGCCAATGCACTGCAACAAAGACATTGCCTGCTGTTTGTTTAAGCGATTCTAAGAACTAAATGATTCCTTTTCTTAGGAACTTTAAGGCTCTGGCAACATCAAAATGAGAGTTTCTGCATACCATGATGCCTATTGTTAACAATTCTATGTTGTGCACTGAAAAAAAAAAACTTGTCAAGATTCTTATCTTGGGTTATATGTTCTTACAAAAATAAAAACAAACAAAAATGTTGCTTTCCTTTCCTCATGTATTTCCCTTACATTTATACATTTATAGAATTGTTATATTTCTTTTCACTTCTTTGAAATAAAACTAATAACTATTTAGGGCTTAGAATGATGATTTAGCAGTTAAAATGCTTACTTTCTTCTAAAGACCTGAGTTCAAATTGCAGTATCCAAGTTAGTGGTTCACAATTCCTTTTACTGGATTCCCAGGAATCCAGTGCTGTATTCTCCATGGGTACTGGAACATAAGTCAGTCTCTCTCTCTCTCTCTCTCTCTCTCTCTCTCTCTCTCTCTCTCTCTCACACACACACACACACACATACACACACCACATACAAAGGAAAAATGTGTTGTTAATAATTTGATGTGTCCTTGAGGTGATATTTCTAAGCTGGCCTGGCCAACTTTGAAACTGTAAAGAAAACATGATGTCAATTGTTATTTAAGGAGAAATTAATATATTGAAGATTAACTTTTATACTTATTTTTGTGAGTGAGTGTGTGTATATGTGTGTTGGGTGCATGTGTGTAAACATATGTGTTCTTATACATGTAGAGCCTAGAAATCAATATTTGGTGTCTTCCATGATCATCTGATTGATTGAGACAACGTCTTTTACTAAACAGTTGTCTAGAATACATGCCAGTGGACGCCAGTGCTCTTCCTATATTTCTTTCCCCATACTACCACTATACAAACAACACTTGCGAGCAAAACTTTTATGTGGGTCCCGAGACTCTGAACTCAGTGCCACATACTTGAGCTCTTTACTCACCAAACCATCTCCTCATCATTAATGATACCTTTTTCTTCATCTGGCTTATTGAAATCAGAAGTGAAATAGAAACAAAGGAAACAAGACAAAGGATCAGTTAGTTTGAAAGTTGCTTCTTTGAGACGATAAACAAAATCCACGGACCCTTAGTCCAATTAACCAAAATAAAGAAAAGGAAACTCAAATTAGCAGAAAAGACAGAGATGAACAGGGACCCATCACACCATGACACACTATAGGAATTTAAACATAATGGAATACTGTGAAAACCTTTACTCTACTAAGTTAGAATGCCTAAGAGAAATAATATCTAAATGCATCCAAACCACCAAAGTTAAATGAAGAACAAATCCACAACTTACACAGACCCATAACAATTAAGGATATTGAAGCAGTAACAGAAAACTTTCCAAGTGAAAGAAGCCCAGCTCTACACAGAGTCACAGCAGAGTTCTACTCATCTTTCAAAAAACAACCACAATCAATACTTTTTGTGTTTGTTTTGCTGTAGTTGTGGTTTTATCTGTTTTCATTTTGAGATGGCATCTCACTATGTAACTCTGGCTGTGTCCTTAGACACAGTAGGTAAACCAGGCTGGCCTGGAACTCACAGAGATACACATGTCTCTTAATCTAGGGTGTTGGGATTAAAGGTGTGTGTCACTAGGCCTAGCCTACAATCAATGCTCCTTAATTTATTTTTGAAAGAAACAGAGAAAGAAGAACTAATGGAAGAAAGATGAGCATTTCCAAACTGCTTCCACAAAGCCAGTGTTACTCTAATACTTAAATCAGGCAAAGATACAACATTAAAAAACATAAACAAAAAACCTATACACCATTATCCTAGATAAATGTTGACTCAATAAAATGCCTGAAAAGCAAATACAGATATATGTCAAAATGATCACCCACCATGTTCTTGTTGGATTTATCTGAGACTAATAAATCTACTGGATGGCTTTCTAAGGCAACCCATAATTTAGGCCATGGCATAGTTACTACCAATTGCTTCCATCCATACTTAGATTGCGAAGCAGGAGAAATAAGCAGACAAACATTTTGACAGACTTAAAGTTCATGTCATAAAAGTCCATATAAAACCGAGGTTACAGAACCAATAGTTGTAAAAATATTGTTGTCATTAAAAGGGAAAAATGTTTTGCGTCAGGAACGATAAATAAAAGATGTCTTTTCAGTATTTTAAGAATTGGTCAATTTGCACCCATTGCAGGTTCAAGTGTAGAAAAGAATATATTCACTTGAAAGACTTTCCCTTGAGAAAATGCTTCTTGGGAACATTATCTAAGGAATGTGGTCCACAGCTTCATTTATATAAGACCTCAGAGGCCACTGAGACACATTCTATTTGCTGTTCAAGCTAGGAGCAGACAGTGACATGATCCAAATAATACTGTTTATCAGATATGCAAAATGTAAAAGTTGTATATTTATAGACACCTCACTCAGACTTCAAAAGGAAGAATGTGGGGCCAGGAAGTGTGTTTGAAAACCACTCTCTGTGTGGAGAGTCATTGAGAGGGTGATTCATTAAGCTGTGATCATGGAGGAAAAGATACATAGGAGACCCTAAGACAGTGGAGATGTCACAACCGTGGAGCATCTAACAAAAGAAGACGTGAACAACAAGTAGAGCCAGCCTCAGAGGAGACCAGAGAGGCTATACGTGGCAAACTCATAGACTGCGTTGTCCACGCCATCCAGGGCTTATATCAGGCCTCCGTGTGCTCCAAACACCAGGCACGGATCTCCAGATCTGAGAGTCTTCCTGGCTTTCAATCTTGCTTGTGTCCCATTCCTACTTCCTGTGCTTCCTTTTGTAAGGGCAAAAGCTTTACTGTGAGCTATCATCTGTTCCAAATTGCTCTTTTAAATTTCTAAAGAACTCATAACTAAGTTTGCCTTGAATCTTAAAAGGTACCTGGGGACAAACTTTTGAACACTATTGGAAAGATTAGAACTACTTCAGCACTAGGAGATAGACTAAGTACACTGTGTATTATGAACTGCAGATGACATTTATTTTGATTTGAATATAATGTGTTCCTCACAAAGTCCTAGGCATTGCCTTACTGTAGCACATGGCATGTTAGACTCAAATATCCCTGAGTGTTAAAAAGCCTGTTCCACAGACTGTAGAGGAATATTAATGGCTGTTATGGCAAAAGATAACATCCAAAGACCTTCTAGGTCTGTGTGATCCAGCTGGAATACAGACATACCCTGGGTTACAGTTTGGGCTAGAATATAGATATATCCTTAGTGAATACCTTTAATCTTTAACAACAAAGACACAGTTAGTTTGTAGAAGGAAGCGCCATGTTTGAAATGTATGTCTAATCGAGGAGCAAAGTGACAAAGCAGAGAAAGATTTGATAGAATGAGTGAATTGAGAGGCAGGGCAGTGGAGTTGAGTTCATGGCAGTGCAGTTGGTGGCAGTTCAGTTCACGGAGATGGGAGGCAGTTTTACCAGGGGAGTTTTCTAGAGACAAGTTGAGTTGCAGAGAGAAGAAACAAGACACAGGTGAACACAAAAAGAGCCAGAGAATGAAAAGGAGCCAGAAGATTAAAAAAGAGCACGAGATTAGTTGGAAGCCAAGCAGAGCAATTTACTCAGAAGCTAAGAGAAGCCAGTTTGAATTAGTCATCTTGGAAAGCAGTTTGAGGCTAGACCAGCCAGCCAGAGTTCAGAAAGACCTAGAAATGGTGAGCTTGTTCAGAAGAAAGCTTCAGAGGCTGAAAACATTCTAGGCCTGGGTTAGATTATATGGAGCTAGAAGCTTCCAGGAGGAAGTTAGCAGATGGAGGCAGTAAGCCTCTAAAACAAGAGTTGAGCCAGGAGAATAAGTTACTTTTACACCAGATGAAGCTGTTCCTTTGAGAGATCCTGCAAAATAAATTTCAGGAAGTAGATCTTAATTGGAAATAGCAATTCACTGACATCATGATCTTGTGTGATAGTCTTGCCCTGAGGGTCATCTACTCTCTCTCTCTCTCTCTCTCTCTCTCTCTCTCTCTCTCTCTCTCTC
>OU015756.1:69910139-69939119 GCA_907169655.1 Acomys percivali
CACACACACACACACACACACACACACACACACACACACACACACACTCACTTATATGTGAGTGGGTTAGAGACAGTTTTCTATATATTAAGTGATTTGAACTTATAGGAACAATAGATACAAAACAGGAAATCAAGAGAAAACCAAATAAACTTGAAAACATCAAAAGGTGATACGATGAAATGATGGACTATGCAGGACTTGGGAAAAGGGGTTCAATTCAGCCCCATTAGCATGATGTAGGTACTCATATTCCAATATAATCTTCAGATGAGGCTCTATTGCAATAGGTGCTATATAGAATAAGGAAACAAACAAACAACAGTAGCAAAAGAGAGAAAACCTCTTGAAGTAGATGTTAGTTGATTGGGGGCGCTGGCGGCAAAACAGATAGTGCGCCAATCTGACTCCAGACAAAGGACCTGGTTGTCCCCTGTAATGGTTCCATCTGCCACTAACTTGCACCTCCCCCCATATTCAGGCCAGATGCAAACCCAATTAGGATAACTCCCACCAGGAGAACCGAGTTTTAGGGATGTGGTGACACACTGCCATCTGATTCAACACTTTTGGCTGTCAGCAAAGCCAATTCACTTCAACTTGAAAATGTCATCCGTCTGACATTCACCGAACATCCTCAGTTTTACCCCCGGTTTTTTTTTTTTTTTTTTTTTTTTTTTGGCTGACTGACTGAAGGAAAATTTTTCTTATCAAAATCAAAATTTCAAAGAGTCAACCAGATGAAGTTCAAGTGCCTTGTAGCATCAAAGGTATGCTGCTCTGCTCTAACAACAAACAGAATAGCTATTTGCAGAAGCTAAGTGCAACTCAGACAATGCAACAAGCCTCAGACACAGTGAATTTGAGCTTCTTGCCCATGCAAAGGAAGGCTGGTCTTAGCCTCTTTGCACAGGAAGCTAAGCATGGTCCCTTCTCATCTCTCATGCATGTTAAGGCAAATCAGGGCTCCGAGGCTGACATGTACAGTCCAAAGGAGGAAAGGGGAAGTAACCAGGTTTCATTCAGACAAGATGCTGGATACTGCCTGGTCCTGTGCCCTTCAGTGCCAGAATGACACACTTATCAGGCACTGGTCTCTGCCCTTATGCATAGCCTCAAGTCATGTCCTTAGTCATCTTGCAGTGTTTGCCCGGGACACAGACTTGGAGGCTCCGCAGCTGTGGTCTGTGCAAGTTAATCAGTCCAGGAGAGCAGTCTGCAGATGCTGACAGGGAAGTAAGTCGCTCTTGTGGTGCATATTTAAGTAGTCACAACCCAAGCACTGTATCAACATAGACACTTCATGCTTTAATTATACGTGAAGTATACACATATGCACTCTTTAAAAGAAGTGAGAGAGCAGACAAAGAGCTGTGTCGCCTTCAATTAGATCCCTTAAAAACAATAATAATTATATATTTATATGTCAGTGAATAAAATTGACTGTCAGTGCTGGGAAGGGATGAAGGGAAAAGGCAAATGCCTCCTGGGGAACCCCCTTAGGCGAGGACATAAATTAAACTGTTCCCCAAGGCCAGCCTTCTGAGATCAGTCAATTAACACAAGGTTTTTGAGGTACTTTATTTATTGTCTAGGTTTCTGTTGTGAGCTGTGTTGGTATTTTTTTTTTTTTTTTTTTTGGTAACTAAAATATATTTGACTCTCCCCCTCACACTTTTTGATTTGAACCAAGGTTATAAAAGTAATTTGAATTGTATATGAGGCGGTTTACATCCTCATGAAACCTTTCAATATGACACATTTGAAAGTGAATGATTATGTGAGGTGTGTTCAGAATAGTAAAGCCTTCCCAGGAAATGCGACCCGCATTGCTGTCATCTGCCCATAAATTAATTATCCAAATGCTCGTGCATATGCAGAAATGATTGAAATGTCTCCATTAGTTAATTATTGATCAAAATTGTACTAGAATTTAGGTGCACATCATTCAGGCATTATTTTCTTAGGTGAATTGGATCTTGTAAAATAAAATGAGTCTCTAAAGTAATTGAAAAAAAAAAAACCTCTACATTTTACAATTATCAGATAAGGTCTAGGGTGATAAATACTACCTTTACAACATCTGGGAAGCTATTATTTCTAAAAAATAAACTATAAACTAAGCATGATTTCATTTTGCAGGCCTTTAAAGCTATAAATTAACTTATAGCTGCCTCTGTTTCCATAAGCTATTGTTCTTTCTCATCCTCCACTTCTCAGAAAATGATACATAAACCCACTCTATGCCTTTCAGGCTTATTGTGAGGGCAGTGTGATAATATGTGTGGATATACTTTGAAGTGTTTGGAAAAATCTGTGTGTGTGTGTGTGTGTGTGTGTGTGTCCCCATGTGTGTGTGTGTGTGTGTGTGTGTGTGTGTGTGTGTGTATGCTTATATATTCATGCAAGTTTGACTGACTTTATTGTTTTGAGGAACTATAGATTGAACACTTAACGAAGTGTGTTTACCTCTTATTTAAATAGGCTGTCATAAATATTTTCAATCAGGAAATCAGTGAATTATTGTACCTGACGATTTAAGTTACTCAGAAATACTAATGAGTTTTTTCCTCCCATCTTCATTATGTTTTTAGTACTTTATTAGGTCATCCAGAGCCATGATTCAGCACCACGTGTTAAGTCGAAGCTCAGAAACACAACGTCTTACTCTACTTTAGTCAACAGCTGTGTACAGCTAACCAATTACATTCTTAGCATTAATTTCTAAAGGCCATTGTGCTTTTTCAATCTTAACGGTGCTGTTCAATTCCCTATTTCGCCCCTTACTAAAGAGAAGCAACGAGGCAAGTTATCAGAAGCCACAGACGATCCGTTGATGACCCCATCAGAATAAGCAGTTGAGTGCCATGGAGGCAGTTGTGAGGATTACAGACGTGGCTGTAACCGAGATGGATCTCTTTTCCCTTGTGGCTTTAGCACATTATCGAAGGGGAGTTCCAGCTGAGATTAGCTCCCAAGTTGAACTGCATCTATTCATGGTTTCAAGGTCATCAGTACTCAGAAAACGAATGCAGATTAATGTAGGGAATTGAATTTAATTCTCATTACCCTGGAGGAATAGCTCTGGGAATGGCTGCTATACCCATTTGTCTAATAGTTCCTTCTGTGCTCCCAATGCACTTTCTCAACAATGGTATTTTCACCAAGACAAATAAATAATCGAGAAAATGACACACCATTTTAAAAGACCAAAAGCATAGATTGTGCACTTTTACCACCAGCGTCTACAATAATAGTTGGAATGGAACAGAAGTGGTTTAAAATTTGCTTTCTACAAATGAATCACCTAGAAAAATCTTAAATCAACCATTTTGGATTATCAGTTTTGAAAAAATATGTACTCATATTCTGAAGTCAGATAAATTTAGAGAGTGGACTTGGAAAGGAACTAAGATAAAATGGTGTAATGCAGAAATCACAGCTTAGAGAATAGTTTCTTTGGCTGGAGAATAAGGACATCTTGTAGGTATTTCATATACACAAATAAGGTAAATGTTCTACCTCCTCTTTACTCTTGAGGGAAATCATTTGAGTCTTTTATTTTATTTATTTATTTTTTGATGATGACACAAAGAATATTTATTAAAATCTAGAACCAGACAAGATTCTTTTGGGGGGGGAGGGGGATGGCTGCTACTTAATTTTTAAAAATAATTTATTAATTTTAAATAATACATCTTAATTATAATCCCCTCACTTTTATCCTTCCATTCCCTGCTCCCTCCCTCTTTTACCCGATTCACCTCCCTTATGTCTGTGACAGAAGAGGACCTCTTCCCTACCATATGATCAGGTCTCATCCCGATACCCTGCTTCCCCTTCCTCTGAGTGCCACCAGGCCTCCCCAGAGTTCATGTCAGAGTCCTTCCCCACTCTCCCCACAATTGTGGATAATGAGTTGTCCATTGGCTAGATCTGAACAGGAGGTCTAGGTTTACTGCATGCACTGTCCTTGGTTGGTACAACAGTTTGTGCAGGCGACCCTTGTCCAGATCCACCATGCTTGATGGTCTTTTTGTGGGGTCCTGAACCCTCTGGGTCCTTCTATCTCCCCATCCTTCCATACCATTCTCACCTGGAGTCCAATATCAAGTCCCAGCATCTGTTCTGATCCCCACTGAGGGAAGACTCTCAAAGGACATCCATGTTAGGCTAATATCCAATTATAAGTGAGTATATACCATTTGAGTCTTTCTGCTTCTGGGTTAACTCACTCATTATGATCATTTCTAGCTCAATCCATTTGTCCAAAACTTCGGAATTTCCTTGTTTTTAATAGTTGAGTAGTATTCCATAGTGTATATGTACCAGAGTTTCTTTATTCATTCTTCAACTGAGGGACATCTAGATTGTTTCCATGTTCTGGCTATTATGAATAAAGCTGCTATGAACATAGTTGAGCATATGTCCTTGCTGTGTTGTGGAGCTTCTTTTGGGTATATGCGAAGGAGTGGAATAGCTGGTTCTTGAGGTAGCCCTAGTCCCAATTTTCTGAGAAAGATCCAGATTGATTTCCAAAGTGGTTGTACAAGTTTGCACTCCCATCAGCAATGAAGACGTGTTCCCCTTTCTCCACATCCTCGCCATCATGTGTTTTTTATCTTAGTCATTCTGATGGGTGTAAGATGGAATTTCAGAGTCGTTTTGATTTGCATATCTCTGATGACTACAGACGTTGAACATTTCTTTAAGTGTTTCTCGGCCATTCCGCATGCATTCTTGTTTTTCAAAATCCATCTCCCCACCACATCTTTTTCTCCAGCAGGATACTCCAGTACTTTATTGAGGTGGAGTAAGTGAATATTCTTGTTCAATCAGTTGCTTAGGAAATAAAGGACCTGACCTCAGTTACACACAGGTACAGGACAGCGTCTGAGCTCACTAGGGAATCCACTAGTGGGCCCTCTGCATTTGATAAACACACTGATCAAGGCTCAAGGAAGGCTCCTTTTATCCTTGCTCTTTATTTAAAGAGAAGTGTCATTAAGTTCCTATGGACAGTTGAATGACACCCTACATTATAAGGTTCTCTTATCCAGCCTTGATGAGATGGTATGAGCCTGGTTCTATTGTGGCTTCTTATGTAGTGTGTGGTTGATATCCCTAGGACGCCTGCTCTTTTCTGATTGGAAGTGGAGGTGGGGTAGGGGCGGATCTAGGGGAAAGGTGAGATGGGGGGTTATGATTACAGGGAAGGGGCAACTGTGGCCAGGCTGTAATATATTAGAGAATAATAACAAATAATATAAACAATTTTAAAAGGCAGATACTCTGTGGTGAAAGGTGAGATGTTTAATAAACAAACTTGCCAGAACCTTCTCTCATGCATGCAATCAAAGTTTGATGACACCATTTCGCTAATACCAAGAGATCTGAGTATTGTTCTGCTTTTGCTTATTTCAACTTGCAGTTTCAAAGACATCTTCAAAATGTGAGTCACTTGAACAAGTCACTACTGGGAGCTGAAAACATTGCAAAGTATTAATGTTGCTCCTCCATATAGATTAATATAGATTACATACTGTCCAACATGATACTCATTAGACAAAGCACAGACCTGCAAAACCAACAGAGACTTTGTATAAAACATCAACAATGCTTTACACGGATTACATGCTTATATGGCCTTATCTTAGGTATGATGGATAAAATTAAGTACATTAATATTAATTCCATCTTTTATTTTTGCTGCTTTGAATTGTGAAGAAAAAAAGGTCCAAATTCAGTATGTGTCACCTATTTTTATTAGAGGGTGCTTTCTACATTCGGTATGAGGTTGATACCAAATGTTCACAGAGACACCTGATAGAGAGCAAATAGTGGATGTGTGGTTTACTTCAAACATAAAAAGTTAGCTAAAAGACCACCAAGGCCAAGGTTATAAATTATCACTCAGTGTGTGCCTAGCATATATATGTAGAAGCACATATATGTGGCTCAGTGTAGAAGCCACACTCTAAACTCAAAATTTGCTGAGAAAGGTGATAATTGGACAGTTTGCTCTGTCTTATAAAGGATTTGTGGAATCTCTGAATTCTGTGTTAAAAATTGAACCAAACTATTGTCCTGCAAATGTTTTCCTCCAAGAAATCCTAAATTACTAATACTATGTCATAAGGACACAATTCTCCTTTGCCCAGTTCTGTGATAGATCTGAGACTCTTATGGGATGTGTTTAAGTGTAGAATTGACCCTTTAAAATAAAGTAAAGGTGTTTTATTGGTGTATTGGGAATTTCAAGTTTAATATTTCTCAATCTTGAAAATGTTTTGAGTCTGCAGTTAGTAAACACACAGTGCTCAAAACATTTTTTTTCAGGCTGGAGAGATGGTTCAGCTCTTCAGAGGTCCTGAGTTCAATTCCCAGCAACCACATGGTGGCTCATAACCATGTATACAGGGATCTGATGCCCTCTTCTGGCATGCATATTTCTCAATCTTGAAAATGTTTTGAGTCTGCAGTTAGTAAACACACAGTGCTCAAAACATTTTTTTTTAAGGCTGGAGAGATGGTTCAGCTCTTCAGAGGTCCTGAGTTCAATTCCCAGCAACCACATGGTGGCTCATAACCATGTATACTGGGATCCGATGCCCTCTTCTGGCATGCATATATAGCACTCATATTCAAAAAATAAATAAACAAATATTTTAAAAAACAAGTTTTTTCAAGTTAACTATTATAAAAATCAAGGAAGAGGTATACAGTGAATTTCATTTAGCAGACTGTAATCTCGGTTTATAACATGTATGAAGTCATACTACTTGTAAACTTACATTTGTAGGTCTCCAGCCCACAGATAGCAGCTGTACTCTCTATGCTGAAATATGCTTAGAAAGGTAAAGGACATGTGTTTTTCACTGGTCATTTGAAGACATTAGAGTGGCAAAGTACACTTCCATAAAAGGAAGGACTATAATTCATCAAACATAAACATGTGCCATGAGCATGTTAACACTTTAATAAGGGGTTGAGCCAAAGGTCATACTGGTTCAACATGCTATGCATAGGACAAAAGTACGTATACTCACACAAAGATAACAGTGCTGAGAGCACTGCTAAATTAAACACCAAACCCTTTAATGTCCTCTAGTACCAAGACTGTAAAAAGTGACCTTTGGGTTATTTTTTTTTTCTCTCTCTCTTTCTTTCAGACAGAATAATTTGCATCTTAACTGGACAAAAATCATTTGCAGTTTAACAGTTTTCTAAAGGTTAAACCTAATTGTACAGTCTCCAATGTTACTGGTAGCTAATATAAATCAAACCGAACAGGAGTTTCTTTGTGAACTTGATAAGCTTGGAGAAGGATGGGAATACAGTCACCATCTTCCTGCAGCCCCAAGGTGTGGATGCCATTTCTTTGTAAGAGAAAATAAGATGTGGGAAATCCTATCTCAATTTCGAATGAGAAGATGTTCTCGCTGCCTAGAGCATGGATTTCCAGCAAGGACTGTGACAAGGATGGACTTGGAGTCACTCCATGTAGGTAGCCGTCACCTAGCCCCAGCGGTTTAGGGTAAGGCCAGAAACTAAGTCAGGAAGTGCATGTGACAGACACTCAAAGATGGACCACTTTTTTCTCTAAGTCTGGTTAAATTATGGCCACTTATTTATAACCTCTTCTCTACTGGTGTGATATGAAATTAAAACAAGGGTATGCTCCATTTGGAGATGAGCTATTTGTGTTAGGCATGAACATAAGAAGAGCGGAATAGTGACTGTTTAGGACTGTAGATCCTTAAAATCGTAACAGTAATACCTTAAAGGAAGGTGCCTAGGAAAATGAACAAATGTGGAATTATTTAATTTCATTGTTGAGCACCCAATGTGGAAACACCATGCAAGTCCAGCTTAGACAATAACAAGAAATCAAGGGTTATTAATTCTGTGAAATATCCAGGCAAATGTATATTTAAAAAATATTGGGGTAAGACCCTGAAAAAGGTTGGATTTTTTTCCCCTTTGGTCAAGCAACTGAGAGCACAGAATATCTGTGCTTGTTGAATTGTAGACTAGTATTTGGAGAATGAACCCTGCATTCTTGTCCTGTTTATGTCTTAACTCCACCTCTTAGCAGCTATGTCTGCTTATATCTGCCATGTGTCTTCAAACACTTAAAGATGAACACTTCACCTACCTGGGCACATTTGGTCAGTTTTTCTCTAGTTATAAGTTCTGTCTTCCTTTCTGTGGCCACCTTTAAGTTATAAGCATGATGACTTTCAGACTAAATGTCATTTATGATTTGCTCTGAGATTGGAGTAAAAATAGGGAAACCCCGATAACATCACCCCACTTCTCTTGGCAAGCCTTTTGGAAAATATAGTATCCGCGTAGAAGTATTGGCTCCCCTGTGCTTCTGAAATGCTACTATCGCACAGAGTCCTCAGGCAAGTAGTGGCAAAACAGGACTCAGCCTGGGATAGTGCCAGCTCTGGACCAATAGTTGCATTCCATTCTCTTTTGTAACTAGTTCCTTGCAGCAAGTCACCCTACAGTTTGAAGTACCTTACTTCTGTTGTTCAGACTATACACAGCAGCTTCCATTGTTGGTAATATCAGTTGCAACAGCATTGTTACATGCCACAGAAACACTTACTAAGGAGTGGGACATCTCTCAGCATAACTTTTCTACGCTGCTTTTTGCAGTCTGTTCCACACGCCTTGCCTTTAGCTTAGAAGTGCATACAGTGGGTGATTAATATTTATGTGAGCTGATGCTTCATTTACCTCTCCTCTGGGTTTATCTTCATCTCTAATCAATGACCTAATGGGAGAAGAGATTTGGTTCATTTGAAATATCTATGATTCCTAGCATTTTGGAGTACAGGCTCTTGGACTATTAGAAAAATGTAGAATCAATAATAGGAGAGTCCTTCTGTGCTTCGAGGCAAGCTTGTCTAGAGATACTGTGTGATTTACCTTTAACACATTATCTTTTCACCTCCTTATTGATTAGTCATGACTTACAACTGTTTGAAGGAGAAAATATATACTCCACAGACAGCGTTGTTTCACACTGAAGTAAAGGTAGTTTGTTTCTAATAGCTGGTCTACCTGGGCAAGAGACACATGCATCAATACACTGAATATTTATAACAATACATTCATAGAAGAAATTGTGATTTTGTAATGGCTTAGGACTGAAGAACAGTTCAAAGAGTGTCCCAGAAAAATCAGTATTGAGTAGAGGGAGTATATTTGTCATAGCAATTAATTTAATTAACATTTGTGATTGTGGTGATCAGTTTATTTGTTAAATTTTCTTGGATTCCCATTATTGTCTTTCTTTAAGGGTTTAATTGTGTCTTTAAATCGTCACGTCCATCATTCTTCACTGCATTTCTGTGTTAGGCTCTGGAGAGCACATTTGTTGAACTTGTCACCTTCAATGCTGGCTTGTGCTTCCAGACAACAGGCCCCTTGTTATGCAGTTAGACCTATACATAGTTGAGCAATGAGCCTGTTAGCCAGAAGATGTCCGTACTTTGAACAGTTCTTTTTAAAAAACATTCTTAGGAAATACGTTTTTGGGTAGGTTTAGCATTGTGTTAACGACCTAGAGCATTTAACAGCACAATACATGAATACAAATAAAGAAGATTTTGTATTCAAGTACAGGATGCAGAATCACTGTCATTGTCACAGTTTCACCTCCTGGGATATCAGATTAGTATATACTTGAGGTAGTCTATTTCTGAAAGCTGAAGAAAGAAAAATACATGTAGCTCCTGGGATGTAATTTTGACTCACTGACAGGGAGAGAGGGGAAAATAACAGCACTAGTTCTAAAATCAGAGCATTTGAATTTGAACTAAAACTCTTGATCCCCCCATCTCTCCTCTCCCTCCCACACTGCTTTCCTCTTCTCCCCTCCTTTTGCCTCCTCGCTCATTCTCATATTCATCTTTGTTCTAATAAATCTAATAGTTACACACACACACACACACACACACACACACACACACACACAGAAGCCACAGAAAAGAATCAGGGGAAGCAAACTGTAGAATGTGGGTCAAATGGACTCTGTTATTGATTTCAGTAAGAAAGTGTTATCAGAACATAGTCACATCCATTTACATACTAAACTCTGGCTGTCTCAGCTGCTTCTAAAGGTGTTTAGCCATTGAGACAGAAACCATAACGCTACATAATCTATGGTAATTAGCACCTGGCACTTTACAGTAAACATTTGCTGACCTCCGGAATAGATTGTGCTAGAAACTATAGATGTATTTCTCCATTTTTCTTGAAATACACAAAAGAGTATCTAATATGCAGGTCTTGCCTTGCAGCTTTAACATAAAAGGAACTAGAGCATCCTGTGAAAAATGCCCGTTTTCAGGACTAGGATAAAAACTGTATAGAATTCACCTGTGGACTCCTGTCAGAAAGTAAAGAGCATTCCACAAAACAAGAGGCAAAAATATATGTATATGTAAATATAGGCATAGCAAGCAGAAAAAAGAGACAGATTATAATCTTCCCAGTGGCCAAAGATGGACCAAGCTGACAAAGGTAAAAAATATATAAGCACATAGATATTGAGCTCTAACTGAAAATATAAATACATCTTCATGAATCCATAGTAAAGAAATGAGTGAATAAAGAAATAATGAGGATTCCAGGCATAGTTCATTGCAGAAATCTGAAATTATTTATACAACCCATCTAACTTCTGGAAAGGGAATTACAGCTGTCTACTTCTTGGTTCTGAACTGTGCATGGTCATTTACTTAGGATGGGTAAAGCAGGACGGAAACAGTAGTAACTTTGTGGTTGAAGTATTCAACAGACACTACCTCAGCCAAGTAGTTAATGTTAATGTCAACAAAAATTGGGCTGACAACACCTGCCCTTGAAATGATGTGATGAGATAGCTACTTTGCATTTATAGTCTTTCTCCACAAAATATATAATTCGGGCCTATTCAAGAAACGTGTTGGACAAATCTAAATTGAGAAACAGTTTGCGAAATACCTGACTACTACTGTTAGAGTTTGAATACGCCATGTCTGGCCTGTGGCACTATCAGGAGATAGGGCCTCAACAAAAGATACAGGTCTCTGAGGGCATTTGTCTGAAAGATATTTTCTCCATGGATATTTTCCTCATTCTTTTGCTTTATCCTTTCTGGTTGTCACCAAGTGGGTGATTTACTACCTTATCCTTTGTCCTCATGCTTCTGACCCACTATGCTTGAGAGCAGTGTAACCATCTAACGATGGATGAAATCCTTGGAACTGTGAACCACAAAAATAAATAAAGAAATAAAATAATAAAATAAAAATAAATAAATAAATAAAAATACCTATTCCCTTTTATTTTTTTCCTCCTCCATTTGGTATTTTTTTAATGGAAAGCTAACAACATAAGTACTCCTTGAAACTATCAAAGTCAGGCTGGAGAGGTGGCTCAGCGGTTAAGAACACCAGCTGCTGTTCTTCCAGAGGTCCTGAGTACAATTCCCAGAGACCACATGGTGGCTCACAACCATCTATAATGAAATCGGGTGCCCTCTTCTGGCAGGAAGGCACACATGGAGGTAGAACATTGAATACCTAATAAATAAATACATCTTAAAAGAAAAAAAGCTATCAAAGCCATTCAAAACTTGCCAAGGCATCTCAAATATAGCATTATGGATTACATGGATGGAATAGTTTTATTTTGAGTAATTAGAAGACTAGTTTGAAAACTGGCTGTCTTTGGCACCTGGGTTCTCTGATGTCAGGATATTTTTTTAATATTGTAAGTAAAAGACTTAATGCTGTTAATTAATGTGACTTTCAAGGTGGTTCTACAGACATAGATTTTTCAAAACCCTACTTTATTTAGGGTTCTTAAGTGTGTCTACCTCCATTCCAACCCACCGTCTACAAGTAGAGGAAAAAGAAAGTTAATAGGAACAGGGGTTTGTGGACCTGTTTAGAAGTAGTTCTTTGGAGTGTTTTGACTCTAGTTGTCACGATAGCAGCAGTTCATTCAAACAGCAAACAGCAACAGGAAGCAGCAGCAGCACCCCAAGCACAATCCAGCAAACACTGCAAGTCTCTGCCAAATCAGCACCAGTCAGAGGAAGCAGCCAGACCCAAGTACCCGTGAAAAGATGTAAACTGTTACAAGGCATAGCCATTCAAAAGCATTGTCTCACTGCCCTACCCACGGAATTCTATTTATCTCTTCTCAGAGTCCACACAAGAATGTTCTGCGGCTGGCGAAAACCATGCTCCTCTCACAGGACAGCTTCCAGAAGAATGACACTTGCCCTCTTAAGGCACTGTGTTCTGATAACAAAGGTCACAAGGCTGTCTTCAGGGATGGGAAAACACTTCTGCACCCCATATTTGGGGCCAAAATAAAAAACACATTAATATGACACAACTGAGTCTTCGAAGAAACCAGGAACTTCCACTTCACTGTCCTACCATTCTGGAGAAAGTATTTGATAGTATAGATTTTAGCTTAACTATCTATGTTTGTTTCGAACCAAAGTGCAAGACAGTGATGTTATACAACTCTAACCCAAATGAAAGCATCCTGGTGATCTTTCTGCAATAGAAACCGATGCTTCATGGGAGCTGTGTCAGCTTCCATTGCCAAAGAAGAGCTAGGGAGAATTAATCCAACCTGATTTCTCAGGTGGAAATCATAGAAGACTTCTTATCTACAATATAGTAGAGGGATCTTAGTAAACAAATTTTATATAATGATATCATTACAGCATTTTGTCTTGTTAATTCTAACAAGTGCATCATATAAATTATAAAATGCTAAGAGATGGCTCAGCCGTTAAAGGCTAGGCTCACAACCACAAATATAAGAAAAAGTAAATATGAGGTAGATGTAAATTCTATTATTTATGTAATCTAGAATTTGTAATCAGTAAATGCCTTTTTAAATTAAAGGCTTATTTTAAGGTTAAGCAGAAAACTCCTGAAATGTATTTTCCACAGACAGCTGTATATTTCATATTTTGAGGTAAAATGTTATTACTTTAATAAAGCAAGATGAAATGGATGAAAAGTTAGAAAACATTTCACTTGAAAACTTCTGCCATCTTCCAATTTATCAGTAACGGGCTCTTATCCTAAAAATGCAAGAAAAATGAGGAACTCTATTTAAGGAAAAGACAAAAATAGTGGGAAATAACAGCCACGGCTCTGGATAAGTTAAAGTCATTCAGAAGCTCTACATAATAGTATAAAAAGAGAAAAGGAAGCCGAGCAGTGTTGGCGCACGCCTTTAATCCCAGCACTTGGGAGGCAGAGGCAGGTGGATTCGCTGTGAGTTCGAGGCCAGCCTGGTCTATAAAAGCAAGACTGGGAAAGCCAGGACTGTTACACAGAGAAACCCTGTCTCGAAAAACCTAAAGAGAGAGAGAGAGATAGAGAGAGAGAGAGAGAGAGAGAGAGAGAGAGAGAGAGAGAGAGAGAGAGAGAGAGAGAGAGGGGTGAAGGATGAAATATACAGGGGAAATAAAAAAATGAAGTATTAAATAAAAAAAAAAAAAAAAAAAAAAAAAAAAAAAAAAAAAAAAAAAGGTTAGCACCACTTGTAGGAAATTATAGTAAGCAAAAGAATGAAGGGACAGTTCATTTGGAGATTTGGAGAGAAATCAGCATAAGAAAGAGAAGATTCTGGTGTTTGAAGGAAAAAAAAAGCATTTTGAAGCAGAGTATATTTCCTAGGAAATAGTTTCTGCATGGGAGATAATGGGTGGCGTATAAAACAAGGACATGTCTATGCCAAGAATAAATCTAAAATTGACACGCAGTTTATCCTAAGCACTGCTAAAGTTTGAAGGTTTTAAAAAGTTAAGTAAAGTCATACAAAGCTGCCATCTACAAGGACAGATATATGAAGTGCAAATTCTAAGCTGATTAAACCCACTGGCAATCTGTCTGAAATGGAAACTGATACTGTTTGCAGGCTGCATCAAGTTCTGTTAGGACAGGGTATCATTGGCACCCTGGTCCTCTACTGTCAGATATGAAGAGGTGGATTCTCATTCAGTCCTCAGGAAATCCCATTTTCAGTCAATAGAAACATAAGTAAGCAATTCAAACACTTAGGAACCTAATGGTATGCCACCAAATGACACATTATTATGAATATAGTTAACCAAAGATCAACACTTTCAAACCTTCCCCCGCATAATAGAACAGAATCAAAAGTCACCCTGACTTTGATGCAAAAATACATTCTATGAACACTGCTAATGTTCACATAGCTCATGATTTTTTTTAAAAAGCGATTTCACTTAAGTATTCTATAATATTGTTAGATCTGAAATAAATGTTAAGAAGAAAAGCTTCACTAGGTTTTTTTCCTGGTGTTATACATTGACAAATGAACAGAAAATTGTTTCAATATGTAATCATACTGTAATTGGCAAAATAATTCTCAAAATGAGATTACGTTGATTAACACAAATTGAATACACAAATTCAACATGTGTGCTTCTGCCCAATGCCATTGTTTAAAGTAAGCAACAAAAAGAACCTTTCCTGATATTTCTGTCAACAGAGAGGAAAACACCAATGGAGAACTACGCCAATAGATGGGTGCCATTGATTGATTACGCTTGTCACAGGATAGCTTGGACACAGTTCAATTAACAATACCCTGCTTTGCAAATGTTCATTGATCTCTGCATTTACATCAGACATTGTTCAAATGCCTGGGGGTCAGAACTGTCATGAAAATATGTCTGTGCCCTCACAGAATAGTCTGATATACTAGATTGACTTTCATTTAAATAATCATGTAAATCAAGGTGAGACGGCTTAAATTATAATCTAGAAAAGGCTGACCGATGCTTACCTTTCTCTTAAGACAAAAAGCAAGACATTGAAAACCTAACATAAGCATAAATGAGCACTTTTGTTCTTTACAAAAGTCCCACAGTCTGCAGTGTGTCTAAATGGTGGAACAGGCTGGTGTAGGGGCCGGTGGGTCATTGAAGGATTCATCTTGGCTGTTTTCTCTGAAGACCCTGAGGAGTGGGTAAATTTGGAGAACATCTAAGGAATAATATGCTCCTAGGGATGGATTGATTATTAGGGAGGGGAAGTAAAAACAAGTAGTTACTCAAGTATTCTGGCTACTGAAACAGAAATGTCTTTTCTATTCTTTGATCTAGACTAGAAAAATCAATAATGATATAGGCTATGACAATGTGGAACAGAACAGATCTATTTTAGAAGGTCAAGATACCACTGAAGCACAAGAGAAGGTATATCAGGATGTCAGAACAAAGCAAAACAAAATGAAACACACAAAAACACTCTGAAATCCTGAACTCAAGAAATAATGAGAACACAAAAAAAAGTTGACTAAATTAACTACTTAAAACCTTGAAAATGAACCTGAATATAACAACTGCATGGAAGGAAAAGATAGCTGAAAGTCAGCAAAAACAATGAGCATTGTGGCACTTCGCCTTACACCCTCTCCATCATTGTCTGCATAATTCCGTAATAGTTCAGACAGTCAGCAAGTTAACAATTACGTCACTGGAACAGCGAGCACAGCAGCAGACAATGAAGAGCAAGCAGATTTGGAGAATTCTAAACACCCCATCCTGGAAATGTATTTCAATTTTATCTTCCTAGCAGCTTCCAATTAAAGTTTAGTCTCGGGCCTTGCCTTTATTTGATATAAACTCAGAATTCTCCCTGTACTGCTCTTACCTTAGGGTATTTGTAGAAAACAGTCAGTGGAAATGGTATTATCTTGCAGGTGGCTGAAGTAATGAAGTCATTTAGAGCTAACAAGAAATTTACAAAAAATGTTAAAAGGGAAAATGGGCAGGAACTACTCACTGGGGAATTTGAAAGAGACACCATATCTCTGGAAGTTTAGATCACACTTGAGTGAAGATTTGTAAATATGCCGGTGACTGACCTCAGGAGGTCCTAGTCTCTCACTTTTCATCCATTCTTATGCTCTGATCAAACAAGGAATAGAGACTTGTGCAGTTTGAAGTGTGCAAGAACACTGAAGGTATACACTACAATGTAAATATAGCAAAGAATTGGCTTATTGGTTTGAGGCCATTAAGGAAATGCCTGTTTAATTATTAGCTAATCACTAAGCTAACTGAGAGGAAAGAGAACAAAGAACACAGACTTTGCCAGACTTAGGTAACAGAGCCACCTGTAGCAATGATTTTTTTAAGTCAACAAATAGCACAAATAAGACCCAAGTTATAAAGTGTTTTTTTAATCTAGAGTTTTACTATATTATATTATTTTGAAAGTCTAGTTTTATTTAAAAAAATGTAAAGTAAAATAACAAAAGAACAGGAATACAGAGGCAATTTATATAAACATACAGTCGATAGAAACTTCCCTGTCATGAACTGGTCTATAAATGTCCCTCAAGAGCTTCTCTACTGCAGGATTGACTGATTGTGCTGTAGGAGGATGTAAAAGCATTAGTAGCTGGGGTAATGAATTCATTGCAGATAATGTGTCCCTGAAGGGTGTAGTTGGAGCTGGGCTATTTCCTCTCTCATTTTTTGTTGCAGGTTACTAGGATGTGAACAGTCTACCCCACCACATATGTCCTCTGAGGTGATTTTTCTGCCTTGCCATCGGCTACAAAACACTAAGGTTTACCATGGGCTGACACCACTTATAAGGTAAGACAAAAATAAATCTTTTACATTTACTCTCTTATTGCTGTGCTATACATGTGTGTGAGTATGCACACATGTGTACTACATGTATGTGGAAGTAAGGGGATGATTGTGAGAAGTTGGTTTTTGATCTCCACCTTGTTTAGGTAAGGTCTCTCTAGTGTCTTCTGCCATGTTGATTTTTGCCTAGCTGGCTTGGGAGCTTTTAAAGAATTGTCCTTTCTCTGCTTCCTATCTGGAATAACAGTCCTGGGAACCACAGGTGTACAGTACCACATGTGGACTTCTATGTGGATTCTACAAATCAAGTTCAGGTCATGAGGCATGTTTGACTAGTACTTACCCCCCCCACACACACACACACCACATCTTTAAATGTATTTTTTGAGCATTTCGCCACAGCAAAAAAACAATTAATGCAAAAAAACTAATATAAAGAAGTAGGGTCATTCATTGCTTTGATTATACCAAGCCATGCAGTTGAAAGCCATTCAAACTGATTTGCAGGAGGAGTTCAGCAAAGAGTGGATAAGAATACTAGGAAATTCCTCGAGACTTTTAAAAAGAGTAGAGCGGCTTAATGGGTGGTTACTGTCCGTGTTCAAACCAGACTGATGGCGAGGATGTAGACAACAAACGCTCTGTTCACAAAGTTTCAGATTGAAATGAGGCCACGCACTGAGCATCCTGGATAGAAGCCCTCTGTGTTACACTCTGGAGCAGAATTGGCAGAGTCTGTTCATGTCCTCAATCTTTAGGGTGTTAAGTTTTAAGGTAACCATTTCATTAATCTGGTGGAAGGTAACTCAGGACAGCACAGTGCTCAAATGTTGCTATGGTTATTGCTTTCAGTTTGACTTAGGGTGAGAATCAAGAGTGAAAATCTGAGTGGAAAATTTTGAGACTCTTTTTTTTCGGCCAGAAGTGGATTCCCTTTAAAGTTGGAGCCAAGGAAGATGTGGTTTCTAAGGATCAGTGCCACTAGAGAGAAGCCAGTTCTGTAACTTAAGCTACTAAGTGACCAAATCAAAACTGGGTACACAGCAAGCAAGCCTGAACATGATGGGGGTCTGGCTTTAAACCTGCCTGAGATCTCGGGGAAGAAAATAGAGTGAAAGAGGGAAGGAGGGTGGAAACAGTAAGATATAAGTGCAGGGATAACAATCAGGATGTAATCTGAATAAATTGTAATAATAATAAATACATAAACCCTGAAAGTAGACAGAAGGCTTGGTAGGTTGTTGACCATTTGGCTAAAATACTCATAGTAGGCTCCCATTTTAGAAAGACCCAGCACTTTTCACCTTGAGGACATCTTTTAAATCAGAAAGACCCCACCTATGACAGGTTCCACGGTGTAAAAATGTAGGCATTTCAGTTTCAGTGTGAGATGAGAACTTCTGGATGCCCTGCTACCATGGTATCAGCCAATGAGGTGTCTCCTCAAGGTTTATTTCTCTACATTCAGCCATTAAGTAACCATGGGGGTCCTGAAACCAGGGTTCAAGCAGACCTGGATGCTGTAGCCATCCCACCAGGAATGAAGAAAATCTAAAGAGATACTTGTGCTCACTCATCTTGATTTTCAGACTTTTGAAATGGTGGGTAGCAAAAAAAAAAAAAAAAAAAAAAAAGTTGAAAATTCCCCAAGAATCTTATGTTAGAAGAAGGAAAAGGCTCAAGTTTGGTGCCAGGCAGAGGAGGAACCTGTCTCCCCCCGGCAGGAGATCTGTCAGACTGCTTTGTAGGACAAACCGAGCAGGAGACAATGATGAGTCAATGAAGATCGACTGCTTATCTGTTAACAGCTATTTAAACCTAAACCTTATTATTTTGTTTTATTTTATTTTTTAATTTGTTCACTTTACATACCAATTGTAGCCCCCTCCATCACCACCTCCTGCTCCCCCTCCCTCCGTCATCCCCCTGTCTCATAGTCCTCAGAAAGGGGGAGCCCTCCTCCCCTAACATCTGCCTCAGCCTATCAAGTCTCATCTGAACTGTCTGTATCTACTTCCTCTGTGGCCTGGCAAGGCCGCCCCACTAGGGGGAGGTGATCGATGAGTGGGCACCAGAATCCATGTCAGAAGTAGCCCCTATTCTCCATATTATGGGACCAGCAAGGAGTCTGTGCTGCCTGTTTATTACATCTGAGCAGAAGGTCTAGGTCCACACTGCGCATGGTCCTTGATGGTTGTATCAGTCTCTGCAGCAGCACCCTGTGCCACCACCAC
Organism: Acomys percivali; assembly: GCA_907169655.1. Taxonomy (NCBI): domain Eukaryota; kingdom Metazoa; phylum Chordata; class Mammalia; order Rodentia; family Muridae; genus Acomys; species Acomys percivali. The sequence goes on from OU015756.1 coordinate 69,929,043, forward strand.
CCCCTGCCCCAGCTGGATTTATTGGCTCCATTAGTCTCCTTGTGGAGCTTCTGTACCCTTCAGGTCCTTTTAGGCCCCAACTCTTCCATAAGACTCCCTGTGCTCCATCCTGAAGTTTGGCTGTGAGTCTCAGCACCTGCTTGGATCCCCTGCTGGGTGGAGTCTTTCAGAGGACTTCTATGGTAGGCTTCCTTCTGTTCCTTCTCCTCAACTGCTCCTATTGTTCATTCTATTTGCCCTTCTGAATGATAATTAAGCAGTCTCCCTAGGGTCTTCATTATTTAGCTTTTTTAGCTCTGTATATTATAATGTGGTTATCTTTATTATGTGACTAATATGCGCTTATGAGTGAGTATATGTGTGTGTCTTTCTGGGTCTGGGTTAACTCACTCAGGATGTTTGTTTCTAGTTCCATCCATTTGCCTGCAAATTTCAAAAGTTCCTTCTTTGTAATAGCTGAGTAGTATTCCGTTGTGTAAATGTACCACAACTTCTTTATCCATGTTTTGGTTGAGGGACATAAAGGTTGTTTCCAGATTCTGGCTATTGTGAATAAAGCTGCCGTGAACATAGTTAAGCAAATGTCCTTGTTGTATGGTAGAGCATCTTTTGAGTATATGCCTAGGAGTGGTATAGCTGGGTCTTGAGGTGGATCTATTCCCAATTTTCTGAGAAAGTGCCAGATTGATTTCCAAAGTATAAACCTTATTTTATAACACCACAAATATTAGGAGAGGAGCCAGTGAGCATCTTTATTCTTCTCAATATGGCTACAAAGAACACATCTCCTTTTTTCTGCTCTTTAGCATTACTTTTCATTGTAACTGGCACACTGGGGATGGGAGGCTGAGCCTAGCTGAATAGGGATGCCAAAACCCAGCTATGACCCCAACATCTCCATCACAACATTGCTCAAGTTGATGACAAGCATTGGCATTGCTCATATGATAATGGTTTTGTTAACATGAAACATGGAAGAATTACAACGTCATACAAGCTTCCAATATTTCAAAGGAAAACAAGGAAGAAGAAGAAACAGTTTAGGGCTAAATCAGAGGCCCTGAGAAGTGCGCTGAGTGGACAGTGTGTGAAACTGGAAGAGTGAAGTCAAAGTTAAGAGTGGCAACTCCATGAAATTGGACAGGCCAGTCACACTGAAATCTTGCCAATGCATGCTACAAGTGGCTGACAATGTCCACCAGTAAGGCCGTGAAGGCAGGACTATCCAAAGTCTTCATGTGGCACTTTAAACATACTAATAATGAACTCAGAATCACTGATAATGCACTAGTGTCACATTAAGGAAAGAAATCAAAGTACTTCCTCTTTCTGTTATTTAACAAAGAAGGAGCCCAGGTTTATGTTGTCTAGTTCACTCTACCTCTGTCTTCACCCTCTATGTCTGCCCATGGTATGAGTCTAAACCTGTGCCAGCCTGAAAACTATCATGTGAATCTACCCCTGTTCCTATCTCTGTGTTTGTGCCTGTTACTATTTGTCTGGACATCTATGTCTCTAGCAAAATTCTCTCTCTTTTATTAATCAGCACATTTTTAAAAAATCAAAGGATATTTCACAGAATTTTACGAGGGATTAAGTCAATGACTCCAACTGACCCCCACTGACTGCAACTGACCCAGGTATCAAACAGTACTACAAGTGTCAATATTTATCCATCAATATCTATATATTGTATTTACTATTTATGGTGGACATTTGTTTTATGAGATTGCTTTCAAGTTATATTTGTTGTTTTCAGCAAATGGTTGTCATACACACAGGGGCATAGAAAAGTGCATTATTTTTTAAAGATTTATTTTATTTATTATTATGTATATAGTGCTCTGTCTGCGCATACACCTGCAGGCCAGAAAAGGGCACTAGATCACATTAGAGATGGTTGTGAGAATTGAACCATGTGGTTACTGGGAAGTGAACTCAGGACCTTTTGAGGAGCAGCCAGTACCCTTAACCTCTGAGCCATCATCTCTCCAGCCTGAAAAGAGCATAATTTAACATTGCATCTATGCACCAGTTTAGGTTATAAATGTTGGTTACTTGGAAAATCCTAGACAAGTAAGACTGGTTGTCACATTGTTCTTTTTAAGGCGGGTTAAATGAATATCCTAGGTGTAAAATAAGATATCATTCAAGCTGTAATTGACTTCAAGTTATATTATTTACTCTAGCTGCAAGGTCATTAAAAAGTCACAACTTTGGAACTCCCGTGATATTGTAACTAATCTTAATGACAGAAAGGGAGTTGAGTTTGCTATTGATACTTTGGGGTCTTGTTTGATCAAATTTCTCCAGGCTGCCCCTGCTATCCCTCTTTTTTCTTTTAAGTAGGGATGTTTACTTTGCACAATGATATATTAAAGTGTTATTCTGTTTTTTTGATTTTATGAGACCTCATGGATAAGATTGCCTTGTGTCCCAGAGGAGAGGTTGCACTTGGATTTAGGAACAAGGCTAGGCCTATCATAATGATAAGAGATCTTGAAGCTGGACTGGGTGCACTTTTGCACTAGGAGATAAGCATGGCCCTCAGGGGCCAATGATAGAGTGCTACTGTTTAGATTTAAATGTCTCCAAAAGCTCATGTGTTGAAGGGTTGTTTCCCATGAAACGGAACTCCTGAAAGGCAGTTGGAAATTTTAAAGGTGAGCAACTCACTGTGAAGAGCTGCGACTAGGCATGCCCTCAAAGATTACATAAGACACCAATCTCTTATTTTTCCCTCTCTCTGCATTCTGTAAGGTGGAGAGTCTCCTTTAACATTGTTCTCATAACAGCAGGCAGTTGTGCCAAGTAGAAATGGAGACCTCTGAAGCCAGAAGGCAAAATAAACATTTTCTTCTTTTGTAGTTTACATTTTTTTGAGATTATAAGATATTTACAATATTTGTCCCTTCTCTTTCTTCCCCCCAAAACCTCCAATATACTTGTCTTTTTTCTCTTTCATATACAAGGTATCTTTTTATTAATTGTTGCATACAGGTAGATATAGATATATCCTTTTCAGTCTATAAAATGTACGGCAGATAAATATGTGCCAATCAAATGAGGCCAGGAAGCAATCAGCCATTGCCATCCTGAATTCTGACCAAAAAGAAAAAAGAAAAAGAAAAAAAAAAAAAAAGGACTACAACTAGTCAAAAGAGATAAAGAAGGGCACTTCACTCTAATCAGGAAAACAGTTAACCAAAGAGACGTTACTATCCTAAATCCATATGTGCCAAACTCTGGGGTGGGCAATTTCATAAATTAATATCTACTACCAGGTTTAAAGACACCAGTTAACATCAACCCATTACTAGTAGGTGCTTTCAGTATCCCATTTTCTTTAAACATCACCTGGACAGAAAAAAAAAAAAAAAAAGAGAGAGAGAAAAACATCAGAATAAATTGACATCATACATCAAATGGACTTAACGAGTAATTACAAAAAAATACATTTACTTCTTAAAATTGATTTGTATCAGGGATTTTGTTAAGTAACAGAGAACAAATTAACACAGTCCCTAGAGAAGTCTTCTTAAATAAATTATTATAGTAATATGCCAATGGCCCAAAGAAACTATGTTTGAATAACTGAAAGAAAATATATGGACACTTTAACCAATGGAATATCAACAAAACTTAAAAATTATTTAAAAGAATGAAATTCTGGAGTTGGAAATTACAATATCTTCACTCTCCAACTTTCAACAATGGATACAGTAACTGGCAAGGGGGAAGGCAAAAACACAAGTTCAAATAGTAAAAGGAACACTTTTAAAAACAAGATAGACATAGAAGCTTCCAAACAAGACAGAAAATAACCACAAAATATCAGAGTTAAGGGACACTATGGACTACTTCACAAACTCATAGAGGAATGCACATTTATTCCAAGTAAAAAGCAAACTCCTTCAGTATAGATTATATGTTAGGCTATCAAATAATTCTCTTTATATTTTGGAGACAGAAATCATACAAATTTTATATATCCACTTCAACATAACTGAAAAGCAAGAGAAAAGAAGACACCAGACAAATTAGGAAATTTACAATTAGAAAGATGTTAAATGGGACACCCGTCAACAACCATTCACACAAAAGAAATCCCAAACAAAATTATTTTGAGACAACAGAAACAAAAACCACAATATACTGAAACTTATGAGATTCAGACAACATGCTGGTTGGTACTATGCTTGTATTTCCAAAATCTATATTTGAAAAGAACAAAAGCCTCAAGAGAATAGCCTATCTTTTTACCATTAGAAACAACATAGAAAGTTAAAGGCAAAATAACAATAAAACAGTACATGAAAGAAATTAGAGTTGAAACTAGGAATAGAAAAGCAATACTCTGAAGCAGTAAATGAAACAGTTTTTTGAAAAGATCAAGACAATATTGGAGACTTTAGCTAGACTCACCAGAATACTAGGACGAGTGAAATGGCTGAAATCAGAATTAACAAAAAAACATCCTGCTACCTACATCTCAAAAATAAAAATGAATAAGTAACAAATACTTAAGTATTGAGATATTACAATAAACAACATAGCTGCAATTAAAAAATCCTAATGATGCACAAATTATTGAAAGTGAATAAATAAAAAATAAAAACTTGAAGGGACATGTAATAAAGCAAATATATATATATATATATATATATTTATATGGATTGCCCATAAGATTCATTTACACTAATAAAGATCTACCAAGTGCGCCCAATGTCTTGACATTGCGACATGTCCCAGTTTTGTTGCCATTGCTGTGATAAAATACCCTGAGGGAGAAAATTTAAGATAGAAAGAGTTTCTTTATTAACTTTACACCCCCAGGTAGAGGTCTATAATTAAAAGAAAGTTGGGAATGAACTCTCAGCAGGTAGTCACATACACACACAAAAGCAAGGAGAGAATGAAGTCAGATCACTTCCTCCAGTCTTGTAGCATGCTGGATCCAGTCCCAGAGAAGGATGCTCACACTTAGGCTGAGGCTTTCCATATCAATTAGCATCATAAAGATAATCAGCCATTCCCATAGGTCAACTCAATCAACAATCCTTCCTCAAGACTCACTTCATAGGGGATTCTAGGCTGTGTCAAGAAGATAATTAAAACTAAGATCAAACAACATGATTCTGTTATGCATAGCTCTGTTAAGTTACACTGATAGCTATGCTGGGACACATATAGGCGGCCACAGATTATAGTTGGGACATACCTGGTGAAGCCAGACAACTTTATTTATGAACTATAAATGCAAAGACATACACCACAATGAATCATAAAGCTCTCCATTACTGAGTAACAATATTCCCCAAATTACTCCACATACTCAATGAAACCCCTCTCATTATTATAGTTGCCTTCCTTGAAGAATTTAACAAATTGTCCTAACATTCATATTGAAGTACAGGAGGTACAGAAACGTGGAGAACAATCTTGGAAAAGAATGAAGCTGGAAAACACTACAGTTTCTGACTTCAGAATTTACTGCAGTACTGTTGTAAGCAAGTAGTGGGATGCTTTTCATAAAACAGAAATACAAAGAAGTGAAGTAAAAAGTCCAAGAGGAAAAAAAAGAAACTTTGGATTTATGTTCAATTTATTTTCAACAAGAGTGCTAGGACAATTCAATGGAAAGAAATTTCTTCTGAACAAATAGTGCTTGAAAACTCACTGTCCAAGATTTCTGTCTACCACAGTGACAACATCAAAAGTGGGTTACTATGTGCAGATATTGGAGTCCTGTATGTTGCAGGAGAGATAATAAAGCCACTCTGAAATAGTTTTTCAATTCTTCAAAATACTTGGCATAGAAGTCATATTGAAAAAAAATTAATATAAAATAATCTCCTCCACACACCTCATATCACACGTAAGTGTTCTTAAACTATTGCCTCAATGTAACAACTGAACTTATAAATCTCTGAGAGGAATATCCAGGAGTAAGTCTTTTTGACCCCAGGTTAGGCAATAGTCTTTTATATGTAATATCAAAACCATAAACAAGAAAAGAAGAGAACATAAGGAATCAGTATATGCTCAGGACACCCCAAGTTCTCAGCACAAAGGATAATTATTTGCCACAGAGGGACATAGGACAGGGAATAAAAGTCAAAGACTTTTATTTATAAAGGATGAGGGAGAAGGGGAAGGGAACAAGGGAAAGGGGACAGGAGTATTTGTCCCAGAGACACAAAAGACTGATGTGTCCCATATAAAAATGGTGGCTTATAAAGATAAAAGGGGAAACCCCATGTTAGGATGAGGTATTTCATTTTAATTAGGCATGCTAAGTAGGTGAGCCAAAGGGGGGCATTTGATTGCTGGATTTTAGTACGTTGATAGCAAGACCTTAGTAATCACTTGCAAAAGGAGGAAGTGGCCAAATAAGGGGATAGACTTTGGTGGCCAGCTTTAGGAATGTAACCTAATGGGATTCAGTATGGCAGAGGGAATGGGGGAGAAGGGCATGGCCTGCCAGGGCCATGTTTACTATGTTCAGGCTGGCTAGAGTCCCTTCAGGAAAAAGAAGAGCAAACTTAACTACATCAAAATAGAAACACAATTGTTCACAAGAATATAAAAAGAGAATTCATTCAAATGGGGAAAAAAGTGTTTGAAAATATATAAATTATACTCAGCTATGTAAAGAAACCCTTATAAACAACAAAAGATGAGATTCAAATTAGAAGGTTGATCAATAAACACTTGATCAATAAACACTTGAAATGATGCTCAAATCACTACTTACTAAAAAGTGCAATTGAAAGAGACAATGTAGTACCACATCCAGCACAAGTCAGTGGATAAAATAAATGTCAGCACTAACCAGTGTTGGCTAGGAGGTAGAAAAACTGGAATTTTCATATACTGTTGATCAGATATAAACTGAAACAGTAGATAATTACTCAAATTATGTGTTACAACGAAATGATTTTACTCTCAGTTTTATGCTCAAGGGAAATAAAGACATATCCACATAACATTCATACATGGATAGTAATCTAAACATTTTTATGATGAAAAAGATGCAGGAAGGAACCCAAATATCCATCAATTGAATGGCCAATTGAAATAAAGACATAAAGGAATGTGTTTTGGTCGAACAAAAAGACAACAAGGTCATTTTAAATACTATGACATCATAGTATATTTAAAATACTATGACAATAAGTGAAAGAAGGTTTTAAAATATACATATTTTAGACCTGTATACATATTAACTGTTCAGAATAGCGAAGCTAGATAGATAGATTGGTTAAGGGCCAGGGTCTGATGGAATAAGAAATGAGTGCTATTTGAAATGAGCTCTCCATTGGAGAAGATGAAACATTTAAAGTTAGATACAGAAAACATCCTACAATTTTATTGGTATACTTAATATTTGACATAGTTCTCTTCAAATAAGCAAATTTGGATTCATAATAATTATCAATAATCACCATAAAATATAAGAAATCATAGTAAACTTCAGTGCATTGGGCTCATAAATCATGGTGATTTGGGATACAAGTTAAAATGTTTTTCTGTCAGTTTTCAAATGTTATTAACTAGAAAATTTCACAATAATGTTACAAGGTACAATTTTTAAAAGATTAATAAAAATAAAATAGCAAAGATAAAGAGCCTAGAGACTGTAAAGGGAAATGGCTACAAACAAACTTCTTTGAGTTACTGTATCCATGGCATGGTTTTCACTGGCTTACAGCTATCACTTTAGAGAACAAAAATACGTCAAAAGTTTCTTTGAAACCAGACAAGAAATATTACTAAGATAAAAGGAGCCAGCTAAGATGAAAGCTTATGGTCCTTTGCTATTTTCCAAACTTCTCAAACTTTTCAAAGGCATTTGGAAAGCAGAACAAAGCTTCAAGACAGAGCAAAAACTAAAGGGAACCATTAGCTGCAATAGAAATTGCCAAAAATAAAGTTGAAGTAATGTGTGAGGCCTTGGGTCTATCCTCTGAGAACTCTTGAAGATTTTTTATGGGAGCCTAAATAGAGGCACAACATCACTTCTCTTCATGTGTGTGGTATATTCGGACCACTGTTTGGTTCTTGGAGTTATTACATATACATGTGAGAAATGCTAAAGAAAATACTTGCATTAATTTTTACAAGAAATACTACCCAGATCTAGCCAATGGTCAGAACAGTCTCCACACTTGAGTGGAGAGTGGGATATGACTTTCTCACGTACTTTGGTGCCTCACATTTGACTATGTCCCTTGGAGGGGGAGACCTGGTGGCACTCAGAGGAATGACAGCAGGTCACCGAGAAGAGACTTGATACCCTATGAGCATATACAGGGGGAGGTAATCCCTCTCAGGAACAGACATAAGGGAGGGTAATAAGGGGAAAATGGGAGGGAGGGAAGAATGGGAGGATACAAGGGATGGGATACCCATTGAGATGTAACAAGAATAAATTAATAAAATTTAAAAAAAAACGAAACAGTGGCCTCATTATTTTAGTTATAATAACCTAATTTGCTGAGAGTAGAATTTTAACCAAAGTAGTATTTGCATCAATTAAAAAAACTCTTGGCAAGGCTAGCTTTTGAGCAGTTGACGAGCTTGAACAATCATATTTGAAAACTAACCAAAAAGATACTGCAATAGGGTTAGATGAAGTGGCTTTGAACCCGCTGTTTTGGTAAGGTTGTCATTGTACTGGACCTGGATTCAACTAAGAAACACACCTCTGGATGGGTCTGTAAGCACGTTTCCACAAACGATTTACTGGACCAGGGAAGACTCCCCCATAGCAGGCAGCCCTTTTCATCAACAGACCAGATATGAAGAGGACCAAAGAGAAGGGAGCACGCTTCCCTTTTATCTTCACTTCTTGATGGCAAGCCACTTGCTCTAGTTTTCTTTCAGTTGCTGTGATAATCACCATCACCAAAAGCGACTTAGAGCCCAGCAACAAAGCCAGGGCAGGAGTGGAAACAGGAACCCAGAGCCAGGAACTGGAAAAGACGTCTGGAGGAATGGAGTACGTATGTTTCATATACAGCCCAGCACCACCTGCTCAGGGGCGGCCACTGCCCACAGTGGTCTAACCCACCCTCCTCCATGAATGAGCTGCCAAGAAGATTCCCCCACAGATATGCTCATGGGTCAGCCTGATGGAAATGTTCCCTTTTTCCAGAGGTCTCTCGTTTGTGTCAAATTGAAAAAAACAAAAAACAAAAACAAACAAACAAAAAAACCCAGCAGCCTAAGCTACTTCTTCTGCCACCGCCACCACCATCACTGACCATCAGAGCCCAGCTTCGTCTACCTCGTAAGACAGACTGAAGCCCAGTACCTCTCCAGGAATCTCCAGGTCATTAGTGGCAAATTAGGATTGCAAAGGCTTTCAGCTTCGTCCGCCACTGCTGAGCAAGTAATCTAACCAGTCTGAAAATAGCCACTCTTAGGACCACTCATCCGGCATCCTATAATCCAATCTATCCCTCCTCACCTTTTCACAATACATGTTGTCTGTATCAGTTCTTTTCCTCTAGAGTACCCTCACTAGTACAGCCACCGATAGATTTTTAAACGCAATTTTCTGAAACATGTGATGGGGCAGGATAAGGAAAATAAGATGAGCTTTGGGATGCGCCTCACCGCGGAAACGTGGTTGTGTTCCTTGCTCTCCCACATACTGCTTTTCTTATCTACAAATATAGAATGTTATCTTCCTCGCTGATATGCAAGAATGGTTAAAGAAAACCATACTGTGAGACACTCTTTGGATGACGGGAACACACAGTAAGACCTCCGTCTCCACGGTGCTCTCTATTTCTCTCAATAACGAATCTTATTTTCAAAGATAACAATGTAAACCAGGTTACCAGAGCAACATTGCTGTGACATTTTAAAATGTCCAAATAGTTACTAATGATTTTTTAATACTCTTTAGCCAACATGGGGTCTTGTCTTATTCGTTAATGTGAGTTTAAAAAAAAAAAAAGACTTAAATGTGACACAAAAGATCAGTTTGAGAAACAAGATTTTCATCACTGTGCTCTTTTAAGTAAAGAGGAAAGACTGACCTCAAAGTGATCATGTAACAAACTG
>OU015756.1:69939129-69984730 GCA_907169655.1 Acomys percivali
CGCACAGACAATAAGTCAAAGTCAGAATGCTTTAACTTATGTAACTATGAACTTTCAGAATTAACAAACATTTACAATAATTCAAATCTTTGAACACAAAGAGACTTTCAGCCTGGAGTTGGTGGCATGTTAGGGTACAGTGCCTTTGATGATTATGTCATAATTCATCTTTAAATCACATCATAAAGATGAATATTCCTGAAGAATGGGGAGCTGCACAGTTGAAGTCAAAAGTTCTTTCATTATGTGAAAGAAACCTCCATAATCATCAAGAGACTGGGTCCCCTAGAGTTGGGAAACTACTAAGAAAGAAAAATGGCCTGTCAGGTAATAATTAAAGTTACCCAAAGGCTTGGTAACCATGGTGTCCTGTAACCCATAGCAAGCCACAGAGACATCTCACAGTAGACACCTCCCTTACTTGACAATATTTTTCATGGAACTATCATTTCAACTCCATATGGAAAACGAAAATATGGATGGCATTTTCTTTGTCTTTAAGTCATCTGCAAAGGAGATCAAACTTGAGATACAGATAGTAGGAGCAGGAAAATAAAAGCAATATAAAGATGGAGGAAAGTTGAAAGGCGGGATAATAAATGCCGTAATCCTTATCTCCATTCTTTTCTTCCAAATGACACTGAGTGCAACAATTAACCTGGCGCTCCCCTCCACCCACACTCACGTAGAGTCAGCGTGAGTTCTTCCCATCAGTCATGAGCTACAGTTACAGAAAACTGTTAACTTTCTGATTTGCCATCTCTTCATTCCCCTGATTGGTTGTTACATCAACCAGTGTGAAGGTCCCACTGACACTAGATGTAGATGGACTGTCTCAAGAAGATCTCTAACATTTACATACACCCTACATAAAAATGAAAGCTAGATCCCATACACCTATACTTAAAATATGCCATATATATATGTATATATATATATAATTTATTTATATGTCTGAAAGCTTGAATATATACCAAAACATTGTTATGGGGGACATCTATGGTGAACATGTGAAAAGAATGAGGTATAGAAGTTAAAGGATTCCCACTTGATAATATAATTTCTCTAAGTTCTGAGATGTGCAGCTTCTGCTTTCGCTTGCAATTACAAAATTGGTGTTAATGGTAATTGCGACAACTGATGAATCTTCGTAGTCACACTCCGGTACTCTCGTTCATTTTCCTCCAAACATTTCAACTGAATGAACGTATCGTTATTTTAAAATTCATCTTCATTCTGCAGTGAAAACAAAACTGTCTTCATTCATCTAGAATGAAGCAGCCACTTCATTATTTCCCTAAAGCATCCCTTAATGAATACCTCTATTCCTCATGAAATATTGGCATTTTGTCTCTGTCTTGCCCTCCTATCTCTGCCAGAAATCTTCCATTTCTGGATGGGGATGTAGCTCAAAGGTATATTACTTGTTTGGTTTGTGTAAGGCTCTAGGTTCAATATCTAGCATCACACACACACACACACACACACACACACACACACACACACAGACAAACAGACACAGATACGTACCCACACATGCATACACACAGAGACACACTCACATACATACACAGAGACATGCACACAGATGCAGACACACACAGACACAGACACACACACACACTACCACCACCAGCAGCAGCAGCAACAACAACAACAATAACAGTAATATATCTTTCAATCTTGTTACTTTTTAATTTACAAATGTGTAATACTCAAGCCACTTTGAGACACCACTGGCACCATATTTTAATATACTTGGAGATAAGAGAAAGTAAAAAAATTGTAATGATCTCAAAGAAGAGTAGAGTAATTTCTGGTTATATAGAGAGATATTTTAGGAAAGTGGAAGGGAAATTTTTAGTGTTTGGAATTAAACCCAGGCCCTTCTATGCTCCTGTGTTTTAATAATTTGAGCAGCAGACATCAAAAGTTTAATGTAGTTGGCTCTTTGTAGCTCTGGGCTCTGCATGTGTGGAATTAACAAACCACAGATATAAAAATATGTTTTAGAAATTTAGCCTGTATTGAACACGTTATTATCCCCTAAACACGTGATATAGCAACTATTTACATTGTGGTAGGCATAACCTGGGGACAATTTAAAATTTATGGAATGATATTTGTTGATTTTGATGCCAATTTATACAAGAAATTTAAGCATCTGAAGATGCTTAAGGCTATGCCTTGAGGACAGGAGGAACAACCGTGGGTATTTCCTTATCTTCCATCATGAGCACTGAAGGAAGTGATCCTGGGAATCTTCTAACCAATAAATCAAGCTGTACTTAAATGCAAAGTCTTGTCAGTGTAGTCTGAGAAGGGATCTGTTCTTACCCCGTGTAACTTATTAGAATAGCATCAACTTACACGAATAATTTTGAATCTCTATTATTATATTTGTTAAAAACCTGAAAATGTGTCTTCATAATAAATGCTCACACACTGTATCAAGAGCTTCATATCACTTTGAGGCCTTTCAGAATGAGTTCTCAACTCTACAGAGTAACTCTCAATCCCTGTCCAGCGCCTGCCATCTCTGTCCCTACCAGCTCCATCCAATTTTTTTTAATATTTTGCATTATTTCATGTTTGTTCCAGCTGTGTAGGCTGCTTCAATACTAAAAAATAATAATACATGCCATAGTGTGCTACCTGGGCATTTCTACATTTTCCTTAGTCCCAATGAAATGCTTTGTATCTCTAGCTCCATCTGAAAAGTCTTCTAATTGTGAAGACCTCGTGAGAATGATACCACATAAGGCCTTCCTCGTTCTGTGCGACACTTTGTTCTTCTGCCTTCTGTGCTGTAGCACATGCAATGTCCAACCTGTGTTGTAGACAACTTTGATAATTACAAGCACATGTAGGACAGGGAGGAGCTGTGTTTTACTTATCGTTTTTGTGGAAATACTCATAGAGCAAAGTAGAATAAATGCCTTAAGTAAAGTGAGCAGTTAAGAGATGTTGAGTCAGTTTCCCATGGTAAAAAAATATATTTGAAGTGAAGATAGTAATGCTGTCTTTATTGGTTTGGTACTTCCATTGGGGTTATTGGTTTGGGATACTTTTTTCATGTCTCAGAATATTTATTAGATATCAATTCTACGCCATGCAGTGAGTGTAACATAGAAAGCCAAGCATTGTCATTCTATTTATGTAGTTTAAAATCTAGTGTAATAACAGAATAAAAGAATTACACTGGATTGGCTAACACATGATCTAAGCCCTGTTCTGAATTAAGCAGAAACAGTTAGGGAGCTAAAGTTGTTTCTGTATGTTTCATTTTCCATTGTTAGTTGTATTTAATACTCCTTACATTTTTTCACTTAAAATATTATTGGTCTCCATGATATATTAATAATATATTTTAAATTAGACAGCAGAAGCTTTCTTTTATGTGCTTTCTCTACTCAAACCATTCTAGCGTTTTCAAATGTATAGCTTAAGTTCAGAATTCCCCAAGTTCCAGATGAACACACCACCAACAGCATAACCATTTCCATGCCTGAAAGTCCCAGCAGTATCCATGCAGTCCAAGCCAAACCATCTTTTCTCCCTAAACAATTATGAATTTGAGGCTCTCTGGATCATTTATCCATTCCTATGTCAGGGAATCCTGGGAAGCTTTTCCGGCATCTTGTCTCTTTTGCTCTAAGCTCTTATCAAGACTTGTCAGCAATCACCCCCAAATGGGTCTGGTATAAACACAAGTTGTCAAATTTCAGTTCCATTTTCTTGGTCCAATACACCAAAACTCTCTCACCTGAATTCTTGAATGGCTCCTTAAATGGGTCTCTTTAAATTTAGACCTTTTCCTTGTGCTTTAATCACTCTGCACAGTTCATTCAAATAATTCCTTTAAAATATGTCCATTCTATTTACTCTCTTATATAACTCCATTATTGTCTTCCATTTCTCCTGGGATAAAATCATAAATCCCTAAGGTTTTTTTTTTTCTGGACCATTTGAATCCTCAGATCAATTACATTACACACTTTCCCTGATTTAACAGCATTTGCAACTATTTTAACTGAGTAATAATTCCACAAATACAAGTAATTGCATTGGGACATTGACGGCCTGTCTGCAGGATTATTGAATGCTGTTTTGTCTGCATGGCTTGCTAAAGCACCTAATATGAATAATTCTCTCTCTCTCTCTCTCTCTCTCTCTCTCTCTCTCTCTCTCTCTCTCTCTCTCTCTCTCTCTCTCTCTCTCTCTCTCTCTTTCCCTTCCCGAACCCCCCATCTCATAACCACTATTGTTAAAATGTTTCCCCATGCATTCAAAGAACACCAATGAAGTTGTTGAAGGGAAATTGTGCAGGAAGTTAAAGAGAAGCACAAGTCCATTATGGTGACCACAGTGTAAACTGCTGATATGCACAGCCACCCATCCTGCTCCTTAGAGGCCTTCACTTGTTCAAGAGAGAATGAGCAAGCAAACACTTTAACCTCTGCCACAGTTTATTAGCCGAACTGAAAAATGTTATGCCTTAAACTTATGGTCTATATCCATCATTTCAGATTTTCTCTTTACTACATAATTAGTTGTAAGTATGTTTGTGAACTACATATTTACTGACTCAACTGACTTTGCTATAAAAATATAAGGAGTTATTATGCACATCTACATATATATATAATGTTGTATAAATTAATAGAACTTAAAATTCTATGAGCCCTTTGGAGTAAACAGAATTCATCACCTCACATGACTACACATATGACACGGGTTATAGTTGCAATAACAATAAGGCCAGTAGAGAGCAGTACATGCACTAGCTTTTAAAATATTCTTTGATATTCAATTAACACAATCATATCCCGTATTATTTAAATTTTATATTTTAGCTAATTAATGAGGCAGGCTTCCTTATACTTAAAAATTAAGATACTTCAACATCTCAGTGCAGTTTTCCATGTCCTTTGTGTGCTCCTATATTACTTCTTTTGGTGGAACTAACCAACAAAACCAGTGTCTAGATGCTGGAGAGATAGCTCCAAGGCTAAGAATGCTTTGCTGCACAAGCGTGAGGACCTGAGTTCAGATGCTAGTGTCCACATAAAACACCAGGTAAGGTCATGTGCATGTCATTAATAGTGCTTTGTGGGCAAAGACAGGACTCCTACATTTGTTATCATCCTAGCTCCAGGTCTATAAGAGTTATTATATCGAAGCAATAAAGCAAGCAATAGAGCAGGACATCCAATGTCCTCCTGTGGTCTCTTCTGGCCTGTACGTGCATGCACAGATGTTTACCTACATATGTACAAATGCCAACACACCGTACATACAAAAATTATACAAACACATAGCACACACAAATATCTGTCCATGAATTACTGCACAACATGAATGTTAAAATTGATAAGAAATTATATAATTTTTCAAGAAAGTTATCATCTTGGATATAAAATGTTCAATTATGAAAATACTATGTAAGACAATGCATATATTCATTAGATAGAATGCGTGCGCGCGCGCGCGCACACACACACACACACACACACTCCGCAATGTTTAGATGGTTTAAAATATCATGTGGACATGATAAACGCATAGAGTTTTATCTGTACGCTTAAAGGATTTAAGTGAGTTTTTTAAGCTTTTAGATTTTATCTTTCTGTACTCATATACACTATTGGTTTCTTAGCAGAAATCTAACCTTATCACTTCAACTTACTATATTGCTGGAAAGTGTATGACACACATTTTAAATGAAAAATGGTGATCAATCAGTGTCAACTATGTTTTATTTTAATCACTTTATATTTAAAATTAAACTCAATGTGAATTTTATATGGATAAGAGGAATCAACTGGCATACAGTAACAGCCATATGGTAAGGCAGCCATAGGCTAGTCACAGGCATTATTATTATTATTATTATTATTATTATTATTATTATTATTATTATTATTTTATTAATTCTGAATTATGTAACTGGGAATAGGCACATTCACACTGAGGAATTAAAGTGTAGAAGGCCACAGATAAGTAGAACTCACATTCATAAAGAAGATAGAGAGAGATACTGTGAACGTGGGGGTGTTAGGGGTAAGGATGTGTGATGCTGAGGCTTACACAGAGTCCAGAGCAGGTTGTTCATGTCTCATTCTATCATTTTCCACTTCATTCCTAGGAAACAGGTTCTCTCTCAGAACCTTAGGCTAGCTGCTTTTGAGTTTGGCCAGCTAACAAACCCCATTCATCCTGTCTTATTGCCCCTCCCTAGTGCTGGGTTTAGGTACTTGCCCAAACTCGACTTCTATTATGTATGGGTTTGGGGATCCAAACCCAGATCTTCGTGTTTAGCAGCAAACAATTTTAACCACCAAGCTATCTCCCCCGTACAAAATAAATAAAAACGTTGTTTGTTTGTTTGTTTGTTTTGGTACTGTTTGAAAGTAAAATTTTAGTAATAATCTGAAAATATGTGAAACACTCTGATAAAATATTTTGAAAGTAGGCAAGAAAGATTTCATAGCTCTGCATAAATGTAGGGATATTACTGCACTTAATAAAATATATGTATCAGAATCTTTTTTTTTTCAAAGATCTTTTCTTTAGGATCACTTGCATTTTTTTGGATTAGTAATTGTCTTATTTTAATTTATTTACATTACATCTCAATTGGAATATTAGTTGAGCTTTTTCGATGTAGTTGAGCCTGTTTGTCTGTATGTGGCACACGCACATGCACGCCAGTGTGCTGAAAAGGCTTCGTTATTGTTTGTTCCCCGTGAGTTGGCTTTTGGCATAATCCTTGGACTGCTTACCACATGCACTGACTCATCCTTAACATTTCAAAGCAAAACCTTTATCAAAAAATAGAATTGACTATGCTGGGAAGTGGTGGCTCATGCCTTTAATCCCAGCACTTGGGAGGCAGAGGCAGGTAGATCTCTGAGTTCAAGGTCAGCCTGGTCTACAGAATGAGTTCCAGGACAGCCAGGCTGCACAAAGAAAAAAAAAAGGATAGGATAAATAAAAGCTTACCAAAGTGCAGTACCCACCTTATCTTACCCAGGTAGGGCACGAGGTCTGCCTATTGTCTCCATTGCTGAGGACAGCTCTGCCTATTTATTACACTTGATATGGCATAATTGATCCATACCACTTCCAAATAATAAGTACCATGAGGCACCAAAGTTGAAACTCTCATTTGTTTTTTTGTTTTGTTTTGTTTTGTTTTTGCTTTTCATTCATGGTAAATTTTTTAAGAAGCCATAATAAAGCCTTAAGTGGATCCAATACATGAGTGAATGACTTGAACAAAAACAAAAACAAAAATTCTTAGAAATCTTTGAAAGAAAAAATTTCTCAGAGCCACTGCATTTCAGGGAGTAGATCTGTTTTGAGTGTGTGTACATACTCAGAGGGGTCTGAGACTCAGGGAGTCATACTCCAGAAAGGTCTGCCTGAATGGCACATGTCTAACCAGGACCAGAAGAGACAGAAAGGCTGGAAGCAACAGAGAATTCTATCTTAGAGAAGTATAATTTCCTTTCACTAATACATTTGAGAAATTCTTTAACCTTCACATTTGGACCAGAAGGATCACATGTGAATTGCAGCATTTTTCTGCTTCTAAATTATAGCATTAGAGGATAAAAACCAACTATAGAGTTCTTCTGAATGTGCTGTCCACGTCAATGGCAAATGTAGGTCTTAAACTTGCTAATTACTGGCATGTATGTTTCTCAGCATGCCTAGTGTAAATTCTGTAACTAGCCCCAATTGCTGTATCATGAAAGAATTCAATGAGAAGAATTCAAAAATGGCATTCTTGTCTATTTCCTCATAATAGCTTTAATTAATCCTAGAATACCAAGTTTAGAGGGAAATTACACCGCTGGCTGGAATAAGGTATCCAAGGCAAAGACGTTTGAATTCTCTTTGAAATGAGGCGAAAGCCTAGGCTCCGGAGATAGTTCATCAGGTAAATGTGTTTGTGGACAAGTCTGACGACCTGAATTCAATCCCAGCATCCACCATGGTGGAAAGGGAGAACTGATTTCCTGCAAGTCATTATCTGAGCTCCACTCATGCACCCTGGCACTCCTGCAGATCCCCACCCCTCCCACACACATATACACACAAAAACACCACACAAATAAATGAATAAATGCAGTGAAAATAGAATGAAGCTGAAATCCAAAAGAAGACCTCTGAGTATTCAAGGTTCTTGTGAATGATCAAGGCAGTGGGTACATTCAACACTGGTAAACGCTCAGTGAAACAAACAAACAAACAAACAAAAAAATCCAATGGATGCATCAGTGAGCCCACTTTCTCCTGAAAGTTAACAAACACTTTGCAAAATAGTTCACACGACAGATCTTCTTACTTTCTGTTTTTGTCTACATTTAAAACGTACAAATGTATAGCATCATTTCTTCTTGAGGATACATCCTATTTTAATTGTTTCTAAATCTTTTCCATTTATTTCATAAGCCCCTCCAAAAATAACATGATAATTTCTTATTTGTAACTCTACCCCAAGTCTAGTGCCCTGATCAGTAAGGAATATGTCAAGTTATACTACGGATTGATTGTGTACTTAATGGTCTAACAAGCACAATGTGACTCTTTGGTGGGCTGTCTTGGCCACTGTTCTATTGCTGTGAAGTGACATTATAACCAAGGATATTCTTATCAAAACAAAACTGAAGCAAAACACATAATTTAGCACTTTCTTACCGATTGAGTGGGTTAGTCCATTATCATCATGGTAGGGAGCACAGTGGCAGACAGGTGTGTTGTTGGAGCAATAGCTGAGATCTTCCTGTCTTCATCTTAGGGCAGGCAGGCAGAGAAAGCAACACTGGGCCTGGCATGGCTTTTGAAACCTCTGAGCCCACCCCCAGTGACACACCTGCTCCAACAAGGACAAACTTACTCCAACAAAGACATACCTACTTGGAAAAGGAAAGAATCTTACTGAACAGTTTTTAGCCAAAAATACCTGTCTGGCCCCCTGGCTTGCTCACTTATTCTCCATGATGCTATCGTTTGTACCTCTTAGTCCTTAGTGAACCTGAAAATAACCTAGAACTAATTTAATTGCCAACTTTTTTCATTCTCTACATAGTATTTGGTCCCTAATTTACTCTTTGGTACACTTCATTATCTCAAGTGCCTAGAACAATGCCTGGCATATACCAAGAATACAAAGAATCCATTGAAGCAACAGACAAGTGGTTACCAAAACAAAATAAGAAGAAAATAAATATGGTTAGATATTCTTCTAATGAAGAGTCTAAAACCTTTGCATGTAGAAGTATAGGTCGATTCTTCATCTTAATTTAATGCACGTTGACAAAGTATGTGTGTTAAGAAAACTATCATGACAACTTGAGTCAGTCACAAATGACTTCTAACATTCGGGCTGTTAGAGTTTCTGTTAGAAGGTGCCCTTTTTCTCATATGAAGCTGTGCTTAAAACTTTGCTAAACGTATTTTCTTAGTATGCTAACGCTTTTTGCGAGCCTTCTCTTGATTCTTCCATGTAATTTAAAAAGATTCAATTAAGGGAAGAAGGTTTAACGAGCTTTGAATGAAACTTCCTACAAGAACAGATCTTATATTTCAAGGCAGACAGTTGTTTTGTTATTGGCTGCATTAGTTTACACTGGAAACAGAATGTTGTGCCTCTATACATTCATGGTTCTGACTGTATCTCAAGCAGGAGAAGAGTGGATAGAGGTGAATGAGGCTTAAAACTGTGGATGTCTGAAACTCTCAATGTTCAATAAGGTAAAGTGTTAGCTTTTCTTCCCTGAAAATATAGAGGTTCCTGTGTGCCGGTGCTAATGTTCTGAAGCAAGTAGTTTAACATCTCTGGGCCTTAATTTATTTATCTCCAAAATGGAATTAAACTATCTACTTTTCTGAGCTGGACAGACTGGGAGAACATTGAACACAGTGTCAACCCTTGAACACACAAGGTGCCTAACAGGGTATTTATTAAATTTAATTAAGTCTATTGAAAATCCAGTTACTGGTGAATCAAACTGTTAATACATCTTCTAAGGAAATAATATAATGACTGGGCAACCAAACATCTATGACTAAAACAAAATTGCACATATTTCAACAACTCTAATGGAAGCAAAGGAAACAGCACGTGAATAAGTGAGGCATACTAACTTTGATGAAACCCAAAGTATGGAACTAGAATGACCAGACAATTGTGCATGAGGCATATCCAAGCACAAGAAGAAACTCAGAGCATTTCCCTATGTCTCAGAAAGACAGACAAATTCTAGTTCACAAGTAAATTTAGTGAAAACAATCGTTTATGCACATTGACTTATTAATCATTTTCTACAAGCATGTAAACATTAATTAAAGATACTGAATTTACCAACACTAGAAATAATAACTTGTGGATACCTGATGGATGGTTCTTCTTATTTTAGTTCTTAAAAATAAAACAGACAACATAAAAGAAAAGTTTTCAATTAAGTAGAAAATGTAATTTGTAGAATAAATTTTCAATTAAGGAACTCAAAAGTTAAAGAACATGTTGTCAAATGTTGGTGCTGGAGAACCATTGGGGGGAAAAAATGAAATATCCTGTCCTCCTATAGCTCACAATCTGAAGTTATGATGAAATGGCTACAATTAAGGCTTTTAGACAGATGAATCAAGTTGCTGATGTACACATTTCAAATCAAGAATTTTGTTTAAAGAACTCCATTAATGGCCAAAGGATTGGTATTTTTCCATCCTCAATTATTGCATAAGCTTTGACATTTTGTGCGAAACCTTGAAACATGTTCTACTACCAAGACACACAACTGGATTTCTTCTTCCTGTATACTGATGATCATTTAGAGCTCCTGGTTCCTTCTCTGACTCCTAAAATGGTTTCTTTCTATGGCACTTAGGGAACTTCCTGCACAGAACTCTATGCTTTGTTCACTGTTGGTCATATAATTAACACTAAGTAAAAAGAAACTGGGTTGATCTTGTCAGCTTTTGTGTGACCAGTCCCTAGCATAGTCTTTTAACTAACAAATCACTAATAATATATGGATAAATACTAATAATAAACAATTGGTAGCTTGTACTAATAAAGATATATAGTCTACCATTCTCAAAGTATATTCATTGTTTAATATTTGTTTTATATTTAATTATATGTCTGTCTTGGTCTGTTCATGAGAGGGCAGGTGCCTGAGCAGGCCATAGGGTTCTGAGACCCTGGAGTTCCAGTTAGAAGGATAGAGCTGTGAGCCTTGTGTATGGACTGGAAAGTAAACTTGAGTCCTCTGCAAGAGCAGTATGTGCTCGCTCGTAAGCACTGCAGTGCATCTCTGCAGCACCACAAACTGTATTCTTTTTTTTATCCTCCTTAGTTTTTAATTAAGGCTTAATTACATAATTTTCCTGTTTCCTACCTCCAATCTTCCCCATGCACTATCCCTTGCTTCTCTCTCTCTCTCTCTCTCTCTCTCTCTCTCTCACACACACACACACACACACACACACACACTCACTCAAGGTCTCTGTTCTCTAATTGTTTTGCACACACATACACACAAGCACACACACATATAACACACCCATATATACATATATATCCCTAAATCTATACATGTATCCCACTCGGTCCATATAATGTTACTTGTATGTTTGTGATTTTGGAATGCATTCTTTTCTGTAAGACCATCAACAATAGGATCAGTTTTCTCCTATTGCCTGTTCACTGTGCAACGGAATGAAGCTGTCCCCTCGTTTGGCAGATGAGGAAACTGGGCTCTACAAGGGACTGTGAGTTTGTGAGGTCGTGTGAGCAATGACAAGTTGGATTTCCTGATCAAGGTTCTTCCGGAAACACTTGAGTATATTGTACTACTATTTCCAGTGTGTCTCTAAGGATCTGCTGAATGGATAGGTGGCCAGTCATCTTTGACTTTTTCAATCATTGCTGAAAGTTGGCTGCTTTCACCTTTTTGGTGAAGTTAGAAGAACAAATGGTATCGATCATATGCAAATACTTTGCTGCAGCTCAGTGTCTGCCGCTGAGAGCCTCTTGGTAGTCACAATGATGGCTTAGCTGTCACAGGGAAGGGCGGCATCATCACTCCTGCACTGTGCCCCATCCTCTCCACTGTGCCTAGAGGAGGTTTCTCCATGCTCCTTCAGGGCTGGTAAGGAAAGGAGAATTGGTGAGAATTCACTGAAACTTGGGGTAGAGGGCTCACAGTCAATATTTGAAAGCTCCAATAACTGAATCCTGACCAACTGACTCTGAAATAAGCCCTTTAATATTAACATTATCTCCTCCTAATTCAGACGCTGCAGAGAAAAGAGTGAATCCCTAGGTTAAGATGTAGCGAATGGTATGTAACATTCACGGCTCAATTCTTGTCCCAGATGCTAATTAATCAACAAATAATACTTCTGAATGCATGCTTCTTCTAGTAATGTGAACGAATCCTAGGTAATTTTTTTTCTGCTGTCAGAAACTGGTTTTTAATTTTCAAACATTTTAAGCCAATTCGCTTGTAAAGACAAGTTATATCCTGGGCAATGTACACAGCTCTTGGATGAACTTAGAATCCTGCCCCCTCTGTCAGTTACCTTGTACTGTTAGGAGTGGACATTCTAAAAAAAAAAAAAAAAGCTTCAACAGAAATTAACAGTAACCACAGTGGTGTAGGGACGTCTCCCATAGCTAGTGGTGTTTCTTCTCTAAAGGGATGTGTAATTAATAGGTTGAAATTTTTCTTAATCTGAAAACAAACAAAACAAAACAAAAACAAAAAAACCCAAACCCCAAAACTCTGTCCCCACCTCTCCCGTCTCTGTCTCTCCGGTTTCCCTGTCCTAGTCCTCTATGTACAAATGCATTCTGACCATTATGCTTCTGTGGAAAGTTGAAAGACAGCTAAGCATCTGCACCTAGCCAGTGCTCCTGGTGGGGTAGACAAGCAAAGTTCTAGAGGCTGAGCGTTCCTTTCTCAGCGCCTGGCCACGCAGGCGCTCGCGGATACCTGCCTTGCTTGGCGACGCATCTGAAGATTCGCCGCGGAGGAACAGTTGAGTCTCCATCTGGCTACCAACCCACCCAAGCTTTCTTCTCCTCCATCACTACCTTCCTGCCTCCCCCACCTCCCCCTCCTTTCCATCTTCCCTCTCCACCCCCGCCCCCAATCTCCTCCTCTTTTTCTCACTACAAGCGGTTGCTGATGCTGAAGCCGAGCGTCACTTCGGCTCCCACGGCAGACATGGCGACACTGACAGTGGTCCAGCCGCTTACTCTGGACAGAGGTAAGGGAGCGGCTAGTCCGTCATGCCACAAAGTCCTCACCGCTTCGCCCTCCGCCCTGCCCAGTCCCACTGGGACCGCAGCATGCGCTCCCGCAAGGGTAACTGGGCTTGGAGGTTCAGCCCAGGAGGCTTTCGCGCCCGGAGCAGTACACTTTCTTCCCCTGCCTCGTTGCTTGGTCCCCGCCACCCATTCTCGCTGCGCTCGCCAGGGCGTGGATGTGTTACTAAGGCTCCGATGCTCCAGCGGCTAGTCCGGTTCTCTGGCAGGGTGGCCTCCGGGCCCCGGCTTTGTTGGAGAGGATGCATGGGGACCGCTGAGCTGGTGACTGGAGAGGCTGGAGAGGGGCAGAGAAATCTCTCTCAGCCAAAGCCGCGAAGGGCTGAGTGGGGGAAGCCAGCTGCCAACTGCCGGCCGGGGGACCCGGAGGAAGGAAGTTTGTCCCTGTGCTGGAGACCCGGTGTCTGTGCAGCTGCGGTGACTGGGAGGTCGCCCCGGAGCGGCAGGGCGCTTGGCAGGGTAGCTGGGTACATGACCGCGGGGCTGCCTAGCCAGGGCGCTGCCCTGGGCGAAAGGGCAGAGCAGAGCCCAGGCAGCCTTGGCGGGCTTCGAGACGCCGCACCTTGGAGCCTAGCGGGCTTGGCTCCGGCTTCCCGTCCGGAGCTGCGGCTTGGGTCGCGGTGCTCCCTCTGCCTGCAATTCCAGGGCGGTAGCAACTCCTGCCTCTTGCTCCAGCCAACCTAGTTCTTCACCAGCTAAGCGCACCTCAGTGCCTGGGCAGCAGACAGCGAGGGGACAAAGCGCAGCCTGGGTAACTGTTTAACTTCTAGCCTGTGACCTGTGCGTCCTACTACTCTGAATGGGAAACAGCGTTTACTTAGACCTTCCCAAGCCTGGTTACCGGTTTCTCCTCCAGGATCGGGGGGTGGGGGGTTTGGGGGATCTACCCGAGTGGTACCTGAATGTGAGTGGGACTTTCCTTTCTGCCTTCCCACGTCCGGTGGCTAGGGCGCCAGAGTCCCTACTCTGCAGAGAGAGGGCACCTCTAGCTCCCGTCCGCAGCGGCAGGGCTTAGGACCCGGGGCAGCCATTTGAAAATGCTGTGCTCAGAAGAAAATGATTTAGTCCTTGTCCCTCTAAAATTTCTCTTTCTGGAGGATTAAACTAGCGGGCCCAGCAAGGCAAAAAGAGCATCCTACTGCGAGCACAGTGGCAAAGCTGGTAAACTCTATTTGAGCTTCTTAATTTGGAGAGATCTCTGGTGACTTTAACTCAATCTGTTAGTGCCAGAACGGATATTATGCAGTGCCCATGGCAACCTTACTTGGGTTAAGAGTTGAAAAATAATTGATTTTTATGTTGGGAATTGTTCGTTTACAAGCTTGCAAATGAATAACAGTATAAAGAGCTCGGAAATCCGCTGTGTAATCTATGATTTTAGCCCCAATATCATCTATACTAAGCAAGATAAATCCATTGCTAGTATGAGCCAAGCAGATGGCAAGCTATTAAAAACGATGGGTTTCCCAAGTATTTCTGTTTTAATGTGATGAGCTCCTATACTGCCCCATTACTAAATTACAGTCATTAACCATCCCAAGTTTAACTGTGTTAAACGTCCCAAGTTCTAACTATGTTAGAAGCAAGCACGCCAAGAAGACCACATACTCAAGCACGCTTATATCCCACTACTACAATTACTAATACAAACATGCCACTTGGGGGGAGTTTCACTTAGCTCTTAGACACCCCAGTCAGTTGTCCAGAGGAGGTATAAAGCAGACCAACATTTAAAGCGTGTTCTTGATCATACGCAGAGGATACCTGTCTGTCTGCCTGTGATTAGGGGCCTTGGAGTAACTCGGGAAGCGAAGCTAGGCTGTCTTTGCAAATGTCTGAAATAATGAAATCACTGGCGTGGTGTGTGAGAAGACCATAAAATATCTTCCCTCTACTTCACTGTGAAGTGCCTTACTATGATCGGTTAAGCAACTTTATTATTAGAGCGATTAAATACGGGCTTCTAAACTTTGTCCTGGAAACCGGTTTATTTGGCTGGGCACTGGGGATTTGGGTCTGAAGACTGTGACACCGCACAACAGCCTGAGCAGTCTGTATGTAATTCAGTTACCCTCACTTAGGTTTCAGTGTCTGGTCACCTACTAGAGACTTAGATCACTCCAAGCTTCTGAAGTGCTATTAGATACAGTCTAAATTTGCCCCCCGCCCCAAGAAGGCTTTTGGTCCCATCAGGGCCTTTGTTTTTTATAACCCTTCCTTGCTCGCGTCTTCCTCAATGAGATGAAGCTCATCCTTGAGGGATGAGACCATTCCTGAATCCTGAATTCCTCATAATCCCAGGTTTATGGTGGAATCTAAACTTAATGTAGATTAGTGTTAGTGAATTAAAGCCTAGAGTACATCAAACACTGTTAATTATAGGGATTTCACGAGGGGCTGAGGTAACAGTTCATGGACTTACAGAACTGTGCCAGCAAGGATGGCAGAGAGGAGCATATAGGGCAGTGGCCCTTAACCTTTCCGAGATTTGCTTGGTGCATTTCCCCCAGCTGCAGATGCTTACCAGTGTTTTATCTTTTGTTTTTGTATTTGTCTCTCAAGACAGGATTTCTCTGTGTAGCCCCAACTGTTCTGACCTTGCTTTGCAGACCAGGCTGGCCTTGATCCTAGAGATCTGCCTGCCTCTGACTCCTGGTTACCAGAGAGCGTTCCACCAGCCCCCCAGCAGGATGGTAGCTAGTGAGCCACAGGGGAGAAGGAAACAGGACTCTTGTCATGGGCCACCAAGTGCATCTCAGCAAATCAAAAGGCATATGCTATGATATTAGGGCTCCTGGTTCTTTTCTAGCATTTTTATTTATACAAATATAAAACCCCAAAGAAGTGATAATAGATGTTTTTTAAGGCCGTATTATCTCTAAGTGGGAGATTTGATTCTCTTTTGTTGTCTTTTGGAATCAAAGAAGTAGAGTTGATTGGGACAATACAACATGGTGGGAGAGGAATAAATAAGAACAGTATAATATGAGTGGGAATAAAAAGAAAAAGGATTCTGCATATAAGGCAAGTTTTTAAAGAAACAAATCAAAGCTACATGACTGAAATTAAGATTTACTCACCTCAAATTCAAATGAGATGACTGAATGTAACATTCTAAGAAAGAAGTCACACTTATTTTTATTTTATTTTATTTATTTATTTATTTATTTATTTATTTATTTATTTATTTATGTCTGGGAAGCAAGGCTTTATAAGATCCAGGCTGGCCCAAAGGAATAAGAAGGGTGACTTGGAGGCTTTCACATCTCTGTGTGTATTCCAAACTGTTTACTAACTGCCACTGAGACATCAGACCATCCAGGATTACAGACCTCAGTGTGGCTGTGGACAGAGTAGATTCCTGTGTACTCAGTCTTGCTATTCTTCACTTACTTCCCGAGGCCCTATTATAAGTCACACCTTATGGTGGACCATTGTATACTGAGAAACTAGACAAATGACAATTCTAATTTGTTATAAGTAAGGGCCACTAAAGGAGGGATTTTGGGGTTTTTTTTTTTTGGTCTTGTTTTTTGGCTTCGTTGGTTTGTTTGTTTTTTGCTGCACAAACTCTTAATTTATTCAATATACATTTATCACCTGTTGCACACTAGATGCTATAGCAGCAATTCTCAACTTGTGGGGCACGATTGCTTTGGGTGTCAGAGGACCCTTCCACAGGGGTCACATACTAGGTAGGTATCCTGCATATCAGATATTTACATTTGATCCATAACAGTGGGAAAATTACTGTTATGAAGTAACAATGAAAATGATTTTATGGTTGGGGGTGTCACTACAGCATGAGGAACTGTATTGAAGGGTTGCAGCATTAGGAAGGTTGAGAACCACATTGCTATGGGAATACAAGAAGAAAGGTTTTCTATTTCTATGAATCCCAAGCATTGACTATGGGATACAAATGGTTTACTGAAATATTGAGTGTCAGCTTTATTCTAAACATTTCTATAAGCACTGTGGTGGTACCAGTGAGCAAAATTGGTAAAATCTAATGGTGTTTGCAGGCTAATGAGAGAGATACAATGAATGCATATATACAAGTATGAAGCTGATGAAGTAAAATTAAAACTGAATAAACAACAAGAAACCACTGTTGTAGATGTATTAATCAAGGGAGGACTCCTTGAGATTGTGACATTTCAGAGGACCACTGATAAAGGGAGGAAACAAATTGTCAATATTTAGGGGGTAAATAGGCTCAGGATGAAGAACTGCAAGCCCTCCAGCACGTCACAACAGCAATTATGAAAAAGAAAGCAAAAGAAGAGTCTCAGAAATGGGATATTTGAAGATGGTGCTGAGGGGCCAGATGAGGTCACTCGCAGTAACGATGCTAGATTATATGAGAATGTGAAATGCTCTGAAGAAAACAATCAGAGAAGAGATTAGGGAGCACCCGCTACAGAGTGTAGATCAAAAAGGCTCACTGAGAAAGGAAAATTTACAGTTGTACTTCATATATTATATAATCCTTAAGAAAAGCAATTATAGTGAAGTAAGCATATGTAACAGCAGTTTTAGATCAACCACTTGGCTACCATCTAGTTAATACACCATTAGGAAAAGAAACTCAAAAATAATTAAAACAACCAAAGAAACAATTATACCGTAAGGATATATCTTGGGTTAGAAATTTGGTTGTATAGGTCACGGAAGTCTACAGATCAGCTTCACACTAGGTTTTATTGTCAGGATAAACTGTCATGTATGATGCACGATACACTAAGCATGGGAAATTTCATGGTGCTATGCATAAACCTCGAATCCAGTGGTTTTGATGTGGGGTGGCCAGTTTCGGAGTTAGAAAGCAGTGTCGATGGCAGTCCATATAACTTACCCTTGAGGCAAAGTAAGACTCTCATGAGATGAGCATGCAATTTATCCCTTCCTGGCTTCAAAACGCTCTCAGACTGTCTTCCTAGTTCCTGAGGTTGGCTTGCCCAGATTTTAATCTCTAAAACTAAGAATGACCTTCAGCTAAACTCAGGGCAACAAAGCAGAGGGCAGCCCCTGATCCTTAATACCATCTTCATAGAGAACAGAAATGCCTCATTCTGTTAAGCACCAAGTCCATTCAGACATTTCCTGGGGGGACAGTAGCTTCAACTCCCCTTCAAGCCCAATTTCAAGGTCAGAAAGGATCAGATGGGGAAAAAAAAAAAAACACTTTAAAATTTCACCCTTGCTTAACATTTCCCCTTAAATTGAAACCAAGCAGCTTAAAACATTATGATCTATAACGTGGGAGTACAAAATCTATTGTGAAAAATATGAATAATTAAAATTTTCTGTGGGGCTAGAGAGATAACTCCACAGATAAGAGGAAATACTGATCCCAGGCCCCAAATTTAGCTTCCTGCACTGATTTCAGGTGCCTCACAGGCACCTGTAGCATCAGCTCCAGAAGATCCAATGGCTCTGGTTATATTGGGCAGTTGCACTTGTGTGGATATACCCCCCACACACAAAAAAATATGCATAATTGAAAATAAAATAAATATTTTAAACACATCTCTAGGAGTTAATTAAAATTACACAAGTTAAAAATCTTTCGTGTTTGGTGACATGATCCATAGTTTACAACACACAACACACACACACACATACACACACACACACGCACACACACACATACACACACACACATATACACACACACATACACACACACATACACACACACACACGCACACACACGCACACACACACATACACATACACACACATACACACACACGCACATACACACATACACGCACACATACACACACGTACACACACACATACACACTCATACACACGTACACACACGTACACACACACGTACACACACGTACGCACACATACACACACATACACACGTACACACGCGCGCACACACACGCACACACACGCACACATACACACACATACACACACGTACACACACACATACACACACATACACACGTACACACACGTACACACACATGTACGCACACATACACACACATACACACACGTACACACACATACACACACATACACACGTACACACACGTACACACACACGCACACACACACACAAAAAATGTTAGCGTTGCCATCGTCTAGCTTTTCTGTGATTCAACTTCAATTTGGGTACGTTCCAAAGATATAAATGGAAATCATTATTTCTTGGCTTTTTTAAAATCACAGTTTAAATTATTGATTAAACTGGTCTTAAGTGTATTTCCTCATTTAAAAAGATCAAAATTTTTGTCCTTTCAAGTTTCCACTGAGAAACCAAGAAGTTTTATATCTGGTTTTCAATGTTTTGGGTGGGAGGAGAACAGGAGAATAAGACCTGAAGGTCAGTGAGGACCCCGCGGTGAAGTCAGTGGGGACCCCGCGGTGCCATATTCTTCATGACATTCGTGATTACATTAACTTTCCTCTTCTCAGTTTTCAAGGCACACAGATACTTCACGTATCTTCCGATTCAAGCTCGGCACAGCCTACAGCTTTTCTAATCAACTACATTCACCAGTTTTTATAAGATCTGTATTTATCTGAAAATTGCTTTTGCTCACTCCCCAAAGAGGTCCCTTCCTGTTCTTGCACCTCAGTTTTCGGTTTTTGTTTTTATTTGGAGAGATTATGACAGAAAAAAAAAAAAGACAAGGAAGAAGAAAATACGTGTTATAATTTTAACTACTGTTTCAAAGTTGCATGGCTGATTATCTTGATAGAGAGGGAAAAGATGTGTTATCTTTTATCGTAAGGTTTCACCAACAGCAACAGCCTGAAACATTTTAGCTTGAGAACATTAAGTGGTAATTTAGCGGTACCAAGAAACACTTTACCAACTATTTTTTGTTGAATGTGTATTTTGGTGTGGTCGTGCCATTCATGGTGTTAATGTTTTTGTTTTGATAGTATATATTTTAAGGATCCTATAGGCTCCTAGCTATATAGTAGAATGTAAGGAACATGTACTGAGTAATACCAACCCAAAATAATTCACAAGCGATGACTACCTTAAGTTATCACTTTGTTAGTGTGTGTGTGTGTGTGTGTGTGTGTGTGTGTGTGTGTGTGTGGGCGTGTGTCTGCCTGTCTGTCTTTCTTTCTGTCAATCTGTCTATTCGTGGCCAGCAAGTGGCCAGAAATAATGAGAGGCACCGTTGTTGATATTCATAGTCCCATCTCCAATTCCTGCATTGATCCTACTGTTTTAATTGATGACAAAACCAAATATGTAGTTGCATAATCGGACCATGAAGACTTTTACATTTTAATTTATGCACACTGATGTTCTCTGGAGCTGGAGTTAGAGACAGTTGCGGGATGACATGTGGGTGCTGGGAATTGAACTTAGGTCTTCTTCAAGAGCAACCAGTGCTCTAAACTACTGAGCATTCTCTCCAGCCCCATAAAAAATTTTTAATGTGAAGAGGAGGCTGCAGAATCACCTGCCCCACGTCAGTATACATATATAAGTTACTCTGTGCTTTTATTTTTTTTCACAATCACCAACTAATGAATACAATAAACAGGTCAAGATAGATCTATTTTGAAATTACTCTCTGTTGACATAAGCATCTTTAAAGGTTGTAATGATCCCACCTATTCATTATCTCCAATCAATGGGATCAAGAAGTTTTTAAAATTGAGTTTTACTAAGTAATATGCTAGCTCTACTTAAAGACTTGCCTAGTGAAAGCAAACATGCCTAAAACCACTTAAGTGCCACATGGGATTGAGATTTCTTTTTGAAGTTGTTCTCAAACATCTGCCTGTGTTGTACAGAAAGCACAGAGCTCCCGGTTTAAACTAATCGCCACGTCTAGAAACACTGGAGCTGTTTCAAGTCCACCTGGTCCTTTCCTTTTTGTTTACTTGCTCAGTGTTGTCATAGTAACATTAATTCTGCATAAAAATCTTCTGGGAAAGAATTGCCATCACCAAAAAAAAAAAAAGGTTAGGTTAATGGAAGTTACAGAATGTTCACAGGATTTAAACCCCCGGGTTATACGGGGGAGGCATGAGAGTCGAGTGATAGCTGGCTTTGTTGAACAGCAAAAGAGTAACTGGACTTTATGACCAAGGGACTACTGAAAGAGATGCTTGAAGAAAATTAGAGAGCAGCAAGTTTTGAGAAAATGTGTGAATGCGTTGCAGGGAACGACAGACCAAACTCTCCGGTGCCGTCTCTTAGCAGAGTATAATGTAAGACATTATTAGAACAATAAAAATACGGGCCATTCGAAAAGAAAGTGGGGATTCTGCAGCAGGTACACGGGTTGTGGAGAATGGATAGGTTGGATTTCGTAGCCACAGCACAGCTGTGTTCCGCACTCAGGATGCTATTAGCTGTGCAAGAGGCTAGGTGAAGTGGGCTTCTAGTGGTCGAATGCCGTTCTAAGAGTGAATGGTTCTCAGTCCTCTGAATTGTTACTGAGATTCCAACTCAGTGCCAAGGTTTATATTTTAATAAAATTTATTGGTGGTGTACAGTTTGGGAAAATAAGAAATAATTGTACCTACAATATCAATATTCTAAGATTGTACCTAGATAAACTGGCAGGTTACAATGAGACAGATGAAATTCGATGAAGGGAAATGTGTGGTTCTCGTTCATTACATGGAATAAAGTTAGAATGTGATTAGATTCATATTGATGGTGTTGGTATATGACTGGGACAATCATATTTAGGAGCATTTGATTTGGAAAATATTGATCATTATATTTAATAAAAGCAAAACAAGCTGTGGTATTAAATCGTCAAAATATTACAAAATCAATCTCTTTAAAATTAAATGTAAAACTTGCACCAATGATTTAATAAAAATACTAATACCTCATAATCTGTGGGGGCCTGTTTTAAAGAATACTAAAAAATTTTCCAATTTAAGAACCTCTGTGCTGGCGTGTGCCTCATGTTACTGATGTTTCAAATCACAATGAAAGAAAACCATCACAGTTCAGAAAAGTTGCTCAAGTGAGATAGGATGGGTAACAGCAGACCTATCATTATTTGCTATATAGATAGTTTACCATCCAAAACTCCCAAGGTCTGTTTAAAAGTCAACCCCAATCATTGTGTCAACTAGAAACATGAGTTACATATCTTGAGAGAAACAATCAATCCACTCAGCTGTGAACCAAAGAATTCCTTGAAGGTCATGTGGTTCCATGTTAGACTCTACTTCTTCACACACGTGATAAAAGCTAAGCTTAATATGTGATTTCAACATCCCCAGCTTTTAGTGACCTGCAGAAGGGGTATTCTTTTTTCATATACATTTATTTTATTACACATGCATAAAACAAACTACATAAAGCAGGGAGAACCATGTGAAAATTATGAGTTATATAAATGTTACATTCATAGTGATTTGGCTATTTATATTTGTCAAACTTGTAGTAAACATCTTTCCTGTCTCGTTGGGTCTAATTTCTGAATGAAATTCAATATCTATCCTATCACATCTTTATTAATTTAACTCCTTTATCTTGATCTAAAAAGATCTTATCCCTAACCAACTAAACTTATTATAGAACTAAACTATCTGTTCTTCAACACCCCTCAGAGACTTGAGAAGGAATAAGACTTAAATTCCTCAGTGAACTATCAGTGCAGGTTAGCAGCTTCCAAAGTGAACAAAATGACTGAGACAGTTAACTGCCTGAACAGTCACCCAACACTCTAACGTTGGAGCCTCATCTTCGGCCTTCTGGCCCAATGTCTCTGCCAGACTTATTCACAAGGCGGGAGCTATTGAGGACTTGATTACCCTGGCTAAGCAGAGTTCAGCTGTCGACTCTGCCTGCGTCTACACTGACCATTTTTAGGGAGAATTCTGTCTGTGGCAGGAACTAGAACATTTTGCCTAGTGGCTGGTTTGCCACATTTGAAGCCATCTCCATAAGGAGGTTCTTTGATGTTCATCATATTCTTTGAGGTTGGCTGGGTGTTGTCAGGAGTTAACTTGTCTTGTTGTCAAAGAGACTTTAGGATAATAAAAAAATCTTTAAATGCCATATTCTGTGTGTCTCTGAGGCTTTTGAAGACCTTATTTAACTATTTTACCTCATGTATCTATATAGTCATATCTATCTGTTAGACTTGGGATATATATTCTTGTGCTAGAATCTGCCAGTTATTTCACATACCCATGGTTTGGATCAATATACTAAATTCTATACCAATGACTTAGACATAACCTTCATTATGAGTAACAATTAAGACCTTGAGTTAAGGAGTAGGCTCAATCATCTACCTTTTGTTCTGTTTTCCCTTTATTTTTCTATATCTCCCTTTCTTTCTTTTCAGCTCCTAGTTCCTTACCTATGGCTGAAAGATAAAGGAAAGGAGAGATGTCCCTGAGTTCCACCTAGTTTTTTCTCTGTATAAGACCAATAACTACCTCCTGATAAAAATAAGCATTTGTAGACTGAGAGAGCAAACAGAAACCTACCCGGCCCCCCAGAAGGGGTTTTCTTCAGCGTGATAAGGATTAGCTATCGCATACAAGGCTGAATGCTGTATTTAAAGGTGAAAGATGGAACGGTATATTTAAGCTCAAGAACAATACAAAAAAAATTAGCCAATGCTATAAGGATAAAGAAAGCAAAAATATGAACACAGAGCTGTCAAAATTACTTGTTTTCAGATTGTCAGCTGAAAAGCTATTAGAAGGCATAACTGAATTTCCCAGAGATAAACATGAACACCATAAATTGGTGCTCATGTTCCCAAATAGTACTTAAAATAGTAATCTCATATCAAAGTAACAAGTTTTTAAAATCTGATAAACAGGCAAAATACAATAACAAAATACAATAAAAAGGCATGGAGAAAAATGAAATTTTTGACTGCCCACTGTGTGACATACGCACAATGAACTCTGGTGCCCCATATTTGACCATGTCCCCTGGATGGGGAGACCTGGTAGCACTCAGAGGAAGGATAGCATGCTACCAAGAAGAGACTTGATACCCTATGAGCATATACAGGGGGAGGAAATCCCCCTCAGTCACAGTCATAGGGGAAGGGAGGGAGGGAAGAATGGGAGGATACAAGGGAAGGGATAACCATTGAGATGTAATATGAATAAATTAATAAAATAAAATTTAAAAATATATGTAATTATTCTGTCTTCAAAAAAAATAAGAAAAGGGAATACAGAGGGGGAAAGATGGACAAGATCTCTCTCAATTGCTTGCATGCTTTTCAGTTAGGGTAGAAATGCAAAACATTAAAATAGGTGAGAAAACAGCATGACTCCGGAGGACAATAAGTCCAGAGTAGAGCACACAGAGAAACAGGAGTGAGAGCCGCACAGTGAGTCCTGCAAGGCCATATGAGGATATGGCATCGGACCTGAAGCAGTCATGGTCCAAAGAAGGATACGTGAAAACAAAGATGATCATTCTGATGAATAAAAGCAAGGGAAAGAAGTCAGAACATTAAAAAAGGAGGAAATAGATCAGAAAGGATACTGAGAGGGAGGTAGCATAGCTGCTTTAAGAATACAAGGAGATGGTAGATAGCAAATGCTGTGCAGATTGTAAATGGGCATGGCAAAACTATTTTCCTTCAGTGTCTGTTGTTTTCTCCATCATTTAACGAGATCCTGCTTAGAAAGCAACACGATGCTTAAAACCATGCTGGTGAAAGATGCCATGCATAAGTTTGATTGTTCGCTTTTCCACTTACTAACTTTTACAACATCCACAGACGTTTCTTATAATGTTTTGAGTTTCAGGTTTAAAAAAAAAATCTGCAACATGCAAATTGAAGAATGAATATTAAAGATGTAAATTTGTCGCTTTTAGTATTCCAATATGTATAAAACACTCAGACTGGGTCTGACACATAGCAGTCACTCAACAGCCATCATCATTTCTTCTCTGAGACCTGGATGTCATGTGATCCCAACGGATTGACAGGGCATGGATAGGGAATGCTTCCTAACCGGAACCACACTTAGTTTGGGATTTAAAAGTTGCAGGAAGTTGTTGGAAATGCTCAGAGATCCAAACCATGCTTCCTCTGTATGTAAGTTACTGTACACATATACTTTCCCTAAGTTGTTCACTTTTTGATTGGCCATCAGTGATTTTTTTAAATAATCCTATTAAGACACTTATAAGAGGTGTTCGAAATTATTGTTTTACGTAGCATTCACCATGAACACACGTGATTTTAATTTTTGCATGTATGATGAATATGTAGTTGAGCACACATATGCCATGGCACTGGTAT
Source organism: Acomys percivali (assembly GCA_907169655.1). NCBI lineage: Eukaryota > Metazoa > Chordata > Mammalia > Rodentia > Muridae > Acomys > Acomys percivali. The sequence goes on from OU015756.1 coordinate 69,964,732, forward strand.
GGAGGTCAGAGGGCAACCTTCTACCTAGTTTGAGACAATCTCCAGATGTTGATGCTGCTGTTTACCAGGTTATTCCCGGCTGCACGGCACACAAGCTTCTGGGGGATTCTCCTGTCTCTGCCTTCCATCTCACCATAGAAAAACTGTGCACATAAGTTTCTAATATTTACCATCTTATACCTTTTGGTACCATAGTAATGCAAACATAAGTTCCCTAATATTTGCTGAATAAACTATTGTTTTGGCTTGCATAGTTTCAAGGTATTTAAAAAACAAGCAAGGGTATGAGAATAGAACATAAAGTGGTAGACCTGTATTAAAAAGAAATATTCCCATGTTCCTTTCCTTCAAAATTAGGTTTAGTGCCTTCTAAAATTATTAAGAATTGTGTTCCTGCACATTGTAGAGAAAGATGATTAACAAGCATCAATTGTTTTCAAAATAAACTTAAATATTCAGTAATTGTTTAGAGTGTGTGCTCAGTGATGTTTTCTTAAATGTAAGTTAATCATACACAAATATTTTTAAAAATGGTACTAGTAGTTGATAAATGAAGCTAAAAAGTGATTTTTTATCTTCCCTTATTTTAGAGCTATATCGTATGATTATCAGAAGCAAATGTGGTAGCTTGAGGGCAGAGGTATGGATCCAGATGGCCGAGTTTCAGTTCAGACTGTCCTTTTCCAGCAGTAGCCATATCACCTTCACCTCACTATGTATGTTACTTATGAGTGCTGGTTCAGCTTTGTCAACTTGACACAAGCCAGAGTTGCCTGGAAAGAGGATACCTCAGCTGAAGAATTGTCGTCTTTAGATTGGGATGTGGGACCTGTCTTCGGCCATTTTCTTAATTGATTATTGATGTGGGAGAGTCCAGATCACTTATGGACAGTGCCACCTCTAGGTAGGTGACCCTGGATTGTATTATTAGAAAAGTGAAGTGAGCAAACCACGAAGAGCAAGCCAGGAACAGTGTTCTTCCATCGTTTCTGCTTCAGTTCCTGCCTCCAGGGTCCTTCCTTTGACGAGGATCTATAAATAAGCTGTAACGTGAAATAAATCTGTTCCTCGCCGAGTTCCTTTTGTCCTGGTGCTTATCACAGCAATATAAAGAAAATTGGAGCACTATGGTTCCTTGGTCTGTTTTTGTTGCAATCTCCTTTTTCCCCCCCTCTGTAAAATTGACAATAATTTGAGTCTCCATCTCATTAAGTTGTTAAAAATTAGCTGGGAAGACATACACAGACAGGTGTACACATGCAAGAGCTCAAACATCATCCTGATAGTGCTCACTGGTGAGGGGTATCCCCAATCTCTTCCTTTTAGGGTCATGCTTACCTCCCCAGGGCAGTAAGTGAAAAGTACAAAGGCTGCAGATTTTGGTAGATATACATTTGGCCTACAGCTCTGTTTCTTACTGTGCATATGGTCTTTCAATGGTGCTTACTTTGTGCATGTTGTACCTTTCTGTCTGACATATGTCCTTTTTCTACAAAGCAATGACACCTAACTTGCATGGCCGTACATTTCTTTGTCTCTTCTTTCCTTCACTTGGCCATTCAGAAAAAAAGCAAAGGGAAAGCTTACTGTCTGCCACTTGCCAAGTCAGGAGCACAGTGTAGTAGTCGGTGGCCAAGGGGGACTTAGCAGATAACATACGAGGAGTCATTTTGAGTCATATGGCCACAGCTGGTCCACATGATCACTGATTGCATGCCAGGCATTGTTCTTAGCTCTTTACATATTTACTGAAATATTTCTTTTCAGTCAGTCATCAAAACAAACCTGTGGTTACGTGTAATTGTTATTTTGAAGAGTTAGGATTTGAAGCACAAAAGGAATTTAGCTCAGGTGGGTTGATGCTTAATCCCTTGGGTTTAATGGCAATGCTACGTTGTCAATAACAAGTTCATACATCACAGGCACCAAGGAACATGAACTTATAAGGAAAAAATAGGGGCAGCGATGCTAGCAAAGGCTTTAGAGGGAAGACAGGTCAGAGAAACACAGGAGAACACAGAGCAGCCACAGACAAAGAAAGAACAGAGATTTGGTCTACACTTGCCAAAATATACTTATTATACTGCTAGAGGAGATTGATTTAAATTGTGTATTTTTAAAATTGTATCGTACATAACTTGAAAATAGCTGGTGGTTAATATACGGTTGCACTCGTCCTTTACAGTGGTTGTTCTAAGGGTGAAAAATAATGTTCCAAGAGAAGTACAGGAAAATACCAGCAATATCATGTGTCTTTTTTCCCAGGCTGTGACAGCGAAGCAAGAGATAGTGACTGTGACCTTTCGGACGACCTTTCAGTCATCTTTAATGCACAGACAAAACCTTATGTTTCAGAGTTTTGACAGGTTTTCAAAAGGGTAATCGGGTCCCACGTTGCCTTTTCCCTGCAGCCATTGTCTCCCAGCAGGAAAAGCAAGAGGGATTTGGGGATGTAGCATAACCTGTATTGCATGCTTAAGAAGAAAATTGGAGTATTTATTTTTCCCAGCTTCAAGAGCAGTGCTGGCTGCCCTGAGGTGCATAAACATATCGAGCTTACCCATCCTTACCGAGTGAAATACATGCTCTGGGGCTACAAGAAGGACGTCCTTGGCCCAAGTATTATATTAGTCCAGCAATAGATATAGGGGAGGTCTTCCGCCTAAGTAAAGTTTAAAGGAAGCAGAGGCGTCATCTTTCTTGTCACATTTCTTTTGGTTGCCTACTTTTGGATTTCCTGACACAGGGTCTTGCTCTCTAGTCCCTGGCTCCCCCACACACTCACTGGGCACACCTGGCTGGATCCAAACTAGCAGCAAATGCTTCGGCCTCTGCCCCCAGAGTGTCAAAATCACACGTATGAGCTGCCACGCCCAGCTTTCTTTAGGGTAAATGTTTTTGTCAATTGTTTCATATTACACTTGTGAGATCGATACAGTTTTCTTCTGCACTGTGGCGTATTATTTTCTAACAGATGGAATCTGACTGAGTGAACAGCAAAGGTGAATAGACAACACCGATGGAATGTTGAGTTACTTGGAAAGGTCAGAGGGAAGTTCTGCATTATTTTTTTTTCTCTCCAGCTTCCACGTAGTTTAGTGAGTTGAGGTTGACAGATATATGCTCTGGATGAATATTGTGTGATGTAGCCACTCAGGGTCAGTTTCTTCTATTGCCAGACATCCACATACTACTATGTAGGCATACTGAAGATTGCCACATGGGGTCCTGCGCTGGGGCCTGTTACAGTGACAGATTCTTACCTACTGAATGGACTTTGTTCCTTAAAATGTGTAGAAGTTGTACTCTGATGTGAAAGAGAATGTGGTGGGTTTGAGGAGATTATTTGGTTTAGATTATGTCAGGAGGGTTGGGCTTCCATTGTTGGATGTCTGTGCCCATAACAAGATGAAGACTTCTCAGTATCTCTCTCTCCCTCTTGCTCCTGTGCTTTATCTTTCTTCCTTCCTTCCTTCCCCATTTTTCTTCTTTCTTTCTATCTTTTGTCCTTCTCTTTCTTTCTTCTTCCTCCCCTTTCTTTCTTCTTTCTCTCTCTTTCCCTCTTTCCTTCTTTCCTTCCTTCCTTCTTCCTTCCTGTTCCTTTTCCTTTTCTCTCTCCTTCTTCTGCCATTTTGTTACTGCACCCTTCCCTTCACCTTCTGTTCATCGCTCTCCTTCTCCCTCTGTTTTCCCTCCCTCCATATCTCCACCACTTCAGTCTACCACGTGAAGACAGATACAGAGCTCTGCTGTGAAAATGCAGACAACCATCTCTGGCTCAAACCTGTCCAAACAAACAAACAAACAAATAAACAAAGACAAAAACAATACAACAAAACAAACAAACATCCCAAGCTTGTCTTTAAAAGACTCTCTGTGCTGTTTAATTACAATAGTCTTCTCTGTTTCATTCAAGTAGCTATGACACAACATCATAAACGAGTTACTTTATAAACAAAAGACATTCATTTCTCAAAGACGATATCTGGAGGCTTTCTCAAGTTCAAAGCACCAGTAGAGTGTTCGGTCCCTGCCGCTTCCATACAGATGGCATTTTCTTTTTATGTCCTCACTCACTGGAGCTCTCCAGAGCCTCTATTTTTAGGACACTGGTTCTATATATGAAGTCTCTGCTTGTGGTGACTTTGTTTCCCAAGTCTTATACCTCCTAAGACCATTATACTCATGACTCGTTACAAAATAGCAAATTTGGAGACATAGAAGTAGTCAGAACCTGGCCTGGCTAGAGCTAAGATAAAGTCCTCCTTCTGTGACAATAACCTCAGTAACGGTCTTTCCTACATAGCCAAGCGCATTAGCTATGGAAAGACAATTTCATATGTGTACACATTGAAATATACATCCTTCCCCTCACCGTTCCTTCTGTGCTTAGAAATACCCACCATGCATACTCTAACACCTTTTGGAATGTTGCCCCCCGCCCCTTGAGCCACTTTCTATTATTCTCAGAGCTTAAAAATATACACATACTAAGTTTTCTTAGATGGTTTCTTGGGAACTGGGTGCATAGGTCAATTGGTGGAGCTCCTCCCTGTTTGGAGCTAGGCCCTGGATCTAAGCATCCTCAGTACTGTAGAAGCAGGAAAAGAGGAGAGCAATAAAGGTCTTGCATTAATGTGTTTTGAGATTATTTATTTTGTCTTTTTGTAAGTGACAAACTCTTCAGATGTAAAGTAGTTATGCCTGATTGATTTCCTTATATGAATTGTCATTTTACTGACCTAACACAGTCTTCTTGATATTTACTTTTTTACCCTTTCTTTGGTATCCCTGGGATCTAAAGTTTATAGTATAAATTTATCTAATTTTTTCTTAAATTACACACACACACACACACACACACACACACACACACACACATATGTAACTTCTAATCCCTCCTTCCCACAAACTACAGCTCTAGGTCACATATACTTTGGCTTATAAATGCTGTCTATGTGTTTTAATGGCAGCAAAACTCAAGAGACTGTTTCATGATACATGAATTTGTATTAAGTTTCCATTTCATTGTTCACATGTAAAGGTGTGATGGATCCCCACTGTGATTCCCCATTCACACTTGTCTGTGGCTGATTTCACCCTAGAGCTGCCGCGTTGACTAGATGATAGAGAGATAATAGACTGTACACTGATGGTAGGCGTCTTATTCGCTAGCCCTTGCTGTTAAGGCTTTAAGAAAAATAGAACAGTGAAAATACATTTTATATTTATTTTCAACTTAGTGCTTTATCCTCAACCTTCAGTATTCACCATACAGAAGGTTCCTCTCATCCTGCCCTCTACCTGCCTGAAGGAGTGGACTCCTGTTACTTGTTGCTTGGCCTTTAAGCCTGGAAGAGAGACAAAGAGCCTCAGTCTGGGCAAGGCTCTATGTTGAGTCTCATCCTTGGACCTTCCTTAACTCTGCTTCTTTTGATGCTGAGATACAGTTCGCCTTCTTTCTGCAGAAGGTTTTGTGGGGTGGGGGGGAGTAGTTCTCTGTCCCTCCCTATTGGTAGGAGGCCTCTCAGCATTGGCTTGGGATCCAGGAAGGAAGTAGCATAGCGTTCTGCCTCCTCCCTCCCATCTCACCCCTGGGACCAAGTGTTTTTCTCTTTCCTCCTGGTTGCAATACACATTCGTTAGTAGTCTTCCACTGATGTACCTCTCTCCCTCAGGGGAAGTTCATGGAATAAAGTCTTTGAGGCCTTGCACTTTGAGAGGGAAGATGAAATTCTATCAGCTGACTCACATTTGGATTGTTTCAAATTGTTTTTGTTTTTAAAAGAGATTTTTTTTTGCCTGTTTGTGCAGCACTGGAGTCTCTTCTCCCATATTCTGTCATAGGTGAGATGCCTTGTGCTTGCTTCACATTTTTGCCTGGAGGGGTTGCTGCACTCTTCCATTGTACCATTTTGCAAACTCAGCCCATCTTCTTTAAGCCATAATTTATCCACAAGTTGTAGAGTTAAAATGTGTACACCTGGCTGAACAGGCCAACTGAAGGCATTTTAGAACTTGGGTATTTATTTTTACATCCGAGACACTATTTTGATATGAAGACTATTTATGATGTTTTTCATATTTCATGATTCCTATACTAGGTTAGATAGGAGAAGTTACTCTTAAGAGATACTTGGGTACCTTGGCTTCTGGCAGGTATGTGCTGGCCTTCACCAGAAAGGTACTCAAACTAAAATATCTATATACCTGAGGTGGACAGAGAACATTAGTGAGAGTCAGTGCATAGAAAAACAGCACACAGATGAGCCAGTGGCACAGACTGACTCAACAGAAGTTCAGAATGAAGACTCTTGAAAAAATGCAAAGTCAGAGACATAAATATATGTAGGACTAAAAATATGTGCTGTCTAAAATAGAAGGTGTAAAGTAAGTACATAAAATTGAAGTAATAACAGATGAAATTGGAAAAGGGCACATGAGTACACCCACCAACACACATGTGCTCTCAAACATGCCAACAGGCATACATAGCACACACAGAGGGAAAAAAGAAAGCTATGGGACTTTTAAAATATGAAATTAAACTTTCTGTTAAAAATTAGACACTTTCAATGGTCGGTCCATGATCCTGTTACTCAGTAACCTCAACCAGCTAGCAAGGGCGTGTTAACCAGAGCCAAGTGCACTTTAAGCAAGGCTGTGGTTTAGCTTTGCTTTTGAAATGACCTGACGTTAAACAGAAGTGCTCATCTTTCCGGCACTGAGATCTGCTCATGACATCCCTTATATTAGAACCTTTGCTGTCTTCCCAGGGTCCACTGTTCTTAGAATAGCCATCCTGTGGCATTTTCCTGCAACTGGATTGATAGCTCCTTCTACAGTATCTCTTGTCCTCAATCGTTAACAGCCACATTTTTAGTTCTTTTCACTTACAAAATTAGTCTTCTCTATGAATTTGCTATTGCCTTGATTAGGACATCTTTTCTTCAGAACACGCCTTGTCCTGACACTCATTCTGTCTGCCCTGTTATGCCCTCTCTCCAGAACTGCATCCCATCATAGGCAACATGGCTGTGTCTTCTCCATCATCAACAGTGCCTATCACAGCTTCATTTATTTCTTACGGTTTTTTTTATCAATTTATTGTATTAGTTTCTTTCCTCATTTCTGTGGCACTGTACCTATCAAAAGCAGCTTAGGGAAGTAAAAGTTTATTCTGGCTCTGTCATTGTGGTGATTTCATATGAGTAGAAGCTTGAGACGGCTGGTCACGGTGTGTCTGTGTCTACAGTCAGCAAGCAAAGAGCGATGAATGCTGCTGGTCAGCTCATTTTGTCCTTTTTACTCAGGACCACAGCCCACAGAATGGAACTGCCCACATTTAGGATAAGTCTTCCCATCTCTTTTAACATATTCAAGATAATCCCTCAGCAGCACCCAGAGGCTAACCTAATTTAGGCAGTCCCTTCCAGGCACTTCCACGGATTTGTTTTTCCTAGTTGGTTCTAGACCTTGTCAAGTTACCAATCAATATTATTGACTACACTGACAATGTGCCAAGCACTTATTTGTATCTGGCCTTTGCTCTCTATTACTTTTATCTCAAATGACTAGGCAAGCACATGGCTACTGTAGATGTTTAATAAATTAACAAATATGATCTGGGCAATTTGATTCTTGCTTAAGGGAAGGGTCCTCTCCGCCTCATCCTCCCTTTTATTTGTCCAAAATTCCAACCTGTCTTCTTAGCATTTAGGTTTCAGGGTCATCCTAGAATCAGAACCTATGCTTCCAATGTACCAACTTAGACACTTTTGTAAGTTCATCCAATCACCATTTGAGAAATAACGCGACTCTGCCATATTGAAGGGATTGTTCTGGGCTCTAGTGTTGCAGTAGTGAGTGCAGCAGGGGCAGTCCTGACTTGTGAACCTGCTTTCTAGTGGGGTGTGGCGAGAAGCAGACAGCAGTGAGTATCCTATAAATACACTGTACTCCATGTCATTACAACTGGCCTGACAGGGTGAAAAGAGACGAGGAGGATGAGAAAGCATGAAGGAGTTGCACCTGAGGCCAAGGCTTGCTCTTTGAAAGACTTTGCATCCTTCTCTATGATACCAAACCATGGTAATGCCATGCAAGAATGGCATTATCCAACTGATGTTTGCCTGGGCTCATTCTTATGTGTGGGACACAGGGCCAAGTATAGGCTGAGAAGAAAGTTATTGAAACTGCAGACCAAGGTAGTAGTAGAAAAGCATTTCAGTGGTTACGTTCAGGATAGATTCAGAAGATAGTGTGATTTAAGGAAAGAGGAATTGTAGAATGTGGGAGAAACAAGGCAGTCCCTGGCGAATCGGGTGTCTGGTCTGAGAATCTAAAAGTACTGAGCCACAAATGTACAGACTAGAAATAATGTAGGCGGGGAGTGGCTATCGTATTGAGCAACATACATTTTGGGCATGATGAGACAGCTATAAAATAGCAAATAATGAGTTTGTCTTAGCAGATCTATACAGCGTTCTGGAACTCAGAGGGAAATGTCCATAATGAAGACATAAATGTGGGAGTTATCAACATACATATGACATTTAAAACCATCTGGAGAATGAAAAGATGTAAAATGAGAGTTTATTTCTGAGCACATATTCGAATATATTTAAGTTGAGTAGACTGGCCAGTGGGAAAACCAAAAGTGGGTGGGTATCAGAGATGAAGCAGGTGGGAAAGTTTTTGAAGAGGTTTTAAAGAGGTGGGAAAGATTATGTGTGTACAGTGTTAATGGGTGAAAAAAGATGTCAACCGTTGATCTAGCAGTATAGACGTTATTGATGGGCCTGACATTTGGTTAAAACAATATATAAGGACTTCATTGGGGTGAGCTAACAAGAGCTGGGAACACATGTGTTAGGAAAAGGATGACGACTTATTAGAGTATGCCCTTCACCAAGATCAGAGAACAAGGACAGAAGCTTGATGAGAAATAATACTCAAGCAGCTTCAAATTCCTATCTGTCCTGGTGGTGAGAACTGTATCTTGTGGTAACAACTATGTCTGTCCTGTTGACTGTTTTGTAACTAGTATGACACCCGCCCCAAAGCAGAGTCTAAATGACATACATTAGGAGAAACAAATATCACTAAAATTATGACATAGAATTTATCAACTATGAGATGTTTTCACGTATGTATCCATATATATGTATATTAAGAGAGAAAGAGAGACTAGTGAAAAAAGCAATCAAAGATCATATGATTTGTTTCTGTGACTGGTCATCAATTCTCCATCTGATCCAGTTACATAAGTGCTATACATCACCATTATCTTAGATAAACATGCGATATGAACAATGAATTCAGTAAAGATACTCAAGAAAAGTAGTTTTCATCAGCTATCAAAGTTTTAAAAATCATAGATTAGGAAAAGGAGTGTGTCTTTCTTTCTCGAAGAAGGAGTTGATTCCAATTTTCACAGCATCTGGACCTGCTCATTAAAGCAGATTCCCAGAGTTCGAAGCTATGTGTGAATAGTTTCTTCATTAATGCCTGATGGTGCACATCTATTTAATGAAACACATTTGTACAATATGAGTCTGGGAAGCTGTAGTACAATAGATTGGAAGCCCAACATCTGGGAAGCTACAGACATGAATGAAAAAAGGAAAGGCATACTGAAACACAGGTTGATGGTAATTGTATATGATTAACTTTTTTGATGCAAATTAAGTGCTGCCACATATTGAGCAGGGAGTGGAATAATCAGAGATACATATTTACTAGCTAATTTGTACATTACTTGCAGGGTAAATTGATTGTATATGGAGAATCAATATTTTACAAAAATTCCTCTGGGAGATTTTGTTCAAGTAACATCAATGAACAAAATACCTATAATAAAATAAACTAGAAAACAGTTGTTTTTCTTAAATAAATATGCCTTTACCTGATTATATACTTTTTATATCTCCAGATTGTATTAACTATGCAGTGCTACACCTTGTTTAATAAATTCTATTTAATTTATAATTTATAATTTATAAATTTGATTTAGGCTATATTCCTGTGGTATCTGGCTGACCTGGCCAGACTTTGAGAAATTATGAGAGTCAGATGGAAATCTGTCTATGAATGGGACTTGAGACTGATAAATAAATGATGAAAATAAATACAGAAAAACATCCAAAGGAAACAATTTGCTCCATGAAGTTGATGATGTTAGCTTGGTTAGCTTCCCAAAACTGGGCGTAAGTTGTCAGGGCTTTTGCACAAGAAACTTACTCCAAGCTGGAATAAAATGTTAGAAGCATAGATACCACATAGTATGTATTGATCGAGAAAAATATCACTATAAAGTGTACCTTAGGGGTGTAGTGAAGTAATAGCTCTACTTTCTTTAAATGCTCAGAAGGAACTACTTTGGGTCTCTTGACATAATTTTCAGTATTCAAATTAAAATATATAAAAAATTCCAAGTAAAAAGTGGTTTTCTGTTCAGGAAATCTACTTGCCAGGGCAGTAAAGTGGGGTCTTTTGTCCGAAACTCAGGGCATGCTCAGAACACTTGCACAGTCAGTATGGAGGACAGATCAGGAGGTTCCCTCCAGGTTTAAGCTTTCTTTTTCACCCTGTGCTAGTGACAGGGCAATCCCCTGAGTGCACACCTGAATTACAACTCTAAATTCCAGTCTCCTCTACACTCTCAGTGTTCACTCCCTGCCTCGCCCAACTCAAAGCAACACGTGTTCCTTAGAGCACATGTCAGTAACTGCAGGTGTAGGCAAGTGAAAGGGTTTATAGAGTGGCTGAAAAGCTGGTGTGCAATCAACAGAAATTAAATATTTTAAAATTTTTAAATGTTTTTAAAAAATATTTTTAAAAGCTGAGATTATACAAAATGCATCACACAATGCCTTTTAGGGCATTTGAATCCACTACATAATTACACCTACCTGCATCCACGTTCAGAAAATGCAGGGCACAAAAGATGCAGATGCATTTTCAAGGTCAGAGTGTGGAGTTTGGAAGAGAAATATGGAGCCAGACGGTAAGCTCATAGGAAAATTAAGTCCGCCAGCTTTCCCCAGATGGTCCCTTTTATACTGTTTTTTTTTGTAGCTTGTGAATTAGGCACCTGTGTTTTCTTCAATTCACTCCCTGCCAGGTGAATTCTTGCATTCGTCATTATAATTGCAAATAAAAACAATAAATCCTGATGCTTGTTTTTCTCCAAGAAACTCATGCGCTTTGTTGGTTTGGGTTGGGAGAAAATTAATATTTTAGATTTCCTTAAATGCTTGATTGAATTTTACAGTTTATTAGCTGATATAATCAAAACACAGATATAGTGACGGAACTTATATCAATAGTTTCCTTTTCTAGAGATGAGCTTGAGTAAATTCTGAGACTTTTGCAATTTTAAGTGAGGTATTTATTTTACTTAGACATTTTTTAAGTTCTATTAACAATGATAAGAATAGCTATGTAGATTTCCTATCTAACTGGTATAAACAGTGTCTTTGAATGCAGTCATCCCAACACTACATTGGCTATTTCTCTCCACTTACATTTCCATGCATGAGAAGAACATACTGCCTTTTATATATAAACAATGTGGTGAGCGATGCGCTTTTCTTAGTCTCTGCTTTCAAGCTCTTCTGGCATTTGAGTTGGCATTCTATTGAAATGTCAAATAAAGATAGGAAGCTACCCCTCCCATCAAGGCTTAATAAACCAGCACAATGACTTCCGTTTTATTTTACATTCTGTGAATTAATAAGCGCTGACACATGATGCATGTAGGAAAGAAGAGATTCCTAAGAGAGACATATTGTATTTCTTCTTTATCTGCTAGAGTTACCCTTAATAAATGTGGCAGAATGATAAATACATTGATAAAATGTGATGGGGTACTTGTACACAAGTTTAGATATTCAGTTTGTATTCCGTTAAAGATGAGATAAAACTAGTAAATTACAACAGGAATTGTTTATGTTAATGCCACTTAAAAATTAATGCCTACCAAATAAAATTTGGTAATGTTGAGTAATTTGTCTTGTATTTTAAAAATGAATTAAGAACTGGGATCTTAGTTATCATGTTCAAAAGATAAAACAAAGCTAAGGCGGTTTTAATCTTCTCCCAAAGTGGAATAAAACCAAGTAATGTAGTATGGGTTCAAAACTTTATTGAACAACCCATTGCAAATTCATTCCATTTGCCTGTTTATTTTGAGTGAATTGGAGACTAATGGCTCATAAATTTGAAAAGATACAAGTGTACTTTTAGTGGAATGTAGTGGCTTATGAGTTGAGCTTTTCTTTTTCATCAGCTAAAAAACTATTAAATTACTTTACAGTACAATAGGAGGAATCTGTTTTTACATCTAAATACTTTGCTTATGAAATGCAACCCTTGATCTTCCTGTCTTCCTGACATCCAAATGTGAGTCTCCAGGAACTTTTTAAAAATTATATTTACAAACACTTGTGATATACTTTAATGTATACAAGGACTGAATTATGATTACAGAGTCACAAAGAATATTGAATAACACAAGTTGATTAGCATCAGATGAGAAAAACACTCGAAATATTGCTTCCATTTTCTAGACAGGTGTTTCCTTTTGGCTTGTTTATTTATTCAGTGTATAATGGCTTAAAGTCACAAAGAAAATTAACGTTACCCTCAGTTACTGTTCTCATGGAGCTTAACATCCATGAGTTAGTCACCAAGAAATAATGATTTTGAATGTTAAATTACAGCAATGATGCTATGTGAAAACCAAGTGCTATTTTGAGAGAACTAGGACACGTATTAAGTGTTCATGAGAGGATAGTTAATATTAATTGGCTGGGTTTATGAAAGTAAAAGAACGATAGGGATAACACAGAATTGTCCCAAGGACAGATATGGGGGAAAGTGGTATTTTTCTTAAGATCTGAGGTATAAACAATCATTCAGGGGTTAAAAAAAAATCAAAGGAAAAATGTTTAAGACAAAATGAAAAAAAGAAGGAAAGATATCGTGACCAGATAGTGAAGATAAAGAGAAAGTTGTAAGACTTTAAGTAAGCTTGTGGTGCTGGAAGAAGCAGGAGTGGTAGACAATGTCTAGAAAGGACTTACCTTCCACATTAAAGATGTTTAGTCTTAAGCCAGGCACAATGGCGCAGGCCTGTAATCCCAGCACTTGAGGTGGCAGAGGCAGGTGGATCTCTGTGAGTTCGGGGCCAGCCTGGTCTACAAAGTGAGTCCAGGACAGCCAAGACCACACAGAGAAACCCTGTCTTGAAAAATAAACAACAACCAAAATGTTTAGTCTCCTTCAATGGAATGAGCAATAGAAAATATTTCACTGTGTCTAAAAGGGGAATAATATTCATAAGAAGAGCTGTTTGTATAGAAAAGAGATTCTAGTGTCTGTCCCGAATCCCCCCGAGGTGGAGTTTCTCAGAGGACCTCTATGTTGAGCTAACATCATAAGTGTGTCTTTTTGGGTCAGAGCTACCTCACTCAGGATGATCTTTTCTAGGTCCACCCATTTGCCTGCAGATTTCCATTTTCTATTGTTTTTGATAGCTGAATAGGATTCCAATTTGTAAATGTACCACACTTTCTTTATCCACTCTTCGGTTGGAGGACATCTAGGTTGTTGCCAAATTCTGGCTATTACGAATAAAGTTGCCATAAACATAGTTGAGCCAGACTCTGGGAAGGAGTAAAAAAGGAAGAATGAAGAAGATAAATAGAAATATATAGGTGACTGTTTCAGTCTCCATATGGATATCCCACTACTAGGAGTCTCAGCTAGGGTCATCCCAATAGGCTCCCTGGAGCCTCCTCTGTCCTAGAGGTGTCCCCCTACCACTGATTTCCTTTCTCTCTCCTTTCTTTCTCCCACCCCACTGCTCTCCTCACATTTGATACCCACCCCTGTTATCCTCCCCACTCTCTCTCCCACTCATTTCCCTCCCTCTACCTTTAGATGTCTATTTTGTTTCTCTTTTTGAGTGAGATTTAAGCATCTTCTTAGAGTCCTCCTTGTAATTTAGCTTCTCTGGGTCTGTGGATTGTAGCATGGTTATCCTGCACTATATGGCTAATATCGATTTGTAGGTGATTCTATATCATGTGTGTCTTTCTGGGTCTGGGTTACCTCATCCAGGATGATATTTTCTAGTTCTGTCAATCTGCCTGCGAATTGCATCATGTCTTTGTTTTTAATAACTGAGTAGTATTTCATTGTTGTAAATGTATCAGATTTTCACTATCCATTTTTTCAGTTTGGGGCATATAGGTTGTTTCTTGTTTCTGGCTATTACAAATAAATCTGCTATGAACATAGTTGAGCAAATGTCCTTGTTGTATGGTGGAACATCTTTCGGGTATATGTCCAGGAGTGGTATAGCTGGGTCTTGAGGTAGAGATATTCCCAGATTTCTGAGAAAGCACTAGATTAATTTCCAAAGTGCTTACACAAGTTTGCACTCCTACTAGCAATGAAGGAGTGTTCTCCTTGCTCCACATCCTCACCATCATGTGCTGTCTCTTGAGTTTTTTTTTTTTTTTTATCTAGCAATTCTGACTGTGTAAGGTGAAATTAGAGTCATCTGATTTGCATTTCCCCGAAAACTAAGGACAGTGAACAATTTTTAAGTGCTTCTTGGTCATTAGAGATTCCTCTGTTGAGAATTCTCTGTTTAGCTCTTTACCCCATTTTTAATTAGGTTATTTGGTTTGATAGTGTTTAATTTCTTGAGTTCTTTATATATTTTGTATATTATTCCTCCATCGGATGTAGTACTGCTGAAGATCTTTTACCAATCTGTGGGCTGCCATTTTGTCCTATTGAAACTGTTCTTTGCCTTGCAGAAGCTTTTCTGTTACATTTATTTATTTATTTATTTATTTATTTATTTATTTATTTATTTATTTTTGTGCCTGAGCTGCTGCTGTTCTGTTCAGAAAGTTGTCTCCTTTACCATTAAGTTAAAAGCTATTCTTCACTTTCTCTATTAGATGTAGTGTATCCCATTGTTTGTTTGTTTGTTATTTGTTTGTTTGTTTTTGAGATAGGTTTTCTCTGTGTAGCCTTGGCTGTCCTGGAATCGATTTGTAGACCAGGCTGGCCTGAACTCAAAGAGATCCACCTGCCTCTCCTTCCTCCAGTGCTGGGATTACAGTCATGCACTACCATACCTGGCTTTTATCCAGGTTTTTGTGGAGGTCTTTGATCAACTTGAACTTGAGTTTTGTGCAGGGTTATAAATATGGATCTATTTGCCTTTGTCTACATGCAGATATCCAGTTAGACCAGCACCATTTGTTGAAAATTCTTTCTTTTGGTTTTAGTTTCTTTGTCATAACTCAAGTGTCCATAGATGTATGGATTTATTTCTGGGTCTTCAGTTTGAATTCACTGATCAACCTGTCTATTTCTATGTGAATATCTTGCAATTTATTATTATTATTATTATTATTATTATTATTATTATTATTATTATTATTATATTATTATTATTTCTCTGTAGTACAGATTGAAATCAGGGATGGAGCCTGAAGTTGCCCCTCCTATAACCAGGTGGGACTTCCTGTGGCTGGAAGGGGACACCAACCCACCCATAAAACCAACCCAAAATTTGTCCTGCTTACAAGTAGTACAGGGATAAACGTGGAGCAGGGATTGAGGAAATGGCAAACCAATGAATCAATGGCCCAACTTGAGACCCACCCCATGGGAGAATGCCAACCTCTGACACTATTAATGATACTCTGTTATGCTTGCAGACAGGAGTCCAGCATAACTTCCTTCTTAGAGGCTTTATCTAGAAGCTGATGGAAACAGATACAGAGATCCACAGCCAAACAATAGGTGGAGTTTGGGGAGTTTTTGTTTTGTTTTGTTTTGGTTTTTTTTGTTTTTTGTTTTTTGTTTTTTACAAGAGTTGGAGGAAAGATTGGGGGAACGTGAGGAGGTCAAAGAAACCACAAGAATATCTTCAAAGTAAACTAACCTGGGCCCATGGGGGCTCACAGAGAATTAGCCACCAGCCAAAGAGCATGCACGGGCTGGACCTAGACCCCATAAACACATGTAGCAGATATGCAGCTTGGTCATCATGTGGGTCCCTTACTAACTGGAGCGGGGACTGTCTCTGACTCTGTTGGTTGCTTTTGGACCCCTCTTCCCTAGCTGGTCTGCCTTTTCTTGTTTCAGTGGGAAAGGATGTACTTAGTCCTGCTGCTGTTACTTGAAGTGCCAGGGTGGGTTGGTACCCCGTGGCAGCCTCCCCTTCTCTGAGAATAAGAAGGGGGATTCAAGGATGGGTGTGTGAGGGTGGGACTGAAAGGAGAGAAAGAAGAAGCAGTAAAGTGAGTAAATAAATTAAAATATGAAATAGATAGGTTGACAAACATCCTATACAATGGCAACATTTATAAGGATGTGATGGAACAGGAAGAATCCACAAAGATAGACATTTATTTTTGGTTTCCATATCTAGCTTGGGAGACAGCTTATTCTTCAAGAGAAAAATCTAAAAGTCAAAAAATTAAGGGGAAACACACACACACACACACCGATACTTAAGGGTATTAGGAGGAAGAGTAAAGAGGAAGTCATATTCAGTCACAAGAGGACATGGGATAAAAGACGTTGGAAGAGGCAAATATAGGGTTGAAGTAGTGAAAATTCAATATGTGTAAAATTCTCAAAAAGTAACTTAAAGATTTAATTTTATGTGCAGTTAATGGGTGGAGAACAGATGCTAGATAGACTCTTCCATAGTATGATCTGGGTGTCAGAAGAGACATTTGAACTTAAGATGTTTATGACCCAGTACTTATGAGGTACATAACGTAAAAGCATTGACTATAAAAACCTTCTATAATTTAACCTCAGATGACAGGTAAGGTCATTGTACAAAAGGCACAGTGTGTCTAAGAGAATAGCTTTGAGGCAATAGAGAAAACCCTGGAAGTACAATAATAATGAGATGTCATGTTAGCTGACTCAGGATAATTAAATAGACAGGCATGGAAAAGTAGAAAGATCTACCTACACGGGAGAGTTTGAACATGGATTTAAATTGACTTACCTTATACTTTCACCTGTACTGTTCTTATGCTAGTCAGCTTTCTGTTCCTGTAGAAAAATCCTTGAGGTGATAAATTTATAAGTAAATTTTATTTGACTAATTGTTTACAAGGTTTCAGTCATGACCAATTGTCTTTAATGCTTTGAGGTTATGTTGGAGGCAAGTGCAGGAGAAGAAGCCCACCTGGGAGAAAAGGGGCAGAGGAAGAGACTAAATTCAACTATCTGCCCTGAAGGCATATACCCCTATGTGATCTATCGCAGGTTACTAAGGCTCATGTCTTAAGGATTTTACTTCCTCGGAACACTACTGAGGGCAGAGAAGTAACACATGGCCTTTGGGGGACACTTATCCATTGTCAATGCTTTTAGAAACAAATGTTCTTTTAAATTAATAAAAAGACGATCCTAAAATAGTTTATATTCACTGTTAAACTCTATAGCCACAAGCAAAGAGATAAGAGATTAAATAGCTGGGTGTGGTGGTGCATGCCCGTAATCCCAGCACTCAAGAAGGCAGAATCAGGCAATCTCTGTGAGTTCAAGGCAATCTGGTCTACAAAGCAAGTCCAGGATAGCCAAGGCTACACAGAGAAACCCTGCCTCGAAACAAAAACAAAACAAAACAAAATGAAAGAAAAAGTAAAAGTACCCACACAGATATGAAATAAAAAGTATAAAAACATAATAGGTGGCATTTGAACAAACTTGTGAGAATAACCAGCTATTTCTAAGAAATAAAAAGTCATTCACAGATATGAGGTAAATCAAAGGACAAAATTTTGTTTTCAAAAACTGATTGATCTTTATTTAAAAACATTCACCTCTATACACAGAAATGCTGTGTTACTGCCTTGACTGTGAATTGGTGAGTTCTATCAAACATATAAGTAATGAATATTATAAAGTTAACAAAAAGTTTACCCAAAGCACTACAAGATTCTTCCATCACTTTTATAGTAGAGAATATTACCCTGGATCTGAAACCAGACAGAGATAATATAAAAAAGAGATCACACTAAGTGTTCCCCATGGATATAAATATACAAACGCTTAACAAAATGTTATCATAGAGAATCCAACAAAAGAAACATATGCACAGACACATGTGTGAATAGGAGCTAATATATATATCATGCGAGCCAGTCCAACAAAGTCAGAAATGCTTTGTCATTTGTCAGTCAATTCAAATAATCCACTAACACAAAAATCATCTAAGCAGATGTAAAAAAAAAAAAAAAAAAAAAAAAGATTTGCTGGTAATGGAGAGAACGGAGGATAAGAGCCATGGGCCCTCTTCTAGAAACCTGGGATTCAGTTCCCAGCTCCCACATGGCAACTCACAGGCATCTGTAATTCAAGTTACAGGGGCTGTGACATCATCTTCTGGTTCCCATGAGTGCCATGCCTGCACGCAATGCACAGACATGCACATGCAGAGAAACCCATGCACATAAATCAATAGAATACATTTTTTAATTAATATAAAACATTTGCCTAAGTTCCACCATCACTCATGGTATAGACACTTAGCAAATTTAAAATTAAGACTAAATCCCCTTCAAATTAGTAAGAGACCTCTATATAAAAATTGTGCCAGATGTTTTACATAATAGTAAGACATTGAATTCCTTCCCCCTGAGCAGAGGCAAAACACATGTGCTGTCATTAGTGCGACTCAGCATTTTGCAAGAATTCCTCATCAATTCTGCAAGATAAAAACAGTGAAATACTGCAGCACTCATAGATCGGTGCCTAGCCTAATCGTCATCAGAAAGGCTTCATCCAGCAACTGGTGGAAACGGATGCGTAAACCCACAGCCAAAAATTAGGCAGAGCTCAGGGAATGCTGTGGAAGATGGGGAGGAAGGATTATAGGAGAGAGAGGGGTCAAGGGCACCATAGGAAACCCACAAAATTATCTAACCTGGGCTCATAGAGGCTCAGAGACTGAACCACCAACTAGAGAGCCTGCTGCAGTCTGACCTAGACCCTCTGTGCATATATGTTAAAGTTTTGTAGGTTGGTCTTCTGTGGGACTCCTAATAGGGCAATTGGGGCTGTCTGACTCCTTTTGTCTCCTTTTGAGACCCTTTTACTCCTATTGGAGGTGCCTTGTCTTATTGCCACTTGATAGGCCATGTTTGATTGACATCCATGGGAGGCCCATCCTTTTCTGAAGAGAAAGGGAGGACACGGATAAGGGAGGGGGCAGTGAAGAGGTGAGGGTATGGACTTGAAGGGGAGGAGGGGATAAAATGCAGTTGGATGTAATATGAGAGAAGAATAACTTATCAAATTTTTAAAAAGTGAAATAATTTACATACAGCTATGAACGGAAGTAAAATTTCTACATAGTGTTTGTCTACGTAGAAAATCCTGAAAAATCTACCAATAAATCTACCAAAACCTCAGCCCTTATCAAGAAAACCTTTCTTTGCAACAGATCGAATCCATGACAGAAAAATCACACCCCGTGAAAATACAGAGTTTTGGAGTCCAGTCCCAATTAATTCATCTACAACACAACTTCTGCCCTTAGGGGCTGGGGAACCGTATAGAAGAACGAAGAGAGCGCCAGAGCCAAGAGCTCAGAGCGTGTACTGCCAGACAGTGTCTCCTGGGAGTGTCAGAAGCTACACCCAGAGAGTCTAATAATGACTGCCTCAACAAGAGCCGAGCCAGGACACACCAGTAGACATGGTAATGAGCACTCCTGAACACTCACCTCTACACATAGAACTAAATACTGAAGGCAGAAGGAATGGTTTTCCCCATGGAAGAGCATAACTACTGGTTCTTTAGTACCAAATGGTCAGTACTGAAAGCATATACATACAAGTAAGATTATGCACACTAGGTCAATTTATGCATTTAAGAATATCTTCCTACGTACACACACACACACACACACACACACACACACACACACACACACACA
>OU015756.1:69984740-70000962 GCA_907169655.1 Acomys percivali
ACACACACACACACACACACACACACACACACACACACACACACACACACAATTTAATGAAAAAGGAGCCCATGAATTTGAAAGAGAGCAAGAAGGGATATATGAACAAATTTGGATGGAGGAAATGATATAATCACAATACAATCTCAATAAATAAAAGAAATAAACTCACTAAAAAAAAAAACAAAAAAAAAAAACTAGAGCTGGGGATATGACTCAGTGAGTAAAGTGTTTGCCATGTATGCTGGCTAGTTTTACGTCATCTTGACACAAACTACAGTCATCAAAGAGGAGAGACCGTCAGTTGAGAAAAACGTTCCCATAAGCTTGGACAGAAGGCAAACCTGGAGATCATTTTCTTAGTCAGTGATTGATGGGGAGGCCCCAGCCCATTGTGAGTGCCATCCCTGGGCTGATGGTCCTGGATTCTATAAGGAAGCCGACTGAGCAATCCACGAGGAGCAAGCCAGTAAACAACACCCCTCCGTGGTCTTTATATAAGCTGTTGCCATCAGGTTCCTGCCCTGCTTGAGTTCCTGTCTCGGCTTCATCGCCTGGAAGTCTAAGCCAAAGGAAAACCCTTTCCTCCCTCATTTGTGTTTGGCCGCTGTGTTTTATCATAGCAATAGTAATCAAAGACCACGCATGTGTGAGAACCTGAGTCTAGACGTCTCAGAATCCAGGTAAAGTTGAGCATGTTAGTGCAATCGGTTGTTCCCACACTCCTGTGATGAGAAAGAAGTAGAGACAGGAGACTCCCTGGACGTTTATAGAATAACTAGCCTGCTGTACCAGAGGCAATCCTCAAGAGGCCCCGCGGCAAACGAAGTGAATGCCAACAGTGGGGTTGTTCTCTGTCTCCCCTTCACTCACATTAAGGCACATACATGTCCAAAATCAAACACACATTTACACACATGCAGAGAGAGAGAAAGAGAGAGAGAGAGAGAGAGAGAGAGAGAGGAGAGAGAAGAGGAGAAGAAAAGAGGAGAGGAGAGAAGAGAGAGGATGGAAGGAAGGAAGTAAAAGACTAGGAAAAATGTTTCCAAAACACATCTGATAAGAGATTGTATCATGAACATATAAATAACACTTAAAATTCAACAATAATAAAAAAATCCTAACCCAATCTTAAAGCCGAACAAAGATTTGAGTAGTCATTCTGCTAAGAAAGATGCACACGGACTAAGCATATGATCTGCTCAGCCATTAATGCTCAGGGAGAAAGTAGATTAAAATGGCTCCTAGATATTCCCATTCAAATTTTAAACGCCTCATTTTTATGCATGAGCTTGTCGGAGGTAAACTTTACATTATCACTCTCATGAGTGCAGTATAAAAAGGGCTCATCTCTCATGATCAAGAATTATTTCTAGCCTCAATGCCTGAAGTCTTCTCCCTTGAGTAACTGTTTTTCATTTCATAATCAGTGTTGATGTTCCCCTAAATATCCCTCCGGAAAATTACATTCTTTCCTTTATCGCTGTATTTTTTTTTTTAATTTAAAATCTAAGACTGGGAAGGCCAAAAATGATCGCAACTTCCTGATACGAGGTCATTCCCTGACAATGTGATGTTTTTAAACAAAAGCAACATCTTTCATTTACACTTGATCTATGCATTAACACACCACATAGATGTACGGGTATCTCATAAGACACATTCCTTATTAAATTTTGTACTCTAAAAGTAGCGTTTTGTGGGGCTGGAAAGACAGCTCAGTGTTTAAATGGTGGGTAATCTGTATCCAGGAGTAGAAAACATCTAGAATATATCACTATCTCACACCAGGTAATAAACACCTCAATGGCTCCTGCGTTGCTTGGATGGTAACACACTCAGGTAGCCTGTTCATTATCCTGAGCTTCATCGCTGGTCATTGCCAGGACAATGACTTTTTCAAATATGGTCCTGAAGCACAGGCAGCAGAAGCAACTGAAAGCAAATGTGGTCACTTCAAAGTGAAAAGCTTCCACATAGCAAAGGCAACAAAGGTCAGGGGAAGGAGAAACACCTATGGGGTGAAAAGAGTGCCTTCCCAAGCCGTTACATCACATAACAGGCTAGCAGTAGACAAAATGTATCAGAACTGACTTGGTGAAAGAAAGTTACATCAACTTTAAAAGAGTCAAAGTATTGGAGGAGGAGGCGTGGTCAAAGGACCCGAGCGGACAGTCCTTAAAAGAGAACAAATGACCAAAGAGTATATGAACAAACTGCCCTGAACCCAGTCATCAGGAAAGCGCATACTGGACCCAGATGATGTATCAACTAGTGTCTACAGAATGGCCATTAGGAGAAAGATGAATGACAGCAGGTATTGGGAGGATGTGGAGGGTAAGGAGACACTCTTAGGCTGTTAGAGGGAATTGCCAACCAATATATCAGTTGCAGGAAACAATGTGTAGGTTTCCCAGAAAGTTAAAAAAACAGACCTGGAACACAATCCAGCAGTTCCACCACTATGTATATATACACAGGAAAGGAAATTGGTGTGTGGAGGACATACCTACACTCTTATGCACACTGTAGCACCATTCGTCATTATGAAAACACAAAGTCAACCTAATTGCTCTCTGTACAGTGTAGCAGTGCTCAACCTTTAAGAAAAAAGTAACTCCTTTCAGCTCTCTAACCTGGATAAGCATTGCATTACACAAAGTAAAACAGGCCCAGAAAGAGATTCTTATATTATCTCAACGACTTGTCCAAACTAAAACAAATTGAGCACACAGGAACAGAGAACGGAATGCTCAGTCCCAGCAGGTGGGGTGGATATGTATTGCGCACACAGTAGTAAGAGGATTCATTCAGCACATTGGCAAAGAAGAATAGTGAACTCAAGAGACCTGTTGTTCAAAATACGTGATATTTTATTTGAATGTTCTTACCGCAAAATTTGTATGTGGTGTGAGGCATACGTTGACAGGCTCTGTCATATTCTGTTGTATATAAAAATAAGAGCAAACATTTGGATTATAAAAAGAAAGTGTATAGGAACCAGGAAAATGGCTTAGTGAACATTTGAGTCCCCAGCAGCCACATAAAAAAAGCTGGGCATGGCCATATGTGTCCATAGCAGAGCACTGTGGGCAGAGACAAGCAGATCCTGGAAGCTTCCTGCCAGCTAGCCTAGCTAAAATGGTGAGCTTCCGGCTCAGGGAGCAAGATCATCTCAAAGCACAAAGCAATAGAAGAAGATACCTAATTTCTTCCGCCCTTTACATGCATACACGTGAGTGTGTGGGTGCACACATACATACATCATGCACATGTAATGCACACAGAAACACACACGTGAATAATAAGAATAAAGAGGCTCAGTGCCTAAGACCACGCTCTGCTTTTACAGAGAACCTGGGTGCAGGTCCCAGCATCCTCAATGCAGTTCACAGCTCCAATTCCAGGAGATCTGATGACCTCTCTGGCCTCCAAAAGAGCTAAGCACTTGTGGCACACACACACACACACACACACACACACACACACACACACACTGTAAAAAGAAATAATCTTTAAAGTACTAGTAAGAATAAATGAACTAAGAATATAGCTCAGAAAAAGAGTATTTTCTTAGCATATGAAAGGTTCTGGGTCTACTTCCAAGATCTACAAGAATAAATATGCAAATAAATAAATAAATGCATAACATCTTAAAATATATTTTACCATGAAGCTAAAATGATTCAATTAAATTAATTTGTACTATGCTATAAGCTTTCACTTTGTTTTTAAAAAAGTGATTGTTGGTAGCAATGACAACATAGAAAATAAGGAATGGAAAGATGTTTGTAAATCAAGAGAAATATCTCAAGTATAAAATTGAGCTTCCTGTTTACTCCATAAAGCTCCCAGATGTTAGTTTATAATATAATTAGAAAATAAAGTATTTCAAACACTCCAGTGAATTTTTATGCTGTTTACAACTTATTTAATATTTCATATAACTATGCTTATGGTTAAATACCATTTCATTAGTTATTTGTTATCCAAATGCGAAAGATTCTGCAGCAATTGCTTTTCTCCCTCCTCTGCTCCTAATGTTCAGTTTACAAGAGACACAGCAAGAGAGAATCCGGGGAAGCAGCTCCAGGGAATCCAGAATAATAAGAGGAAGCTCGTTGTTCTGTGATATTTTTACTTACAAGTTTAAAGTCTCTTTTATGCTGCCTGATAATAACCAAATACTCAACAAAATGCCTGCACCATTCACCACGGCTTGGGCAGGCATCCAGCTTTATTTTGCCCCCCAATCATCTTTTAAAACTGTAGATTGCACTACTACACCATTCCCAAAGCAGCTAAGAGATTGGAAGACATTATGATAGAGTAGTGATGAGGCAAAAGAGGAAGCGTATTATTAAGTAGCTTGATAGCAGAATAATATATCAAACTGTCAGTTTGGATAAAAATATTCATCCTTTTTCTAGAATTGGATGTACTTGAGGATGGGAAAAGTTGAATTTTTCAGGGTTTTTTTTTTTTTCTTTTTTACAACGACCTTTCAGAAAACAGCCAATTTGATTGCTCATCTCTCCAGTAACTTCATGATTGTGTTTCTCTTCCAATTTCTGCAGCTCCATGAATGGAGAATTGCAGTCTACCGATAATTACACACAAGGGCGCACACACAATCTATGCATGCACAAACACAAACACAATGCATGGATACATACACACAGAAACACAAACACACACACACACACACACACACACACACACACACACATACACACACACACCC
This sequence comes from Acomys percivali, assembly GCA_907169655.1. NCBI lineage: Eukaryota > Metazoa > Chordata > Mammalia > Rodentia > Muridae > Acomys > Acomys percivali. The sequence continues at coordinate 69,989,485 of OU015756.1, forward strand.
TAATCACATGCTCGGGTGGAATCACTGTACCAAAGAAAGTATCTTGTTGACTGTTTACTAAACTTTAGAAATAACAACTGATTTATTTTTGTGCCTAGTATCATATCATAAGATGATAGCTAATAAGTTAATTTTTGGCAAGAGATCCTTGGCTAGATAAGTCATAGAAGAGCAGGAAACATACATAGATATCCCTAATGATTAAGTATGCACAGATTTCATTTAAGCCCCATGGACAGTGTTCTGCTTTTTTTCCGCAGAGCTGTATAAAATCAGCTGATGTCCTATAGGGAACTGATAATAAAAGAATGGACAGACGACTAAGGTAGTGGGTTGTGCATTGCTGGGATCTCACATTGTTAATGCATATTTTCTCAGCTAGTTACACACTAATTAGTTAACTTAATTAGTGAATGCATTCACATTGTATTCATTTTTTTATTTTTTAAGTACGTTTTGAGATTATAATAGAAACTTCCAAACAAAAATATCTACTTACACAATGGTTTATTTTGGACTGTGCAATTCTGTTTCACTCTTCCATGGTGCTTAGAAAACCAAAATCTTCAAATACGTCCACGAGTTCTAGGATGAACTGTTGCTTACCTTCTAGTCTGACTCATCAATGCTCTAATTTGGAGCTTAAATTTTATCCTTAATGCTAGATGGATTCCAGCTCTTTAAATTTTATTTTATTTGGATTTGTATTTTGCAATCTAAATGTTGCCAAATATAACTTGATACAACATCATCGCTAAGAAGTGAGTTCAAGTGTTCGTGTGACATGAAAAATGAATTTAACACAACCCTTTCTATTTAGCAAACAATGTTAAGTGTCTTCAACTCTTATGACACAATATTGCATTCAGTGGTATATACAGAAGTTAATAAGGTGTTCTGGGGCCAGGGAAATGACTCAGTGGTTAAGTGCTTTCTCTGCAAGCACAGGACCTAAGTTTGAATCCTTAGAACCAATTACGTGTCAGGTGAGTGAGGCAGCCTTCCTAGGATTCCTGCATTGGAAGGCAGAGACAGAGGATTCGCCAGAGCAGCCTGACTAGAGTCTATCCAAGTTTGATAGCTTTGGTTTGATATAGCGACCTTGCCTTATAATGCAAAGGCTATGAAGGATGATGGCCAACACCAACTTTGTGAGTCTACATGTATGTGTACTCGTATGCATGTGCACCCACCCATACATATGCAAATATGCATACACATGCATGCCATGTACACACACACACACACACACACACACACACACACACACACACACACACACACTAAAACAAAAAAGAAAAAAAAGAAAAGAAAAAGAACCATAGCAGGTATTTTTGTGTTTAGGATAAAAGAGAACAGTGATTTGTGCAATTTCATTCTGACATGTTAAGGCCAAATCAGTCCTCAGTGCTCTGAGAATGCAATCAAGTCAGGTACGCGTTTGTGTGGATCCTATCACAGTCAGGAAGAAGAACCCTGAAACAAACTGATTTCACTCTGATTAAGAATAAGACTGCACAGCGAAGGGCTGTAATCGTGTGAATGCATGGATGCAAGATAACTAGAGAAGTGGGGAGGGGGCATACAGAAGAAAAGAAAAGATATAAAAGAAAATAAGAAAAGTAACTGCATGCAGAAGAAAGGGGAGGAGTTTTGGCTTCCTGGGTCCCCAGGTGATGATAAGGTAGTCAAGCTACAACTTGAAGTAAAGAAAGAAAAAGAAAAGAAAAAAATGCTGAATATAGCTCCTAGAGAAAACAGGAACACAATACTCACTCCGACTACATAACAGCTATTGTTTAACGAAGAAAGCTTTATCTTAAGCTCTGTGCATCTAAAGATTTGTTTATTGGGAAAGTAATCACTTTCAAATGAAATAGATACCTCTATTGCAGAGAATCTCTTAGCAACTACAGCTTTTCATTTTGTAGCATAAATTGTTCTCTTGGATGCACTGGGCTTGGCAAACATGTTTGAGAAGCTCCAGCCAGGATTTGTCATTATATAAATTCATGATTTAAATTTTCATTGTCGTCAAACTTTTCAGTGTGTGGTGCAGCTCAGTGTTGACTCAAACCCCATGTGAACAAGATCACCCAGTGTTTGACAATAAATACGAGGCAGGATAGTTTCCACAGCGCAATGAGAGAATGTGTTTTGTTTAATTTGAGCCAGTTCTTCCAGAGGTGAACCAATTAGTCTGCATTTAGGGAACATAGCAAGTTGTTGGCAAATCAAAGCAGTGACATTATCAGATGAGGCGGACATGCCAGTTGTCACTTCTCATTAGTAACTTGTAAATTGGCAAGCATTCCTTTTATATCACAGTGGAAGTACAAAGTGCGGTTGACCACTGATGGTACCATGTTGGTAAGCATGCTCTGCTGTACCCCCTCAGACACAACTTTTCCATGTGTTAAAAAGGCTATCAGCTGATGTTTCATATGCATTAGTTGGAATGTATTCCTAATAGCAAATTCTCCAATAAATACCTTGCAGGAAATGCTGACTTGGGGCTGGTTATTACTTGTGTTTAGTGGCTGCATTCTTACTTTGGTTGGTCAAGCATAGGAATATGTCTTTTAAAGCATGGCAGCTAGTCACTTCATTAAAAGGACTTCCTACTCCAAGGATTTCATTCTCCAATTTTTCATGTCTCCCTTTGTTGCCAGTAATAAAACAGGAAGTGAAGACTCACAGTAATCAAAGATTATTAAAAAGAAAGATGTGCATATTTCAAATGTAGGTGATACTCCAGGCATTTATATTAAAACTTCAATATACTTAAATTCTCATTCAGACCTCACAATAACTGTAAAAAGTGGGTACTACCAAGTTGTAGCTTTTGGAATTCTTTGATTTAGGTTTTTAATTGCACCCTTCAGCTGATTGGTGCAGTGATGAAATACTTTAGATAGTCCCTTACTGACTTGAATTGAAGGATCTATGATGATGAAGAAGATTCCAAGGACATATCACCTTGACACCATCTACTCTCTTGTTTGAATGAGTCTTCTGTCTTTCCTTTATGGTACTTAGAAAATTTGTGGGCACCATTTACCCATCCAGAATACTTCAGACACATCCAGACATCCAAATACCCAGGATGATTAAGGTGATAATGAATTTTACTGTCACTAAAGTATCCTTGTATCCTTTTCAGCTTGTCAGGCATTCTGTGACGACTTTGTCAGACAGCAGTGTAAACATCATGACACTGATTCTTTTCATACCTACCCGTGTCTTTTCTCCACGGCTTGCTGTCCTCACTGCTACCTACTCAGCTATGCAGCTTCTTTGTCTTGGCAGAGCTGCTGAAATACCAGTCTTCCTAATGAACGTCCTGTGTGCATCCTTGGTCCATTATAACTAATCCTGCAGACATCATCCATGGGAATGACTTTGGAGTTTCAACCAGATTGCCTTTTTGTTAGGCCAAACGACTGCCAAGAGCTGTTTCTAGGAATTATACAACAAAACAACAACAACAACAAACCCTATTATGAAATCTTTGAACAAAATTTGGCTGCTGCTTTATTTCTCAGCCATTGACCGCTCGCTACCCAGTAAGGTGCCAGATCTATTGCTCCCTGGCTTGTGAGAACCATTATTAAATATTTATGAATTTCACAAGACAGTGATACCATCCCAGGCCCTTCAAGTAGAACATGATAGGAGAATTCGCACGATAGAATTCAGTGAGTGCCAGAAGTCAAGGCTGCTAGGGACTTTGTGTGCATGTTCTGAAGAGCTGGTTGTTAACCATCAGCCGTCACACAACTGTTGCTGTTGCTTTTTGCCTCAACTGCAAATTTCTGCGAATGCTGGCTTTGCTCGGCTGTGATGGTTAGTTGTTTTTTAAATTTTGTTTTGTTTTGTTTGTTTGTTTTTCTCATCTTGACACATATCAAGGCATGTTAAAGGAAGGACTCTCCAGGAGTTGCTTCCTTCAGATTGTCCTGTGGGCATGTCTGTGGGGCATTTTAATTAATTAATAATCAATGTTAAATGACCCATTTCCCTGTGGGTGGTGCCACCTCTAGTCAAGTGGTCTTGGTATAAGAAAGCAGGCTGCCTCAACCCTTCCTCCTACACTTTCACAAAGCTCCCTGAGCTTGGCCTATTGTTTGGCTGTGGGCTTCTTCATCTGTTTGTGTTGGCTGTTAGATGAAGCCTCTCAAAGGACAGTTATGCTAGTTTCCTGTCTGCAAAAATAGCAGAGTATTGTTAATAGTGACAGGGGTTGACTCTCATGGGATAGGTCTCAAGTTGGGTTAGTCATTGGTTTGTCATTTCCTTAATCTCTGCTTCATCTTAACCCCTACACGTCTTGTAGGTGAGACAAATTTTGAGCAAGGAAACCACAAGAAGACCTAGCGAGTAAATTAACCTGGGCCCATGATGGCTTATAGAAACTCAACCACAAACCAAAGAGCTCGCACAGGCCATACCTAGATCTCCTCCACATATGTAGCAACTGTGCAGCACTTTCAGCATGTGGGTCCCCTAACAATAGGAGTAGGGGTTGTCTCTGACTCTATTGCCTGCCTTTGGATCTCTTTTCTCCAGCTGGGCTGCCTTGTCAGGCCTCAGTGGAAGAAGATACACTTAGTCCTGCTGTAACTTGAGGTGCCAGGATAAATTAATACCCCTTAGGGGCCTCCCCCTTCTCTGAGAAAAAGGGGGGATGGGGCAAGGAAGGGGGAGAGTGGGGGCAAGACTGGGAGGAGAGGGGGTGGGGGTTGGGATCAGGCTGTAAAGTGAGTAAATAAATACAATTTAAAAGGAAGGAAGGAAGAAAGGAAGGAAGGAAGGAAGGAAGGAAGGAAGGAAGGAAGGAAAGAAGGAAAGAAGGATGGAAGGAAGGAAACAGGTAAGCAGAACAAGCCATGGGGAACAAGACAGTAAGTCGGGCTCCTCCATGGTCTCTACTTCAGTTCCTGCCTTCAGCTTCCTGCCGTGGCTTCCCTCAATAACGGACTATAACCTGAAGCTGTTATTCATCCTTCACTCCCCCTGTGTTAGTTTTGGCGGGTGTTCGATCACAGCCACCAAAAGCAAGTAGGACACTGACCTTCTAGCAAGTACGCTTTGCTCCTGTCACCTTAGGACCTTTAGTTGTATTGTTCCTTTCAGGGTTCTTCTCCTCTGGATGTTCACATGCAGTGTCCTTTTCACCTTAAATAAGATTTTCCTAAATAGGCTTTACATGACTGTCTTAATTAAAGTGATTACTATATGCCATGCAACTATTTTCTGTATAACTTCAGCCCATAACTTAGAACCATGCCACCAAGCTCATGTTTATCTTCATTAGGTAGCTTGCATTTGACATACAACCTTAGAGAGAGAAACAAATAGTAAACCATATACATTTCTAATTAGCAAGAATCATAAGGTCATACAGTCAGGGGTACAGTAGCTAGGTAAAGACATAGAGAGGTTTGCCTTTCATGTGTCAGCATCTTTAAGACCTGAAAGCCATCTTCCTTATCACATGATGGTCGTTTCAGCTGTAGACCCCTTAATGCACTTAGCTGTCCAGAGAAATGGAAAAGAAGAAAGGAGCCAAGATCAGACCCCTGAAAGCATACGTGTGCAGTTTGTCCATCTCAAAGGCCTTTCCAGTCTTTGTACTTATAATAACGTGCTCAACATTAAGATACATTCTGGAAGGAGAAATCTGCTTCTTTTCTGCGTTCTGCAGTGGGTGGTAGCAAGGGATAGACTTTGGAATAGACGCTTCATATTATCTGTCATAGTGATTGATACGTTTTGCTGCCCAATAACACAATAGCTTTAAATGACCGAGTTTCAACTTCAGGTGACATATGGGCTGAAGTCTATACGCCAGTCAAGTTAGAAAAAAAGTCACAACTAAAGACTGAAAAGATGACTCCATGATTACTCCAGGCCCCTGGATGCTTGGTCCACTTGAGCCCCACCGTTTCTTAAACTCTACTGTTTTGTTGATACTGCTATTTTGTTTATAGCACTCATTTATTTTTAATAAATTGTTATCAAATTTTTCCTACTACTATTATGTGTAATGTATAGACAAAGACTTGACCATTTCTCTACAATTTATTGCTATCACTATGAGCAAATGCATTCTGACACACTCTTATGAAGGTTGGCTCTAGCTCATGATGCTCATGATGTTGTGCACTGTCATATTTAAACAATAGTTAGTATAAAACTTGTCTGGTTTTTTTTTACAATCCATTATAAGTATCATGTTGGAAGAATAAATAAGTGCATGAGCAACAGAACTAAAAACTGGTATTTTTTTAAGCCCACACTTACCATTTATTGGTTGTGTAGCTTTGTGCCAAATAATTCATATACCTAAAGACTTATTTTTATTTTCTTTGGCTGCATGATAGAAATAATCTTACTATTTCTGTATACATGTGAAGATTTTTTTCTAAGTACTGTAGAAAAGCTCTTAATAAATGACCGCCACTAGCTCACACTGATTCAGAAAAATGTCACCGTGGTAGCTGGCAATTCTGTAAATGCTCAAATCATGTATTCAAAAATAGCATAAGGATATCCTCATGTACACTTTAAGTCATCTTAAGATAATTCTTTATCCCTAATTTATTGCACAAATAAATTATGCACATAAATCATTGTCATAGTCTGCTATTTATGGAATAGTGACAAAAAGGTCTACACAGATTTGGAGCTCATTCATCCATTAAGCTTAACTCTATTTTGGATCTATCTTTAGTGGTAGCTGGAGAGTAGGACCTCTAGATACAAGCATCTGGCTGCCTGTGGGTTATTAAGCCACATTTGAAACGCTGCCCAGGTTCTAGAACCATATTGCTTGATTCAAATTTCAAGTTTTTCATTGTCAGCTCTTTCTTTGGAGAACAACCTTTGGCCTCTGAATCTGAGTTTTCTCTCTTACATAGTGAGTATCGTTATAATTAAAATGGGAAGCAAGGATGCATTGAGACTCTGTGCCAATGATCCTCACTATGACTTTACATCACAACTCCTAGGAAACTAATGCTGATTCTGATGCCCCCAGACGCACACAAGCTCAATGAAATCAGAACTATTAGTGATTAGGATCCAAGCATCCGTGATTTTTCCAGTGCTCCCAGGTAATTCCCGTGGGCTGCCTAGACTAATAACCATTCCATTCTGTCATTTGAAAGCACTCCAGGTGGTCCAGTTGATCAATGACTACCACCTGAGAGAGGTACCCTGGTAAACGCACAGGGGTTAATCTGTATTGAAAGAGTGAAAAATTAAGAGCTCAGTGTCTGACCAAGAAAGCCTGCGGAGCACAGAGCTATTGTAATAGTGCTGAGTGTCAAAGAAGAAAAGCTGCCAAAAGCAAAGTCATGAAGGGAAATGGAATAAAAGGCACAGGGTTTAGCGTTGCTCAGACTCTAAATTTCCTACTTGTCAGTGAGCTACCAAAACCCATAACCCTGATGAGAACACTGATGAGAACATCTGTAACACAGATATATTTACCCTAGTTACAATTAGGTGAAAATGAGTTCGAAGTTGTGACGATATTAACAAACAATGGCCTTGTATTATAGTTTCAGTGTCTCCCCTGCTACGTTCCTGCTGAACAAGTTGTAATTACAGTGCTAACCAATAGAGCCTTGAGAAGTGATTAGATAAGTAGAGACGCATGTTCATTATGGATCCATACCATTAACAAGAGAGAGGCTATGAAGCCTTAACACCTTTAAGCATGGAGTTCTGAACAGTGAATGCTTGCTTGCCTTTCTCCCACGTTGATATGCACACAGTGTCCCTTGGTATCTGCACACTGCTCCTAGACTTACCAGCCTTTTGACCTGTGAGACACAGATTTGTTTTCTTTACAAGTGTCCCAGTCTGTGAGTTTGTGTTACAGCCTCAGAGAACAGACCAACACAGATTGGTACCCAGATGTGGAGCTAAAGCAACCACCAGTATCTGAAAATAGAGAACAGTTTTTAAAGCTAGTATACAAGCAGAGAGCCTAAGAGAGTTTGGAAGAGGTTAGCAGCAGGCTGAGTTGCTGTGAACAGTGTACTAAAGGTGATTCTAACGAGAGATAGGCACGGAAAGAATAGGGAAAGTATGTAATGCCTCAGAATTACTTACTGTGGCCATAGTATCCATGCTGACAGAAATACAGGCAGTAAAGGACATGAGGTCTCTCATGGAAATAAGAGATAAACAAGATACTGGAGACTCAAGCAAAGAAGTTGGCAGAATTATGCCCATGTCCTAAGGCTTTATGGACTATAGAACTTCAGTGTTATTGACTAAAATATTGGGCTGCAAAAAATCACCTAAGCAGCAAGCAGTCAGGCAACTGCATGACTACTTTTAACTATATGCATTGTGAGCTAGCAGGTAAGTCACTTAAAGATGGAGAATAGAATGAAATTGGAAATCGGAAAGATTTGTACAATTTGAAATTTATATGTGAAAATATATATGCCGGGCAGTGGTGGCACACGCCTTTCATCCCAGCACTCGGGAGGCAGAGGCAGGGGGATCTCTGTAAGTTGGAGGCCAGCCTGGTCAACAAAGTGAGTCCAGGACAGCCATGGCTACACAGAGAAACCCTGTCTCAAAACACCAAAAAAAAACCAAAAACAAAACCAAAAGAAAAAAACCAGGAATTTTGTTTCAAAAAGAGTACAGATCAGATGACCATGCAATTATTTGATTTTGAGAAATAGATTAATATTAGCCTAGTATTGATCAGCAGTACAATGGGAGAGAATCAAGGAAAGCATAAACCTGTAGACATAAGAATCTAATTGCTGTGCCTCTATGCCCACCTTGCAAGATACAAAAATAAATTTATTCTCCAGCTTTACGACTTCCTGTGTTTTTCCTTATTAGATTTTAGCCTTATGTGTACTTTGTCCTAATTATAAAATTAGTTTGCAATTTATCTGTTTTGCTCATTTCTATTTTGTTTTTGAAGTGCTAATGTCTATGTCCTGCCTGTCTTAATCACCGTATTTTGAGAGTGGAGTACGTTTTGATGTCACAGTCTCACCGATAAAGGAAATTATTTCAGGTTGAATCACGGAAGTGCATGTCACCTATATCTGATTCAGGTGAAAGTTTGAATTTTAACCTTCAGGGCAGTTGCTGGAATAAATTAAGGCTTTTGAAACTTTAGAGACGGAACGAATACATTGTGTATATCAGAAAAACCTAAGTGGGAGGGAGACGTAGAAACATACGATGGTTTGAATAGCCCTGTAAAATCAATGCTGACGTCTAATTACCATTGTAACAATAACAACCAGGAGATTTTGAGAGGAATGAGTCATTAGAACTCTACCTTTGTGGATGAGTTAATTACCAGTGTATTCCATTATTGTAGATGCGGTTTGGGTCTCTTGAGGGCAGCTCTGTTCTAGAAGCTAGCTCTGTCTTCTTCGCTTCCCAGGTCATAGCTTCTGCTGTACTGTGATTCAGCGAGAAATCCCTCACCAGCTTGCAGCCCTTCAGTCTTGAACTTCTCAGCCTCTAAAAACACTGAGACATAAATTGCCCTTTATAAGTTAGCCCATCTGTAGCACACAGAACATCTGAAAATGGACTAAGATTCCCAAATTGCAGATGTTCAATTAAATTGTGCTGTGGTTTCTAAGAGGAGGGTAAATCGAACTGAAGATGTAATGGTGGATGGGTATACAAGTGAGATTCCCAAGTGTCCTCTTTTCACAGTGCTGTGGCAATATTAAGAGTAAGAGTACAAGGTGAACTTTTTTAGGAAGAAAAACTATTTGGGGATATCATTTCCTTGTGGCTATTTGGCAGCTTTCAGTCCTTATCTAGTGTCCATCCTAATGGAAGATACACCAGTAGAGTCAAGCTTTTATGTTTGTAACAGATTGGGGCTTCCTGAGAATAAGTCCAGGGAAGTTCTGAACAAGAACTACAGGAGAGCTCTAATGAATGAGCCAAACACTTCATTGTTTTAACTACTGAACTGACTCAATGGTTTCTCTTCCTTCCGGGATCCTGGTCTTGAACAGTTTTTGGTTTGTTTCCATATACAGACCCAGGTCTCATGTCCAGTGTCTGTCACTACCCCTTGGTCTCCAGCACTGGCCAGGCTTGTACTAGAGGCCTCATTGTTTTCCACATTTTGGCTTCTATAAGCCATTTGTTGCTGAACTCAAATGCACCAATATCAGCAGGAAGGCTCAGGGCCCAGGTTCCTTTTCTTCTTAGGTCCTCCTGATCTGCTCAGATAGACATAGAGCTCAGACTGGTTACAACCCTCATTTAAGAAAGCCGTGCTAGTCTCTTTTCTTCCCAGAATGTCCGCTGTCTACACTTGCTCCTCCGGGATCTTCCTCCCTTAGCTAATGGAGCAGAAGAGAATGTTATGCGAATCTGTCAAAAATTAATAAAAATTTTCCTTGAAAATATTCTGTCTTCACCCAGGTAACCCAGGTAAGGACTGTGAATGATGGAATGGTGCACTATAACCAAACCTGTTAACTTTCAGTAAGCCATATTGCAGAGCTACCGTATCTATTTAGTGTTTTGTTTTGTTTTCTTTGATGATATTTTCTCATCCTTACACGGACATAGAAATCACCTGGAAACTTAAACACCACAAAGAATAGATACAATTCAAAGATTTTGAGTTCATTGGTCAGGGTTCAAATGTCATTAATGGATGGGAGGTTTGATACAGGGTTTCTCTATGTAGCCTTGACTGTACTTTGTAGACCAGGCCGGCCTTGAACTCACAGAGATCTGCCTGCCTCTGCCTACTGAGTGCTGGGATTACTGGTGTCCACAATCTCACCTGACTAAAATGTCATTTTTTAAAAAAAGTATTAAAATGAAGTGGTATTCAACCATAATTACCTTAAACTTTGGCTTTATTGGTAATTTTTAGATGCCTTGAAGAATCCAATTTAGCATCCTTTTAATACACTATATCAAAAAAATAATAGAATGCTAGGTTTTCAGGAACGTTAGGGATGAAAGAAAATAAGATCATTTTGTTCACATTTATTACTGATGAATGAGTGGACCAGTATTTGCACACTCATTTTGAACGTTTCTTATATATAAACTACTCTCAGGCCTTATTTTCATGCCTTCTCAGTCAACCTTTCTCAGATGGAAGTGAGGGCTAGGAGCCTGCACCTAAGCCACTCCTCTTAAGTGAGCTCAAGAACAATTATATTTTGAGCCATTAGTCTCCCTAGGTGCACAACATAATCCCATAGGTACTTTAAAGTCATTTTCCCTACAGTAGTGATATCAACCCTGGACAGATCTGAGCCTCATGTCCAGATACAGTGCTGTGCCAGTCACATTGGAATCCCTTGCATGTGATGGACTGCACCAGGCATCTGTGTTTTTAAAGCTCCCTTGATGATTCCAATATACAGCTGTGATGGTTAAATATTCACTATTAACGTGACTAGATCCAGAATCGTCATAGAAATATGCTTGGGTGTG